>JAVSIQ010000033.1:0-732109 GCA_038502775.1 Hippodamia convergens | reverse complement strand
GAAACAAGACAAAAAACAGAATATTTTTTCTAAATGAAAATAAAATAAATAACTTCAATAAATATAACAAAAAAGAATCCCGGAGACGGGAGATCTAACCACAGAACGCACTGTTGTCACGTTTCAATTTTAACCAAATTATCAAGGTTTTTTTCTGCGGTATTTATTTTGTTAAAGAAATCAATGATATATATCGAGTCAATAAATATCAGATATATATCATGATATATATCATTCGATATATATCGGCCAACCCTGTTCTAGTATAAAGTTCATCGATATTCCTATTCAGATTCGATTATACAGGGTGTTTCCTAAACATGCGGCAAAAATTCAGGGAGCTGTTACTTGGACTATTCTAAGAATATTTTGTCCTTTGATGTTTTTGGAAAAACCTCTTTGTTTCGAAGATACAGGGCGAACAACATTTTTCATATTTTTAAAATTGATAATAGTATAAATAAAAATGCGTACCGCACTGTGTTTACTAAGTAGGTACAATTTATTTTTAAATGTGTTTGACAACTATAAAAAACGGCCAGTTTTTTGACTTAAAATTGATAAGTTCAGATGGTAAAGGAATACAGATTAAACACGGTTTTCATTTGAATTCGTTTTGTGATGTATTAGCAATTAACATTTTATCTTTCACTGTCAATGAGGAGAAGATTGGATGCTTGTATGCTGGCTGGAGGTGGTCATTTTCAACAGTTTTTGTAGGTTAAGTTAAATTTTCATGTAATTTTTCATAATAAAAATGTTATTATCTAAAATTTTGTTTGCCCTGTATCTTCGAAACAAAGAGGTTTTTCAAAAATCATCAAAGGACAAAATATTCTTAGAATAGTCCAAGGAACAGCCCCCTGAATTTTTGCCGCATGTTAAGGAAACACCTGTATATCAGCACCTCAGAGGTAAGTTGTGTCAAGTCACATTTTCTCAGACACGAACTATCTACAATATTGGATTCACATAAGTAAATTCTAGCTAGTGGAACACATTTTTGACTCCCTAGGTATACCAAGTCACCAAATAATTGCAGTACAAATTCTTCGAAACAATAATAGAATTGAAAAATCTCTCTTTTGTCTAATTTTCATATTTTGACTCAACACACTTTACCTCTGGGGTGCTGATATTGTTTCGTGAATAATATGAAAGTGAATTTTGCGAAAATATGTTATAAGTATAGAAGTGCATATTCATTATCTCAGAAAGTGAGTAAGACATTTCACGTCCTTCTTGTGAATAATTTAATTTGTTCAACAGGGTTGATAGAACTAGTGATGATTGAAACACTTTTTTATAACCTACAACATCAATATATCAAGATTGTTGTCAATATCATATGGAGTGTATGTTGTCTTCTTCAGAGAAACGCCTCTGAAAAGTCTAAAAACTCCATGAATATTATAACATCAAATTGAACACACTAAATTTTAACAGTTGTAAGAAAATGACGACATTTATCTGTTGTGCTATTGCTTGAGTCTCCAAATATATAAAAAAATGTTTTGGTTTCATGTTGAATGTGCCGTCATGTTGTTTACTTTCGAAGCATTGCCTTATTGTTTTTCGTATTTTTTGATCATGACTATGACCGAAAGTTTATATTTATTAAATGTAATTTTTAGCTATGAGGATGGGGAAATACATCCACGAAACGTTATAAAAAAAGTGTTTCAATTATCACTAATTAATTTCTCAAATAGGTCCTGGAACTGGGCGCTGAATACAAAAATTGATATAAAAATCTAAATTTCAAGAGTATAGAAACTTTGAGATTACCCAAGCTGTTCCAAACTAATATATGGTGAAATGAACCTATGTACAATAAATTGAATACAGCATGTTTGATATTTTTTCATTGACCATTTTTTCTTCATAATACATCTTGACATTCAAGAAAACTCAGATGAAATAAAAATTGATAGGCAAAATCAATACTCAGATCTAACAAATAAATTGGTTAATGGGTCAATAATTGTTTGACAAAAATGGAATAAAGTTTACAAACAGCTCACAATATACCTACTTTTTACTCACAGAAGATGCTCGAAGTGAAAACCACCTGTTTCTTATTGAGAACTTACGTTGAGTGTGGAAAATATGCAGATTAGAGACAAAATTGATTTTCTCACTATCATAAACTCTAAATTTTGTAAGTTGACGAGTGCTCAGGAATGTATTTGGAATAAATGTAAACGAAATTTAGAGAATGTCTATAAGGTGGTCAATTTCACATCAGCAGTCAAAATTAATTTTTCTGATATTCGATATACATAATCGAACTGATGCTGAAAATTGTTATAAATTCACCAAAAACCTCTCAATTCTGATATACAGGGTGAGTCTTTGACTTGTCTTTATATTCAAACCATAGATTTTTGAGGTCAAAAGAAATATTTTTTCGCCCTGGAAATATGACACTAAAATTTTTCCGAGCATTAGATCTACCACCTAAACTTTCGAGAAAATGTAGCAGAAATTTAATTCTGCGAATCTTCTGAACAGAATTATATTCAGCCAAAGTAACCAATTTTTTTAATTTCGCTGATCTAAATTTTTTAAATCATTAATTACTCGAAGAGTGCGCATTTCACGTGATTTCACGAAAAATACTCTTGTTTTCCAAAATAGCCAAATATTCATTTAATGACATTCAATTCACTTGTACGGTTCGGGATTATAGAATTTCTGCAATAATTATGCTATGGAAGGTATATATTGGTCATAACCAAAGACATAAAACATGTGAGTTAAATTTTGTATTCGTAAAAGATTTGCCACATTAATGAGAACCTATATTCTGAAAATCATTTCATTCGATGAAATCGTTCACGAGATATATTCGAAAATTATATTTTTTTTATGGATTTTCAACAGTCTGTATCTTTCTAACCGAGCCGAATCGGAAGAAATGATAGAGACAAAAAGTGTTTCTTCTGACCTTGGGAATGTCCCGTTAAAATATATGTACAAGTCAAAGACTCACCCTGTTTAGTAAAAGAAATCAAGTAGAATGAAATATGTAAAGTTACCAGTGGGACACACTATATTTTATTGGAATAAATACGAATTTTGTGGAAATATGATGATACTCATTAACAAAGCATAATAAAATTACATTTCCTCAGAAAGGTCTTGGAACTCGAATGAAAAATTCATATATAAATCAAAATTTCAAGAGTATAACAACTATGAGATTACTCTATACTCTGTTCAAATTTAATCCATTAGAGGTTGCCTAATGGCATCGCTTTCGGGGTGTTTTTAAAATGGTTCCCAGATGCGCAGATTTGTAGCTAGAAGCGTTAGGATTCGTTGGAAAATTTCCAATGAACATTCTAATGCAAGAATGTGACCAACAAACAACACGATTCGAACAGATGTTTTATTGCCAACCACCCTAACAAATAACGAAACCTTTTCTCTAATTGCCTCTTATCTATGGCAGTATGCGGCAAGGATAATAAAAATAGCAACCTTCGACACATTTTGGTGCCTGGTCTAGAGGGAATTAGGGAATTGGGCCGTGCCCCCCCTGAGATTTCGATCCTAATATTGTTTTTGTGCAGAACGGAATACTGATGTCGCCTGCGATTCCTAAAATTTTTATTATGTTCCTCCTGAGAAAAAATTTTGCTGGCGTCTAGCGTCCATGCACTTTTGTATTCCTGAATACATAGTTTCTTTGATTATCATAACACTGATCAAGATCGGGAGAGTTATCGAATGTTTGAAGCTAATTCAGGCTGATTTACTAAATTATAACATAAAATTGAGGGTTATTCTTCATTGCAAAAATTCGTCCCGTTGAACATAAAAAAGTACTTTGTAATATGATTGCTTGGGAGGGACAAAAACAATAATTTAGGATGCATAAGATAATGCACATAATTTCGGAGATTATCGAAGAATTCCCTGAAATATTATGTATCATGCATATATTATCATTGAGGTTACCGTTCTTAAGCGTTCTCTAACCACTGTTGGTGTTGATCTTCTTTTGGGTTGATTTAGGTTTCAACCTAATAAAGTAGGTAAGTAAAAATTTTGGGATTTCCCATTACCACCCCCTGCTATATAAAAACCGGACTGAGGTTTTTCTATATTCAATATTCAATTACCTATCCTCATGACAAAGCGTACCAAGCCAAACTTTTCTGTTTTTGTGAATGTGAATCCAGAACGTCCCGACCTTTTTATTTTCGTTTTGTAAAGTATTTTAAAATCTAACACTTAAATATGAGTTCTTCAAGTAAAGTAGAGTGAGAGAAGACAGCCAAAAAGTAGAAAAATTCAAAGTGAGAAGATGTTCAAGACGTTACAGGAAATGCAAATGTTTTTCAATGAAAAAAATCCAAAATACCTATTGAAATTAGCAACAACTAGATGGCTGAGTAGGTATGACTGCGTTTGCAGAGTGCTGGAAAACTATTTCCTGATATCAGTCCAGGAAGACCAACTGAAGAGTGTGGAAATCATCCTGACTAATATGAAAAACCCTGTCATTAAGGGATATTGCTTTTTCATGAAATATGTTTTGAAATTTTTCAACACATTTAACATGCTTTTTCAGAGTAGAAAAACACTGATTCATCTTCTGTACAGGGTGATTCACTTATCTTGGTAAACCCAATTTTCTATTTATGTCTCCAAATAAAGGCATACTACCACAATACAGAAAAAAGTAAATGGAATAGAACATAAGACACACTGCAGATCGCTGACGGTTAGAAATGGATATAAATTTTATTCTAAAAAAAAATTCAGAATGAAATTATCTTTCGAATTACAAGATAAAAAAGGTATGTCCCTGGAGAAACAATTTTTGATAGCGCCGCGACGCCTGGCGTCTTTATTTATTCCGCAAACTTATATGCACATCTCAAGTTGACATTGGCTTGTTCAAAACGCCATTTCCAGAATGAAAAAATATTGGGACGTTTTCGAGGAAATTGGGGTTACCAAGATAAGTGAATCACCCTGTACAGCGAATGCATGTTGCTCATGAAACAGCTGCGTAGGAATTATATTTGTCCAGAAATTCTCGCGAAAGAGGATTTAAGGGTAATCAATTTGAAAATTCCAAGAATATTTCTGCCATCAGATGAAATTTTTTTAGGGCCAGAGTGTTCAGAAATTTTAAGTTCGATATCATCTGATGACAGAAATATATTTTATTCCAACTGTTTGAATTTTTATATTCAAGCAGCCTCAGACCTGCAAAAAAGATTTTCATGCGAAATAATCAGAAACATGGGTTTTCTCGCTCTTCCGGTTGCCTCAAGTTACAATAGGTCCAGAAAGTCAATTAATTTCCGAGAATTGGTTAATAAGTTCAAAGATATCATCGATATTGACAGGACAGGTATCATTTATTTTATAAATTGTTAAACTGGTTCAATAAAGTCGATTTATTATATTTATTTATTATTATTATTATTTCAATTATGCAGAGGTTGAAAAATTGAAAACAATGGAAATAGATCAATTTTGGGACGAAATATCTGAGAAAGAACGTTTCGATGAAACGCTACTTTTCCCGAACACATCAAAACTCGCAAATATTATTATTATTTTACCATACTCAAACGCCGAGACAGAAATAATTTTTTCAATAATTACAGATACTAAAACAAAAAAGAGAAAATAGATTGGCTGAACTGTCACTTAATAGTATTTGTGTGGTGGAAGCAATATTTAAAAGTATGAAATTACCCAGGATCATCTGAGACTCTCAACAGTAAAATGTATAGTTTACATTAGATACTTTGTAGATTAGTTATTTGTGTTGTATGTTGTACCATTAAATGATTCATAATGTATATATTGTTTTTTTTAAATACATTATTTATGATTAATCGTGTTGTTATTAAATAATTAAATATTGGGAATTTCATTTTTTGCGAGAGAAGAACCTTTTTTTGTCTTTACGACAAAATCTGTTGGTGATAATATAAGGAAATTTTTTTTGAAATAGGGAAACAATTAGGGGTCATAGTGGGAATCTTCGTTTCATTCAGTTGGGAACACTGGTTCCGCCTCCAGAAGTTGTGAAACTTTGAGTTCTTTGTGAATCGTGGAAAACATGGAGCCTAAGTTCGTGTAGGTGAATTATTTTCTAATTGCGCCCTCGTTTGGTCATATTTTTTTTTTATGAATCTTGAAACTTCAATTCATGATAACATGCTTAATATAATTACAAAAATAGTGGTAGGAAAAATTTTCATTGCATTTCGTGGGTTGCCATATGGCAACGCTAGGCGCTCATACTCAGTGATAATGCTAACCGGATAGGAATTCGTAGGAAGAAATGGTATTGGCCGATTGTTTCATGGTTGCTAGACGTAGCTTTGCAAAATAGCTGGATTCTGTACAAGAAAACAGCGATAAATATAAATAATATAATAATTTTAAGGGTTCCCTGTAGATATAGATTTTTAAGATATTCAGAAATGACTGTTAGCTACGAGAATATTACGGTATGTAGGGTTCTAGTATGATCTATGTTCGCCCTTTCATAGATTTTTAAGATATTCAGAAATGACTGTTAGCTACGAGAATATTACGGTATGTAGGGTTCTAGTATGATCTATGTTCGCCCTTTCATAAGAATGATTTTATTCAAAGTATTTCAGGTTTGTTCCAACTCAATAACTTATTGAGCAATGTATTGGCAGAATTGTGCCCCAGAATTAATAAGGAATTCCACCAATCAAGAAATATTGAGAAGGTGCGAAAATGTTTGAGAATGGGTGGACGAAATTTTGAAAATTTTTCCTATTAAATTTTCTTTTCTGATTTATTTGAATTAATCTTCTAGAAGTTTCATGACTTTTTCATAAGGATTGCATTAAAATTTGAGATTTCGATATGTATTACGATAAATATTTGCATTATGAGCAGTAAAAATACTAGTGGTCGTTTATTTTGAGCATTGAACTGATTTTTGAGAGATATCAGCAACGGAAGCATAAAAAAATATTTTGAATGAAGTCAGCGATTTTCATGGAAGGGTGGACGTAGATTATATTACATTATCCTTGAAGCAGTTATTTCTGAATATCTGGAGAATGGTACATTTTAGATATACGTATTTTCAAACAACAAATTTATATGTGTGAAAAAATACGGTTTCCATTTACTCTAAACCAGTGTTTTTCAACCTTTTTCATGACACAACTCCCCATAGCATCGCAGAAAATTATCTGGAAAAGGTTAATTCATTTCCCAACTTTGAAATTTCAAACGCAAACCCATCTTTTTTATTGCAGATTCAGATTTAGCGGAAAGTTTTTAATCCGAATTGGTTAAAACCAAAAAACGTTTTTCGTTTAAAAATTTGCGGCGTTCATTCAGACCAGGATGCGAAAATTCATATTCTAGTACTAAGTAATTTTACGAGGAGAATCGATTGGGCCCATCAGATTTTGAGACCGATGGGGCCTTATGCGAGAACTGAGGTGTCTAACTTTGATATTTGAACAAAAAGTGCTGCATGGGGTCCAAATATGGACAAAAAAATTTTCGGTTCGAACCAATTCGGATGAAAAATCTTCCACTTTATCCGAATCTGCAATAAAAAAAAATTTGCATTCGAAATTTCAAAGTTGGGCCTCATATTTCGTATAAGGCCTTTTCGGGCGTAATTAGGTACCGAAGACCTCAGTATCAGAATTCCGATTTTCCACATGTTGCGGAATAAAATCACCGTATCCAGACTTTTGAACCACCAGGTATATCTGAAATGAATTATCATATAAGGTGAAAGAGGAATAAATTGTCTCATTACTTCTCAGTGAACAAAAACGAGGATTAAAGTACATTAAAACGAACTAGTAGTCGAAATGTTTTTTCTTTATTAATTTATTTGTATTAATAACATACCAGTATTTCATTTCATTCATAACCATTTCTTGATATATCTATCCTTTAAGAATTTATTGATGTTTTTAAATGAATTGAGTACCTGGTCGTCTAGACCACTCGCGACCCCACAACAAATGCTTCTTCGCGACCCCCTAGGGGGTTGCGACCTACAGGTTGAAAAACACTGCTCTAAACGAATGACTATTACAATATTTCGATAAAACGACTCGTTCGAAAGTTATTCGATTCGTTACCAATAATGAGGTATTTGTGAAGAAAAAGTTCGAATTACTTTTGAATGAGCTGTTTCAAAGAAATATCGTATGGAACCTTTTTGAAGAGTATCTAATTCTCTACACGAAAAGGTATCACACAGTGTGAAATCCGTCTTTTGGTTAAGGAACAAAAAACTTTTATTGAAAAAGAATGTTTTCTCTGCTATCAGCAGCGAAAATAGAAATCATCGATGAGCGTCCTCAAAATATTAATTTGATTTTTTCGAATCAGTGTAATATATATATATTGAAAATTTCGAGAAACATTTCCCAGTCAACAAAATCAAAGGAGGTTTTGATATTGATTCGTATCTTTTTAACGGAGGAGATCAGAACTTCTTATTCGTCATTTCAAGCGGTCAAATTGATTCAGAAACACATTCGTTGAAATTATATTATTGAACAGACTCGAGAAGTGTTTCTAATATTAACAGTATTCAATTTAAAACAGTGATTTTTGATCTTTCTTCACATTTTCTGCGGAATTTATTGAAAATCATGTTGACCGAAAAGTGATATTTCGAAATTTTCGATATACATATAATAAAAACAGAAGTATATCAGAATCTATAGACCATATGGTTTCCATTTTGCAGAAGGAATAATACCATGACATGTATATTACTTTTTCATAATTTCTTTCATCGATTCAATTTAAATCATCGATATCTGACCACTCTGTTCGTTTGAAAAACGATGTTTCCACAGCTCAAAAATGCCTTTTGACGGGTGCATAACTGCATACTCGAGTGCGTACAATAAGTTGTATGCATATTCCGAAATGAATCTATGATGGAATTATATTAGTTGGTGGCCACAGTCAAAAGTCTGATGTACAGGCAAAATTCGTATTGACAAAAATGAATATCCAAGTCAATGATATGAACACATTAATATGAAAATAAATGTACGAACTGACACTCACCAGGTTTCCATGTGCATTCATGTCACATTGATGCCTTCGTTCTCGAACACGAAAAAACAATAAACATTTCAATTCAGAAATTCATCAAAGTGCGAATGGGATGAGGGCACGAATAACTAGATACCCAACACCAAAGAACTGTAACTTCTTACATAACCGTACTGCGCAGATGAAAAATTGGGTTGATATTGATAAATTTAAAATTGTGAATATCAACGTGCTGACGGCCTGAAGGCGGAACAAGACGAAATGAACTCGAAAAGAATACGAGCAAGAGCATGTGCGTACAGCAATGAGCGTAAGCATGCCCGCATCAACATATTATAACCGAAGTAGGGATGGCAAGTATTCCGAATACCAGGTATCGATACTATGTATCGGCGGACAAGTACGTATACGTGGTATTTGGAAATACTTTCAAAACAAGTATTAAAATACTTGTAACGTCCGATGCCTACCGGGACTGGGTGTCGGCACTTCTTTTCATATACGTCACCACAAGTATCGGGGATCGGATACTTGTTATTGTTATGTCACAATCAAACTTTATTGTCATCGGCGCAATTCGGCACTTGTAATTTTTACCTGATACCGCACCCTTGAAAAAAAAAAATTGGTAGATATATAAATTCCCGGAATCCGGAAAAATGGGAAATTCCCACTGGGAAGTTACAGAGGGACACTTTAAATTTCATTTAGGGTACTATGACGTTACTCATCATGCAATTGTATCAACAAATTTTTAATTGATGTATATTCCCGCATGTTCCTGACTGAAGTTACCTTTCAGGGGCATTTGTTTCGAATTATGAAGGAATAGTTGTGGAGCACCTGACTTTATTCGAAATGGTATAGCTAGATTAGGATTACATATTTTTCTGGATTTGTGATTTAAAATCAATCAATTAGGGTATCTTAGCACGTGAAAATAAATTGTTAGTTAACCAACTCTGTAGTCTTGAAAGTATCATTCAATTTAGAATGTGAAATTTATTTTCACAAGAAAAACAATATGAATATCAATTTACTTCAGATATACCAATGATCATACCAACAACGCACAAAGTAAAGAGTACTTCTAGTCTACGTACTCCAACACCGCTACTTCATACCTAACCAACCCGTATTCGAGAGACGCCCAAGGCCCAATACTTGCAAGTATTTCAATACCTGGTATCAGTACTTGGTATTTCTCGATACTCATACTTGTCATCCCTGGTATTAGAATAAACAAGTATTTCCCATCCCTAAACCGAAGGGAATAGCGTTACACAGGTCGTTTACCGCTCCGCCCTTCCATCCCTCTCTACTCTACACCCCAAATTCCCTACCGCCCAACGTTGCCAACCTTAGAATATAGAAAACCAGGAAGGAGCATATCATGCATTCTGGTGCGACGAGAATGGTGCACTCAATATGGCCGATACTCGTTTCCGTTTCGCAGTGGCGTAGGGCATTTGAATTTTCAATTACATTTTATTAACGAAATGGCATATTCCAAATCGGTCTAAAAAATCTTAACGAAGTAGGGGAGCAAAACACAATGCAATTTTATATTGTTTTTATTGATTCCTTAACAAAATTAATCTGTTATACAGTTCTAATTCTTTCATCATCAACCGTATTTTTACAAATATAATTCAACCTGGTGATGAAAATACAATTAGTTGTACTTTTTATCAAAAGTATCAGACGATATATTCATTTCATGGTCCTTTATTCTTTACTTACATATTCCAACTGATCGATTTCAATTGTTGGAAAGCTGCTGGAATAAACCTGATAAAGGCCACAGATGACCGATTAAAACAATCGCCTGGAACATAAAAGGCTCCAGTCGTTAGGACAAAACCCAGGTTTCTTTACGAAACTCACCCATAACACTCTCTGTTTTTCATCTCTGGGAAATCTGGAAAAATAATTGAACTTATAAATTGTGAAGAACTGAATAAAAACTAATTCAACGATACAATCATGGTTTTACTTCCGAAATGTCCCTTGAGACGAAATTAATAGCGCTACCAACTATCAGTGTCAGTTGGTTCAATGAAATTGATTACCGAACATTACCTACGCCCATGGTTTGTTACGGATAACCTCCAAATTCAGCAAAATTGAAATCCCGTGTTTTTCAGGAAAAAATGAATCATTTCAATACCAATATCACTTACCTGTGAAATGTTACACCAAATTCTTGTTTTTTTGGTGTTTTGAAATTGCCACACTCTGCACAACTAATCATTTTATCGAAAATGTTCTAAACTTGGAAAATGTCTTATAGCACTAAATTACGTGTATAAAATAGTAAGAAATTCACGGACACACCTTTAAAACTCGCCTAAAACTTAATTCAATACAGTTAAACTGCGAAAATATCACAAAAACCAAATAAAAGTACAATTTGCTGAGAGCACCACTTTCTTATTTCAAATTCAAACCAAACGATGACTCATTCGTGGTGCACTCTTGTCGCACTTCCGCTCTTGCATTAGGTGCGCATAGGCTCCTTCCTGGTATTTTATATTCTAAGTTGCCAACGGTTGAAGGTTGTAGTACAGAAAAGTTGACAAATGTCTTTGTAAAAATCTAAATCAATTTGAGCATTTAAGCAATGGCGTAGCAAGGGGAGGGGAACAAGGGGGGGCATCATGCCCCAGGCGCTACTCATATAGGGGCGCCAAATGTTTCGCGAAAAAAATGGTTTTATTAAGTAGGAGTTACTGCAGCTTCAGATTAGTGACTTCAGTATTGTATCTTGGCAGTTGGTGTTACTTACGAAATTTGACAATCTATTGAATTTGAATTGATTTGATTTAAAAATGAATAAGGTGGGAGTTCAGTACTGGCAACCACAAAAGTTAAAATATAAATGAAAATATTGTTGTAATTAATTCATTTCAGCATTACTTCAGTACCTGTAATGAACTCGTTATGATACTGAAATAGAAAGGAGAAAATATACTTATTTTTAATTTCATAACTTTAGTTCATTTTGATATGAAACTAAGGAGGATTCATCGTGTACAGCTCAGGTTACAAAATCCTAGTATAAATTTTAGAAAAGCGTTTTATGATCTTGAATTACTGAACTCGCCGAAATTCGGGACATGGCTCTGTAAAGAGTTCCAGTGGCGTAACGTACACCAGCCCAGCCACCCCGTTGGGGGGAGGCCCGCGAGGTCTGAGGCCCGGTTGTTGAACCTTTTATTTAATTTTTCCTTTATCTTTTTGAGACTGTAAAAACTTATTTTCTGCTAATGTTATACATTTATATATAGATTTAAAATTATTAGAGAAATTGTTGAGGCTTATAAGACAGTAACAAATTATAAATGTTTGATATGATTGCTTCACTTGGGTCTAGTTAAGTCTTAAAATTAAATTCAAATAACAGTTATAATGATAAAATAAATTATTTCATATGTGATTTATAACGGAATCTTTGAAGAATATATCGGTTCAAATTAATGCAATTCGTTTTTTGGATGCTATAATGCACTACGTGTGTGTAAGTGGTTTTGTTTGGTGCGTAGAGCTTTCGAAAAAAAACCGTTTAATGTATTAATGAAAAGTATAGAAAAACAATCTACGAAAAACGTGTGAAAAAAGGCGTATTAACTGTTTGTTTAAAAATCAATTATAATATAATAATGGAATGTAACGGCAGAAACGAGTGGACAACTATTAGTTCTTCAACTTTGCTAAATGTTCTTCTGGAAAACAAAGAAGAAATAAAAAAAATTGAAATTTTTTTTTAATAGAGATGGGGCCCGGTAATAATCATGGGGGGACAACCTGGCTGAGGAACGTTACGCCACTGAAGAGGTCACTCTATGAAAAATGGAATATTGATACAACGTGTGATAATACACCGCAAAATACATAGAGAATTAGTTAGATGTTGATCTTTCTTCAGAAAGTGAAATCCAACCAAAAACATTTTAATGTAAAATATTGCCAAGACGAGGCCGTATTTCTAACATTGTCACAAAGTTATCAGATCTCATGTAGAGCCAAGTCAAGAGAGACTTGGCCTGAGCGCGAGTTAAGCTTGCTACGCTACTGCATTTAAAATCTCTAGCACAGTATGGGGACTAACTTGGTTTCCATACAGTGCCTCTAGCAACTCAAAACGTCCAATGACTTTTCCGTTCAAAATTCCAGTCTACATATTCACGTTGAAACGATATTGAGCTCAATGCGAAGTTGAGTGTTGAAATAGCCTTCTGCAACGAGTATTAGAAGATGTTTTCCCTATCTCAGTCAAGTTTTGTGAAATACTCTCGAAATTCAAATAAAAATTCAAGTTAGTGACTTTTATATTTCATCTTTGCAGTTGGTGAGACTTACGAAATTTGACAGATTACAGAATTTGAATTGATTTGATTCGATCGGAGGTCAGTACTGACAACTACAACTGCTGTAATGAGTTTCATTACAGCACTACTTTTATTACTGTAATGAACTCATTACGATAATGAAATAGAGAAATAAATGTTTTCTTCTTCAATAGGTTTTTCTTTATTTTCTACAACCCTGATAGCGAAATGTCAAGCCCTTTTTTGACAACAGTCGTAAGTATTTATAGGGCGGCATAACAGCAATTGCAAAAGGGAGCTCAAACAGTGAGCGGCGGGCCTGTATTCAAGTACCTAGTGAAAACTGGCAAATTTCAAAAATGGTCTTTTGAATTTTTGAACAATTGTAATAAGAACCTCAATGTAGACATTCTTCATAACTGCGCCCTTCATATTGCATTCGTACTTCGTCAGTGTTCCTAACCGAATGGATGAAAGATTTTCCTACTGACCTTAAAAAATTCTCTCTTTCAGGAAAATTTTACATTATATCGCCGTTCCGGAAGAACGGTGACGTAACTGCAAAACTGTGACAAATGCAAATAAGTCCATAGGAAATATTAGAAACACCTCCCCTATACGGGAGAATATCGACATAACTGTAGTTCCAATCAGTACCGCCAGAGGGTAGTTGCGTCACGGTCGAACTATCAGCTATAGTTAACACTCTTTAGTTGAACAACGCCACTTAGTGCAGTTGCGCTCAAGATTGCGTGAGATCAGTTGTTTTCCGTGCCACAGTGACGTAAGTGTTGTTTCTGGCGAAAACCTGTACCTTCAAACTTCAGGATGTAAAAATATTACAATTTCAAAAAGGGAATGACAATTTTTTTATAAGACCAGCTATAAACAGATAGAGTGGGATAAGATTGAATTTAAAAGCAGGAAAAGCCGATCTTCAGTCACAGCTGCCATCGCTCTAAAACCAGCCTATTCAAGAAACATCCCCCTTTCAGATAATAAATTACGCGATTTGAATAGCCTGTGTATGAACAATTTGATTCCTAAGTTCTATACCTTACTTCATTTCTCAGCGGTTTTGAACAGTGTGCTTCACTATAATGTATGATTTTTATAATATAATATTATAGCTTTCAAAGTTTCAATTTTTTTACGGTTTTGCAGCGGAAATGTTGTGAAATCACTGAAGAAAAAGTAGTACGTTTCTGCTGGAACAACGAACAATTTTTAGAAAAACAACGACGCAACTGCATTTAGGGGTTGAAATTGTGGGTTGGTTGCATCCTGATGCCTAATGACTGAAAGTAAACTATATAATCTACATACTGCCAAAATACCATTATTTTCGGCAGCTTACACGCTTTTCAATTAAACATTCCATACAGTTGCAAATCGTTTCTTCACTTTCCTGTGAAATTGTACTTTTTGCAGTTAAGTCACCGTTCTTCCGGAACGGCGATATCATATATTGAAGTTTTCTTAATGAACGAACAAACATTTGTTTCCCACAAAAGTTAAAATTGTACGTGGGCAGTACCACATAATATAAATAAACAAAAATTTTGTGTACATGGCCATAAAAACAGGAAAAAATAAAAAAATACAAAAATCGACAAGTAATCTAAGTAAATTTATATCTATAACAAAAATCGTTTCAGAATGATCTAGGTTTACTTTCAATCCAGTCCTTTACCTTCTTCTATGCAGTTCAGGCGATGTTTTTGTAATCAAGAGGGAGACTATTATACAATAACGGTTAGAGGTAAGTTAACGTTCCTAGGAGTATAGTCTTCCCTTATATTATCATCTAACAGATTTTGTCACAAAGACGGGGACTTTCCCTTTTCAAAAAATTTACTTTCACGTAATCAAATTCCCTTCAACTGGCTGCATGACCACCGGTCTAAAGCCAAGTAATAAACCAAAAAAAAAAAAAAAATCCCTTCAGGCTTCAGGAACATAATAATTAAAATACAATCAATCAATATACATATTAAAATTTTTTACAAATTCAGGAGGGGATTTCTCGGCAAAAAAAATTACTTTCAACCCTAACTGAGAAGATGCGAAACCATAAGTGGTACAATTAACAATAACTTTTCAATCACCCCGGATTTAGCTATGTTTACATTATAGTATTATGTATTCCGCAACATTCAGATTTGTCATCAAGTCTGAAGAACAGAGTAATTTTTCGAAAGTATATTCAATTTTGAAAAATATTCCTCTCGTTCAGTTCTTTTCTTCAGTAGTTTTGAAAGAAAACTAAAATCAATATCCACACGGTTATCCTTTCAAAAGGATTATAACTCTCAGCTAGGATTGAAAATTCGAAAAAAATTATATCACAAGCTTGTCCAATATTCGGCGAAGAATCACATTCTGAAATTTCAGTTGTTTTTCAACACCCTGCATATATTAAAACGAATAAGCAAATAATTATAAAAAATTCGAATAATGATCCAATATTAATTTTTACCTTGCCCTATATTTCGAAGAGATATCTGGTAATAACCATCGTTTGAAAGCCGGATCATCCAACCAATATGTATTTAACATCTTCTCGCTCTGAATTGTCTTGCTTCTTGGCTGTCTTTCCTCACTCTCAGTTTCACTTGATGAACTCATAATTAAATGTTAGACTTTAAAATACGAAACTTAACAAACTGAAATAAGAAGTTCAGTATGTTGTAGATTCACATAAACGGAAAAATTATTTTTGCTTCGCTTTGGCTTGAGGATAGCTAACTGAATACTGAATATTGAGTAACCTCAGTCCGGTGTTTTTCCAACAGGGGAATTCTGGAAATCCTAAATTTTTTTACTTACCCACCCAATCATCTAATTCTTCCTAACTTACTGTTTTTTTCTTTCCTGAGCAATCATATTACAAAGTACCTAGTTTTTTATATATTCAATGGGATGAAATAATTGAGTAAATCAGTCTGAATTAGCTTCAGATATTTGATATCTCTCCCTATCAGTGATACGAATGAATCAACCTATGTATTCAGGAATACAAAAATGCAATAATAGTCCAGTAAACGAAGGTCTGAAATCACTTTTTTGCGGAAAGAGCTGCATTTTGGATATAATGATTGTCACAAGAGTAGGAACTCATGGTCAAAAATGCAGGTTCCCAAATTTTCAGGAACCTTGGAAAATTCGCGAAAATATGGAAAAAAATACGTTTTCTCGGAAACTAGAAAGTTCATCGAAAAAAGTTTTAAACAAAAGTTGTAGAGCGAAATTTTTAGTAAACATGATGGCTTTTCGCATTCTCGTGGTGTTTATATTGACTAATTAGAGGCGCATTTATGTAATGGCGTTCTCAGTTTCATTACGTTCGGATAGCCGAAGACCGAGCCGAAGACGCTCCAAGAGAGTTTGTGGTTTTACCGAGAGTTTTATTATTCTCTTTTATGATATATATGTTTATGAACTGCAGGGCGAAATGCCAGCATCCTTACCCAATGCTATGCGAGTTCAAGAAAGAAGACAAATTTGCCCGAAAACTGCACTTATATTTGTTTCTCTTGTGATTTTACACCTGATTTTTTTTAATCGGATGTTACCGAGTAATTACCATTATATGCAAGAATATAAAATTTCATCGAAATATCTGTCATTTGGAATTTTGGAAAATAAAGAAAATGAAAGAAAAATTGTTGATGGCACACCCTCAAGAATTTTTCAGAAATATGATGCTATGATGCACAATGTACGAGACTCATACAAGTTCTACAATCACGGAAGTTCAATCTGATTTTTTTTTTTTGAAATAGAGATAAACATGAGTCCAAGAAGCTCATTGAACAAGATGAAATTTTTTTCTAATTTTTATCAAGTTTAATAAATAAAAAATAGTAATTTTTGGAAAAATTCAAAAGAAATGTTCTGCTCTAATCTGAGCAGTTTTAACTTGAAGTTCTGCATTCAAGGGACAACATGCGAAGCGAAAGTTGGCAGTAACAAAAATGAATCGATTCTGCATAAAAACCTAATGCAAATGGATATAAGTATTTCAACGGATTGATTAAAAAAAGGGCGGATAATGATTTCGATGTGAGAATATCGCTAACTTTGTAGAAGTTTGAGTTGTTTAAGTCCATGATGATGTAATGTATTTTCATATCTGAAGGAATTCAATCTCCTCCTAAATTTACCGAAAAGGTCATTATTCCTGTAGCACCGGATAAAGATTAGCATTTTACATTTCTACAGAAAATATGCTACTCAACGTTACCTAAATTGAATGTGATATACCTATTGTGATATAATGCCATGTTAGTGGAAAAGGGCGTATCTACAAAAATGGCCATTTTGAATTATTCGCCTCCAGAGAGTCTCCGTAACGAGTTCTATCATCTGTTCAATTCTAGAGGCGCATCTGATCATTTAAAGCGATGTATAATGAAGAATAGAAACGGCGTATATACAAAGAAGCAGGGTTTGTTAATTGAAAAGGGCGTATTCATCAAAAGTCACTTCTAGAGTAATATCATACATATGATATGATATGAGTATAAAAAAATTCTTTAAGTAGAACCATATCATGCATTGCTTTGTCATTTTGATTCAATTGAAATGGTTGATGGCGTCTTTAAAGTCAAATATCTCAAAAGTGTTTTTTTGCAGATATGCACTTTTCAATTAACACGGCAGTATATATCTTAACATTTTCTTCGACAGGATTTTTATTTTTGTTTGGATCCTAGTCCTTCATATTAGATTTTAATATTATATAATGCTACTTGCAGTATTATAAGAACGATGTGAAAGTGATATAATTTCGATATGCATTTTCGTCAATAATCTCACTTTAGTTGTATAAATTGACATTTTGATAACCGGAAAACCTTCAAATCTAAGCATGATCAAAGAGACTCATTATTGACACTTCTATTTCGAAATAGAAAGAGTTCCATTCTGCGGACCTGCACAACCAAAAGACGAATGGGGAATAATCCGAAAAAAATAATCTTCGATTAGCTATTATAATGTTTAAAGTTCGAAATATTAATAATATTAATTTGAGAAATATTTCAGAAAACCGCTTAATGTGTTTTGACAAAATATTTTCAAGTATGACAAAAAACAATTCTTCTCGTTCATTTACTCTTGTGAATAAACTTCGAAGAACTTTTAGAAAGCCAAAAAAGTTCTGAGTATTGCTCAGTTAGTTTACGAAGTTTTTTGATCGATTTCGATCGAAAAATTGGTCGTTCGTCAAATGTTAGCTGTTGTTATTTAATGGTCAAACCAATAATTATTCGAGTTCTGAACAATCGATCTCTGGACCATCCTTATGGAAGTTCCGAGTTTCTCTCGACGAATTGTACGAAATATAACAATGATTGCAAAAGCGAATCTATAATCGCTATGCTAAGTTTCATACTTTCATACTACAGGTCGAATGGGGGTTCTTCTTCTATTTATAGGAAAAATCAAACTCATTTCACATTTAGAATTAAATTAATTTTACTTTCAACAGTTGTTCTGGGTAGCATTCCAGTAGGAAGCTCTACAAAATTTTCAATCAACGCTGATCGAAGAAAGAGAGTTTGAACGAAAATTCAATCCCTATTTCAAGGTTCGGTTCGCATTTCGCGAACTTCGTTAAAAAAAACAGATAAATCAGATATAGCCAAATTCCATGCACACAACACAAAACGCAAAATACATCTACAAAAATGATTATTTCTTCCAACATATTCTCTTGCATTCAAAATAATTTGAGAGAAGTATTCAAGAGCCTTGTTATTTTCGTTTACAAACATGAACATAATAAAATGAGAATGGTAAAACTACCTGCTCCTTTGCCGCGTCGTCTTCGGCAATTCGTACGTAATGAAGTTAGCAACTGAGTTTGCTAATACAGAAATCCATCTCTAATTAGTCAATATAAACACCACGAGAATGCGAAAAGCCATCATGAGTACTAAAATTTTCCGCTCTACAACTTTTGTTTGAAACTTTTTTCGATAAACCTTCTAGTTTTCGGGAAAACGTAATTTTTTCCATAATTTCACGAATTTTCCAAGGTTACTAAAAATTTGGGAACCTGCATTTTTGACCATGAGTTCCTAGTTTTGTGACATTCATTATATCCAAAATGATTTCAGACCTTCGTTTACTGGACTATAAGAGACTGTGGATACTTAACATAACATTTTTCTCATATGATCGAAAAATCATATGAAAAGAATAAAATGCCGAATTTTGATAAATTATAAATTTAGGAGAAAGTGAAAGTTCCTTTCACAAATAATTTAATTTAATTGAATTGGAATTTCCAAATTCCCATCAGGCACCAAAATGTTCTCGAAGGTTGCCATTTTTATTACCCTAGCGGCATACTTGCAGAGATAGCAGTTAGGGTGGTTATCCATAAAACATCTGTTCGAATCGTGTTGTTTGTTGGTCACATTCTTGCATTACTGTATCCATAAGGAATTTTCCAATAAAAAGCACACTCAACTAATTTCAGACAGCTCTACAAGACATTTCGTAACCGAGATACAGGCTGGTCCATGTATTCATCGAAAATTTCAATATCTCATAACTTTTGAACCAGCCGGTATATTCAGTTGATACTTGAAACGTATGATGAACTGCCACAGGTCGATCGATTTATATTTAAATTATCAAAAAATTTCAGGTCCAGCTGAGATTTAACACCCTATAATTTGGAATCTGTTTCAGATATTTGAAATGAGCAGGAATGTTTCTATGGGGTTTCATAGGCTTCATTGTGATTTTGCTCAAAAAAAGAATTCCTGAAGATTCCTTTGGGCAGAATCACCTGCGGGACAATGAAATCTACCGAACCTCACAGAAAATATTCTGCTCTTTTCAAATATCCCAATAAAATCCCAAAATACCAATTTACAGGGTGTTGAATCTCAGTTTCGAAGATGTCTCATTTTTTTCTAATACTGGTATTTTTCAGTAATTTAAATCGATCGACCTGAGAAAGGTTATACTACGTTCCAAGTATCAACTGAATATACGGGTTGGTTCACAAGTTATTAGCAATTGAAAATTTTGATGAATACATGAACCAGCCTGTATCTCGGTTATGGAATTGATTAGACCTATCATATATCGTATTACCTTATACATATCACCTTATATTGTTGATGTTAAAAAAATGTTGATGTAAAAAACTTAATCATTTTTTACAAATTCTGCGGGCGCTCATGCATAAATATAGAAAAAGAAATAGAAAGAAATGGAATACTGATGTCATATGAGCCTTATCGTTTTTCGACAAAGTTTTTTCCACTATCGTCAAGGTTCAAGTATCTTAAATAAAAAAAAAGAAAAACATAAATAAAATGTACTATCTAATAGTGACAAATGTCACTGAAAAGTTTTTCAAAACTAATATCAGAGACACCTAACGATCAAAGTTTGAGAGCACAATTGAAATAGGAGGTTTCTTTGCCGAACAACGTTTCATTTTCACTGGATATTTCTCCAGATTCTCATGTTATCAATAATTGACAATGGGGTAGAACAAAATTAATAATGGGGATTGGACTAAATGGGGATTAGAGCCCATGATTAGGGTGCTCACTTTTCCCTTTATAAAATTAATAATATTAGAAAATAATATAGGTCAGGCACATGTAAAAAAATTAGCAAAGACATTGAAAATATGCAAATTTAGCAAATTTACTGATGGATCGACCTATGTAATTGAATCATAGTTACACTTAGGTTATATTTTCTCAAGAATTTTTGAGGTTACGCGTCATTTCTCTCTTATTTTAGCTCATAATGATAAATGTTGATAGCAGCCAAAATTTTCTCATATGATAATTACTTGGTTCGCTTTTCGTATAATTCATTTAAAAAAACAAAGGTTGGTCAAAGTTACCCCCCAAGCTGGCTATCTTTGAGGCAGGTCCTAAAAATCAACTGGAAGACGTGATTTCTCAGTCTTATGAGCAGCTGGATAACTTCAGTCCACTTTGAACTTCTTATTGAAATGTCCAATAATTTCATGAAAAGCATAGTTTTCATGGTAAGGTTTTTTTGGTGAAATGCTACTGGATGCTTTTAGGAATAAATTTTTATATCTCCCCTTATAAATAAGTTTTCTGAATTGTGTATTGAAATTTTAGGTGTATGAGATATCGAATCAAATTCTATTGAGATAGACAAATTTATTTCAAAAACACGTTAGTTATTTAAAGAAAAAACGTTTACTCTTGCGGGTCGTATCCAAGGTTAACAACCCCGTTCTTTTGTAAGGGATGAGTCATTAATAATTAACAAGTTTCTGTTGTTATGGGGAATTATTTTTAATCAGTTTCATAACATCGTCTTGAATTGAATTTCATATATTGTGATGGCGCGTATTTACATCTGACTCTTTCGATGTATAATTCACAAATGAACTTAGCTATATTCGAACTATAAAAATGGAAAGGTGCTGAATATACGAAAGAACAATCTCAAATATTTGAACGTGTTAATATTTCCAAAATGAACCTACAAAATGAGCATAAATAGATTTCGAACGTTTGGGTTAATGTTAGACCAATGGGCAAAGTACTTTGAAGAAATGTGGGGAACAATTGTTAGCAAATTTTGGGAACTTCTTCGAGTTTTTTTGTGAGTCGGATTGTGCAGACTTGTTTCTAATCGGTCCTCCTCCATTTTTCTCAAATTTCGCTAAACGCTATTTTCTTTTATTTCTTATTCTCACATAGAATTTCCTATTAATTCTCTAATAACTCTAAATTGCTTTAAAAATGCTAAGTTGCGTTATTTGTACTAATACAATAAATAAAAAGTCTCCGGGTCTGAGATGTCGTGGTTTTTGTCGCCAATTTTTTCACGCGAACGGATGTTGTTCCGATGTGTCTAAAGGAGGTATATCATATTCGAATTTCTCCTGATAAAGTGCTTGTGAAATGTAACAATCGTTTTCAACTAAGAGGGGCAACAAACGATTAAAATGACGACTACTCTATTTTTGTTCATAACTCAAAACCATAAATGAGAGTTTTGTCATTATCTATGTGGTTGGTTTTTTACCGACGTTTCGGCATGCATTCGCCTGCCGTCTTCAGGGTGTTGGTCCTGAGAAGGACTGGTTTTTACCAAACTTGTTTTGTCTAGACTTGTTCCATACTTCTTCAATTTCGCGATTATAGTGTGGGGATTCGAACACGAGATATCAGAGGTTCAATTTCCGAAATTCCACTCACTCTAACCATTAGTCTACCGAAGCAGGAACAAGTCCAGACAGAACAAGTTTGGCAAAAACCGGTCCTTCTCAGAACCAACACCCTGAAGACGGTAGGCGAATGCGTGCTGAAACGTCGGTAAAAAACCAGACACATAGATAATGGAAACAGCCCAAATAATATTTCAAGAAATACACCATTATAAAGAATATTTCGTTCACAACATAAATGAGAGGGTGGTTCTGTTCAGAGATTTCGTTTATTCTGGAAAAAAGCTCGAGAATGAGTAATCAGTTTTCTTCTGTCTGCTAAGGTTCTCAGCCTCAGTAGACAACGAATTTTTCCCACCCATTACAAATTTTTTCTTCTTAAATATAGTATATGCTGTTTACGGATTTCAATTCACTATTCGGAATCAGTACTGAGTTCTTATGAATTCGGACTTCCTAAACTGAATTTGAATTAGGTTTTTTTTTCCCGAATGTAAAGTAACTATTCACTAATTCCATTTCTCTTCCCTAAATACAGTATTACAGAAGTATCAGGTCATTCTGATGCGCTTATGTAATAATTCAAGGGAATAGTTCCCGAAATCTCTATGGATACTATCGCAGGGATATTTCGCTTTCTACAATGCAATAAATTGGAAGTAATTGCACAAGTGCATCAATATTACCGATAATTTTTCATGACAGCGTGTTGTCTGAAAACTGCAGGAGTTCATTTGCTACAAAAATGAAAATTACTGAATGTAGTTTTTCAAAAACAACTCGCTGAAATGCAGAATTATCAGGTCATTTTGATGGATGAGTATAATTCGGGGGAATATTTCCCGAAATCGCTATGGATACGAACAGTGCAGGGGATCGCAGGGATATTCCGCTTTCCACAATGCAATTACCGCTGTAATGTTTCGAAAACTGCATTCTATACACTTGAACTTTCTGACAGGAGGGAAATTTTTGAACATAGACAATTGGTCTGCGTTTTCAACCAATATGCGTCATTCTGTCGATCGGTCAAGCTAGCCGATGGTGGCTCATGGCCAAGCATGGACCAATGTGTACTGGCACCTGTACAAATTGGCGATGGCCGGCAGTGGGCCAGCATGGCCCAATGTGTACTGGAGCCATTATGGTCCAAGATCCCAGAGCTATATGACGTAACCTATTTTACCATGGATGATTTTCATATATCTTTTGTAGAATATTATTTCTGAAATAGTATCATAAGTGTCAGACACTTCCCATGGGCCAAAACTTTTGTCAGGTGTTTCAAAACTCCAAAAAATGAATGAACATTTTCACATTACATATTTTTGCATTTTTGACATAATGATTGTCATTAGAAAAGGAACTCTTGGTCAAAAACGAAGGTTCCCAAATTTTTAGGAACCTTGGAAAATTCCGTTTTCTCGGAAACTAGACGGTTTATCGAAAAAAGTTTCAAACAAAAGTTGTAGAGCGGAAAATTCTAGTACACGCTTCTCGCATTCTCGTGGTGATCATATTGACTAATTAGAGGAGAATGCCCTTCTCTTCTCAGTTGCTAACTTCATTACGTTCGGATAGCCAAAGACCGATCTTGAGACGCTCCAAGGGAGCTTGTGGTTTTACCGAGGGCTTTATTATTCCCTTTTATGATGTATATGTTTATGAACAGCAAGGCGAAATGCTTTGAGTTGGAGAATAAAGACAACTTTCGTTAAGGCAGCATTTCCTTTCAAATATGTCTGAAAACTGCAACTTCACTGTTACTCTTGTGATTTCACACCTGATTTTTTTTCAAATCGGATGTGTCCGGGTAATCCTCTGATTACCATTCCATGCGAGAGTACAAAATTTTCATCGAAATATCTTTCATTTGGAATTTTGAGAATGAAAGAAGAATCAGTTATAGCACACCCTCAAGAATTTTTCAGAAATGAATCCTCCCTTCCAGAAAATACAATGATTACATATTATAATGACGATACCTATTCTACATCCAAAAATTTTTTTGACCTCCCCACTGACAAAAAAATTCTTGCTACGCCTTTGTGCGACAGTTTGCAGAAACAAAAATGTATCGAATTTCCATAAGAACCTATTGCAAATGGATATGAATATTTCAACGGATTGAAAGAAAAGTAGGATAATAATTCTGATGTGGAAATATCGCTTATTTTGTAGAAGTTTGAGTGGTTTCACTCCTTGCTGATGTAATTTGAATTTTTTATTAGGACTTCAATCTCCTCCTAAATCTACCGAAAACGTCATTATTTCTGTAGCACTGGATTAGGATCAACATTCTACATTACTACAGAAAATATGCTACCTGCATTGAATGAGTTTTGCATTATCATTTTCTTCGACAGGATTTTCATTTTTAGTTTGGGTCCTAGTCCTTCATGGTAGATTTGAATATACATAATGACTTGCAGTATTATAAGAACGATGTCAAAGATGAGATAATTTCGATATGCACCTTCGGCAATAATCTCACTTTATTTCTGTAGATTGATTTTGTAAATTGTCATTTTGATAACAGGGAAAACTTCAAATCTGAACATGATCAAAGTGACTGATTATTGACCCATATATTTCGAAATAAAAAGAGTCAATGCCATATTTCTTGACCAAATAAGAGATCGAATTGGATACCATTCTGCGGAACTACACAAGCAATAAGATAAATGGTGAATGATCCGAAAAACAAAAGAAACATTTCAGAAAAGCGTTTCATCAATCTTCGAAGAGATTTTTGAAAACCAAAAAAGTTCTGATTATTTCTTAGTTAGTGCAGCAAAGTTTTTTCAACGATTTCTATCGAAAAACCAGTCGTTCGTCAAATACTAGATGTTGTTATGTAATGGTCGAACTAATAATTATTCGAGTTGGAAACAATCGATCTCTGGACCACCCTGATGGAAGTTCTGAGGTTCTCTCGACGAGTTGTACGAAATATGATTGCAAAAGCGAATCTCTAATCTATAATCGCTATGCTAAGTTTCATACTTTCATACCATAGTTCGAATGGGGGGGGTCGTTCTTCTGTTTAGAGGAAAAACCAAACGTTTCTCACTCATTTCACATTTCCAATTAAATTAATTTTAGTTTCAACAGTTATTCTGGATAGCATTCGTATAGGAAGCTTTACAAAGTTTTCAATCTAAGCTGATCGAATAAACCCAAACTCTTTTATTTAATCTCTATTTCAACGTTCGGTTCGCATTTTGCAAACTTCAACCTTTCAATAAAAAAAAAGACTACTACAACTACAAAAATGATTATTTCTCCCAACATATTCTCTTGCACTCAAAACAATTCGAGAGAAGATGAATTTCTCTCTTCCACGGCTGTAGTAAAGAGCCTTGTTTTTTTTGTTTACAAACATGAACGTAATAAAACGGAAATGGTAAAACTACCTGCACCCTTGCCGCGTCCTCGGCAATTCGTACGTAATGAAGTTAGCAACTGAAAATTCCACTACAGAAATGCATCTCTAATTAGTCAATATTAACAACACGAAATCGCGGAAAGCCATCATGTGTACTAGAATTTTCCGCTCCACATCTATTGTTTGAACCTTTTTTCGATAAACCTTCCAGTTTTCAATTAATCTTAACAAGGAAAAAAATAAAATACATGATAATTGGAGGTTATACAGGTGTATTGATGATCTCAATTTATTCAAAGTTTCAAGGTTTTTAACGAAGCAATCAATTAGATAGATATGTTGAAAGTGTTGAAAATGAGATTCCATCAAATACTAAAGCACTTTTTAAATTGGTAAACATAAGAAAAAAGCACAGTTGGTACCCTGCGCGCATGAAATATGAATTTGCCGATTTTTTCAAGAGTGTATATGAGCAGCCTACTAGTAACATGGTTAATGTCGACCATATCCCCAATAAATTTAACTCTTGCTATCTGTCTTCGATGTCAATAGACAGAGAAGAAGTTTTCAGATCGTTGAAAACGCTTGACACTTCAAAGGGACCCGGTTCAGATGGTTTGCCTTCCATTTTTCTCAAGAACTGTACAGAGAGCCTGAGTGTACCTTTGACGTTGATTTTCAATAAAGCACTATGTACTGCTACTTTTTGATCTAAATGGAAAATTGCTAAAGTCATTCCTGTTTTCAAATCTGGACCTGAAGAATTAGTGGTGGATTATCGGCCTATATGTAATCTTCCTGTTGTAGCAAAGATTTTTGAGCCATTAATGTGATAATGCCTGGTTGCGTTACTAACCATGTCAGGAATATTATCATAGAGAACCAGCACGGTTTTGTGAAGAGTAGAAATGTGAAAACCAACTTGATATGTTTGCTGGAATATTTGAGTGGGGTGGATTGATTGTGGTTCACAGATAGAAGTCGTATATATGGACTTCCGTAAGGCCTTTGATAAAATTAATCATTCCATCTCAGTTCGTAAACTTGCGGAGGTTGGTACATGCGTTGTCTTGCTCAGATGGCTCTAACCTTATATCTCAAACAGATCTCAATTCGTTTCCGTGAATGGCTTCACATCGTATATGTACACAAATACTTCTGGAGTGCCGCAGGGGTCCAACTTAGGGCAAATGCTGTCCATAATTTACCTCAACTATATGAGCCTTTGTTTCCATCATTGTGAATTTTATACGCCGATGATTTGAAGTTATTCAGAAGGATTGAGAGTATTGAAGATTGTCACTTACTTCAGAGCGATGTGCAGAGATCATTTCAGTACTTTAAAGATAATTGCCTGTTTTTAAATTCAGAGAAATGTTATATCACATTCACTCGTAAGACGAAGCCTATTACATCAAGTTTATTCGTAGGAAATTAACAACTTGGAGAGGTTGGTTTCATAAGAAAAAGAATAAAACGGTCAACAGAAAATTCTTTGCCTTTACGGAGGCCAAACCGAAAACAGTTTTGAAACATAGATGAATTCAAAATAGTAATCATCGAAATTATTATCATTTACAATTCATGAGGTTGAAGAAATGATATTAGATCTAATATCATTTCTCCAATTGAATTGAAAATGGTATTCATTTCGATGAATACTATTTTGAATTAATCTGTTTAAAAAAAAAGGTTGGTTACATGTCCGATTTAGGAGTTACTTCTGACTCTAAGCTTTTATTTGGCAGACACAATGGCTGCATTCACCGAACGAAGAATGTTGCCACCGCTGCGCTACCGCTACCTAGCATACAGTTCCACAACTGTTACGTTCGGTGAATGCAGGCATTGCTTGCATTCATCGAACGCCCCCAAAATTCGAAATATATCTCAATTATTATTATTTTTAGGGTCCCAAGGGTATCCTTCAAGAGGAACTGTGGTAATTAATCAAGGTATGTTTTTTTTTAATATCGTTTCAAAGAGATAATAACAATATACACAGTGTGGACAAGCTAACTGTCATAATTTCAGGATGTTATTCCTTAGTCAAAAGTTTCAACCCTTCAAACGGGCAACCGTAGAAAAAGTGATTTCTCGTTTCAACTGTTTGCTTCAAAACTAAGAAAGATACAAAGTGAACGCAAGAGGTGACAAAGCATATCTTTGGCAGTTAGTCTTGAAACCATGTAGACAAAATGTATTTTTATAAATCTTTATTTTTTTAGGAGCTCCCAGAGAAACCTTGAGGGTAATACAAAATAAGCAAGTCTCGAATCAAGGTGTGTAGTTTTCGGACGTAATTGCACAAGTGCATCCAAATTACCTATAATTTTGCATGACAGTGTATTTTTTAAAAACTGTACGAGTTCATTTTAATTTTTGTAGATGAATGAATGAAGTTTTTCAAAGACTACCCTCTGGAATTTGCAGGTCTTTTTGATGCATGAGTGTAATTCAGGAAAATATTTCCCGATTAAACTCTTAACTTGCCAACCTCAAAAACTGACCCCATATTTCCTGTTCTGTTTTGTATTTTTTTGTTCGTTTTCCAACACTTTTCTTTCAATATCTTGTAATGAATCACGACCGAAACGAGACATTTTAAATGAATTTTAGTCCAGCACTACTTGTCAAGCTGATATACAATTAAATTTCTATGAATTGTGCAATTATCGAAAGGCTCTTTCGCTTTCTACAATGCACTATTCACTTGAAGTTTTTGACAGTAGAGACATATTGAAAGAAACTTTTTGTTACGGAACGTAACAATTAGATTAGATAGAGATGTGCGGGATACTGATGAGGCCCAACAAGGCCGAAACCGGTATATCTCTCATCTCAGTGACAAAATCTACTATCATTTCTCCAACCTCATGATAAAAGATCTCTGAGCCTGGGAATTGAAAATGGTATTCATTTCGATGATTACTATTTTGAATTCATCTATGTTTCAAAAATGTTCTCGATGTGCCTTCGTAAAGGCAAAGAATTTTCTTTTTCTTAAAGATAAAGGCTATTAAAGAAATGCCTACCCCAAAGAACGTGAAAGATCTTCAACGTTTTCTGGGAGTTTTGAATTATTTGTCTCCATTTATAAATAATTTGTCTGAAAAAACTAGTATCTTAAGAACATTACTAAGAAAGAATTCTTATTGGACATGGGACAATAATCACAATGAAGCATTTAATAATTTGAAAGAATGCATTAGTTCAAATCCAGTTCTTGCGAATTTTGACATTAATAAAAAGCTCACTTTGGCTGTTGACGCTTCACAATCGGCAGTGGGTGCAGGAATACATCATGATAAAAAACCTATTGCATATGGTTCGAAAAGTCTTACGGAAACTCAAAAACGATATGCTCAGATAGAAAAGGAGTTATATGCTATTTTTTTCGGTTGTCAAAAATTTCATCAGTATATTTACGGTCGTCAAACATTGGTCCATACAGATCATCGTCCATTGGTCTCTCTTTTCAAAAAACCATTAAACGAAGTACCTCCAACATTACCACGCATAATGATGTCCCTGCAAATGTATGATCTTGATGTCGAATATGTCCCAGGTAAATTGATGTACATACCTGATGCGCTGTCAAGAGCACCTTTACCTGATACAGAAGTTATCAAATATGAAAATGAAGTAAATATGCATGTAAATATGATGGTCTCAAGTCTATCGATAAATCCAAGTCAAAAGGAAAAAATTGAAATTGCTAATCAAAATGATATAGAGTTATCTTTGTTGAGGAAATATTATAAAGAAGGGTGGCCAAATCATAAAAATAAAATCGAAGATATTGTCAAACCCTATTTCAATTTACAATCCCAAATTTATTCAGTAAAAAATTTAGTATTTTTTGGTGATAGATTAATTATTCCAAAATCTCTAAGGTCTGAAATGTTGGATAAAGCACACATGGGTCATATGGGGATCAATAAATGTAGAAATCTTCTGAAATCAGTAGCATATTGGCCGAACATGAACAATAATTTGAAAAATATTGTGAATAACTGTCAAATTTGCGCAAAATTTAATCCTAATAATGAAAAAGAACCACTTCAACCATATTCAATTTGTACATTACCATATCAAAGAGTAGGGATCGATTTCCTCTACTTCAACAAAACTAATTATTTAATAGTGACTGACTATTTTCCAAATTCATAGAAATGTCACAATTGAAATCAAGTTACAATGCAGAAATAGTATATTCTAATACAAGTTGCAGAATGAGCTCCTATTCCAACACGAATGCGAAGTTCGAAAACGAGCGACGAAGGAGCGAGTTTTCGATAGCATGAGTGTTGGAATTGCCTTCTGCAACGAGTATTAGACGCTATTTTCTCTATTTCAGTCAATGTTTGTGAAATACTGTCGAAATTCGAATGAAAATTCAGATTAGTGACTTTTGTATTGTATCTTGACGGTTGGTGTGACATACGAAATTTGACAGATAACGGAATTTGAATTGATTTGATTCGAAACTTGATTCGATCGGAGGTCAATACTGACAACCATAAAACGAAAAATATAACTGAAAACAATGCTGTAATGAGTTTCATTACAGCACTACTTTTAGTACTGTAATAAACTCATTACGATACTGAAATAGAGAAATGTTATTTTACACCTTAAATCCATGTTTGCTAGGCATGGCATTCCTCAGCAATTAGTAAGTGATAATGGTCCTCCTTTCAATTCACTACAGTTTAAAAATTTCGTTTATGAGTGGGAAATAGAACACATTACTTCAAGTCCGAATTATCCCCAATCTAATGGACAGGCTGAGAGTTCAGTAAAGATCATGAAAAACATTCTTAGGAAATGTTCAGAAACGAACACAGATCCTTATCTAGCTCTTTTGCAGTATAGAAATACTTCTAAAGATAATCTGCCATCTCCTGCTCAACTACTAATGTCACGACAACTTCGCTGCATATTACCAGTCACAGAAAACAAATTAAAACCTAAAACTATTACAATTGAAGATTACAAAAAGGGTATGTCAAATAATATAAGAAAAATGAAAAATATTTCAGGTGTGGGAAAAACAATTTGGAAAAACTTAGTGCAGGAAATAAAATTTATTTCAAAAAGCAAGTTTCAGGTCAATGGTTGCCAGGTATAGTAGAAATATATTTAGGTAAAAGGTCATATATAATAAAGGATAAAGATGGATGTGTATATCGAAGAAATAGAAAGCATGTCAGGTTGGATACAAGTTCGTCCAAAAGCTCTGAAAGAATTCCTTCTGTAACATATAATGAAAATGAAAGCGATACACAATCATCTACATTCTATCCAGCAATTCCTGATGATATAGAACCTTCATGTAGTAAGTCAAATTCAGAGCAAAATATGAAAGACATAATACAATTTTCAAGATCTGGTAGACCAGTTAGAAAACCAGATAGGTTTGGTGAACCAGTTGATAGCTCAAATATTATGTAGTTTATAGGATGTAAAAATATTGTAAAGATATAATTATAAGTAAGTTTAAGTATAGTTGTAAGTAGGGTATATTTTTGTAATATAGTAGGCACCTGGTAGCATTAGATGTTTGTTATTATAAGAAAGGGAGATGTTACGGAACGTAGTCAATGTCGATCGTATCTATGAAATGATATGTCATAGATACGACGTTGATTGAAGTTAGCTGATGGAGAATAGACGTGTCAAGAGTAAGAGGTTGTTTCATTTTAAAACAAGAAAAGACATTATAACACTTTTCTGACCATGATCGTTATTTGTATTTCAAATGTTATATTCTTTTATATTTTTGATATCATTAATTTTTTTCAGTCCATCCTTTTGCTTGGGACAAACTAAGTACTCAATTGTTGGTTGAACGCTATGTGCATCTGAAGGATGCTTTTAGAAATCCCAAAATAAAAAAAAAGGCTGTGGTATGAAATTAAAAATGAATTTATACTTAAGGGTCATTTTGTAACTGAGGAGATTCTAGATAAAAAATATATGAAGAAAACCTATATGGGTATCAAAGACAATATAAGAAGAACTGGAAAGGGCAGAATCCAGTGGGAATATTACAATCAATTTTATGATATATACAGAAAGGATAGAACGGTGAATTTACCTCAGACAATTACGTCTGCACCTGTATCTGTGATAAGGAACTTTCCGATAATTATAGAACCCCAAAATGAATCTGTGGTAATAGAGCAACCTAAACCCCAAACTACAGTCACTCCTCTAAGGCGGAAGGAGGTCACATCACTCACTCCGTATGTTGAATTTTAGCTGTGTTATCTTTTATATAAAATATGGTTATATATGAATCTGAAGTTATTATATATTTTAATTGCAGAAAATCTAAGAAGACAGATTCAAAGAGTGGGATGTATTATTTGAGGAAAAAGCTGGCTGACATTGAGGAAGCTCGTGTCGAGGAAATTCGTCTGCTAAGGCATGCTCTGGAGAGAAATAATGAAATTCAAGAAGAGAGAAATCATATTTTGAAGGAACTTTATGATATGCAGAAATAAACATTATTGAAATGAATAAATATATTAAAATAAACCATTATAATAACATTTGTGCTGTCTGGTCTCTTTTGTCAATTTCACCCTCATCTGCAATGTCCCCTCCTTGGTTTGGTATATCTTCCTCTATTAATTCATCCATTTCTTCTTCTGATTCATTTAAAATTAAAAAATTGTGAAGAACACAAGCAGCGCCAATTATTTTTGATCCAAAATATGGATCTCCTATGTCCAAGTATTTCAATCTTCTAAATTTGCCTTTTAATCGCCCAAATGCTCTTTCAATTACTGAACGAATGGAACTCATTCTATAATTATAATTATTTTGGACGTTATTCAAATGACCACTGTCCCTATATGGTGTTAGGAGATTCCTCATTAGCGGGTATGCAGAATCCCCTAGCAAATGCAATTGTCTAGGTAACAAGGAGTTATTGTCATTGGTCAATTTTTGATAAATGTCACTAGATCTGAACACTCTTGCGTCATGGACTCTTCCTGGCATCCCATTAAATATATCAATAAAAATCATTCGATAATCGCAGACCCCTAGAAATACAAAACCTCCATTTAACACTCAAACATACAGAATTCAATATCAATAGTGTTAGTCTGAGAGCCAAAGTACAATTGCATGAAATAAAAACAATATCGACAAAGTACCTTGCAATATTATTGAATGGAAATCTTTTCTGTTGTAGTAATCATTGGCATTGTTTTTTGGCTGTTTTATTGGGATATGACAACCATCAACAGCTCCTACAACACCAGGAATTCCATGGGATCTTTCTTGAAATACCTAAAATGCTCCTTTCAATACAGCCTTCCTTAGTGCTTCACAATAAAACTTACATTAATACATTGTTGATGATTTTTTAGCCAGGATATTAAGTGAGGCATCATTTGTCCAATAATGTCAACAACTTCTTTTAAAAACTTTATGAGCAGTACTTCCTGCAAAGCCAAATCTATCTTCCGCTGCCAAAAATGATTCGGGTTTGGAAAGTACCCATATGGTAAACAACACTTTTTTTCAAAAGGTATTACCATAGGTCCTACAGCACCATTGTCAGCGAGATATTGTAATCAATTCTAAAAGAGAACACTTGAATGAGTTACAATTACGTTTCACAATATACTTTCTTATCTTACCTCAAAGGTAGGTCTCATCATGCGAAAATGTTCTAAGAATAAATGTCCTTCATAACTCCGTATAGTAACTTCATAATAGTTTTTACTTCGTGGTATCCACGTCTACCACTATCATTATCCTCAAATAATCGAATTGGTTGTGCTAGTTCTAAAGCTATTCGACCCAGTTTATTTCAAATCACTCTCCAAAATTTCATTTAAAATGTCCATTTTTTAATGCATTAATCATAAAAGTAGGTGATCGATGGATACAAGACACTCCTTAATCCTTTACAAAATTACAAAAAAAGAACACATCAATTTACCACACTACTTCAATAACAAAAGCAAAACGCAACCAAAATAACCTCTACTACCACAGAAGATGTACATATTTGACAGAAAATGAAAAGGGCTTGACAGCGAACGTAGAACATGTTCCAGACCGCGACCGCTCCCGATAGGTAGCGGTAGCGCTCCGCTCTTCGTTCGGTGAATGCAAGCATTGATTAACCCTTTCACTGTTTTTGTCCCTCCGCAGGGACATCAGTTTTCAGGCAATCACATATACCGTATATGGTGTCACCTGGAGTCGAGTGTTCGCGTACTTCTAAAGGGACATCTCCTACACACGATATTACAAGCAGCGCCCTCTATGAAAATTATTTCAAATTCAAAATGTAAACAATTCGAAGCAGTTTCTGATTCTCGAGTGCGCGTGTTGGTTGAGCCTTTTTGTTTGAATTCAAAACTTTTTATAGTGTTTCGACAAAGGATTTTTGTGTAATTTGGTGGTAAGTAGGAATATTGGAGATTTGTATTTTATCGATTGATGACTGTTTATTCATTATTACGACGGTCTACCAGGAGCCAGAAAAGTATGTCCCTGTGTAGGGACGAATACACTGAACGTCTCATTTTTGAGTTATTGTAATAAATTAATTTTTTCTAATTATATAACTTTTCTGTTATAGGTCATGTATAATCGCAGGAAAAACCCCTTACTCAAGAGGAAATTCTTCATTATTTGGAAAATGATACCGATTCAGATATTCCTGATTTATCTGATGGTTGGACCGATGATTCTGAAGGACCTGATGAAAACATCCAGAGATTATTGGAGGATTTGGATGCAATGGATGAAGAAATTATGGAAGATGAACTAAATCTAGGGAATGATGAGATGAAATCGGACTAGAGAACATGAATGCCAGTATTGAACATGAAGTAACGCAAAATGTGGAAACAGAAGCTGATCCCGATGAAGAAAATAGAGTGGAAAAAAGAGAAATAAAAAAAATGACGTGAGTACAGAACTTATGGAAGAATTTTACAGAAAATATAATCTTACTGAAAAAAATGAACAATGTCCAATATGAAACCAGGAGAGTTCGATGGCACACTCCCAAACACCATCCAATTGTTTCCTTACCATCGCCATTAGATGTTTTTCTCGCATATATATTCCTGAAGAAATATTTGATGATGAGTAACATGACAAATTTGTACTGTTCAGAAAAATATTCCACGATTTTCATCAACAACCATTTCAGAAATGAAAAAATTCATAGGAATTCATAAAGTCATGGGGAATTTGGAATTTCCTCGAGTGAATATGTACTGGACATCATCAACTGGAATCCAAATTGTTCATGAGGCTATGAGTCTTCGCCGATTTTATAAACTGCGACAAACGATTCATTTGGTCGATATAACAAGTAGACCAGAAAATAACGATCGTTTTTGGAAAGTGCATAGCCGATTCACTCAGAGCAAGATGTCTTGAATTGGAACTGGACAAGAATCTTTGTGTGGATGAACAAATAGTTCCTTTCGAGGGAAATATGAATGTGAAGCAATATATGAAAAATAAACCAAAGAAGAGGGGAATCAAAATTTATGTATTAGCTGGACCAAGTGGAATCATTTATGATTTTCTAATTTACCAGGGAGCCACCACTGAAATGAAAGCTATGAACTATGTACACTAATTGAGGAGCTTCTGCAGGCATAGTGATGCAACTGGCTGAAAGGATAAGTGAGCCGAATCAAGAACTTTTCTTTGATAATTTTTTTAGTATATATCAACTTTTTCAGTTCCTTATAGCCAAATCTATTTTTGATGTGGGTACTGTAAGAATAGATCGCTTTGCAAATCCCAAATTGCCAAGTGAAGAGGAAATGAAAACTTGTGGTCGCGGCAGTTCAGCTGTTTGTGTGAGTAAAGATGGAATAGTACTCACGAAATGGTATGACAATAAAAGTGTGGTAATGGGATCTATGGCTTTATTCTGCTTTTTCTCTGTAGCTTACAGATCTGTAGCGTTACGATTGATCTGTATCTGGCCTACTTACAGATCTGTAAATAATTATCATACAATTCTGAAATTTTCCTGTAACTGTCGTTTTTACAATGTCAATTATGAACTAGTCATCGAAAAAAATATCTATAATCGAGAGCAGATCACGGAAAGGATTTGCTAAATACTCTATGATATTTGAATATTTGATCGTATTGCCATTGATATTGATTGTTGGATATATATTATTATCAGTATTTTGTGTTAGTTTTGAACGAAATAAAAATGTCGAGTGCATGGTAAGACAAGCAATGATTCATCATGATATAAAACCTATTATTGCTAGTTTTGAATTCCAATGCTGATAATGTGTGCGATAGAAAAAGAAACGCACCAAAAATACTAGTCGCGAACAACTGGAAATATATTTAGAAGCGATGGAAAATGACCATGTTCTTCGCAGCAATACGATTAATCCAACCCTGGACCCAACTTATCTGCAAGATAAATGAGATCAGTTGACCCTCCAACTGAATTCAGTAGGAGACGGTCCAATCTTAAAAGCGGAGGAATGGAAAAAGGTGATTGTTCACATAAATGAAGTGCAGGGAATATATATATTTTTATTTAAATTCAGAGGTTCGCTGATTGGAAGTATGCCGTAAAGGCAAAAAAGAGGAAAATTGATTCGCATCGCTCGAAAACTGGAGGTGGCCCAATGACAAACGCAAAACTATTGTCGACGGAAGAGAGAGCTCTCGATGTTTGGGGTCGGGAGACGGTAGAGGGCGCGGACGTCACAAGGTACGAGGAAATAAATAGTACTGAAGATGGACCGATTTTGATCGAGATCGATTTAAACCAAAATGTTGGCGAAAATGTAAATGAAAATACATCAGAGAAGATGAAAAAACAAAAAATTAGAAACCGGGTGAAATATACAAAAAGGGAAAATCCATTAACTTCATTAGCGGAAAGCTTGCTGAAAACCACTGAAGAAAACAACAAACACCAAAAAGAACTCTTAAATGTTATAAGCACTGAGAGAAGTATTCACTTGATATTATCGATCATGCGTTAAAGTTAATAAATCATTTATTGGCCAAATGGACAAATAAATATTTCTTTCATGGAAATAAAGAATTTATTTAAGTTTTCGCAAATCAACTTCACTCAATATTATATCACATTTATTTATGAATAATAACATTCAATAATACCGAAAAAAGACGCATTACACTGAAATAAATATATTTAGTAATAATTAACAAACTGCATGAATTATGAATGAATGTTAACGTCTGATAGCAAAATTGAAAATTAATGGCTTTGCAGACGGAATTGAATTCTGTAATAATGACCAGTCCGTACAGGATTTGAACCTGCGACCCTCGGAATACTAGTCCAATGTGCTAACCAACTGTGCCATTGCGACTCTCCAAGAATTCAATGTTAGTTTGTTATTTTTAATTCTTCATGAACTATGACGCTCGTGAAGAATTCTTTGAGGAGTTAGGGTTGGAAGGGGAACTCATTCGCTATCGGTGGTCATCGATGATTCGATTTTTAATTTTCATCCGATTGCGTCATTCGCATTCGCGATTTATCGGCAGGAGTCGGGTAGTTGAATCTACCGACCACCGAACAATGTTAACTAGCCAAGATGACTGAAACATGTCAAATGCGGTTTGTTCATTGTTAATAAATCCTGTATTTTGAGAAAACATATCGTGGAGTGGTGGAAGTTTAAAATCATTTAGTAATAGAAACCAAACGTTCGTTTATTACCAAAAGAACATATGTTTTCAATTAATATATCTTATATTTGAAGAGAACTGCAGTTTAAATGAAATACATCATACCCAAATATATTAAATATTAACAAATACCGTGTAAATAAATATTTCGTTATATGTGAATGAATTCTTTCAGAGGCAAGATCTGTTAGTTAATAAATAAATTAAAGATTAATAAGTGGATTTGTCTGTTAATGAATAATCTCGAAATAAATACTTTATTGATAAAAACAAATTTATTTCTCTCAGTGAGGACATTCACGAATGATTATTGTTGTTTGGAAGAAAGAAAATTAGAATTCGAAATTGCAAAATTCAAGTTTTTACATCCCAATTTCAAAATGGATTGAATGATATATTCAATCAATTACTAGCTTTCATGTTCATTACATATAAAAAAATTCATTTAGTTTTAAGTCATTCTGTTCCCTCGTGATAAAAAATTAATTCAAAAAGTAGTATTAGGTGTTTATTTATTTATTTTTAACTGTAGGTACAATAATATCCAAAAGAATTTGAGTTTTTCTGTATGATTTTATGTTAATTGTATTCACTTATGCTTTTCTCTGAAATAAAATAAAATTAGTATCGAAATCAAATAATATTTGAATTATATTTTAAAATGGGTTGTACTATTATTTCACATATTTCTAATGTAATAATTTCTCGCTTCAATCCCACTCTGGTGTATGTTTCCATCATAACTAACATGTCCAACAAAGCCTGAAACAAAGGATATTGAAATATTTATCCTTCAGTTAAATAGGCATACCATCATTCTCATCATCATCTCCCATTTCCATATCAAAGTCATTCACATTTGCTGTTTTGACAAGATTGTGCAATACACAACACGAATAAATAATATTTGCAGCACGAGTCGGGTGGTACATCAATGTTCTTAACCTCGATAAACATCTGAATCTCCCTTTTAAAATTCCATTTGTTCTTTCGATTGTGTTTCGTAAAGAATTTAATTTATTATTAAATATTTGCTCCTCATCATTTCTTGGATTTGCAATTGGAGTGAAGAGCCAAGGTTCCAGAGGGTAGCCACTATCGCCTTCAGAAGAATTAATTGCTTTTACTTCATATTGCTTCACATAATGTTTTTGTACAAACCGATTAGGTGCATATTTGTACGACCTGCCTCATACTGAAGCATCAGGTGGTTTCTTATGGTACTGGTTTGCCGAACAGCTGAATCATGTACCGAACCAGGAAAACGGGCATTAACAGCTAATATCCTGCATTCAGCATCTGAAATCTGAATAATCTGTTATGAGTATATATAATAACATCAACTACATGACTAAAAAAAAAAAATATTGAAAAAAATGACCAGCATGACATTGATGGAATGTTTTCCTTTCCGGTTGATGTAAACGAAAGGAGGATGATCAACATCATTTTCAGGAGGTGCAATAATTTCCACGTGTGTTCCATCTAATGCTCCTAAAATACCCCCTAACCCATATTTCATGAAGAATCTATCAAGAGAGAAATGCAAAATTATAAAAGGGTTATTCTTCCAAGTTTATAAATGATTTGTGAATGTTATAACTGTAGAATGTGAAAATGCTTTCTCACCCCTGTTTGACAAGCCGAATTGACTCATCAGAAGTAGGAAACTGAACCCATGTAGGTAATAAAAATTCTGTAATTTTTGCACAGATTTCGGTTACTGCCCTACTCACTACTGGTTGACTTGCTGACAACCAAGTATTTGAGCCAACAGAATTCTGAAAAGAACCTGTGGCCAAAAAGTTAAGAGAAATCAATACCTAAAATATAAAAAACCATTAATCAATTTCATACAAAAACATAACATGACGAAGGAGGATATCACTTTTTTGGGCAATGGAAGAGCATTAGCATTTTTTCCTGGTAAAAATTGCTGTAGATCATTTATCAAATTTATTGAACATTGTTTGTTCAATCTGAACATTTTGATGAATTGGACATCCGGCATTTCAAATGGATCCATTTGATCACGCAACCTTCTTCTTTGAATTCTCATAAAATGAATAAAAATGATTTTCAGATTATGTATATCATGGTACTTACCTGTTCTGATTTTCCTCCAGTAATAAACCAACAAACAAAGCCATATCATTGTTATTCATAATGAAATAAAAGATAAAAGTACGAAAGTCCGAAGTTTACAACCGATGAGATGAGCGAAATTGAAAAACACAAACAAATCATTCAACATAACCTCACAATATAGAAAACGAAAATTCTTTGCCTTTACGAAGGCACATCGAGAACATTTTTGAAACATAGATGAATTCAAAATAGTAATCATCGAAATGAATACCATTTTCAATTCCCAGGCTCAGAGATCTTTTATCATGAGGTTGGAGAAATGATATTAGATTTTGTCACTGAGATGAGAGATATACCGGTTTCGGCCTTGTTGAGCCTCATCAGTATCCCGCACATCTCTATCTAATCTAATTGTTACGTTCCGTAACAAAAAGTTTCTTTCAATATGTCTCTACTGTCAAAAACTTCAAGTGAATAGTGCATTGTAGAAAGCGAAAGAGCCTTTCGATAATTGCGATAATTTGAGAAAGTGATGGAAACTAGCAAGCGGGCCCTGAATAGAGCCACTGCTAAAATCTCATTCAGTGAAAGAGGAAGTACAGATTTCTTTTTTTGCATTCGATTGGAGATGTGAAACTTCATTTTGACGCAATTGGATGTCACGTCCTTATTACTTTGTAATATTTTACTCATTACTTCACAACCAATTGCTATAAATTCTGAAGTTTTTTATGTAGATTTTGTCCTGAGATGTGCGGGATACTGATGAGGCTCAACAAGGCCGAAACCGGTATATCTCTCATCTCAGTGACAAAATCTAATATCATTTCTCCAACCTCATGATAAAAGATCTCTGAGCCTGGGAATTGAAAATGGTATTCATTTCGATGATTACTATTTTGAATTCATCTATGTCTCACAATATAGGTTCCAGAGTATTCTATATTCTATTTATAGATTTCTGTAAGCTACAGATTTATAGAACGCGTACAGAGGCGCAAATTTCCTGTGAAGTTATGAAAAGTTACAGATTTGCTTACAGATGAAAGCAGAATACCGCCACTAATTTCAATGGAATTGGCAATTCAGATTCCTGCGGAAGATGGGATACGAGTGCTGAAGAATATATTCATGTTGCTCGATCAGAGGTCATAAAATTATATAACGATAATATGGGGGGCGTGGATAAACATGACTTTTTGTTGAGCCTATATAGATCATCTCAGATCAAAAAAATGGACAGTGCGAATGATTTCACATGCCGTGGATCTGGCCTTGGTGAATTCTTGGCTAGAATATAAAAGTCAGGCTCTTACATAAGGCCTTCCAAAGAAGCATACATTGAATCTTCTTGCATTCAGGCAATCACCGGCCGAGAGCCTGATTCTTCCCAAAAAAATTCCTAAACGAGGAGGACCATCTACCAGTAGAGACTCCCCTGAACCCCCACAAAAAAACCATGTGAGACGAGACCAGTTGCAGAATTGCAATATGATGGATATAATCATTTTCCGTTGGTAGATGACAAAAAAGATAACACAAGATGCAAGATGGAATCTTGTAAAATGAAATCACATATTTTTTGTTCGAAATGTAAACTTCATTTATGTTTAATGAAAAAAAGAAATTGTTTTTATAATTTCCATGAAAAATAATGTGAATTTGTATAGAGTTTTACAAGAATGAAATTTCGTTTTCGTTGGAAGGTGTACAAATTTTTCCCCTAAGTGCATTTGTCCCTCTGGAGTGACAGTCGATAAAACAAAAACTGGAGGGGTAAGGCCTATTTTTTCGACAGAATATACTTATTTTTGCAATTGTGTCTCCACATAATTTTCCCAATATTTTTCTCTATGGTACAGTGAAAGGGTTAACGCACATTTAATGAATTCTTGGTATTATTCCCAGAAACACTATTTTCTTCAAGGATAACAAGTCATTACTAATTTTGTTGCACTCTTTTGTGTTCAGTCGACTAAGCTTTGCCTCCCCATTATGACTGTTATGTTCATAGGCTGTAAAGCGTTCAATAGTTATTTGTGCAACCAGTTGGGAAAAGCATTATTTTTCGTAATGAGCAAAAGAACGCGAGTTACGAAAAATAGTGTTTCCCAACGTGTTTCACACAATATTTTTTCTAGTTTTGAATAGGATGTGACTATTTGAATTCAAATTGAAAGTATCAAAACGTCCCTACAAGCGTCAAGTGAATTCGGAGATACATATTCATTTTTCACTTCGTTGCTATGGAAGTATCATTAGTGACAGTGTCGTATTTCGTAATTTTGATTGTCAAAAAAGTGGAATATCATAATCGCTTCTTTATTCGCAAATAATTCCTTGAAATTGTTTCAAAGTAGAAGAAAATTTACAGCAATGTCTGATTCAGAGAACGACGTACCGAGCGACATCGAGGAAGCAGCGCAATCTGCGTTATCTACAATTATTCCTAAGAAGTCGAGGAGCAAGTATGATTTGTCCTATGCCAAATTCTGTTCATGGTGTGAACAAAAACGGATTACTCATTTGAACGAAAAAGTTTTGCTAGCGTATTTTCAAGAAAAAAAGGAATGAAGAGTTCGACCTTATGGAGCTTATATTCGATGTTAAGAACCGAATTGTGCTTGAAGAGAAATATTGATATCAAGAAATATACAAATTTAGTGGCTTTTTCAAAACGTCATTCTGAAGGTTACCAACCTAAAAAGTCGAAAGTTTTTAGTAAAGATAACATTGCCCATTTTCCGAAAGAAGCTTCCGATGGGCAACATTTAATGAATAAGGTAGCATTGATCGTTGGAGTTGCTGGAGCTTGCCGAAAAGGTGAATTAACTTTTCTTCGCGTAGAAAATGTAGTGTTTCAGGAGGAATTTGTTAAAGTTACCATTCCGAACACAAAGACGAAAGTATGTCGAGAATTTGCTATAACCGCTGGAGCTTTCGACGGTATGAACTGCATCGAAATGGTTAAAAAATACGTTAATCTAAGGCCATCAAATGTTAAGCATGACAGATTTTTTGTGAAATATTTGAATGGAAGATGTGAAGTTTAACCTGTAGGTATAAACACATTTGGAAATATTCCGAAAATTATCGCCCAGTTTTTAAAGTTGCCAAATCCTTCTTTGTATACTGGTCACTGTTTTCGGCGGTCATCCACTACTCTGCTTGCGGATTCTGGAGCTGATTTGCTGAGAATCAAACAGCATGGAGGATGGAAGTCCAATACAGTTGCTGAAGGTTACGTGGAGAATTCCATAATTAATAAACAGAAGATTGCGACAAATATTCTTGGAGAAAATCACAAAGAAAATACTCAAATTATTAATGCTATACAAAAAACTTCGTTGTCCGCTGGGGTCAATATCAATAATTGTTCAAATTGTGTAATTATTATTTATAATTAATATTCCCATTCACGTGTTACAGTTACCTGAATGTTAAATGTATTGATCTTCATAATATGTAATACATGAAGGAAGTAAGGAAGTACATAAATCAAGTAGTTTAGTCTCACAACGATTCTGTGTTTTTCACAATCAATGGCGAAATTTACTTCTACTTTTCGTAACTAGTTACGAAAAGTAAGACGTTTCATAACGTCGATGAGTTTTGAAAAGTGTCACTTTATATGTCAAAATGAGAAAAAATAAGTTTGTCCACGATTACCCTATAATCCGTACATTACGAATGAGCTTTCAGAAACATTATGATAGTCATTTTACAACCCGTGTATAGGGTAACAGGTACAGTGATCGACACCTTAAGCGCATAGAAACTTTCAATCAATGATTTCAGTTTGTAATTTTCTCACAACAAGGTGAACACCCTGACAATATTACAGTTCACTTATGCATCTTCGGTAAACATTCAGAACTTTTGGTATATGTTGTTTGAAAACTGAAAGAGAATGGTTTGTTTTCGAAGTGTCAGATTTGATAGTGATTGACATACTTCGACAATCATTGACATACAAAATGATAGTCATTGACATCCTTCATATCATTCACTTACACTCTTGTACAAGGGGTAGAACGAACGATTACTGAAAATGTTGATAATGATATTCACTATATTCAATAATGAAGATAAAAACATAGATACACATTCACAGGGGCTGTGTATTTTCATGTTCTTTTTTCGATGTAGAACAAGTAACAATTTTTCCACTTGGGTAAGTTTCCAGGTATGTTATATCGTCGGTACAATGCAAAAGTCACGAATGTGATTTTCGCATATGTGCACTATATCGCGATTATGGTCACGGTGTATTGACACCATGACATTGGCCAAATTCGCGAAAGAGTTTGGTTATCCCCCTCTCCTACTTTTAGCCAAGTAGAACAAAAAGAGATCTATGTTTATAGCACTGTCTTCAATTTTTGAAACACGTTTTTTCCGGAACATCAAAAAAGCACATTTGTGACTTTGGCATTGGACCAACAATATGGTATTCTCTTTAACATGATGATTCACATCGTTTGCAACTATAATTTTGGTAATATTCTCTATGAAACCATATTACTCATGATACAAATTTGCAGCAACCGATTTTTCTGTATTTTCTTCCAATTCTACTCCGGCATTTTCATAATACTTTACTTTACACTTGCAGTCTCTGTGGATGTGCTCGGTTTGATAAATCACTGATGAAATAATATTGACTTCACAAATCGATTTATTTTCAGGTTCCTTTCTTCATCTTCAGTCAATTTTTTTAGTTTTTTCTTCTCCTCAGCGTCAGTTTTGACTTTGAGGCTTGGTCTTTTCTTCCCCTCTGCAGCTCTATATTTTTCTGTCATTTCTCTCCAGGTGGAAGATATTTCCACGAATAGCAGTTTCCTCGAACTTGTTGTTCTCTCTGGAGTCTCCGGCCATTGTAATATATTGTGGAGTAAATTGGGATGATCTAGGATATTTCTATTATCATTGTTGTTAGCCGAAGAAACATGTAAAAAGGGTCAAACGAAACAATGTGCTCAACTTCGGTTATAATATATGAAGTTATGAGAATTTAAAATATTCTCACTTTTTCGGACGACGAAAAGAAAAAAAATCAAACACTTCTTCTTATTCGTGAGGTGCCTTCTCCAGGCTGATCTGAGGCCTAGTGGTCTAGTGTTCAACCGTATACAGGATAAGAAAGTCAAACTTCAAGACATGCTGTCAAAAATGTTGCTAGTCCCTCTCGCCATAGGAATGGAGGGAAGTGGGTATTGGGTTTTCCAGATGTGTTGTCTTCAACTCATAAAGGTTCCCACAGGTAAACAGGGTATGTTCAAGAGCAACATCTGTGTTTCTTCACCAACAGTACAGAGGCCAGCCAAAGACTAGCGATTTTAATGTTCATTAAACAGGTGATCTCTCAAAACACCACTAACCAGTCACAGCTGTTTCCCCTCAAGGTTCAGGAGTTGTTCGACCTCAGACTCAGAGGAAAAACTCCCAATGAGAAGCCTTGACTGCCTAAGATCACTTCCCGTGCTCCATTCAGAGAAAAATTTTCTGTCCCTGCTCATCCATACATCTGCCCTCTCATAGCCAGATCTGAGCGAGAGCCGGCAACCAAATAACTTTCAGAAAGTTTCAGGAGCCCAGCTTACATATAGATTTCCTGCATTCTCCTAGTAAGTAGTATTTGACCTCTGTCATAGCGAGGGATTTTTAGTGTTCACTGACTGTCACAAAATGAGTTTCTCGGAGTACCATCTACGGATATTTGGATATTCTCCAGCGTGCAGACAAGAACAACATACAGTTCAACCTGTACTACAGAATAGTTCTTCTCTAGTGGGAAGGTAGTTTACTAGGGATATTTAGTGATTGATAATAGTGAAAATAGTTATTGACATGGTGGCAGCCAATGTTTATCTGATCCGGAAGAATGAGAACACAATAAAAAGCTAATCAGTTATATTCCAACTTTTCAAATACGCCATGAATTCGAATATCAAAATGTGATACTTTCAGACAGTGATAAACACCCTATGTCAATCACTGTTCCGTCGTAATATAAACAAGACAGTCATTGACAAGCGATTTATTCTGAAAGTAAACATCGATGAAGGGTTCGTTTATATCAATATCCAATCTTTGAAATCTTTCAAACACTGAAAAATTTCTTCCATATATCTCAGATACCCCAATCTAAAGAAATTCACTCATATGTGCAGTCAATTTCCTTAACAAAACGTCAACGATTGAACTGATTGACATTACTACACAACTTCGCGACAAATATCTCATTGCGATCTGGGTAGGGGGCCAAATTACTCAACTAAAACATTCATCGAATGAGTGTTGGACCTTCTAGCATACGTAGGTAAAAGAAAAAAGTCGCTGGCAAATACCAATATGTTATTACGACGGATTAAGTGTGTAGAGTGGCAATCACTATCGGGGTGTCAACGACTATACCGCTTACCCTAATAGGTGTTGAATAATGAGTCATTATTCAACAGGTTTGAAGTCATTATCAAACGGTTTGAAAAAAGTTGCTATAAATTATTCCATCCAACAAATCTCGCCCTGGATTCGAACCTGGGACCACCGCGTGAGAGGCGAGGAATTTCACCCCACACCGATCTGGCGATGCAGAGAAGTAGCGAATAGATCCATATGATGTGTTTTCTATGATGTTTCATATTCGATTTAATTTGACAGATTGAAAAATATTTGAAACGTCAGTGTTGAAAAAATTGCGTCTCATAAATTGTAATTATTCTTGAATTTATCATGGAAATCGAAAGTGATGAAGAAATGTTGTGTACTCCACCGGAAATAAGAGATGTTGCATTACAACATTGAACCTTTTGCCGGAAAAATCAAGAAATCTCTACCTAAAAGTGTTTAACAACTTCATGGACTGGAGAACAGCGAACAAAATCCAATCATTTTCTGAAGCAGTTTTATTGGCATATTTCTCGAAATTATCAGTTCACTATAAACCATCAATATTATGGTCACATTATTCCATGCTGAAGACTACTCTCAACATAAATGAAGGCATCGATATCGAAAACTATAAAAAACTGCGTTCACTGTTGAAAAGGAAATCAGAAGGCTTTCGGCCGAAAAAAGCTAGAGTATTTTCTTGCCAAGAAATCAAAAAATTTATTTCTGAAGCATGTGATGAAAAGTATCTTGCAATGAACGTAAAAAACTAGCTATATTGAAGAAGTTTTTTGATTTATATTCATGAAATATTTTTCTTTGTTATAAGGTCACAATGATAATGGGAGTTATGGGTGCATGCCGAGCAAATGAATTGTATAACATGAAAATACAGGACATAAAACACATTGGATCAGTTTTCTTGGTAAACGTGCCCAATACCAAAACAAAAATCAGTAGAAAATTCACTATAAATAAGGATTTTTACTCGATTTGCAAAAAATACATAGACCTACTGTTAGAATGAGATTATTCGAATATACACTCCTGCTTGTTTTATTAGTTACCTTATAAAACATTATGACAGTAGTAGATTTTTATATTGAATGTCAATCAGTCATTAAAAATACTTGTTCGAGTTGATTATTTCTTATGGAATAAACTGTGTACTCTATCTTGCTACTAGAGGTTATGGGTCCAAGCATTTAGTTTGCCTAAAAGTACCAGAGTTTTTTGCAAGAGGTGAAGAAAAAATTTCATCATAAAACCGATATAGGAAAATGGCACAGATGTCGACGAATTATCAAATAGAACCATTAAGGAATAATAACTATGATACTTGGAAGCTACAAGCACAAGCAATTTTAACAAGAGCTGGTTTATGGGATTATGTATCTGGAAAGAAAATGAAACCCAGTTACACAGCAGATGAAAAAACAAAGGAAAAATGGATTTCTGATGATTTGAATGCTAAATCCGAATTAATATTAATAATATCTCCGAACGAACTGAAGCAAATCAAGAACTGTTCAACATCTAAGGATATTTGGGATACATTGAGTAAAATCTACCAAAGTAGAGGACCTGCCCGTAAAGCCACGTTATTAAAAAGTTTGATTCTACAAAAAATGAATGAAAGAGACAGTATTCGAGAACATCTCAATAAATTTGCTGATACAGTAGATAAATTATCTGAAATGGAAATTCAAATTAACGATGATTTACTGAGTATTATGCTATTATACTCTCTTCCTTCGTCATATGAAAATTTCAGAATAGCCATAGAATCCAGAGATGAATTACCTACACCAGAAAATTTAAAAATAAAAATTCTAGAAGAAAGCGAAGCCAGAAATAAAACTTATTCAAGTAACAGTCATGGAGAAGAGGCATATCTTGGAAGAAACAGGAAGTATTGCAATAAGGGATTCAACAATTTTGAAACAAGAAACAGATTCTCTAAAAACAAAACTTTCCGACAAGAAAATACAGTGAAGTGTGAAAATTGCGGTCGTTCAAATCATAAAACCATAGAATGCAGAGCTAAAACTAAAAATAATCAGAAATCTTTCAAAACAGAAGAAATTTATCTAGCTACTGGGGATAAACATGAAAATATCAATAGTTGGTGCCTCGATAGTGGTTGCACATCTCATCTTTGTTTCACGAGAGAAAAGTTCAGTGAAATCGATGAAAATTCTGAAAAAGGTTGGTTGAAACTGGCATCAGAAGATCGAAAAGCACCTATACAAGGAAAAGGCATAGTGTCGTTGACATTTCCAGATGAAGATGATATAATAAACTTAACAAATACACTTTACGTACCAAATCTTTCAACAAATTTGATGTCTGTCAGCAAAATTACCGACAAAGGATACACAGTGTTATTTAGAAAAAATAATGCAATAATTAAAGATAAAAATGGACAACCAATACTGAAGGCTCAGAGAAAAGATAATTTATACTACATACAGAGTGAAATCTCATCCAACCAGGAACAAGAAAATTCATTTTATTCGCCTAAACTGATGCTATGGCATGAAAAACTAGGACATATTAATGAAACTGATCTTAAGGCTGCTATGAAAGAAAAAAGAGTAAATGGTTTGGATTTCAATGCGTCAGACAAATTGAATGACTGTGAAATATGCATTAAAGGAAAAATGACGAGATTACCATTTCCTCAAAGAGAAAATGGAACAGAACATATTTTAGAGATAATTCATTCTGATGTGTGGGGACCAATCAGAACGAAGTCTCATGGTGGTTCTCAATATTTTGTCACTTTTACGGATGAATACTCCAGATACTGCAAACTTTATTTTCTTAAACAAAAGAATGAAGTTCTAGAATACTTCAAAGAATACAAAAATGAGGTAGAAAATGAACATGGCAGAAAAATTAAATTTTTTCAAAGTGATAATGAGAGATCTGAATATGTGAATAAAGAATTTGAAACATTTCTGAAACAAAATGGTATCAAAAGAAGATTATCCTGTACGTACACACCTCAACAAAATGGCATTGCTGAGAGGAAAAACAGATCATTGCTTAATAAAGCACGATGTTTAATGATTGCAGCTGGACTACCATTAAATTTTTGGGCCGAAGCAATCAACACAGCGAACTACTTGATAAACAGATCACCATCAAGAGCAATAGATGGTAAAACACCATTTGAAAAGTGGGTTCATCGTTTGCCATCAGTCAAACACCTACATGTTTTTGGATCTAAAACATTTGTTTTAAACAAAAAACCAAATAGAGGAAAATTTTCACCACGTTCAGAAGAAGGTATTTTCATGGGGTATTCGGAAATATCTAAAGCATATAGAATATGGATGCCAAGTAAAAAAAGAAATCGTTGTTTCAAGAGATGTGAAAATACTTGACAACAAAATGTCTGAATTTTACGAAAATGAAAATAATTATGATTTAATCCAGTATGATACAAATTATGATGAAGAAGAATATAATGAAAGAAAAGAAGATGTAAATCAAAACAGAAACGTCGATATTCGCGTAAACATAGAAAGAACTGATCAGAGAAATCGAGAATTACAGAATATTCATCCAGGTAATGATGAAGAATATCAGAGAGGATCCCTAGAAGAAATTTCAGATGAACAAGAAGCAAGACCAAAAAGAAACATTCAAGCACCTAAATGGACAGAAGATTATGTTTCATACTTCATTGGGGAGAAAGATGCTGAAGAAGATAAAGATGAAATATGGGATGAAGCTATAAAAAATGAAATCGAGCACACATAAGGAATGGTACCTGAATAATTACTGAGAAGAATGAAAATAAAAACATAGTCACAAATAAGATGATATTGAAGGAAAAATTCAATGCTGATGGAAGTTTAGAAAGAAGAAAGGCAAGATTAGTAGTGCGAGGTTTCAGTCAACGTCCAGGAATTGACTTCACAGAAACTTTTGCACCTGTAGCGAAATTCAGCTCTATTAGACTATTATTAGCTCTAGCAGCAGAAGAAAATCTTAAACTAAATCAAATAGATATAACTACAGCATTTTTAAATGGTGAAATTGAAGAAGAAATTTTTATGAAAATTCCAAACAATTTCGAAGAATATCTCCAAGAAATTATTTTAGAAGAAAGTATGAAAGATGATGTTGGTTTTTATTCGAATGTTGCAAGATCTGAAGAAAAATTCGAAAGAAAAAGTGTGTAAACTTAAGAAGGCTGTTTATGGATTGAAACAAGCCGGAAGACAATGGTTCAAAAGGTTAGACACAAAATTGAATGAAATGGGATTCAAATCATCAGATGCAGACCCATGTATCTACATATACCGCAAAGGAGGAGAAAAAGCCATTATTGCAGTATATGTGGATGATCTGATTGTGGCAACATCAAATAAACAAATTTTCAATTTCATAAAAGAGCAAATCATGACAAGTTTCGATATGAGGGATTTGGGAACTTTAAATTATTGCCTTGGAATTGAATTCAAACAAGGTAGTGATATTATAACAGCAAATCAACAAAAATACATAAATGATATATTGTTCAAATTCGGAATGTCAAATTGCAAGATCGCTAAGAGCCCCATGGAGGAAAACTTAAAACTGGAAAAGGGGAAATCCAGATAAATTAGAAAATATTCCTTACCAAAACCTAATTGGAGCGTTGATGTATTTATCAACAGCAACACGACCGGATATTTCTTTTGCAGTAAGTTATTTGAGTCAATTCAATAACTTTTACAGTTCCGAACATTGGATTGCTGCAAAACGTGTGCTAAGATATTTACAAGGTACAAAGCATTATGAACTGAAATTCAAAAGAACTGGAGAAGATATCACTGGATATGCTGATGCAGATTGGGGTGCATGTAAAATTGACAGAAGATCTTATACTGGTTATTGTTTCATTTTTGCCAACTCCTCAGTCAGTTGGGAATCGAGGAAACAAAGGACAGTAGCATTGTCAACAGCAGAAGCTGAATACATGTCCTTAACAGAGGCATCAAAAGAAGCAGTTCATCTTAAAAATCTCATAAATGATATGGGATGCCATCATGAAACAATTTTAATATACAACGACAATCAAGAAGCACAAAAGTTAGCATATAATCCGATTGTGAGCTCAAAATCAAAACACATCTCAATAAAAGAGCACTTCATAAAAGATCTTGTGAAGAATGGTGACATTCAAATAAGTTATAAAAAGACCGATGAAATGTTGGCCGATATTTTAACAAAGTCCTTGAATGGAAATCGTCATTTAATGTTCCTGAAGGGCATTGGACTCTACTCAAGCAGTTCGTGAGGAGGAGTGTTAGAATGAGATTATTCGAATATACACTCCTGCTTGTTTTATTAGTTACCTTATAAAACATTATGACAGTAGTAGATTTTTATATTGAATGTCAATCAGTCATAATTAAAAATACTTGTTCGAGTTGATTATTTCTTATGGAATAAACTGTGTACTCTATCTTGCTACTAGACCTACGTCCAGCACATGTAACTTCTGATGTATTTTTTTTGAACTATCAAAATGGAAAATGCACTTCACAAAGGATTGGTATAAACAAATTCACGAAAATGGGAAAGCAAATAGCTGAGTTTCTGAAGCTGCCAAATTGTAATGAATATTCTGGACATAGCTTCCGCAGATCTTCTGCAACCATACTCGTCGATGCTGGTGGGGACATAACAACACTGAAGCGACACGGGGGCTGGAAATCTACGAATGTAACCGAGGGATACATAGAAGATTCAATGAAAAACAAATCAGACACAGCTCAGAAAATATCCACCTCTATACAAAACGCATCAACTGAAGACCAAATTGGAACAATCGACCAAAACATTGATTTATCCATAAATTCAATGCCTTCGTTAATTTTCAATAATTGTTCTGTTACTATTAATATAAATGAATAAATCCAAAATTATCCAATTCATTTTCATTAGAGTGGAAGAAATGAATGGAATCGATGTCAAGTGAAATTTTGACGTTTATCGTGAGCTTGGAATTTTCAGTGAACACAGAAAATTGTGTCAATGCTATTGATAACTATTGTCATTGTTGAAATTGCAGATAAATTCGAATTTCACCGAGGAAGTCGTGGACAAAGTATAGTATTCTATTCGCACATAATTACTATTATGTGCTCATCGAATAATATACTATTCTGAGACGATTAGCTTTCCGAAATGGTATAATGATTGAAAACCACGGATACACAGATGCTAGGAAACATTTTCGCATGATCGCTTTGACTAATAGACTCAGGTTGGCGGATGTTCATTTGTTGTTCAAAATGGTATATTCGTGATGCCCACCATTTTCAATACTTTATCTTTCAGAATACCCCGTCTAGGAATGAGATCTCAAAATATGCAAAGATTAAAGAGTTAGAAAGATAAGGAACGCCCTCACATCTGTGGTACTATAATCCGACTACGATTTTTGGGTGGTTTCTTACTTTTGACACCTAGGGGGTGCTGAAAATATTATTCAGTACAGAAAACTATTGTAACAGGCGCGAAATTCGAATTATCATTTTCATAAATTTCCATTAATTTGAATATTCTTTGTCCAGCTCATGAAGAAACATCCTGATCGCTCCGCTTTTTGCAGGATGATATTTTTCATCTACAAATTGTTTTGAATCAAATGAAAAACGCTTCTGAATTCTTTATATACAGTAGGCGCTCGATAATCCGGCACTTAGGGACTCGGGTAGCCCGCTCTATAATCCGGCAATTACGCCGGACTACAGAGCGCTCGGCAGTCCAGGCCTATCCTAGACAGAGTAGAGGAGGTACTGGCCTAACCTGGATGGTGAAGGCATACGTTTGTTTTTTTTCATGCTTCGCAACGTCGTGGGATGAAATGGCTGACAATAAACGTAAACACGAAACTCTGAGTTAGGTTAAAAAGATGGAAATTCTACGAAAGTTAGATGGTGGCGAGAATCAGATTAAGTTAGCTAGTGAATATGGTGTAGGCCGTGCTACAATTTATGATATTAAATAGAATCGAAACAACATTGAAAACTTCGCCACCTTTTCAGACGCCGGGACGAGTTCACGGCAGACTATCCCCTTATGGAGGATGCGTTGTATACGTGGTTTCTTCAAGAACGAGCCCGTAATACGCCTCTTACTCGAGACATCATTCGACAAAAAGCTTTGATATTTCATCAAAAATTATACAAAAATTCCAACTCCAAAGCTAGTGATGGATTGTTCCAGAAGTTCAAATCTAGATACGGAATACGTTTGTTGACTGTGACCGACGAAAAACTTATCAAGTGACACGTCAGCTGTCTCTCCATTTGTTGAGAAATTCAGGAAAAAAGTTAACGAGCTTGGTTTAAAACCGCATCAAGTTTATACCGCTGACGAAAGCGGCCTGTTTTGGAGAGTTTTACCTAATAAAACTGAATGAGGCAGAAGCTCCAGGCAGGAAAGTGTCAAAAGATAGGGTCACTATTATACCCTGCGCAAATGCTAGTGGCACTCATAAGCTTAAGCTGTTGTTTATTGGAAGAGCGAAGAATCCTAGAGCGTTCAAAAATGTTAATCTTCCGGTTGTGTATAAAAATCAAAATGAGGCATGGGTAACTAAGGAGTTATTTTTTGAATGGTTTCACAAAGATTTTTGAAAAGTAAAAATCTTCCGCCTCAAGCTGTTCTGTTGTTGGATAATGCACCTGCTCATGGACCAAATGATGAGTTATCAACTAAGGATGGAAAGATTCAAACACTTTTAATTATTTCAACCTATGGACCAGAATGTAATACGGATGATAAAGTGTAACTACAAGAAGAAACTCTTGTTGAATGCTGTTATCCGGGATGAGGATGTTACTAAAACACTGAAGGACATGAACCTTAAAGATGTGGTCTTTAACGTAACAGAAGCGTGGAACATGGTAACCCAAGAAGCAATTCAATCGTCGTGAAAAAAAATATGGCCTTCACTGAACCAAAGTCCTGAAGAAGAAGAGTGGAATTCGGAAGATGACATACGACTTGCGGAACTTGAGCAAATGTTGTTTCAAAATCATCAGACAGAGTTATCTGAACAAGATATTGAGGAATGGTTTTAGGAAGATGAAGAAATAATCAATGATTCTCTTTCAAGCTATGAACAAGATGACCTGGAAATGACCTTGTTTAGTCCCACGAACACCTCAGTGAAGGCAGAAGATGCACTGAAATCAATAGATGTCAGTAACCGCTGGGCAGAGGAAAATGACGCCAATAACGATATTTCACTAACTTGAGAAAAATAAGAGAAATGATAATTAAAAAAATTTTCCATGGCAAAAAGCAATAAAAAATTGACACTTATTGGATCAAAGCGTCATCTTCCTCTTCCGCAACTGAAAACTTTACAAATACATATTGAACTTATGTTATAACATTGAAACGTATTGTAATTACATATGTCTTTGTGTTTATGTGGAGTTGAGTACATACGTATTTTTATTTTTGTAATAAATTCGCCTAACCATATTGCTGTAGTCTTTTTTAGTGGATCTATGATATGAAGACATTATCATACATTGTACATGCTCAAGAAGCTTTCACTAGCTGAACAAATTCGGTAATCCGGCATTTTCGATAATCCGGCATGACGGGAAAAAATTGGGTGCCGGATTATCGAGCGCCTACTGTATTTTTGTTTGAAATGATTGTGTAAAATCAATTAAAATATAATAATTATGAAATTGAGAACCGTTCAAAAATTTGTTCACATATTAGAGAATTTCAAGAACTTATTCAAACAGTGAACTCTCGATAAATCGAACATCGATAAGTCAAACAGTTGATCTGGACCCGATTCATACGTATCTTACTGAGTCGAACAATGTTCTTGAGTCTAGAGGGTCTAGTAGATGAGTCGAATTGCTGGAAGGGTCATCAAGAGAACTTCCACCTTTTTAAGAATTTTTCTCTGCTTCTTCGACTTGAAAAAAAAGTAAATATCAAGTTGTGAAGATAGAAAGAAGTTGTAGTGAAAAATTGAATAAAAATTAATTGAAAAAAAATGGAAAGGCAATAAGAAATGAGAAAGAACCAGGAGAATGTAGTAGGTTCCCCTTCAGACTTTTTCTCTGCTTCTTCGACTCGGAAAAGTTGGTGAATTTCGGTTGCTGGAGATAAAAAGCAGTAGTAAAAAAATTGATAAAAATGAAAAGTAAAAATTGTGAGAGGGAAAAAATGGGAAAAAACAGGAGAAGGTTAGGATTTCCCTTTCAGTATTATTCTCTGCTTTTTCGACTAGGAAAAGTTGGTGAATTCCGGGTCGTGAAGATAAAAAAAATGAATATGAAATTGAAAGACAAAAAGAATAAGAAATAGGAAAGAGCCAGCGAAGAATGTTGTTAGGATTTCCAATTCAGAATTTTGTCTGCTTCTTGAACTTGAAATAGTAGGTAAATTTCGGGTTGTGAAGATAGGAAGAAGTAATAGTAGAGAAATAAATAAAATAAAAAAGTAAAAAAAGAGAGATAGATCAAATAAGAAGTTGAAAAGAACCAGGAGTACGATACAGGATTTCCCTTCAGAATTTTTTCTCTGCTTTTTCGACTCGGAAAAGTTGGTTAATTTCGGGTTGTGAAGATAGAACAAAATGAATGAAAATGAAAAGGAATAAGAAATTGGATAGAACCAACGGAGAAGGTTAGGATTTCCCAGACAGACTTTTTTTCTACTTCTTCGACTAGGAAAAGTTGGTAAATTTCGGGCCGTGAGGCTAAAAAAAATTATAAAAAAAAATTTTAGTTAGAATTTGTAAAAATTTTTACAGATACCAACCCGTCATATACCATGCTAGATTTTCCCGCTAGAAGAGCCTGAGATAGAGATTTTCCATATTCGGTAATAGCCTTGCTATGTTAGAAACATGATTTTGAGACCAATAATCAATGGATAAACATTGTCAATATTGAATAAAAACATTTGAATCGTTGAAAATATTGTTGTCTCATTTTTATCAGAATAAATTGACAATCAACAAACCCATGTAAAAGAGGATAATTCATTATGGGCCAACCACTGGCTCAAGCTTGTCTGCATAGTCCTGCTTGTACACGGATGCGTACGTTTGGTTGAAAAAATTGTATCGTGAGCAAACCTCACGGCCACAATTGTGCAATTTTCAACTTGCTCGAAATTTGTCCTACACAAGCTAGTTTTCATTCAGTAGGATAACGTGCAAATTCACGAACGTACAATCGCGATAAATAGTTTCAGGCTTTCACGACCGGTTATATTGACATTAGGAGAGTCTTCCGGGCTTATTGGCAGTGGTCTATTAGGAATTATTTCACCTAACGTTTCGCCCACAACTGCGGTAGGCATCTTCAGAGGATTCTTGGTCTGAGGTTGTAACTCGACCGCTGAATTTCCGAAAGTCCGTATATACGCGGAGCCCTTGCTTCACTCTTACAAATCCTCTTTTTAAGTTCTTCATCGAGAGAAGAAACTTTTATAAGAGCCTTTGCTTGTCTGAGCCTGGACGAGGTAGGATCTCTTTTAAGTTTCCTGTAGTTTGAAGGGTCTAACAACGAATCCAGCATTACTCTCGGAAAATTCTTCTCTAATTTGTTTAGCAGTTGAACCTGACTTTCTTGGCCCTTCCGTTCTGTTCGCTATCGAATGTTCCAGATGGTGCATATAAATTTTTTGATTTAGCTGTATTCCTCAAAAAGTTGTGCAGATGTGCAATTGCCATAACTATAATCGCTGCGGTTTCGGGCTGAAGAAGCATTGGTTTCCGCAAGACTCGAAAAACAGATGCTGTTATTCCAAATACGTTTTCCACAGTTCTGCGAGCTCTACTTAAACGGTAATTGAAAATTCTCTGCGGCGATCCCTTGGTGTTATCTCCTGGATAGGGTTTCATAATATTGTTTTGTAGTGGAAGGGCTGAAGCTCCAACAAAAACATATGGTACTTTTATATTTCTACCACCATGAAGAGAATTAGGTTCAGGCAACCCTAGCGAATAATTTTCAATTTTCTTAAAATAATATATAATTTTCTTTCAAAATACCACCGTCTGATATTCTTGCCTGACATCCAACATCCAGATAATTATATTCGGTGTCAACTAACGCAAGCATAACTATACTTAATGATGTTTTGTAATTCCGATATTCTGTACCACTCTGCATAGGCGACTCCACAATAACATGTTTACCATCCAACGTTCCGACACAATGGGGAAAATTTCACAATTCATCGAATCTGTCTGCGATTTTCCTCCATTCTAGCTCTGATTTGGGCAGCTGAAAGAATAAGTTTCTTTCATTACAGATAACGAATGAACCAGATGTAAATGCATCTGCATCATGAGAGAATTTATACGATTCAGAGTTTTCACCCTCAACTAAAAGAAGGAAAGTGGATGAAAATAAAAACATTGGTATGATCTCCGATAAATAAAAAACTGAAGGGGGGAGGTCTGTTTTTTCGATAGAATATACTTATTTTCGCAATTGTGTCTCCACATAAACAAAGAAATAATTTTTTCAATATTCTTTTGCTATGGTACAGTGAAAGGGTTAAGGATGTTACTTCTACTTCAACATCGCAACCACAAATCGACGATGAGATCAATACTTTTTCGAACTTTATTGCCATAAAAATGCAAATATATGATTCTAGAACAAGAGTTGACTTTCAACGAACAATAATGGACATTATTTTCAAAGCCGACGGCGAAAAATCTATGGTTATGAACTACCAAGAAAATTCATGTTCATCATTGATTTATCCTCCCCCTTCGGCAGATATGCAGCAGCTACGGCAACAAGATACATTCCCAACCACTCCGAATCGTATTCTTCAGGATATAGGACACCTCAGAACTAAACCATTATTACAGTGTGTCAAATAATTCAGAATCGCAAATGTCATTTCTAGATTCTGAGAATGCAGATGACCTTATTCGATTGTGTAATGAATAAATACATATAAACTAACCTGTATGTTTTCTTTCAATGCCTCCGTAATCGCTTTTCAAACTTCTGGTACAAAGTACAAAACAAGATAATAGAGAGTTATCGAAACACAAATACAGGCTTGACTTTATTAAAGGATCCTGTAATAAAAGATCCCTTAACGTTGGTCGAATATTTGAGCTATCGCAACGATTTGTATCTTGACAACTTTATTATGACATTTCCTTTATTTTGACAGTTGTGAGAAGCTGTTTAACCTAGAAGATTGCGAGAACTGTCAAAATAAGGGATCTTTTATTTAAATACGGCTGTCCTTTATTTAAGTTAAGTAGAGGAGGCCCGTATTTTTTACAGGCCGCCTTAAAATCTTTTGCGAATGCGCATGAGTAAATGTCAAAATAAGGGAAACTTTATTTAAGTTAGGCATCTATTTGCGTTTCAATAACTTTCTATTGACTGTTTTGAAATTCTGAAGGTGTCCTGTAAGCTCGTGCTCGTGAACGAGTCTGCTAGAAATCTTAATTTTAATGCCAGTCTGTCTTGCGCCGATATTGCCCATCTCAATACAGTATCTTTTCTAGATATTTTGGGTCCTATCAGCCCGGTCGTCCACTGGGAGCGTTTTCGAACGTTTCATGGCTCTAGCGAAACGGACGTTAACGTGCGGCAAGTTGCTACAAATCCCAAGCCAAGCAATCAGTGTTGCTAATGGTAATTCCCGGAAAAATCCGAAATATCTGACAAAAAATCCGAAAAAATCCGATGGCTCCGTATTTTAATCCGAAAAAAATCCGCTCGCTCATCGAAAAATTTAAAACTCATTCAATTCTCGGAATATGTCTTAGTTTTTGGTCCTGGAAAATATTCTGTTTTCTTGTGTTATAACATGTTTGGTTTATCTATGGGAGATGATTGCCTTTCATTGGGGTCCCGTAGCGGTCTTCAAACATCTGAAGTGCCGAAAAATCATCACCTGGAAGGTCGTATCTGTTTTGAAAAACCCTCACGACCAGAGAGCAACAATTTGTGGATTTTGAATTTGAATATCGAAGGAATTTCGAAAGACAAGTGTGATTACGTCTCCAAATTAGCTGATGAACATGGTATCGAAGTGATTCTTCTGCAAGAAACCCACACGTCAACAGAAAAAAATCCTCGTGAAAGAGGACAGTTGAAAGTTATGTATTAATTGATTTTTTATAAGTTTAGCTTGTTATGTTAAAAAATTATCAGTTTCGTAAATTTCAACAGATTCGGAAAGGGGAAATTGATGGAGCTTTTTCATTTCTTTCAAATTTAGTGACTTTTCTGTCATAAATATTTATAAACCTCCCAACATTATTTGGCCAAGAAATCTGAATGTTGATTGATGTTTTTTGAAGTACCAAATGCATTTCTAAAATGCATTTGATTTATTCTGAATAATCGGTTTCTTTTCTGCTTTTGTCTTTTTTCATTTCAGATTAAGAATTGCGAGTCGTTTTGGGAAGAATCTGTCTATCCGAGCCCATCGACGGATAACATGAAGATGATCACACTGATGTCTTTCAAGATTTTCCTTTATGTTATTTTTTTACGGGGAGACAGGTTTTTTCGGCTGAGGTTTTTTTCCCTGGCTGTATAGTATCGTATGATACTAGTGATGATAGTATGGTATGATTCTATAGTATCATACGAAGAATGTTATGATACCCCGTTCTTTTTTTACCTCAGCTTAGGTACTTTTTGTTTCAACATTTATTGTATTATTTTAGCTCTCTTTCTAATAAGAATATATATACAGGGTGTACCAAGTTCGACGGCCTATTAGGCGTTTCTGGAGAACTAGACTTATTTGAAATCTGAAAATTGGGATTATGATATTGTTTGACATTATCTACCGATCTAAAATATTCTTGGAGCCTGACCACTTTCATTTATACAGGGAGCGAAAAAAAAATTTTCAAATTTTTTTTTTTCTGTTTTTTTCTTTTTGAATTTGACAGAGTACGCAATTCTGAATACATTCGTATTCAAATCGTTGCATTCGTCAATATACTTTCAAAAATATCGAGAAAAACCTGAAGAAGAGGAGAGAAAAGAGTATTCGGTATTATGTTTGTTATTCGTAATCTAGATACCTTAAGCACAAACCGTTTTCACATTTTTGAAGTCAAAGACTGTGGAAATATTGTACATTTTAGAAATTTTGAAACACTCATCACAGGGTGTTCCAAATGTTGGGTCAAAAATTGGGATCAAGATTGGCCCATAACTTTCGTTTTTCAAATTAGAACCCTATTTTTGTATGATTGCGTTGGATTGTATGAAGAAAAATGATGATAGTGTTTTAACATGTTCATGCTCCTAAAATTGATAATTCTTGAGTTATTTAGGATTTTCTGATTTTATGTGGTATGTAGCGTCAAATTCATTTAATCTGTTTCATATCAACTATGACCTTGGTCATAGAAGATGAATTATTCCACTAGTGACACACACTTGAATACATCCGTACTCAAATCGTTGCATTCGTCAAAATACTTTCCGAAATATAAAAAAAAACTGAACAAAAAAAGGTAGATAAGGGTATTCGTTATAATGTTTGCTATTTCTAATCTAGATATCTTAACCACAAACCGTTTTTACGTTTTTGTAGTCGAAGACAGTAGAAATATTTTACATATTTAGAATTTTGAAAAACTCGTCACAGGGTGTTCCAAATGTTCGGTCAAAAATTGTGATCAAGATTGGCCCATAACTTTCGTTTTTCAAATTAGAACCCTATTTTTTTATGATTGCGTTGGATTCTGCAAAGGAAAATGATGATAATGTTTTATTATGTTTATACTTCTAAAATTAATAATTCTTGAGTTATTTAGTATTTTCTGATTCCATGTCGTATGTTGCGTCAAATTCATAAAATCTGTTTCATGACAACAATGATGAATGAATTGAAGAAAAAGGTGTGTCACTAGTGAGTTATTGGATTTTATCTTCTTATTGGAATTTATCTTCTATGACCAAGGTCATAGTTGATATGAAACAGATTTAATGAATTTGACGCAACGTACGACATAAAATCAGAAAATCCTAAATAACTCAAGCATTATCAATTTTTGGAGCATCAACATGTTAAAACATTATCATCATTTTTCTTTGTTTAATCCAACGCAATCATAAAATAATAGGGTTCTAATTTGAAAAACGAAAGTTATGGGCCAATCTTGATCCCAATTTTTGACCCAACATTTGGAACACCCTGTGATGAGTTTTTCAAAATTCTAGTAATGTACAATATGTCCACATTCTTCGACTTCAAAAATATGAAAATGCTTTGTGCTCAAGGTATCTAGATTAGGAATAACAAACATAATACCGAATACTCTTTTCTCTCTTTTTCTTCAGGTTTTTCTCGATATTTTTGAAAGTATTCCGACGAATGCAACGATTTGAGTACGAATGTATTCAGAATTGCATACTCTCTCAAATTAAAAAAAAAAAAATCGAAAAAAAAAATTTGGAAAATTTTTTTTCCGCTCCCTGTATAACTGAAAGTGTTCAGGCTCCAAAAATATTTTAGCTCGGTAGATAATGTCAAAAAATATCATAATCCCAATTTTCAGATTTCAAATAAGTCTAGTTCTCCAGAAACGCCTAATAGGCCGTCGAACTTGGTACACCCTGTATATATATATATATATAATTCAGAAGAGAGAAAACACGCTTTTCTATTGTGAATATTCCAATTATTTCTTTAATGTGAAAGATCTCTAGTGGTAATGAGCAACAAAACCTGAACTATTTCAGTGTTTTGTAATTGATAGGTATTGAACAGTTATGATTTGAGACTTGATGGATTTTTATTCAGGTCACAAATTTTTGTGAACCTCAGGTAAGTTTGCAGATCGTAGAATTCTCTACAGAAAATTATTCGAATCGTAAAAAAGTATAGTATCTCAAATTAAACGCACAAATTTTTGCACCATTCCGGAAATGGTACACTTTGCGATTTTTTTTACTTGGTTTCCCCAGTTCCTAGTAGAAATATTCCACCATATAATATACTAAATATTAATCAAGGATATCCAAGTCCCTCGGAAGTGAACCTTCGGTGTCACAGGCTGAAACACTAGCAGTCTATACCTGCGCTCAAGAGTGCCTTCAAAGGAATCTTAAAGGAGCGCATATATATATCACCACGGACAGTCAGGCCACTTTGAGATCACTGGAATCATACAGCCAGAAATCTCGGCTGACATATGAATGCCGTAATACCATAAAGCAACTGGCCAGAGGCAACAAAGTGACTCTACTATGGATACCAGGACATTGTGGTATTGAGGGAAATGAAACAGCCGACGAACTGGCGAAGAAGGCTTCAAAGCTGAAGCCTGTTGGACCTGAATCTTTCTGTGGGCTTGGAATAGACCAATACAAGAAAGCGATCCAACAATGGGAAGCGGCAAACAAAATAACGCTTTGGAGAAATACTCCTAGACTTGCGCAAGCCAAGAGATTTGTGGAATTCTCGTCGACCTACACCAGGAAGCTCATAAAGCTGCCACGAGCTGAGCTTCGAGTAATGGTGGGTCTGCTGAAGGGACACTGTCGATATAAATATCATTTGTATCGCATGGGAAAGTCAGCAGATGAAACCTGCAGGCTATGTGGATCAGAGAAGGAAACGGCTGAACACATGGTATGCAAGTGTCCAGAACTGGCGGAACTAAGAACCATTCACATGGGGAAGTCGGTTCTGGATCCACATGAAATAACCGCTAAGGCTCCTAAGGAGGTCGCTGGGTTCATCAACATCATTGATGGCCTCCTTGGGATTTAAATGAACGAGTTGGGTAAAGAACAAAAGATCCTTGCGGTCGAAGTTCCCGGAAGGCTGAACGAAGCCACAACGACCCCTGTTCATGATAATAATAATAATAATACTAAATATTATTTCGATCAATGGAATATCATCTGGAGGACAAACCTCAAGAAATAAATGATCTGAAATATTCAATTTCCTCAGAAAACCTTGTGAAACTGTAGAACATGAAAAAAATCCGAAAAAAATGCGAATTATTTTTAAATCCGAAAATATCCGCAAGAGCCAAAAAAATCCGCAATTCGGATAAAAATCCGCGGATTGGCAACAGTGCAAGCAATAGCTCTATTCGGGTTCACACAATTACTGTTCTAGGACTGTCAGGAGTTTGCGCAGTAAATTTGTTCGCGATAGTTAGCGTTCGGGTTTTTTGGGGACTGTTTCAGGACTGACTTGTTTTGCGTTCGGGTTTTTACGAATAATCCTGGGATAGTCCGAGAACAGTCCGAAAGCTGTCCCCGCTCTTGGGCAGGTACTGTTTTAGGATTATTCTGGGTGCATGCTTTTCAGGGCTTTACGTGATGGTTGTTGCCCGGAATCTTGATGACATCGATTATCTTCAATGAAGATATCGTTGACAAGATAAATTTCCCGTGCTGAAAACTTATTTTCTGTTTCTCATATTTGGATCGTTTGATGCATTCGAGTTTTTCAAAACTTGAACTAGTCCTAGAACGGTCCTAGGTATCGAAACCAGTGCACATCTGTTCGGTGCAGTTTTAGAACGATCCTGGACTGTCCTGAAAATTGTAACCCGAATAAAGCTAAATGTATTCCAATGCAGCTACGTCCAATACAGGCGACTTCAGGCGGGCGTATACGAGCTCGATCCGCCTGAAATGGGATCTGTAGCGTGTGTAGCGCGTGTAGGCTCGAAGCGCTTACTCTATTTACGTAGTAAAATCCTTTCCGCCTAGAGAAATTCGTATGAAATTCGTTGGATATGGATCATCCTCAAGAATATCTTTGATGAAATTAATTTCATTATTTTTTTTTCAGTTGTAGATGAATGGTCCCTATCATAAAGTGTTTTCGTAATACCTATTTTAACACTCATTTGATATCGATTGGTGTGTGTCTTTTTCCTAAACACACTTGTCTATCACATGAATGAAATTCAACGAAATCTTGATATCAAATTTTGTGTGATGAAAAGTCTGTGGTGCAATGCCTAAAGACTTGGTGACGTTATGTCGATGATGTGTTCGTGATTTGACATCATGGCAAAGAAAAATCGAGTGTGTTCAGAAAAAAGACACATAACAATCAGGCCCTTCTTTCCCATAGGGCACTCTGGGCACGTATCCTGGGCCCCGAGATCGATAGGGGCCCCGCTCACATAAATTTTTCCGAACCGAAATGATCGAAGATTTCCTCAATGACGTTTGGAAATTGTCTGTTTCATAAAAAATTCCCCTTTGTTATCAACCAGATTTTTTTCGAAAAGATTTAAATGCTTCTTTCTTTTGAAATTTCCTTCAGGTAAAAAGGCGGAAGATTTTATTCACAATAATACCAAATGAATTGGAACATCAACAAGTTTTCGAAGATTGCAATTTTTATGACTCTTGTCCATATTGGCATACACTAGATAAGAGCAATTATGTATTATCTTGTGTAATATGTTAGGGTAGTTATCCATAAAACATCTGTTCGAATCGTGTCTTCCAGGGAAAACCCCACCCAACAACATAATTTCAGACAGCCCTACAAGACAAGAAATCAGTGGCGTATTCTGATACGCCACTGATTTCTGCGGGGCCAGGCAGCAAAAGTGCCCCTAAGCCAAACTGAAAGCATCAAAAGGGGCCCCAATAATTTCATTCTATTGAACTTGTTGATTCGCGAGATTTCTCCCATGATATAATGAACAAAACTTATACAAAAAAGGTACAATTATCATTCCTGAAAAATAGAGAGATACTCCTGTAATTCCATTTGAAATTTGAATTATCACTCAAATACTGCATATGGTACCCTGTTTTCAAGGGTTTTTTAAAATACCGTCAAGCTTTTCGGGACTCTCCTTAAACGTGTCGCAAACAGGTCTTTTGACAAGAAGTGGCCAGAAGCTTGAAAATTATTATAAACTATTATGGTATAATAACTTGAAAGTGGACATGAAATTGTCCAGTAGAATATGTGTTTGGCCAAACGATTTCGCATGGAAGAAGCTGTTATAGTTTTGAATGTTGGCCAAGAAGTGTTTAAAATCATTTCCTATCCCAGAAACTAAACAGCATAAGGGATCTGGTGGTGGGACCAATGGTGGCAATTAGCAATTAGATAATTAGATCATCCGGATTATTGGCCCAACGGTGTCACTGTACGAAGATATAATTTTTGGAAGAAACGTAACGACAATAAGGAAGATGTTCCATTTTCAGAGAAATAATGCCTCCGTTAAATGAGGCAAAAACAAACATCGCCAAAAGTAGTTGTTATAATTTAAGTATATTCCATCAAATCATACAATGTTTAAGAAATAAGATCAATAATATAGAGGTTTCCTTGGAAAATGAAAATATGGACATCGTTTGTTTTTCGGAACACTAGATGCGTGAAGAAAAATTAAAGGTCATTAAAAATCAGTGGATATGACATATGTGCCGCTTTCTGCAGAAAACTATCCAAGAATGGTGAAGTTGCTATTTTTTGAAAAACTAACTCAATATTGAGTCGACTTTGCACAAATGATTGTAAAATTGTTATACGTGGCGATCTCAATATAGATAGATTACTTTTGTAACACAATATATAAATATAAACTTCTTGACTTGCTTACCTCATTTAGTATTGAAGTGTTAACACAACAATATACTAGGTTTGCAGTTCATAAAAACAGTTGTATAGATTATATTTGTACAAATTTGTCGGCTGACTCAATACTAATAATGGTCTGTCAGATCATACTTCGCAAAAAGTATCATTTCTGATTGATTTAGGCCCGCCTCTTAAAACAAAAATTATTACTAGAATATTCAGTACAGAAAACTCCAATCACTTAGATTTTCTCCCCACGCCCCACATGAGCAACGTGGATAGATGTTTATGATGTTCTGTTGATTCTGCTCTTGAAAAATTTATTAATTATTTTTTATATTGACACATCTTTTTCCATTCGAAAGGCGTCCGTTGGGAATAGGAACGATTGTAAGCGATGGATCACCAGTGGAATACGAACGTATTCAAAAATGCTGAGACAACTTCATCTACTAACCCGCAATACACAATTCGATGAAAATATCAAATTTTATAAGAAATATAGGAGTATTTACAGAAGAACTCTAAAGGCGGCCAAACAACTTCAAAACATCAAAGAATACAACAATGCGGTAATTAAGTCGAAGACAGTTTGGAACTTAATTAAAAATAATACTAACTTCTCAGGTAAAACTAATAATGATAAACCAATGTTTCTTCTTATTGATGGAAAACTTGTTAATAATCCTTAAATCGTAGCAGATTACTTCAATAATTAAATTTCTAACATGCCCTCAGAAATGTATGAAAAAATGCGTAATGATTCTTTGAATGAAAAACAAGAATTTCCAAATAAGGTTAATAATTCAATGTTTATTACTCCGGTTTCTGAAACGGAAAATTATAATATAATTAACGATACGAAGAAATCATATTCGCAGGGTGTTGATAATATCTCATCGCTATTGTTGAAAAACGCTAGCGCCTGGCTTACACCTGTCTTAACGTATCTCATTAATATGTCTCTTCAGACTGGTATATTTCTTAGTATATTAAAATTAGCGCGTGTTAAAATGCTATATAAAAAGGGTGAGCATACAGTTGTTCAGAATTATAGACCCATTTCATTGTTGTCCTCAGTTTCAAAAATTTTTGAACGCGCTATATTCGAGATAATTCTATCATTTCTAAATGAGCATGACTTACTAACCAACTGCCAGTATGGATTTACACAAAACAGATCAACCCAAACTGCGTTAAAGGCTTTCATTACAAAACTGTACGAAAGTATTGATGATCAAGAAAAATGTTTATCAATATTTATGGACTCGAGAAAAGCGTTTGATTTGGTATCGCATGATTTATTATTGGAAAAAATGAAATCATTAGGTCTTAGAGGCCACATTAATCATATGATAAAATCATATCTATCTGATAGAATGCAGTTGGTTGAGGTAGCCGGAGTGCGGTCATCATTTGTCGGTATTAAGTGTGGTGTGCCCCAAGGATCTATACTAGGACCATTGCCATTTTTGATATTTGTGAACGATTTGTGTGCTACCGTTGATGATCCAACAAATTTAATAATGTTCGCAGATAATAATACACTACTGTGTACTGATAGATCACTGCAGAATGCATTGTGCGGTGCATATAATAGCATGATACGATTCTCGGAGTGGTTCACTGTTAATAAATTATTTCTGAATGCTAACAAGACAGTCTTCATTAAGTTTTCTCTAAAAAATACTGCGGAGAATTTAGACAAAAGCCTCTTGCTTAGGTTGGGAAGGAGATCAATAGAGCCGGTTCATTTTGTCAATTTTTTGGGCGTTGTCATTGACTCCAATCTGAATTGGCAACATCATATACATAGTTAGGCTCTGTTCACTTATGTCATCAGTATGCTATGCGTTATCTAGACTGAAGATTAGCACTAATTATGAAATATGTCGGACTCCGAACTTACTACTTCAGCCACTTCTCATCTAAAGTCTATCCAAATCCGAGAGGCCATCGTAAACAAACCAACTAAAGCGTGATCATATTAGGAGTATGCTCCTATTGGTCGAAGCTTCAAGAACGCCACGTGTGCAAGCGGCACCCTCTGCCAGAATCGCATTACGTTTAATTGTATGCGAATCGGTGTGCAGGAATTTTCTCTCGTAAATTGGTTTAAATTTAATTGTAGCAAGTTATTCAAGTTCAAGATATGTCAAGTACTGATACTGCTGAGGAATCGCGTGTCGACTTAAGTCCTCCAAAAAAGAGTCGTCTTAAACGACATTTTAGTGCTGAGATTAAAGAAATGATTGTCAATTCTTATAAAATTGAAATAATACAAAACGCCGGAATGTGTTTGAAGGACATAGAACTCCGAGTTGCTGAGAGACTCGACATTGGAGCTCGAAGTGTTAGGAGAATTATTCCCGAATACATAAATTCCGGGGTTCTATCACAGCCTGCAACAAATCAAAATCGAACCACAAAATGGGAGTCCTTATCAGATTTTGATAAAAATTTAATACGGCGAAAAGTTCACGAGTTTTTCTTCAGAAATGAACACCCGACTATCGAAAAAGTTCTAAAAATAGTTAATGAAGACCCGAACTTGCCAAATTTTAAGAAGAGTACATTCTCTATCATATTGAAAAAACTTAATTTTAAATATGGACGTCGCCAACGCAACAGTTTTTTAATGGACCGTGACGACATTAAATGTTGGAGAAAAAACTATCTGACGAAAATTAAGGCCTTCCGTGATGAAAACAGGAAGATTTACTACTTGGATGAAACTTGGGTCAATGCCGGTCATAATAATTCCAAAGTGTGGATCGATGAAACAGTCACATCTTCTCGTCAAGCGTTACTTGCTGGACTATCTACTGGATTAAAAAATCCTTCTGGTAAGGTCTTGAATTTTGAATTTAATCCTCGGTTTCATAAAGCTTGATCGGAGAATCAAGGCTCGATTGACGGATGAAAGTCAATTAGTTTTCAATCGATAATTAGCCACAACTGGCTAATGACCATAGCAGTCGATGCTTTCACACAACAATAAGAAAATTATAATTTCAACATTCTCTTTTCGAATTATTATATTTTTTCCAGGCAAAGGGCAAAGAATGATGGTCTGTCCTTCGAAAAATGGTTCGAGCGTATACTTCCTAAGTTAGAGGAAAATTCAATTGTGGTTTTAGATAATGCTCCTTACCATTCAAGAAAACTGGAAAAAAATTTTAACTCCCAATTTAGAAAGAGTGATATCCTGCAATGGTTAAGAGAAAAAAATATCGAATTCACTCCTGACCTCATAAAAGCCCAATTAATGACGATAGTCAACCAGAACAGGAAAAAATTCGAGAAATACATCGTAGATGAAACCGCAAAGGCCCACAAAATTACAGTTTTCAGATTACCGCCCTATCACTGCGAACTGAATCCTATCGAATTAATTTGGGCCGATGTCAAGAATTTTGTGGCAGATAAAAAAACCACATTCAAAATGGCTGACGTCCAAACTCTTTTCCAAGATGCTCTCTCACGGGTTACTTCCGAAAGTGCGTGGAACATGTAAAAAAAAAAGGAGAGGTAGACATGTGGAAACTGGATAATATTATGGATGATATAACACCAGTTATCGTCAATTTACAAGAAAGTTCTACATCATTTGACGAGACTACTGATTAGTCAAGATTGTTCCTAACGCATCTTTATACATTGTACTCGTATGTATTAAATTGAGAATATTAGATAAACTGTTCATTACCGAGACTCATAGATAGGCATACATATTTTCCACCGGAACTGAAACACTTTAAAAAGTTTCGAAATATAACACCCTTGAAATAAAATTGATCAGTACACCTCTGGGTTATCACGTTCTTGACGCTTGATCACTGCATGCTGCACTGTTTACGCCTGGCCTCTTGGATTTGGATAGACTGTAGAATAAGATATGGCATTAATTTTTTTGGCTCTTCGCCATATATTGAAAGGGTTTTCAAACTTCAGAAAAGAGCGATTAGAATAATTTGTGGAGTATCTCCTAAAAATTCTTGTAAATTACTATTCTTAAAACAAAAAGTTCTAAATATTTCGTGCGTATATATTTTGAAATATTTTTGAAATATTGAAATATGTTGAAATGAACACCAGAATATTTCTACCGTTAAATTATATCCACAATTATTTAACTCGACAATAGCATGAGCTGACAGTACCATTTCACAGATTAACTTGTTTCGAGAAATCACAAAAGTATAGTGGAATTAATCCATAATGCACTTCCACGGCCTTCTAAATCCCTAGGCCCGGGCATTGCCAAGAGCGGCAACGTTGCACAGAGGCATAGCCATCCGACGTATCGTGGAAGCAAGCCAATCTAGTGGTAAATAAGTACCGCGTTTTTGTAGCGTCCGCTTAGTTTAGTGCTTATTATTCCAGTAATCTATGTCAAAAAATACGTGAATTATGGTTATCTATTGTGATTTTTCGACTACCGTTTATAGAAAAAGTTAGTGATATTGATTTGCCTTGAAATAACGGATTATTGGTTTTTTTGTAAGTATCCGTGAGTATCTAACCTATAAATTCAACTTTAACTTGAGGTCATCTGCTTTGAAAAATGGTTTGTTTGCGAGAAACATTTTGTCTCCGATGATATCATTAAGTTCGATAAGCATTTGCAAGCAGATGGAACCATTAAATTAATTTCTTTGAGAAACTGAGAGAAGACGCCATTCCAAAAATTTTTCCAAATTTACCCTCATATTTTACTAAACCAACGCAATTAAGAAGGACCGATCCTCAGTGTAGAAGAAAGCAATTGTTACTAGGATTAATAATGAGACAGAAGCTTTTTTGAGTTCCCTAACATCGTCTTTTGCGGCGTTGCCGCTTGAGGCGCCGGGCCAGGGGATATAGAAGGCCGTGGCACTCCCACTCGAATTGAAAATTATTGATTATTATGATTTATTCTGTAAGTCAGATGAAAATTTTTAATTTCAGAAGGTTTGTACTCTGGTAGGGAATATTTTGAAGGGGTTTATTAAACATATCCAAATTTTTGAGATATCCTATATGTATTCAAATTCACAGTCGTACTATCAATATGTAGAGGTTACATTCATAAGAACAGAGATACTACATACCAAACAGAGAAGCCATATAAAGCAACTAGAGAATTCCTTAAAACCAACGAGAATTTGATAGTTTCAAATAGTGACAAGGGCTCAGTTACTGTAACGATGGACAAAGATGAGTATATTCGCAAAATGTACACACTAATAAATTAAACCGATTTCAAACAAATTCCAAGATATATGGAAATCCCAAAAAACAGAAGACACTAAGACCTATAGTAGCAAGCATATAGAGCCCAATGTCAACACTCGCTGAATTCATAGCAAAAATACTCTCAGATGCTTATAAAAAAAACAATGATTACTACATGAATAACATGGTTATTCCACCAGGATATAGAGTAGCTTCATCAGATGTAGTAAACCTATTCGGTAATATCTATAAAGAATAGTGATGGACGTAATTGAGGTTAAATGTAACATAACCGAAGAACATTGTAATGGACCTAAAACACTATTCATAGAGATCATTCAATTTATATTGATTAATAATTATTTCACGTTTGAAGGAATATATTATATACAAACATTTGGTTGTGCTATGGGTTCAAAACTCAGCCCAATATTGACATTGAGAGAGTCTTCCGGGCTTATTGGCCGTGGTCTATTAGGAATTATTTCACCTAACGTTTCGCCCACAACTGCGGTAGGCATCTTCAGAGGATTCTTGGTCTTAGATTGTAACTCGACCGCTGAATTTCCGAAAGTGATGCTGGATTCGATCCGTTGGCCCCACTTATACCCTGATCATTGGCGGGAGAAGGTAGTGGGTTTACGCGCGCGATGTTGATTGGTCCATCGCTTCCACTTCGTATTGGCTTGATTTTAGTCTTTTCCAACACCGGCAACCATGCGCTATGTACCAAAGGAGTTTCTTCCCTTCTGTTCATATTGTTCTTATGTTTATATATCTCAATGGCTTCCATGTTCATCCTAGGATAGAAACTTTTGATGTTTGAAATAGCTTCTGCCTTTGAGAAAACAATATTGTGTCCATCTGTCAGAGCATGTTCCGCTAGTGCGGATTTTTCTGTCTGATTGAGTCGACAGCATCGTTCATGCTCCTTAATTCTCGTATTGATACTTCGCTTCGTTGTACCAATGTAGACTTTGCCGCAGTCACAAGGTATCCTGTAAATACCGGGTTGAGAGAGTGGGTCGACTTTGTCTTTGGTAGTTCTGATCATTTGGCCAAGTTTTTGAGTTGGCTTATAGACAGTCTCTATATTGTGGCCCTTTAGTATTCTACCAATTCTATCGGTGACCTTGGGGATATATGGTAAGATAGCTCTTCCATTGGGGGTGAGTTGTGATGTGTTATCATCACGTGTGGAAAGTCTTAGTCTTATTGCCCTCTGAATTTCCTTAGCATTATATCCGTTAGCGACGAATGCATGCTGTAGATGTTCAAGTTCATCCTCCAGAAATTCCGGCTCGCACAATCGTCGGGCTCTATCTACGAGTGTTTTTATAACTCCTCGTTTCTGTTGAGGATGATGATTGGACTGCTTGTGTAGATATCTGTCAGTGTGGGTTGGTTTTCTATAAACCCTGTGTCCTAGCTTTCCATTAGGCTTTCTAGTAACCAAGACGTCTAGAAAGGGTAGAGCACCATCCTTTTCAATTTCCATAGTGAATTGAATATTTGGGTGCCTACTGTTGAGATGGGATAGGAAAGCATCCAATTCTTCAAGTCCATGACTCCAGACGACAAAAGTATCATCCACATAACGTAGCCATGTGGACGGTCTCTTAGTTGCCGCTTCAATTGCACTTTGTTCGAATTTCTCCATGAAGAAATTTGCAATTGCAGGACTTAGAGGGTTTCCCATGGCGCAGCCATCTATTTCCCTGATCAGGGAATCGCTTAACTACGTGTCTGAGTTATTCCCGAATGACATAACAAAGCTCTTCGAACTTTGCCTGTCATCCAGCTATTTTCAGTGGAAAGGCGAATTCTATGAGCAAATAGATGGCTGCGCCATGGGAAACCCTCTAAGTCCTGGAATTGCAAATTTCTTCATGGAGAAATTCGAACAAAGTGCAATTGAAGCGGCAACTAAGAGACCGTCCACATGGCTACGTTATGTGGATGATACTTTTGTCGTCTGGAGTCATGGACTTGAAGAATTGGATGCTTTCCTATCCCATCTCAACAGTAGCACCCAAATATTCAATTCACTATGGAAATTGAAGAGGATGGTGCTCTACCCTTTCTAGACGTCTTGGTTACTAGAAAGCCTAATGGAAAGCTAGGACACAGGGTTTATAGAAAACCAACCCACACTGACAGATATCTACACAAGCAGTCCAATCATCATCCTCAACAGAAACGAGGAGTTATAAAAACACTCGTAGATAGAGCCCGACGATTGTGCGAGCCGGAATTTCTGGAGGATGAACTTGAACATCTACAGCATGCATTCGTCGCTAACGGATATAATGCTAAGGAAATTCAGAGGGCAATAAGACTAAGACTTTCCACACGTGATGATAACACATCACAACTCACCCCCAATGGAAGAGCTATCTTACCATATATCCCCAAGGTCACCGATAGAATTGGTAGAATACTAAAGGGCCACAATATAGAGACTGTCTATAAGCCAACTCAAAAACTTGGCCAAATGATCAGAACTACCAAAGACAAAGTCGACCCACTCTCTCAACCCGGTATTTACAGGATACCTTGTGACTGCGGCAAAGTCTACATTGGTACAACGAAGCGAAGTATCAATACGAGAATTAAGGAGCATGAACGATGCTGTCGACTCAATCAGACAGAAAAATCCGCACTAGCGGAACATGCTCTGACAGATGGACACAATATTGTTTTCTCAAAGGCAGAAGCTATTTCAAACATCAAAAGTTTCTATCCTAGGATGAACATGGAAGCCATTGAGATATATAAACATAAGAACAATATGAACAGAAGGGAAGAAACTCCTTTGGTACATAGCGCATGGTTGCCGGTGTTGGAAAAGACTAAAATCAAGCCAATACGAAGTGGAAGCGATGGACCAATCAACATCGCGCGCGTAAACCCACTACCTTCTCCCGCCAATGATCAGGGTATAAGTGGGGCCAACGGATCGAATCCAGCATCACTTTCGGAAATTCAGCGGTCGAGTTACAATCTAAGACCAAGAATCCTCTGAAGATGCCTACCGCAGTTGTGGGCGAAACGTTAGGTGAAATAATTCCTAATAGACCACGGCCAATAAGCCCGGAAGACTCTCTTAATGTCAATATATCCGGTCGTGAAAGCCTGAAACTATTTATCAGCCCAATATTATGTCTTTATGTTATGGATAACTTATTAGACATTTCTATCCCAAAGTTATCTTTTGAAATGTTTTTCTTAAAAAAATTTGTTGATGATTTGATAGTTGCAATACCGTGTACGGGATTTGATGAGATACTCTATGTTTTCAACAGTCTTGATTCAAATATCCAGTTTACTATCGAAAGTGAAGATGAAAACAACTCTGTTCCATTTTTGGATACAAGAGTTTGCAGGATCGATGAATTAATCAAGCTAGATTAGTATCGGAAGGAGACATGTTCAAATAAGTTTATTCATTTCAAATCTGAGCATCCAATAAGCATGAAGATGAATCGCATCAAAGAAATGAAAAACAGAATCCAGAGAATCTGCCACCCAGATTTTGTGGATAATAACATCAAGAAATTACACAGGATCTTTCTGGAGAATTCATACCCAAAACAAATGCTAAACAAGTTTTTATATGAAACGAATACAATCTCCATACAAGAACCTCAACCAAGACTTCGACTGAATGAGAACACGAATGGACTCAACTCTACAATGAAATATGGCAGCCTTCCAAATCTAGGAAATCTAACTAACAAAATGAAAAATTGCTTTAAAGAAGAAAAAGTAAAGATAGCCACCTACAACACGAGAACTATCAAAAATTTATACAGCAAGTTGAAGGATCCGATAACAACACCACTAAAATCTAATGTAATTTATAAAGTCAATTGTTCGGAATGTGACGGCAGATATCACAATCGATTAACTTTACACAAAAGCAATATCCGAACAATGAACAATGGATGTGCGTTAGCCACACACTCTATAGATAACAAAATCGATTTTGATAGTGTGGAAGTGCTATGCACACAAAATAAATACAACAAAAGACTCCTCCTAGAAATGAAAAATATTAAAAAACAAATGAACCCTATAAATAAGAAAACCGATGTATAAAAACTGAGTAATGTATACACATGTTAATTGACGTATCAAAGCCACAAAAAAGAAGATTTCCACAATGGTCCTGTGGACGAATCATAAAAAATTCAGAATATCTTTCAATTTTCACTGTGAAAAGTGATTGACAAACGTCGATGACATTGATTCTCTATCTTTTACATATTTGAATCGTATTTTTACATAAGGTAATGAAAGTTTTATTTTGAGATAATAACCTCAGATTCTGTGAGTAATTGTTTTGAAGTTTTGTATTGTTGTGTATTTTAACTGAATTGTAAAAATTTGTAGTGACTCTGAAGAAGGAACAGAACAGTTTCGAATGCTCGGTGATGAATAAAGAGTAATCTTGAAACACTATATCAGTCGAATTCCCTTAACTCCTCTATATTTATACATGTAAATATGTGATTGAAAGGATAAATATATATTAATATATATTATTATAAACTCCAATGTTAGTTTCCTAAAATAACGAACCGTGAAATCTTTCTACTAACATAATGAATGAATAGGTATATAAACAATGGATCTCACCATGGTTTTTATTCAAATAATCCTAAACTTCCATTGTTTTTAATATATCTAATTTAGAGTTCTCATTACGTGATGATTCAACTTCAACATACACCTAACATGAGATATTAACGATGTCTTCAAAACTTCCAAAGATTTCCAAAATGGAATTTCTATTGAATTTTTTTTCCTTGCCAGAAAAGAATTTATTATTTACTGGTTTATATCACAAAATATCATCATACTGTCCATTTAATATGAAAATCTTCATTCATCTTAATATTCAGAAGTGAAGTTCTTTCACCCGATAATTCCTTAATAAGAATGAGAGAAATTATAAGCTGTCAGGTATCTTAATCATCTTACATCCCCGGAAAAAAATTTTGCATTTCATTCGAGTGAAGAGACAGAGGTATTTATTCATTTATACCTTTAAAATTAATTGATTTAATACCTACTTTTGTTGTTGGAAATAGGTATAATGAGTTTGACATATACTAAAATACATACCTACTGAATGCATATCAAGATTTAATTCATTTTATATTATATTGGGATCACTTGACTTGATTCGTCAACATCGTTATGAAAATTGAGTAAATTGAAAATTTTAAGGATATGTTTATGACAAACAGAGCTGGCTATGGAAGTTTAATGTTTGAATGAATTAAAATGTCATATTTTTCATGGTTTATGCAATTATATCTTTTGTAAAGTTAGTTGCCTAGCATCCCGCAACGTCAATGACAGGGAAGATAGAGATGAGAGATGATTGCACTCCGGCCAGATGGCCAATCAGGAAAAGTGGGCGTCATTTTTGGTCCACAGACTGTTTTATTCATTCAATTTTCGGAGGAATAATCCTTTCTACACTGACTATTCGGTCGACTGAACTGCACCGGAGGTATGTGCAACATGAGTCTATTTTGTATTCAATAACTGAAAATGGCGATGTTTAATAAAATAAGGCTAACACAAAAAATTCATCAAGAAAGTGGAATAATCGTACAATTTCAAGAGAATCCATTTGCCAGTGCAATAGGAACAAAATTTATGCAACCGGCGCATTCCCTACCACTTTCAAAAGATAGTTCATCTTGTTGTTACTCATTGAATCATTCTATCACATTCATTCACGCCTTGTGAAATCGTAGCAGTTCCTCTTGGTGTAATAAAAATAACCAAGGGACAAACAGAAAATGATTTTGTTGTCGGATTTCAACTAATAAAAAATTTCGTACCCAATTCGTTCTCTTCTTCTTCATCTTTGGAAAAGAATAGATATCTTAATATTATCATTACAGACGATAGTGACGCAGAAGAACCCTCTGAAAATTGTATGGTCACGGTGTAAAACGCTATTGACCGCTTCTATATTTACCAATCAAGGCTTTGGAAGAAAAAAATAATATTCCAGAAGATACCGGCCAATCACTTTATAAAACTTTCAAACAATATTCCTAACTTCGAGTAATGAATCAGAACTTGAAGCGTTCAAAATCGCTATAAACAATAGTAGAGATGGGCTGAATATATCACTAATTATTGAAACATAAAAGAAGATTGGGTATTCTCTCACAGATATGCAACAACACATGGGCATCAAACAAACAACTCTTGATTAAATGCTTCAAAAAACACAGAGAATTAGTTAATGATCTTGGTATTTCCGCACCTCGATCGATCAAAAGCAAGGAAAATTCATACATAATAATAATAAGTTATATTGATGTACTACTCGTATATTCTTATTATTATTATGTTTTTATCCCCTTGAAGATAATGAATATTTACTTTTTTATAGTTTTAAAACTGCGTTTAGTGATTAGTATATCTTGAAGTAATTCTAGATGAACATATAAATCAAATATCTACTCTTACTTTCTCTACTAAATTTTTTATCCAAAAATTTAAAGCCTTGCTTAAGCCTATGACTTTTTCATCTTACTTCATTCATTTGATAATTTGTGAGTATATTTCACATGAATATAATATTTGATGTCTTCATGAAGGGAGGGGGCTAAAAGGGTTAAGCTCACTAAGCCACTGATGACACTCTGAATTTTGTTGTCAAAACACCGCAGCCATCTTACATGAGTAAAACGATAGGTTTCGTCAAGTGAGCTGGAGGCGGTCCGTTCAATCGGCAGCTACGTTGCCAGATTGGACGATTATTCAGGTATTTAAAGAATAGATCATAGAAGCAAATTATTTGACAGAACGTAATTTGAGCATGCTCGTAATTTGACTTAAATTCAAAATTAACGGCTCATTTATTTGATGATATTTTAGATTATTATTAGCGAATTTTTGTAAAATGGCAGATTCAGGTGCAACTCAAATTGTGGATCCTCAGGAGATTTTAACTGAGGATCAAATCCGACAGGCTCCAATAGTCTCACGAAAACTTATATTCCCGGATCCTATAACAGCAATTAAGTGGTGCGTCTGCAGAAAACTGTTGAGAGACTAATCAGTGCGGACAGTGCCACATACCCATGACATTTATTCGATATTCGAGGAATAAAACTGACGGGCATCAGTGGATGTGTAAACTATGCAAAAAATCAATAAGTTTAAGAAAAGGCTCGTACTTCGAGATAAGTCATCTAACACTGTCAAAAAATTTTAATTATTATATTTGGGTGGGCAAATGAGCTCGCACAAGACTACGTCGTGAAGGAGGCAGAGTTGAGTCCAACCAGCAGCACAGTTTCAGTATAATTTCTGTCAGGAAGTGTGCGGAAACTACTTCATAACCAATGAAATAGTGGTGGACTCGACGAAGATGGTACTTCGAAAATCGTTGAGATCGACGAATCGATGTTTTTTCACAGGAAGTACCATCGGGGAAGAATGCTGGATGGCAACTGGGTATTTGGAGGAATTGAGAGAGGGACAAAGAAGTGCTTCTTGGTGGAGGTTTCAGACCGCTCAGAGGCAACCTTGGTACCCATTATAGAGAGGTATTATTTAGGACACAAAGCTTTTAATATAATAAATATTCGCTTTTCGTAGTATAAAAAGCTTACATGAGGCTTGCTATTGGTAAGTATCAATTAATAGTTTCAGGCTTTCACTCTCTTAATGTCATTGGTAAGTATTTATTTTTGTAAATAACTTTTTATGGAGTAAAAAAAGCTTTGCTGCTCTCAAATGGCATGTACTGTGGCACCCATTGGCATATGGCAGGTGTGTTAAAGAATCCCTGCTTTTTTTTTGAAGAATTACTTTTAATTTATAGTAGAATTCTTTTTGAGTTTATTTAGTGATATATGAAATATACATTGTTAATGTTATTGATCGAATTTTAGGCTTATTTTACCAGGGAGCCTCATAATATCTGATGGATGGAGTGCTCACCGTAACATCAGTTCTATTGGTGGAGGAGTGTATGAACACCAAGTAATCATCCGTGAGAAGAACTTCGTGGATCCCGATGATGCTGGTGTTCATACACAATCTTTTGAGAATATGTGAATAAGGGCCAAAAAGAAGCTCCGAAGGCAGTTTGGTACCTCTGAAACAGTATTCACCTCCTATCCTACCTCCATGACTTTGTGTGGCGGAATCAGTATGCCAAGAATCAAATCATGGAAGAATTCCTCATTACTGTTCCTGAACAATACCCAGTGGCATAGTGTGATAGTGCGTAGTCTTATTTTTCCCTGCTCCTTTCCCCCTCAAGAAATAATTTGCTTTAATCATTTTCAAGATACCTTCAATACCCATCCAAGAAATGACTTGCTTTAATTAGTTTAGCCTTCTATCAAGATTTTGAAGCTCAAAAAGTGTCACAACTTCTTCGATGAATTCTGGATCTCTACGAAATAAATAGAAACTTGACTTAATACATGGACAATCTGATAATCACTAGCTCCTACCTACAGAATAGTATAATTATTTTCTGGAGAAATCGGGATTCTTTATGAAGTTGGAAACATAATTTATTGAAATACTTCTTACTCTTCAAATAAAAGTTTTCTTTGCTTAGTTCTTTCACTTGCTCAAAACCTGACATTAGGTAACCTTGAAATCGAAATAAATTATTTGAAGTCGTACAATCTGTTCATTATCACCCGACTTTCACCTATTGAAACAATAAAATTCAACACAAGGACGTAACTTAATTTTAATTTAAACATTTTGCATAGGGAAATTCCTATAGAAGATTATTCAAGAGTGAAAGTGCAAAATTTATTCTCAGATTATGATATTATTCATTTTCAAAAATAATTCGTTGATAAATTAAATGGAAATGCCTCAAATTGTCACGAATGTTTTTAGGTGGCCCTACCTGTACATGAATCACAACTAAAATTGTTCGTTTCTGAACATAGCCAAATATGATAATTTTTTTCTATGCACGTTCCATCTGATTGCAAAAAAAGGGCTTTTGAACAATCTGACAAAAAAAAATCACGCTATTAGCGCATGCGCAATTTTGACTTGAGAAATTCACATGACGAAACCTATGGATTAGCGAAATCTAAAATTGTAATAAGATATTTGGTTGAAATTGTATGGTCTGTGTGGTTGTCTGTCCTATAGGTTATAGGTTCTAAAGTGAAATTTGGGCATTCATCATAGTATAATATGAATCAGTTTCGAATTAACGAATTAGACAATAAAGATATATGCTACCATCCCATTAGTTGGGTCGAAAATGGTCAGGTAAGTTTATTCGTATGAAACCGACGATGTGATGAAGGTATGAACCATTAATGATTATAGCTATTGTTATGATCATTAATCAGCTATAAAATCCCTTACAGGTGAAATTTGATTGTGGGAAACCTAGGGATTACATGAAAAAAAAATTACCTCATAAAAATGTACAATGTACACCGATGTGAACTTGGCAAACTGTTTCCAGCGGCCTCCAGCGGCCAGTTTGGCGAAAGCACCCGAACGGCGGGATCAGTGGCGTGCAGGTCGATCGAAAATTATTCACTGAAATCTGTTAAAATTCGAGCTTCAAGCTGTTTCTTGATGATATGTATTGTAGATTACATATTGTTAAGCCCAGAATATACAATATACAAATGAAATATTCCAAATCGACTATTAGACAATTAATTGTAATATATTTGAAAATCTTGCTCCTATTATAACGAATTTACTGCGGCCGTATGAAGTCCTTGTAGGCCTTCCGGATCCCTTATTTGCGGCGTTGCCACATTTCCTTCACGGCTATGTGTTTGAGATGGCTGTATTTGAACTATGAACCAGGGTTCATTCTAATATCAACACCAACCCCAGACGAATTTGATGTTGTTGGTAGCAATGTAGCATGTAAATTGCGGCGTATGGACGAAACTCAGAGACTACACGCCGAGCATTTGATGAACATGGTGCTCTTTTATGGATCTCAAGGAAAGCTCAATGAAAAAAGTAATATTTCCCTAGAAGATATGCCACATCTTCCAGCTTTCATGGAAATTTTCGGAATTATTCGATTAAGTATTCCTAACACCTCTGCAAATTCTACAGAAGAAATGAGAAGTCATCCCCGAGTTAAAATTGAGTCATAGCAGAAGCTCTCTCGGAATATATGAAATTCCGAAATTAATTAATTTTTTTTATTTATTATATTATAATTACTTTTTTATATTTTTCTCGCTATTTGACGTATTTTTCAGTTATTGTATTTTTTGTTGAATATACATTGATTTTTGGTTAATTATAATCTGGAAAACAGAAATTTTGTTTTTTCGATATGATATTGTTTCATATTCATAATTTTTTCTAAAGCTTGAGGAGAAATGATTAAAGAGAATTTCAGAACTTCCATACTGGCTCCAGCTAAATACACAACTAAGCGTTCTTCGGCACTTCGTCTCATTACTGTTTCGATATTGGTAATATATGGTTTCACTAAATCCAAAAGGTAATTGAAACACTCATCATCCATTCTCAAATAGTTTTTCAGATCATCTTTTGCACTGCTTTTCAGTTCTCTCAATAAATTCATATGCTATAGTTTATCGCGTTTCAACAACCATTCTTTGGTCCATAATCTCTTTTTCGATTTTTCATTTTCAATTAGTAACACAATCATGGCAGCAGTCGATTTTCGTTTACATTCAAGAGACATACTTAATAGGTCTTCACTTGGAAAACTGCGGATCTGCACTAAACGTGTATAGTCAAATACCTATAGGATGGATTGCAGTCCGCGGACTGTCAGTTTTCGATTATGAGATCAGTTCTTACGATTTAACTGTATCGTGTGTTGTGCGCTACAGACCTTGACTGTTATGCGGCCCACCCACTATGCGATTGTCTGCAGTCCGTCGCCTCAATAGGAGAACGTAAGACCAATATCGCACAGCAACATACACTATCAGTTAACCGCCTGCAGACGGACGTACAAAACTGCAGATTCTAGCCTGATGGTGGTACACACTATGCGTCCAGTGCCTGCAGACGGACTGTCGATGGCAAAACGGGACTGCATGCGAACTTCAGTTATCTCACATAGTTCTGTCCACCATGCTTCGTCGGAAACGCTTTGCTTTTTACCTTCTTTCAATTTTGGAGACTCTCCTCGAAGAAGGTATTAGGTGGAAGAGCCCCTCCAAGATAGAGACACAATATGACATTGCTCCGCGAACTGCGGCAATCTCATCGCGATAATTTGATTAATAATTACGGAAAAGATTTTCGAAAACTCGTAGATTTGGTATCACCCGGAATCGGTAGAGTGGGCACCCATTTACGCCAAGCAATAAGTGCCGAACAAAGGTTGACTGCGTCATCTCCTGATGATCCCGACTTACTGCTTCTTACTTTTTCTAGTTCTTTTCGGAAATCATAAAAAAAATTTTTTTCACCGTATCGACTATAGCTAATGGCACAGTCTTCTTATGAAATTCTAATAGCACGTTGTACCCTTCATCAGGTAGCCGTTTATTTGCTTGCGCGTCATTTTTAATTTTCCATAAACAGGGATAGGCTCGGTATAATTCAATAAATCCGGAAATAACACCTGGTTTACTGTCCATCTCCACCCGTCAGTTCAATCTCGCACTATCGCTGCAGGAATGAAAATGGCCTATCGAAAAACTGACGAGAACAACAGAGTCGGAGAGAAGACGATCACGAGCCTGCAGGCCAACTGACAGTGTGTGGCGGAGGGCACCTGAGATCACCGTCCGACAGATCTGTGGTGGTCGGCGATCTATCTTCCGATCCTCGCCTGAAGAGTGCCCACAGACCTTCAGTCCGCGCCAACCGCAGTCACAGATCTTAAGATTAACTGATCAATGTGTGGGCGATCCAGATCGTGGGCCTTACGATTAACTTCAGTTGAACTGATAGTGGATGGGGCCCATTACTGTCCATCTCCACCCGTCAGTTCAATCTCGCACTATCGCTGCAGGAATGAAAATGGCCTATCGAAAAAATGACGAGAACAACAGAGTCGGAGAGAAGACGATCACGAGCCTGCAGGCCAACTGACAGTGTGTGGCGGAGGGCACCTCAGATCATCGTCCGACAGATCTGTGCCGGTCGGCGATCTATCTTCCGATCCTCGCCTGAAGAGTGCCCACAGATCTTCAGTCCGCGCCAACCGCAGTCACAGATCTTAAGATTAACTGATCAATGTGTGGGCGATCCAGATCGGGGGCCTTACGATTAACTTCAGTTAAACTGATAGTGGATGGGGCCCATTAGTTCAAATCGACAGTCCTGGGACTGTAAGCCGCCGGATCGTCTATAGGGACCATAAACCTCGAATCGAATTCATTTTTTCATACTCAGAGGCCTGTATTTTTATATCGGAGTACAAAAACAAATAACTTCGCGGTTTACATTAAAGAACAATCCCCTTAAATTTTAAATATAATCGATAGTGGATGTTGAGAATGGCACAACGGTTTGGATTATCCCGGTTTTGAGACTACAAAATTGTGAATAAAAATGATTACCAAATAACAGATACAGATTGGAGTACTCGGAGGAATTGTGATGAAATTTTCAGATGATATACGTCGTATTATCAAAATGCGCTTTTCTATTCCCAAGGAAGTTTGAGCATGACAGCGACCATGACTGGGGCACACTGGTATGATTGTGAACGTCATCAATTGATTCCAAGTTGAATTTTGTGTAGTTTGTTAATTAATAAATAAATATGTAATAAAGTTTGTGAAAAAATTTTAAGTTATTATAATCTGTTTGTTGCAGTTATAGTCCAGAAAATGTAGTGTGAAAAAATATATACCTATACGTTTGATTTCAATTATATTTTTTTTTCGAATTCACATAATTTTGATAAGTCAAACAATAGTTTATTCTACAACCAGTAGAATGGTCATTAGACGATATTTTCTCTACTTCAGTCAAGTTTCGTGAAATGCTGTCGAAATTCAATGAAAAATTTGAATTAGTGACTTTTGTATTGTATCTAGGCAGTCGGTGTGACTTACAAAATTAGACAGATCACAGAATTTGAATTAACGTGTGTTGAAAATTGATAGAATCGGAAGTCAGGGTAGAACAACCAGAAAACGACAGATATTAGGGTGATTCTCCAGAAACTGACGCCCAACAGGATACACATCAATAAATTTGGCACTATATTTTGCCCACATGCCTGGGTAAAATTGGGAGAAGCCGGACTACCGTCTATCCAGTTATTCAACAGAGAAAGGTCTGGGGAGATCGAAAGAATATTTAGAAACGATTTCCTATGGTTTGAGAAAATCGACGAGTTGTCTATTGGAGACGTTTTCAGAAATTTTTCTCCCAAGAAAAAGAGCCATCTATGAAATATGTGAGATTTACTATAAGGGGAAAGTTAAATAGAACGGTTCCCGTTTTGCTGCACAGGGAGATATTAAGCAGTGTAGAAACATTGCTACAATATAGAAGTCAGGCTGGTATCCAGGGTTCGAAAATATCATGATATTTATATAAATATCAAAATATCGGATATATATCGATATATATCTGATATATATCAACTTTCTGATATTTATGCTCATAAACAAATTCTCTAGTTTTTTCTTGAAAAATCAATCACATCAAACGCATTTAGAATTTCATTTACCAAATTTGTTGAAGAAACTAGACAAGATTCTCAAAAAACAGAAAAAAAAACAAAAATAAAAAAGTTAGTAAATAGGTTGGTCATTCGATTCATTTCAAGAATTTCCTGTTCATACGCAGTAAAAAAGAGCACAACGAAAAGAGCAATGACGATTTCACGGCGAGGTTATGAAATCACCATCTGAAGATGATATGAAAGGATGTATGGGATTCCTCGAAAATTCGTTGCTTTTTCGATCATACAAACAGTTTGTATGTCGGTAAATACCCTATTACAGCTGACGTGGGCATTGGCTCTTAAATCGCCATTGATTATGACATTTTTATGCAGAATCAAAAATTTCAATAAATTTATAAATATCTTTGATATATATCAATGCTTATAAATATCGATATATATCATGATATATATCATGATAAATATCGACGATATATATCGGTCGAACCCTGCTGGTATCATCAGAAAAAATCCCTATTTTTGCGGCATTCCTGGATCACTGAAAGGTGATTACAGATATTTAAGCGCTTTTCAGTTGATGAGAAAATATGCTGTTGAATGTGATGCAAAAAATCCTGAGAACTTAAGAGGGACGGTTCTAAGGAAACATGTGTGCCAATTTCAATCTTCCGGAAAACGATGTAGCAGATTTGGCAATTTTCATGGGACATACCGAGAAAATTCATAAAGAAATTTATCGACATCCTCTTTTGTCTAGAGAAATTCTCCAAATTTCTAAAATGTTAAAGTCGGTGCAGGGGAATGAGGATTCCGACAACGATTCTGATATGGATATAGATGAAGGGCCAGGAATTGTTGCGAAGGGGACCGAAGAAGGGACGAGTAGTGCACCCCATGATTTAATAAAAAAAGATTTGAAGAAAAACTACAACCTAAATTTAGAAAAAGATTTGGAAACAGATGAAGTAATTTCAAGTAAGATACCCGAATTATATTATTATTAAATTGACCATATATGTTGAGACTATTGATTTGGATTTCATTTGCTTCTGTTTATGAACATTTCATTTCGAAAAAAAAATATTTGCCATGACATAACTATTATAAATATCATCATTGCCATTGCTTTTAATCAAAGAATCTTTTTTACAGGTGCCATAAATTTCGGTGGAGCGAGGAAGAAAGAAAGTAGCTTCAGAAGCATTCAGGGTTCACATAAAAAAAACAGATTGACGTCATTTAAAGAAATACAAGTGGTGATGACTGTGAGTCCTTGCGTATTTCGAAGATATGTGGCGTCAATAAAGAAAGACATGAACAAACAAAAATGAGGGGACATCTCATTTACGTCTATTATTTTAAATTCGTCCAAATTTTTGATTGACGAATCATATCCACTGTCTGTATAATTATCACATTCAGTTTTCTACATGTAAGTTTTGCATGTAACTGAGGCAAAATCAGTCCTATGAGGACTGAAAATTCTTCTCCATCGATCCACTGAAAAAGTTATTGCTGTAAAAGTTGCTGTAAACTTGAAATTTTCATACAATTGGGCTTATTCATTGTGAAGTTTTAAAAAACAATTGATAGACTTTTTTGACGAGCACAAGTACCTGTCTGATATGTAATCATAATAACATATGGAACAGTCGCTTCAAGCGAATTACAAGAGTCCCATCAAAATCTGAAAGAAATTTTAAAGAAAAATTCATTCCTGAATGTTCAACAAACTGAGAGAGATTCGAATATGAATTTTACCAGGTGATTATAATGAATTTTGCTTCAAAAAAAAAAAGGAAAACAATCGTAGTAGGTTAAAGTTCATGATATCCATATCTAGCGTGAGTTATTTGGTACTCTTTCAATGCAATTTGTTATCGATGTAGAAAAAACATTATCATACCCTATCACAATTTATCCGATGTCCCTTTGTCATGGAGATAGAACCGTTCATGAAACCGCCATGTCAGCAATGATTAGAGCTTTACAAGCAAATATCCCTAATGATGAAATACCAATACGGTTCGATCCTGTTAGTTTTGATGGGTTTCATTTACTTCATACAATGAAAACAATTCCAAAAATATGTGGTAATATTTTAGAATATTATTTATGTCCATATAACCGACAACACATGCTCCACAAGTAGACATTATTTTTGATCAGTGTTTTTCTATAAGAGTTCATGAAAAAGCCAATGCCACGAAATACGTAACATAAAATATTTGATTACTGGTCCGGAACAAGTCAGACCAGTTGATTTCATTGAAAAATTCTGCAAGGTAGAATTCAATGAAGCTTTTGTTAATTTTCTAATCACACACTGGAGCACAAATGATATGGCTGAAGTTATTGGAAATAACATTATCAGTTTCAATTACAAATACTTACGACCAGAATTACGAAAAATCTGATACCAAAATTATATAGGAGGCAAAGGACAGCTATTAAACTGAAAGGTAAAACAATGAAATCTGACATCGAATTTAACCAAATAGGCGTCCCTCAGGGTAGCAATTTGGGACCTTTGCTTTTCGTAATTTTTGTTGATGATCTGGATCAAATCACCAACACATTACCAGGTGTTTGTATGACTAACTTTGCTGACGATACAAATTTGCTTGTGTCTGACTCGAGCTATCCCAATCTATGGCAGAAATTTATTGTTCTGCTGGATAGGATTCATTACTGGTTCAAAAACACCTCAAAAACGAATTGAAAGACCAGACACTATATCTGTTTTGAATAGTGAGTTGAAAACTGAAAACACTACAAAGTTTTTGGGAATGATCATTGATGAACATTCGACTTGGAATGAACATATTGTTGGTCTCTGTAGAAGGTTAAATTCCATTTCATACAGTATAAAAATAATAAGTAAATATCTCAATGAGAAGTCTTTAAAGATTTTTTACTTTGCTAACTTTGAAAGTATAATGAGATTTGGTATAGTTTTCTATGGATCTAACTCTAATGTGGTCGATGTTCTCCGCGTTCAGAAAAAAGTCTTGAGAACAATTTTTAAGCTCAAATACCGGGAATCCTGTAGGGGGGTGTTCAGAAGAGAGCAGATTATGACAGTATAAGCAGTTTATGTTTATGAGACCCTTGTATACTTCTTCAAGAATATAGATAGGTATACCCAATGCAATGATTTCCATAACTATAATACGAGAAATACAAACTTATGCTATACAGTTCATAGGCTCACTATCACTGAAAAACATCCTACATATGCATGTTTGCTTCTTTTCAATAAGTTACCGGAGGAAATTGAAAGGAGCAATAATTTGAAAGTTTTCAAACAAAAAGTTAAGAATTATTTAATTAATTTGGAACCCTACAATATGTCTGATTATTAGAAATTTATGTTTTTATTGACGATTATTTCATTTTATGTAACTGTTTTGTAACTTTGGAATAAATATTATTATTATTATTATTATTATTATTATATATCACGTTTGCCACATCTATCACGAGTTATCCAATGTATTGATAAAAGCGGTCGACACAGACATTTTGATATTAACTTGAAAATCTGAAAGGAATATTTTAAGGTGAATATGAAAACATGGATTAAAATTTCTTCGTCACACATGACACTAGGACACCTTTGATGCCAAAGTTTACCTGGCTTTCACGCATTAACTGGATGTGATTTTAATCGATGTTTCATCATAAATTATTATAAAAAATATTCAATTTCATAAGGCATTTAAAGGATAAGGCAATGCTAAAATAATAAATATTTGAAAATTTCCACTGCGAACTGAGCCTCTAGTAAAGGGTAGCCTGTCAGAAAAACTGACCAGGATGTTTATAGGGCATGTGAAGCATTTTTGATTTCTCTCAATGTTGATCATTTCGAAATAGAACGAATCAAGGAGGGAACTGTTCTCCAGGAAGAATGTCAAAAATGGTTCGACCAGAGAAAAATTCGACTGACATCCTTTATATCTAGTCGACTTTTCAGTAGAAAAAATGAATCTACGATGGCGATATTGAAGAGTATTGAAAACTATCAACAACCCTTTTTTCTTGAAGAGTAATCATATCCTAATGAAAATCAGCTTCTGGGAAATGTAAAATTTCATATGTGAGTGAACCGTTTGGTGGTGGGGTATTATGTATAATGATATTGACAGTATTGCGTTAGGTAAAACCATTCGTAATAGATCACGGTCAATAAGCCCGGAAGGCTTATTGGCATTATATCCTTCAACTACAATAATGTATGGATAATCCGAACAGAAAATTGGCAAAATTCGTTCGGTCTATCAAATCATTAGGATTACAGAAAGCATATTGAATGATATGTATAAGTCCCGGTACACATTAGGCGTTTGGAAACGCACGTTTTGTTAACGCGGTATTTCAATTCGAAAAAGAATATCCCATAATATAGGTGAAAAGGTATGCAACACAACATACTAGGTTTTCTTTATTTAATTAACCCCAACGATTTTTTTTATGGAGCTAGCTCAAACACAGAATTTACATTAACAATCCACGAATTCATGTGGAAGAAACTGTTTTGGATGGTATAATCTTCGAAAAATTCAATCTGCATTATAATTCTGTCGTTCAATATTAAAATCGAAACGATATTTCACATAGCAGACACCCTATATAACCAACCAGATGCAGAATACCTATATATATTGAGTAAAAAAGTTTAGGGTTTCCGATCTTGAACAGAATCTTATCTGCCTATTAATTTTCCTTCAGGTGAAAGTGCTTCAACATCAAACTTTTTGAATGATTAAAACTATTGAATTGAAGCTTTTAATCAATCATTTCGAAATGAATTACATATCTCGAGAAAAATAAATAAATTCAGCAGAAATTGTTTAAAATCATGTTCACCTAGACATTTAAATCAGATACACTGCTAGATACACTAAAGCCCTTTTTCAATAACCGAACTATTCATCGAAAAGTCGATAGAGTTAACGTACAGAATTAAAGTCATATAGAGGGTAGCCACGAAAAAACAAAATATTGTTGGTTATATCTCCTCAGTAACTTGTGAGTTGCAGGAGCTGGTTTGGTGTTGATAAAAAAATGAGTATGATATGACTGCTCCTCTAGCTGCAACTCCTGACATCCCTCAATTTTGAATAGGGAAAAGGGTTCGAGCAGCACCTTGTAGGAAAGGAAATTCAATTTTCTGCATGGATGGTCATTTTTTCATCACTTTATTATTATACAGGGTGACTCAGTAATCCATCAATAACTGTCACACGCCGAAATTGCATCTTTGAGATGGAAAAAACGCTCGGACGGGTCAAAAAATGAATTCGATATCACGATCTAGCCGCTACCACTTAGAGCAATTATTTTTGCATAGGGATAGTAGGTCGAGTAGCTTTGTTGCAAACGTAATTCAATTACCTGCATGAGCTTTTTTTTTCGATCGCTCAACTATCAAACAGGATGAAACAGTAAACAGGAGTAGTGATATCGAATTCATTTTTGACCCGTCCGAGCGTTTTTTCCATCTCAAAGATCCAAATTCGGCATGAGAAAGTTATTGATGGAATACTGAGTTACTCTGAATAATAATGAAGCGATGAAAAAAAAATACACCCATGCAGGAAATTGAAGTGCTTTTCCAACAACGTGCTGCTCGACCCCTTTTCCTTATTAAAAAATGAGAGCTGTTAGGGGTTGCGGCTAGAGGGGTAGTGATATCAAACTCATTTGAACACTCTTATTTGTTAATTGCATACGACGTTATATGTTTTATGCTTTTACTAGATAATATTTAACCCATCAAAAAATAATTCTAATTATATTTTTTCACTGTGATGAAATGTTTCATTCCGATATCCGTTTTATTAATACTATGACAATATTTCTTGGACTAAGTACAACGAAACGTTTCAATTCTCAATATCTATTTATTTATCGACCTTTTCTATGAATAGATCAGTTTTCTGAAATCGCCGTAATTCTGAATTCTCCTTAAATCGAATATATTCGAAAATTCAGGTTGAAATTGCTTAGTTATAGCACGAAATATTCGATTATTTCAGTAATTTCTTTCTTTCCATAAAAAGACCGATGTAACCTTGAGCTTGGATCTTTATTTTTCAGATTGATTTAGAAAAATGCATTGAACCGAATGAAAAAGAGATGGAAATAAGAATCTAAATAGGTAATGATACGAAGAACCTCTCTCAGGATTTCATAACTTGGTGTAAATCGTCAATAGCTGGATACCCCACTGATTCTCGGAAAGTTTTTTCACCTATTCTACTTTGGGATTGCAATCGGTGTTAGGCCTTATAACTTTTCGAAACTTTAAAAATCAGAATTTGGGATACCAAAAAGTATTTATATTATTATAGAAGGAGAATCATACTTCATTTTCTTTCTTCTCATGCCAGTTTCTCAAGGAATTGAAGTAATCAACTCGGATAATAATATCAATGACCTCTCCTTATTCTTTCATCAAGTCCATTTCAGTTCATTTCGATGTTGAAAGCTCAGTTGCAATTTCATTTCATTGACTCATTTCGAGCTGTCTTTCGATGTAATTATAATGAAATTCAGTTTAGGAAGAGTTCAGTTACATAATAAAACTATTCATTACTCCACATTGAAATCCATATATTATGATTTTGTAATTTGTGAGCTTTCTAGAATTGCTTTCTCACACAGTCTATGCTGTTAATCGTTGATTTTATTGTTGTTATTCGATTTGGGAAGAAAAAGGAGAGTTCTGGAACTACCGTAAGAAGAATGATTGCCACGGACATTCACCCATTTCCTATGAAAAATTGGCACTTATCTCGAGGAAAAATTCGCCCATGGTGAGTGGATTTTGAATTGAAATAAATTTCAAACTGAGTTTCGAAACATATAGGGATTTATGATTCCAGGCATTCTCAAGACTGAGAATATTTTTTATAGATATCTTCTGAAAAAATTCCAGGTTGTCACTTCTGCTCTCCGAGTGTAAATCCCAAAGGAGTTAAAGATAATGAAATATGAATTACTAGGCCTAATCGAAAATATTTTCACTAATTCTATATCAAATTAATTTTTTCTGCCACATCTTATAGGACAGAATCGTTCGAGAATATGTCAAATTCATGAGAGAGAAAACAGTTCTGTCAAATTAACATTTCCATTTGAAAATTACTTCACAATTTTTATGGAAATATTCGATTATTCTCAATTAGAATGCAATGATTCAGATGTAATAACGTATAATACTCGTACAGAAAGATTATTCTAACATTCGATAAGAAAAACTCACCACTTCGTAGCTCGTTTTTGAATTTTTAACTCGTGATAGAATATCAGTCAGTGCCTTCTGTACTTTGATTGAAAATTACTCTCCTAGTTCCTTAGTGTTTCAAGCTATTTCAAGATTGACACCTAATTGTTTGAGTTATGAAAACCTCATTGGACGGTCGGCTGGAACAACGTTGGAGGTTACACTAAAAAATTATTCACAACCAACGTTGTTCCAGCCGACCAAACAATTGTTTTCAAATGACAATCGGACAAACCAAAAAAAAACGTTCGTAAACACGAATGTTTTTTCTTGACGCAAAGAATTCATGAACTCATACTGTGATTAGGATTCGAAGAACAATGTTATGGTCGAATACATAACCAGGCATGAATTTATTCAATCACAATAATTATGATTTCCAATAAGGGAACATTTGCTCCAACATTCTAATGAAACCTTGTAATACAAGCAAAGGCTTTTCACACTCAGAATATTCAAAAAAATTTCAATCTGAAAAAGTTGAAAATCTTCTCAAAGTGAATTTCATTGGGTGGTTCTCATCATTGAGTCGATTTGGAGAATTTTTACTGTTTTTGTCAATATTTTCTGGAAAATTCATAATAGTGCTTTGATGAAATTGTTTGTTTCTAATTTCGATATTTTAATAAAAATTTGATGTCGTCAGGGCAGATAGGTGCAAAACGATAAATAAATAGATCGTCTTCCAAGAAACAGAAATCATTATTCGTTGTGGAAACAAGAAATTATATAGGATGTCTTCAAATGTGACTGTTTTTTCTGACAGCTCATCAAAATGAGTAATTGAACCTGAAATCTTTCATTTGAAGTATGCACTGTTTCCGATATATTTCAAATTACAATAAACCGCAGATTTGAGAATTTTCAAACCGAAACCAGACTCGAACGAATTGAGTCAACATTTGTATAGATTCTTATCGATCAGTTGTTGCAATGTTATTGAAACACTGTAAACCATACAATTCATAATTCGAAGTACAATCTTAAACCAAGAATCCTCTGAAAATGCCTACCGAAGTTGTAGGCGAAACGTTGGCTGAAATTGGGGATACTCAATAGTTACTGATTTCATATTGGCCTATGTATGTTTTATCTACGAAACTATCATTTTGAAGCTAGTGCGAAAAATTACACACAGTTGAAATTATGAGATTTCGCTACTGTCGTCAAGTAAGAAATTGCCAACTCTAGATTCCATTAGAGTAAGAAACAAATTAATTGAAGTGGGCCGATCCCGGAGGTACTGCAATACCGGGCCAACCCGTGACAGCGGTGGAGCAAGCCCCTAACCGCCGTCTATTTCCAAAAATCAGTTTAATATACTGGCCCCGCATGCGGGGCGTATCAGATATTAAGCTGATAAGAACAGATACTACACTTTGATCTTAGCCATAGGGCCGAGAAGCGATACGGTTTACTAAAATTCGTCCCTATTTGAAGTAATCTAACAGACTATTCCGAGTATGATGTAACTAGCTCGACAGCATCGAGTCCACCTATCGCAGTAATCTAAAACTATAGATTCTACTTCCATGGATACGATATCTATTTATAGGTACCTTTTTCCTTATTCGTATAGTTCCAAATTTTACCGCCAGATGTTCCCATCACGATACATTCGAACGTTGTGACATTTCCAAACCCGAATTCAGAGATCAGCCTAACAAGAATACTTTGATTGATAATTCGTTATAGGGTCGGTTTCACAAAACTTCGATTGTACCGTTAAATTAATTTAAGCCACCGCGATTCGTTGAAATTTCAGAACGAGTGATTCGATTGGTTCGAATTTACGTAAGCTTTATTAATCCTACAATTACAGCTTTGTGAAACACCTGCCCATAGTCTTGTACAAAAATAAAAATTGTTAGTTGCAAAAAATAATATCTGGCATATTATGTCAACCATCAATGTAAGTATATCTCCATCAACACTATTTGAATCTTTTTTTGTAACTATGGAAGGAATATTAAAAATATTCAGACCCCAGAAATGTCCAACAAATTCTAGCACTTTGTACCATTCTAAACATTCAGATCAATATTTTACTGGTTCAATGAATAGCGAATCTCAAATAAATAGCATGCTGACATATACATTGCAAAAAAATGAAGAATTCCTCATTCGCATTTCTGAATTCCAATAAGGGTCAGATTCGGGATATTCATAACATCTACAATAATATGAGAACAACTAGAGATTGCTAATAGTTTTGGGTGTGATTTGATCATTCATACATTGAAGGATTTGAAGATATCAAGTGTCCATCAAGTTCGAAACTTTACGAAAATAATATGACCACGTCATTGAAATATTTTTAATTTCTACAATAGTTTCGATCTAGAACAAAATAATGTTGTCAACTTCAAGTAATATTATGTTAAAGAGAATGATGGTATTGCTAAAGATATATCAAACCTATTTTGGCAGATATTCAGATAGGTATCAGATACAGGAGATCATGTTGTTTCTGAGTTGGCCACTGAATCTAGGTAGGTTCAGACATTGGGATCCTTCCATACCGATGAAATTGCAACTCCCACCTCCCCCTTGCTGCGATGCATATGTGTGTGATTCAGTCAGAGATTCTGTTCTGACATTCATTATCAATTTTCAACTCACCACTGTCTTTATTCAATCGTTCAGTTGCAACACTGGATGAAACGTAATTTACAGGTTTCCATTTCCTATTCGTTCAAATTATTCTGAAAGTGAGAAGTAAGTATACTCTTTGAATCGATACACCTTAAGTGAATGAATAGTTACTCACTACTCCATGAAAAGAATGATTCGGGATTCGGCCCATCTCTTGTTGCTATACATAATCTATGTATCTTAACTACATGAAATATTATATTCAATTGTTAAATCCGGGACAGCGCGTACGCAGTCCCGACTACCAAAAATTACGCGCCCGAGTTATCCGCATTAGGGATAATCGCAGAGGTCAGCCCGATCGTAGTGCAATGAAAGGGCCTCACTCCGGGGGAACCGCCTTGTTGATCACGGTAACCCCTACGCCAGGTAAGTATGAGTTGGATCTGGTGGAAACCACTTTTACGCAATCTCGAAACACTGTTCGGAGAGATGTACAGTAGGTGGCACCATCTTTTAGGACAACTGTCAAATAAATGAACAGTTGCCTGCAGAATAAGGTCGATAATCTGACATGTGATGGCATAAATAAAATATGTCCACACCATTGAAATATTTTCAAGTTGTTATATAAAATAGTTTTTTAGTGTTTTATTAGAACCTTCCAAGGAAGCGATTGAATTACAATTTCAAGATTTTACAGTTTTGTTTCAGAGCAGTATTCAAGGTAGTATTCTAGGGTTAATTTTCATCAGTTAAATTCATCATTATGATTTTGGTGGACGCTCTGTTAACGCAAATTAAAGATGTCTTCCCTTTGCTTCAATTTGATTTATGAATTTGTTAATTCTAACGACAGATTCCGCAAGAAACATATGAATTTCATTCATTTACTCATCAAGATTGAAAAAATATCTATTTAATATCTAACCTATGAATTCAACTTTGACTTGAGTTCATCTGCTTTGAAAAATGGTCAGAACGTATTATATTTCATCGTGTATAAGTAAATATCCGTCCACCAGAAATGAAGAATATTTCAGTTGTTTTAATTTTTCTGAAGATGAACAGCGTACGCTCTAATGGATGAGGGCCATACCCTGAAATTTCATTACAATGAATAATACTTTTGTGTGCGAGAAATATTTTGATTCCGACGATGATATCATTGAGTTCGATAAATATTCGCAAGCAGGTGCAACCATTAAATTTCTCTCTTTGATATTAACAAAATTGAAAGAAGGCGCTATCCCAAAAATTTTCTACACTGAGAGAAGTATTCACTTGATATTATCGATCATGCTTTATAGTTAATAAATCATTTATTGGTTAAATGGACAAATAAATATTTCTTTCATGGAAATAAAGAATTTATTTAAGTTTTCGCAAATCACCTTCACTCAATATTATATCATATTTATTTATAAATAATGACATTCAATAATACCGAATGAAGACGCATTCGACTGAAATAAATATATTTAGAAATAATTAACAATCTGCATAAAATTGGAGTATTTCGTTAAATTTCAATACTCCCTTATTAACTATTAATAAAGCTAGGTTAGTATTGAGCTTTCTGTTATACATTATCCAATTATCATTGGACATTGTAGTTATAAATTATATTGATTAATTGAAGTGGGCCGATCCCGGAGGTACTGCAATACCGGGCCAACCCGTGACAGCGGTGGAGCAAGCCCCTAACCGCCGTCTATTTCCAAAAATCAGTTTAATATACTGGCCCCGCATGCGGGGCGTATCAGATATTAAGCTGATAAGAACAGATACTACACTTTGATCTTAGCCATAGGGCCGAGAAGCGATGCCGATTGCAAAAATTCGTCCCTACTTGAAGTAACATGGAAGGCTCTTTAGAGTATGATGTAACTAGTTTAGAGTATCGAGTCCACCTATTGCCGTAAAACTGAACTACAGATAGTACTCGCATCTGTAATACATCCCATTTCCCCTTATATAATATAAAGTATTTTGTTTGGTTTTGTGTTTATACTAAAAGTTCAGAGCGAAGTTCCTTAAGTTTGGTCAGTCTATTGAAAACCACTTTACCCCTGTACTCGTATCTTCACAAATGGAAATGATTTGAAACAGTCGAGTCTCCAACGATTTTTCTCGAATATACAACATACATTTCAATATTTTCAACATACATGGAAAAAATCAGGATTGGGGGGGTCGCGAAATTTTTTGCGATACTATGGGGGGTCGTGTCATTAAAAAGGTTGAAAAACACTGGTATAAACAATGCCTGTAGAATGAAATCAATAGTCTTAAATGTGTTAAGGATCCCCTACACCAGGCGTGGCCAAACTTTTGGCCTCCGGGTTCTACTTGTGTCAAAATATATTACTTGCGAGCGACTGTAAGATACTTATCTAATCTGAGGTAAGATAGATTTTACTAGAGAGAAATAAAACATTTTTGCTTTTGATGACTATTCTGTTTTCAAACGTTGAAAAATGAAACACATACCTAATGTTCATGCTGTATTATGATGTTTTTGGGTGGATAATTTGCACTGCATATTTTCACAAGGCTGATACATTCAAAAAAAATTATATTAAGTCGTGCTTTCTGAGCTCTCGGAGCGGGAGTTCATTATCCTTCTAATAATGATAAATCTATAAAAGAAATATTCAAAGTACGTCAAGCAATTCAATGCAGGGTTGGCAAATATCATGATATTTGTATAAATATCAAAATATCATAATATCGGATATATATCCGATATACAGGGTGTATCAAAAAAAGGTGACCCCCTCTCTAGGATAGGTAGAAAACTGAAAAATAATTGGGGTTTGCCCAGTAAAAAATTTTCGTAACGCCATCCGTATTCAAGATACAGGGCGTTGAAGAAAAAAAAATATACAAATTTTTTTTAATTTTGCAGAAACTACTGGCAACATTGTAATGAAATTTTATACGAATATGTTTTGGAAGCTGATACATCTAATGAATTCGTTTTTATGTCTGACTCTCGTAGAGGGCGCTAGTTACACGGTTCGTACCAAGTAGTATTGAACATAACTTTTTTAATATTAGATTCATTGAGCAAAATTTCAAGCCTACTTAAACATCATTCAATTTCACACAGAAAAGGTACTCTTGGTAAAACTCGCTGAGTTATCAGCGTCGTTATTAGACACCAACGAAAAAATTTTCGATTTCTTATCAACGACTAGCCGGGGAATTGAATTTTTAATAATCACAATTCTCACGAACGGGACCATCTGCATTTGAAATAAAGACGGTATACACAACACAGATTTTCTGTCAATATTTGGCTTGGAACAATGGAGGGAAATTTAGTCGGCAGTCACATTTTTGCAGAAAAAATTATTATTGAAATTTATCACAATTCTTGAAAAACATTTTAGCAAATCTATTAGAAAATGTACATATCTTCTCTATGTACAAGGTGATTCACTTATCTTGGTAACCCCAATTTTCTCGAAAACCTCCGAATATTTTTTCATTCTGTGAATGGCGTTTTGAACAAGTCAATGTCGGCTTGAGATGCGCATAAAAATCTGCGGAATAAATAAAGACGCCAGGCGTCGAGGCGCTATCAAAAATTTTTTCTCCATTGGCACACCTTTTTTATCATGTCATTCGGAAGATAATTTCATTCTGAACTTTTTTTCGAATACAATTTTTATCCATTTCTAGTTTTAAGTTTTAATTTCAATATCTCTTCACAAGCAGCGTTGTGACATGGAGCCCCATCTTGCTGTATCCACATATTTAATCTTAGTTGAAGTGGCAGATTGTTTAGAAAACTAGCCTTCTCGAATTCAAGGCACAAAATCATATCCTTGTCTCCAAATAAAGGCATACAGAAAAAAATTAATGGAATAGAATTAACGTAAATCACGCTGCAGATCGTTGACGGTTAGAAATGGATAAAAATTGTATTCGAAAAAAAGTTCAGAATGAAATTATCTTCCGAATGACATGATAAAAAAGGTATGTCCCTGGAGAAAAAATTTTTGATAGCGCCGCGACGCCTGGCGTCTTTATTTATTCCGCAGATTTTTATGCGCATCTCAGGCCAACATTGACTTGTTCAAAACGCCATTCACAGAATGAAAAAATATTCGAGAAAATTGGGGTTACCAAGATAAGTGAATCACCCTGTACCTTCAGCATGAAGGACCCCACTTCGCATTAAATATAAGAAATTACCTGAATATAAATTATTCGAACAGATGAATTGGTCGTGGAGGTCACAAAGACCGTCTGATTTGATAACTCTAGGAACAAAAGCAATGAAGGTTGAAATTAAAAGTGAAAAACATCGAATAATAGTATATTCTGAAACAAGTTGCAGAATAGGCTCTTATTTCAACACGAATGCGAAATTCGAAAGCATGAGTGTTGGAATTGCCTTCTGCCACGAGTTTTACAGGATATTTACTCTATTTCAGTCAAGTTTTGTGAAATACTCCCGAAATTCAAATAAAAATTGCAATTAGTGACTTTTCTATTGTATCTTGGCAGTAGGTGACTTACGAAAATTGACAGATTACGGAATTTGAATTGATTTCATTTGAGAATTGATAGGATCGGAGGTCAGTACTGACAACCAAAACACGAAAAATATAACTGAAAAAAATGCTGTAATGAATTCATTATAGCACTACTTTTAGAACTGTAATGAACTCATCACGATACTGAAATAGAAAAAAATAATTTGAGAGGAATGTAATATCACAGGGCAAAATCAAACTCCCCATTACGAGATATTCAACAAGAAGGTCGCGAATATGCAACAAAAAAGAAAGAATTTCAAAAATTCTTTATAAAATTGGTGTTGATCTTCAGTTTTGCCTTCAATATGTTATATATGTTTATTTCGTGTTTGTTGTCATTTGTTTTGTTTCAGGTTCGTATGAAAATATTTTCTGAATTGAACCATTGCATACATCAAGAAATGAGTGGATGATATGAATCCCGATTTTGGGATAACAATTGAGTAGAAAGGAATACTCGTATTTATACTAGGAAGGGCGTCGGTAGGAATTTTTTCTGAAAGAGGGTACAAATATTCATAGGATGTAATATATTGTCACGATATATTTTTATGTAATTATTTCATGACTTGGTTTTATATTTTTCGAAAGTCGTTCTTTTTCTCGGGTATCGACGCCATTGTATACTCAATAGTCATACTGATTACATATTGGCCTAATATAATTTTATGTTTGATCCACGAAACTATCATTTTGGAGCTAATGTGAGAAATACAAACAGGTAATTATGAGATTTCGCTACTATCGTAAAGTAAGCAATTGCCAACTCAAGAACCCATTAGGCTAATATACAAATTATATTGATTAATTGAAGTGGGCCGATCCCGGAGGTACTGCAATACCGGGCCAACCCGTGACAGCGGTGGAGCAAGCCCCTAACCGCCGTCTATTTCCAAAAATCAGTTTAATATACTGGCCCCGCATGCGGGGCGTATCAGATATTAAGCTGATAAGAACAGATACTACACTTTGATCTTAGCCATAGGGCCGAGAAGCGATGCCGATTGCAAAATTCGTCCCTACTTGAAGTAACATGGGAGGCTCTTTAGAGTATGATGTAACTAGTTTAGAGTATCGAGTCCACCTATTGCCGTAAAACTGAACTACAGATAGTACTCGCATCTATAATACATCCTATTTCTCCTTATCCGTATAATTTCGAATTTCATCCAAACCCGAATCAAGATAGAATCAGTGCAAAAAAAAACTAACCTATAATAAAAATTGTGGGAAGCAAAATATATTATTATACAGGGTGATACCAGAAGTCATCGTCAGATTTTAGGTGAAATTCAGACTGTACATGGTGATTTTTTTTAAAGTTTTATTAGAACCTTCCAAGGAAGCGATTGAATCACAATTTCAAGATTTTAAAGTTTTGTTTCAGAGCACATGACCTTGAATTGTAGAATATTTCAAAGGAGAACCTACTTCCGGTTCTACCGAAACAAATGGCAACTTTGTTCTTCCAAATGTAACACCCTGTACATTTTTAAATATTTGAATTCTTCGTTCGATTCTACAACAATGTGATGTATGATATGCGCAACCACTTCAAGCGAATTTTGAGTTATAGCCTAATTTTCGAATTTTTTGTCAGAAAGATTATCACAAATTTCTATTTATATCTTCAAAATCTCTCATTAATAAGTGTTTCCTTATGCAACTGTGGAATAAAATAAAGTACAATGATACTTTTTCTGATACCTCATTAATAAATTTCATACAGTGTCTGGATTAGACCCAAAGTGAGCATTATTAAACTAAGAAAGATTTTTTTTTTAATGTCAATCATATAAGTTTTTAATTCCGATCATTTGCTCGTCAAAAACTAGTTAGAGTGTGCCAAACCTTTCATGCTCTCAAAATCAGTAGCTTCGCCATTATTGAATAAAATTAACTTTCTATAGAACTAGAAAAAATATGACTTTTTCGAATATACCTTTGAATGCCACATTCATGTTATGTTTCATTCCCTAGGGCCATTAGAGCCGTTTTCGAGTCATCCACTGTTTTTTGAAAAAAATTACAAATCGAGGCTTGTAGAAGACTGAGGATTCAATAGAGGTGCAACGCATTTTCTCATATCTGTTTTTAAAATGGGTTAACGTAAGTGGAGTCGTTTATGGGTACCCTTTATTTTAAATTTACCATTTTCGAGATATTCAGTAAGACCTGTTAGCTACGAGAATAATATTGTATATGAGGTATTGAATATAATCGTTTTCATAAGAATCTCCCAGACTTTTTTCAAATATATATATATATATATATATGGAAAAGATTTAACGGACATAACCCTCTGAAACGAAAATGAACCGTAGACAGCTGTTTCGGGCTTTCGATCCCTCATTATTTATCCTTACATTATATATATATATATATATATATATATATATATATATATATATATATATATATATAGGAGAATAAGAACAACCTTCACACAGAACGGCATGCTACACCCAAATTCGGCAACGGAAAGGCTTTACTTATCTCGAAGCGAGGGAGGACGTGGACTGAGTAGCTTGCAGCACATCTGGTTGACAGAGGAAAGAAAAATTAGAGAGTATTTCAGGAAGAACAACTCACCTGTACATCAATGGATATCCGCCAAGTACAATGAAACATACAAAATCATTGACGGGCAGGACGATAAAGAAGACCCACCTGGAAAGTGGAGACAGAGCTGGAAATCCAAAGCCTTGCACGGAAGATTCTATGCAAGTTTGCACCAACCAGATGTAGACATAAAAAATTCAAATACCTACCTAATGCAAGGCTATCTCTTTCCCCAAACGGAAGGGACCTTACTGGCTATACAGGACCAGGTTGTTCCAACCAGAACGTATGTGAAACATATTCTCCAACAACAAGTGGAGACCACGAAGTGCAGGATGTGCAACACGGCTGAAGAAACGATCCAGCACCTGTCCTCAGGATGTTAAACAATAGCAGGCACGAAATATCTTCGCCGACATGATAACATGGGTAAAGTAGTCCATCAGTTACTATGCCTCCAAAAACAACTCGTCCAACATTTCACACATCACCACATATATAGACCACAGACTATATTGGAAAACGAATGGTATAAAATCTACTGGGACCTGACAGTCACAACGGACAGAGGTGTGGAACACAACAGACCGGACATGGTGGTATGGGTCAAAAGACAGAAGACCGTCTTAATTATTGATTTTGCTGTACCACAAGACAACAACCTTACCAAAAGCTATCCAGAAAAAATTGCCAAGTATGAAGCACTCGCACAGCAAATGAAGGACATGTGGAAGCTTAAAACGGTGACAATAATGCCTCTTATAATAAGCGTAAATGGCCTAGTATTGCGTGAACTGGACCTGCCGCAAAACACCATCACATGGATGCAGAAAGCAGTCATCCTGGGAACCGTCAGCATAGTACGAATCATATATCCCCATTAGCACACGGAGTTACTCTTGGCGCGCGCCCGGGTGACACTGTACCCACGATGAAGTGTGAAATTAAAAAAAAAATAAATAAATAAAAAAAAAATATATATATATATATATATAGAAATATTGGGACCTCTTGAAAAATTCCACTTATTTTTTCGTTACAAATTGATACTTGAGTGAAAAAAATTCTGTGTCAGAAATTCAGCGTTCGAAGTACAATCTTAAACCAAGAATCCTCTGAAGATGCCTACCGAAGTTGTAGGCGAAACGTTGGCTGAAATTGGGGATACTCAATAGTTACTGATTTCATATTGGCCTATGTATGTTTTATCTACGAAACTATCATTTTGAAGCTAGTGCGAAAAATTACACACAGTTGAAATTATGAGATTTCGCTACTGTCGTCAAGTAAGAAATTGCCAACTCTAGATCCCATTAGAGTAAGAAACAAATTATGTTGGTTAATTGAAGTGGGCCGATCCCGGAGGTACTGCAATACCGGGCCAACCCGTGACAGCGGTGGAGCAAGCCCCTAACCGCCGTCTATTTCCAAAAATCAGTTTAATATACTGGCCCCGCATGCGGGGCGTATCAGATATTAAGCTGATAAGAACAGATACTACACTTTGATCTTAGCCATAGGGCCGAGAAGCGATACCGTTAACTAAAATTCGTCCCTATTTGAAGTAATCTAACAGACTATTCCGAGTATGATGTAACTAGCTCGAGAGCATCAAGTCCACCTATCGCAGTAATCTAAAACTATAGATTCTACTTCCATGGATACGATATCTATTTATAGGTACCTTTTTCCTTATTCGTATAGTTCCAAATTTTACCGCCAGATGTTCCCATCACGATACATTCGAACGTTGTGACATTTCCAAACCCGAATTCAGAGATCAGCCTAACAAGAATACTTTGATTGAATATTTCCCTCCTGTCAAAAACTTCATGTTGATAGAATGCAATTATCGAAAATTACAGCGATAATTGCATTGTAAAGAGCGAAAGATCCCTGCGATAATTGCACTGCTGGTATCTATAGCAATTTCGGGAAATATTCCCCCGAATTACACTCGTGCATCAAAATGACCTGATAATTCTGCATTCCAGCGTGTTGTCTTTGAAAAACTGCATTCGGTCATTTTCATTTTTGGAGAAAGAGCCCTCCACCTTCGGTGTCGGGCTCTTTCTTCAAAAATGAAAATGAACTCATGCAGTTTTTTGACAACACGCTGTCATGCAAAATTATCGGTAATTTTGATGCACTTGTGCAATTACTTCCGATAATTCGTTATAGGGTCGGTTTCACAAAACTTACAGCTTTGTGAAACACCTGCCCATAGTCTTGTACAAAAATAAAAATTGTTAGTTGCAAAAAATAATATCTGGCATATTATGTCAACCATCAATGTAAGTATATCTCCATCAACACTATTTGAATCTTTTTTTGTAACTATGGAAGGAATATTAAAAATATTCAGACCCCAGAAATGTCCAACAAATTCTAGCACTTTGTACCATTCTAAACATTCAGATCAATATTTTACTGGTTTAATGAATAGCGAATCTCAAATAAATAGCATGCTGACATATGCATTGCAAAATAATGAAGAATTCCTCATTCGCATTTCTGAATTCCAATAATAGTCAGATTCGGGATATTCATAACATCTACAATAATATGAGAACAACTAGAGATTGCTAATAGTTTTGGGTGTGATTTGATCATTCATACATTGAAGGATTTGAAGATATCAAGTGTCCATCAAGTTAGAATCTTTTCGAAAATAATATGTCCACGTCATTGGCATATTTTCAATTTCTACAATAGTTTCGATCTAGAATAAAATAATGTTGTCAACTTCAAGTAATATTATGTTAAAGAGAATGATGGTATTGCTAAAGATATATAAAACCTATTCTGGCGGATATTCAGATAGGTATCAGATACAGGAGATCATGTTGTTTCTGAGTTGGCCACTGAATCTAGGTAGGTTCAGACATTGGGATCCTTCCATACCGATGAAATTGCAACTCCCACCTCCCCCTTGCTGCGATGCATATGTGTGTGATTCAGTCAGAGATTCTGTCCTGCCATTCATTATCAATTTTCAACTCACCACTGTCTTTATTCAATCGTTCAGTTGCAACACTGGATGAAACGTAAGTTTCAGGTTTCCATTTCCTATTCGTTCAAATTATTCTGAGGGTGAGAAGTAAGTATACTCTTTGAATCGATACACCTTAAGTGAATGAATAGTTACTCACTACTCCATGAAAAGAATGATTCGGGATTCGGCCCATCTCTTGTTGCTATACATAATCTATGTATCTTAACTACATGAAATATTATATTCAATTGTTAAATCCGGGACAGCGCGTACGCAGTCCCGACTACCAAAAATTACGCGCCCGAGTTATCCGCATTAGGGATAATCGCAGAGGTCAGCCCGATCGTAGTGCAATGAAAGGGCCTCACTCCGGGGGAACCGCCTTGTTGATCACGGTAACCCCTACGCCAGGTAAGTATGAGTTGGATCTGGTGGAAACCACTTTTACGCAATCTCGAAACACTGTTCGGAGTGATGTACAGTAGGTGGCACCATCTTTTAGGACAACTGTCAAATAAATGAACAGTTGCCTGCAGAATAAGGTCGATAATCTGACATGTGATGGCATAACTAAAATATGTCCACACCATTGAAATATTTTCAAGTTGTTATATAAAATAGTTTGCCCCGGGAACAAAATCATTCTCAAGTGATATTTCGTTTTAGTAAATGTTTTTGCTATAAATCCAGCCTATTATAGAATGCCATTAGATAGAGGAAACCATTTAATGTCACGAGACAATCAGATTCAAATTTTTCAATTCTTGAACTTCCGTTTTCACCGCAGAGGAGCCAAATTACTTGAATCGTTGCGTCATCGTTCGTTGCCTACAAAAAATACTCAATGAGATGTCTGGAAAAAAAAACTATAAATTCAAAATTGTATCTATAGAGAAATTATCCATGATCGTGAAAAAAGAATATTGTATAGACAGAATTTTCATAAAAAACATTGAACACGAAAAAAAAATGAGATCATATTCCCATTACGAACACCCTCTTTCAAACGGACACTTTCTTTGGTCCCGGCAGACGTCCATTGAAACAACGTTGAGTTCTATGAATAGGGCACCTCTCTCGAACAGACATTTTTTTGAGGTCCCATTGGTGTCCGGCGAATAGAGATTTCACTGTTGTTGTATTACCTTCAAAATATAGTACCATATTCTGAAAAATCGAAGCGGTTCTGATAAGCCGTCCGTTGTCTGATGATCCATTAAAGTATGCCGGTCAGTCTTTTGTTGGTACGCAGCTTTTAGGTACGCCTGAATTACATAGCAAACTATAGGCGCGAGATGAATTCGTTTGAGACAAATGGTACAGGCCTTCTGGACGCGATGGTCCAAAGTCCAAACAATACCTGAAAACATAGATGCAGTGGCACAAGTGTCTCAGTTCTAACATTACGAAAAAATGTAATGACGTTTACATTAGTTTTTCCCGTTCCCATCCGTTAAATTGGCCGATGGGCCGTATTTTCAGAACTAATTAGCTCCCAAGACGTCATAACAGAACAGGTTATATGAGGGCAAGCTGCAAACTCCAATATTTATCGTCCTGTTCCCGTATTTGTGTGATTTATAATTTTCTCTTTTTGTATTTTTAATTTCGAAATTTTTTGTCCATTATTTCATATTCTTTTAACCCTAGAATACTAACCATTCCTGAATTTTACGAATCGCATGAGTTGAGATGCGATTTAACAATAATGCGTAATATGCAGTTTTCCCGTTTTTTGTCTTGCTTCGTTATTTGACTCTCCATGCCATTCAGTGAATCTATTGTTGTGAATAGATCAATGCGTAGTCCGATATCCAAAGGTGAATCGTTAATTTCTACGAGCTCCAATTATTATAAACAATTGACGCTGGACGAGGTAGAAGAATTAGCTGTAGCTCTTAGATCATCCCTGATGAAGAAGATATTGTAGAAAAAGATTCCTCTCTGTCTGACTTGGAATATGGACCTGAAATATCTGATGCAGGAAAGCTTCGATTCAGAAGCTAATCGATGTGTTACAACGTAAAAAATATGAGCGTAGTTTACTGGGTCTCACATGAAACTTGTGAGAAATTAAAAATGAACTGTTCTGGTGAAAACATTACGAATGAAACAAGCACAGGGTCAGAGAAAGACACCTGCTGTGTTGAAGCGCACAACATTCGTTATCAGAACGTAAAGAAATTGACAAATGACATCACTTTATTGCAACAATTGTCACCGAGCTTTTTGCGCAGAGCATCGTAAGTGTTCTTGTATATCCTTCAATAACGACAATTAATTTGATGTTTATTCTGTGTTTAGAGTTATCTAAATTGAATTTATCAGTTATCAACGTCATTTGATAAAAAAAATTCAGTTTAATTGATTTTGTTCTTTGAATGCGAAATCGTAAATTTTACCAATGGTTAGTATTCGGGGGTGTGAGATTCAAGGTAGTATTCTAGGGTAAATTTTCATCAGTTAAATTCATCATTATGATTTTGGTGGACGGTCTGTTAACGCAAATTAAAGATGTCTTCTCTTTGCTTCAATTTGATTTATGAATTTGTCAATTCTGACGACAGATTATGCAAGAAACATATGAATTTCATTCATTTACTCATCAAGATTGAAAAAATATCTATTTAATATCTAACCTATGAATTCAACTTTGACTTGAGTTCATCTGCTTTGAAAAATGGTCAGAACGTATTATATTTCATCGTGTATAAGTATTTATCCGTCCACCAGAAATGAAGAATATTTCAGTTGTTTTCATTTTTCTGAAGATGAACAGCGTAAGCTCTAATGGATGAGGGCCATACCCCGAAATTTCATTCCAACGAATAATACTTCTGTGTGCGAGAAATATTTTGATTCCGACGACATAATTGAGTTCGATAAATATTCGCAAGCAGGTGCAACCATTAAATTTCTCTCTTCGATATTAACAAAATTGAAAGAAGGCGCTATCCCAAAAATTTTCTAGTATTTATCCTTACGAAACCAAATCAAATAAAAAGGAACGTGTAGGAGGAAAGAAATTTTCATTTGGAATAATAATGACACAGAAGCTCTTTTGAGTTCCGATTTATTCATCAGGACCGCCGCCAGGGCCGGCAAACCGGGGCAACAAATTCTAGGGACATCAAAATCAGTTTCGTCATACTAGAATTTATTCTACTCATAAATAAAATATCCCTTAGTCCAGTAAACGAAGGTCTGAAATGTTCGACTATTTCAGTGAATAAAGAAAAGGCGTACTAGAACAACTGAAAATGCGCTTTTCAACATTGGACTGAATGGACTTAGCAAGGTCGGCGCTAACGTCTATCCAGGTTTTCAATAGAAGACGTGCGGGAGAGGTGGAGAGAATTAGTATACAGGAATTTGAGAAATATGAAACGATTAGAAATAGGTATAATGACTTATTTCAATCGCTATCTGAAGATGTTAAAAAAGTGGCTAAAAAATATGTTCGTTTCACAATCAGACGCAAATTGAATCGGACAGTTCCCGTGCTTTTGGACACCCATTTATGTGAGTGCATTAGAATAATAATAAAAAATAGAAAAAATATGAGAGAAAGCAAAAATAATCCTTATGTATTCGGCACACATGGATCAGATACAAAAAATCATCCACATCTGCCTGCAATTTGATCAGGAAATTCTCCGAAGCCTGTGGTGCTGACCAACCCCACTAGATTACGCGGTTTTTAACATTTCCAGTTCAATTAAAAATAATGTTCAATTTGAAGAGGGCTCCCCACTGGCATTGAATGAACTCATATGAAAATGAATGTGATTGTTATCTGCGGCATTTATTCCTTAGCCAAAAACTCTGAAAACAGCTGAGATTATCATGATGCAGAAACCAGGAAAACATCCAAATGAAGTTACATCTTATCGGCCTATAAGTTTGTCACCTATAATGTCAAAAACGCTGGAAAGACTCCTACTGAAGAGAATAAATGATGATATCTCCGACAACTGGATTCCTCTCCACCAATTTGGATTTCGGCAGGGTCATTCAACAATTCAACAAACACACAGATTAACAAGGGTTATCAACCAAGCATTCGAACAAAAATTGTATTGCACCTCAGCGGAAACATATGGGCACTATTATAGTGCCCATATGTTTCCGCTGTGTTACATTAAATTTAGAAAATCAAGACGTAGTGGATTCGTCTAACTTCATGGCTCATTCGGAGAATATACATGAGGGAATTTAACGTCAACATATAAGTAGGGACATTTTGGGTATTGCCAAATTACTGGAAACAGCTCAAGGTGCTAACGAAAATGAAAGCAGTGATGAATCTGAAAATGAGAAAATTGATCAATGTGCTGAAAATGTTTCTGTGGGCGGAATGACTTCTATAGGAGTGACTCCAAAAAATACAGGGCATAGAAAGAAATCGAACAAAGGTGAGATTATTACCTTTCATTTAAACTGTTAATTGTTGTTGATTTCCTATCCTCTGTCTGTAACATTCCCGCCCGCATATGCGTGTGAAGATATAGCAGCTTCGGAATGGAAAGTTTTGCAATTTCAAATGCGTGCAGGTTGGTCTCGAATGCTTGTAAAAATTATGATTTTTCCTAAGTGCTTGAAGTGGTACTTTCCTGCTTCCTGCACGAGTAAGAAAGCATTTTTTTCAAGCGCACAAATCATCAGAACCATTTGAACATAAATCAAATTTGATTTGATTAATTCAAATAGATCTGAATGAAAGAAGTAGTTCTATTTATTGTTACCGTACTCATCTCATCGTGGGTATTCGATACTTCAATTGATAGATGAAACCTACAAAAGGTAGCCACTGACTTCAAGTATCTCGGAAAAAGAATGACCTCTAGAAAGAGAATACACAACGAACTTGGGTTGAAACCTTGTTTCCGAATATTCCCGTAATTTTCCCCTTCATAGCGAAATCACTCTGAATATATCATTGCGTTGTTCGCATAATATACACGGATAGTGTTTGTTGGAAGAAATCCGCAATACCAATTTGTTTCTCCTTGTTTTGTATATATTAGGTACATATCAATTCTTCAGAAGATAAGGAAATATAGGTATTCTTATTGTAACAAATTGACAGACTGCCAATTTTTCATGAGAGAAACGATTATTAAAGGAACATAAGACCTAGAATATACAACATTATAACAATTGTGTTGTATTTTATTGTTCGTATATATCGCATATTTCAATTGTAAACTATAACTTATTATGAATTTTTCGGGAATATCTCGAATGTGAAGCTCAATCATTTCGCGGAAAAATAAATTATACCAATTATACTCATCAAAGTCGGCACAAATCTAGTATAATTAGGTTCATTAACATTTTTTTCGAAAATCCAAAAGTGCTGGGCCAACTTCACACACAATGTTGCCAGTTTTACAGATTTTCCCACATTCTACTGATTTTTCCTGTTTTCTCCATTTAAGAAGAAAATTGTGGATTTCATCTGAGAATCTGACCGGTACAAATTGGCACAATTGCGACACAATCGTATAAAACAAATTTCGTCGAAAAAAACGAAAATGCCGGACTAACTGATTTCTAATTTCTTGGATTTTTGGATTTATTAGCGGGAAATTCGTGAAAATAATAACGGCACAATTTTGCTGAGGGTTAGCACTATTTTTTGAACATGTTTTTTTTGAAAAAAGCAAAGTGCTGGGCTTGCTTTTTTTCGATTTTCCTATATTTCCGAGAAATCTGAAGAATTTTCGTGAAAATATTTACGGCACAAGATAGCACAAATGTAGCACAAATTTTTCCATTCATTTGTGAGAAGAAAAAACGAAAGTGCTGGGCTATCTTTTTTTTTAAATTTCGATTTTTCAGAAAACTAGAAGGTGTTTCGGAAAAATTCGAACGGCACAACTCAGTACATGTATAGCACAATTTTTTCCAGTCATTGAAATTCAATTTTTCGAAAAGTGCTCGGCTGGCCCATTTTTTTGGTTTTTGAATTATCTCGAGAATCACATGGAATTGAGAAAAAAAATAAACTGCACAAAGCAGCACCAACCTAGCATAACTGAGCACAACAAAAAATATTTCGAAAATCCGAAAGTGCTGGGCCAACTTCACACACATGATACTATGGGGGGTCATTTCATGAAACAGGTTGAAAAACACTGCCTTATACAATCCTAAAGTTGCATCCAACTATGGATATCTCTGATATTTTTTAATGGAAATTTTCTTGCTGCAGAATTCACAGAAGACTGAATTCACTCAATTCAGAGAATGAGAGGAATTTCAACATTATTTATAATAGGCCACATTATATTCAGTTGGAAAAATTGTGTGGATGCTTTTGTGTTTGGCTTTTTTTTTATATTTATTTGCTGCTTTTTGAACTGCCTGTCGCCTGCTTTTTCTTTGTGTGTCAGAATTCCCTATTTCTTTTCAGAGACGTTTTTGGTTCAAATTGGTCATTAGTGCAAATATTTTTTTTCACAATTTATTTTTGTATAGCACAAGCAGAAAAACAACTCCTAGAAGACAATTGAAGGGAGAAAGTGGAAAATGTTTTCCTGAATTGAGAGGTCAATTTTTGTTCATCTTCTGCATACAACTTTATGAGACAGATTTTTGGAAAATAGTATATTATTTTATAAGGAGGAGAAGAGAACTTTTCATGGCGAGTTTGAGTTTACCCGCCGAACGTAGTGAGGCGGGTAATTGAAATCTAGCCGAATGAAATATGTTATTTTATTTTCAAACTTTTTGAAATTCATGAAAATCTGAATATCCACTTTTGGATTGATTCACATTTAGGTACATGATTCTATCCACTTACAATCGTTATAATTGAATGAATTATGGGACATTTGCTCAGTTACGGTTGCCACGCACTATTGATTCTGACAGATATGAAGTAAAATAATCATTTGCAAGCTGGTGGGAAGTGGTTGAAAGTGAAAATGTCTTCAGAAATTGAGGTTTTGGCCATTGAAGCAGTCTCTTCCCTCGAACCATCGAAGTCAATTGAAAAATATTCTGCAGCATACCTATGATCTCTTCGTGAATTGGTGCAATTCGAAAAATGTGACAGTTTACCAAGAGAATCTGCTTCTAGCATATTTTAACTTAATGGCTAGTGAAATAATATGGAAATCCTCTGCTTTGTGAGCCCAATATTCAATGATGAAGTCGCAACTAGCAATCACACATGAAAGAGATATTGGTAAATACATGAAGTTGCGCGTATTTTTGCAGGGTAACACTTTTCCTGTCGCCAGCCGGAATTCTCCTCTTAGGCGGAGAAATAGAACTTTTCGATGATCCTGTCGATCGAAAAATTACGTTATTATTGTACGTTTGAAAATAAAATTCTTTTCCACACCCCCATACCTTATTGAAGTGGTGTAGTTCAATAGATGGATCACCAGGCTATACTGCAGAGGCAATTAGAGCAGTTAAAATCAGAGTGGAAGTTGAAAAGGCAAAGGGCAAACAACTGATTGCTGGATTGGTAATGGATGAAATGTTCATTAAAGAACACGTTGAATGGGCTGGTTCTAGACATGTAGTTTACATTGATTTTGGGACAGGAATCCAAAACAATGATGGTATTCCTAGGGCGAAAATGCCTTGGTCTTCATGCTAGTAGGATTAAATTCCAAGTGGAAAGTTCCCATAGCATATTTCCTAATTGATACTTTGACTGCAGAGGAAAAGGCAAATTTGGTAAATGGAAGTCTGATACAAATGGACAGTATTCGAATTTTGAAATAAAGCTTGACTTTTGATGGAGCAACAACAAATATGTCCATGTGCTCACTTTTGGGAGCCAACTTGGGCTGGCCAAATATAAGGCCATATTTTTTGCTTCCAATTACAAATGATAGGATTCATATACTTCTGGATGTCTGCCACATGATAAAGTTGTGCGGACAAGGAATCAAATGGAGTATTTTTGGTGAATTATTGAAAATTCAAAATGACTCAGGATTGCATGCAGCAACTAAGATACGAAATAGGCATTTGAATTATCAAAAAGAAAAAATGCGTGTAAAGTTACCTGTAGAAATTTTCAGCGCTAGAGTGGCAAATGATTAAGATTTGGATGTATCACAATTCACAGGAGCCCTTGTGGAGTATTGCAGATATATGATTGATATTTTTGATATACTCAATAGTGGGAACTTTTTAAACAAGAATATCATGAAAAAACCCTTCTGCCTAGGAAATGAGTTGTTTATTAGCGATAAAATAGAGGACTTGTGAGTTAACAGAGGAAAACTGGATTCGTCGGACTGATAGTTTGCTTGATAAGTTGACGAAACATATTTCTTGAGTTAATAAAAACTAGTTTAGCCCAAAACGATACCAGTATGTTGCCTCTTCTAGTATAATGAATAGGAATTTCATAGATTCTCTGAATGTAGGGGTTATAGAAGCTGAGGATTTGGACAACATGGTACCATTTCAAAATATCACAAATTCAATGTACTATAAGGACATTATAGAATACATTGCTGGTTTTGTGAGCAGAAGAATGACAAAGAGGATCAACTGCGAAAGATGTGCTCAATCATTGATTTTGACTAGTACCTCATCAGCCCCCCTAATGAGAAAAAATCGAGGTCTCTGCAAACCGTCTAACAGAACACACCATGGATCACGATCCACTCTCTGACCATGTCTTACAATTGGTCAAGCTGATATTGATGAATTATTTCACCATACGACTTCATCATATAAATAGAACTTGTTATGAAGTGGACACAAGAATTCGACAGAGGCTCACTAACATCATTCACTTTAGTCACCGGTGAAAAAAATGAAATAATTGATTCTTCAATATATTCTCATTGTGAACTTTATACAGGTAAACGTAAATAGGGGGAACCATCGTTTTAGTGATGTAAGATGGCGGCGGCCGTTCTAGTTGATGCATCGTTGCCAGATCGGTAGATTATTCATGTATTTGAAAAATCGATTGTTGACAGAATAATTAATTGACACACCGAGAAATACCCGCTAAAATTTAAATTTTGATGTGGGGGTGTAAGAAGTGTAAAAAGACTAAGAGTATCAGGAAAGGCTGCTTTTTTGAACGGAGCCCTCTGACATTGTCGCAGATACTCATAATCTATGGGGCTATAATATATGAGGCTGAGGTAGGTCTCACAACATCAACCATTTCGGACTGGTACAATTTTTGCCGTGAAGTTTGTGAGACCTATTTCATGGAGAATCTATTAGTGATTGGTGAAGTGAATGAGGTACTTCTAAAATCGTCGAAATCGACGAATCAAAATTCTTTCATAGGAAGTACGTACCATAGGGAATGATGGACAGACGGCCACTGGGTGTTTGACGGCATAGAAATAAATACCAAGAAATGCTTCTTGGTAGAGGTACCAGTCAGAACGGAGGCAACTCTGGTAGCTATAATAGAGAGATATTATTTATGACTGTATCGCCTCAATTATATGAGATGCTGCTATTGCTGCATGTTTTATATTATGCTGATATTGGTAAATGATCAATGAAGCAGGCGCAACATACTTCATAGTCTCCCCGTGGAGAGTGGCTGGATCTCTCTGCAGCACTACCACCAAGTTTGTAGTTCTTTCGTATCCAATGGGTAGGTCAATACTTTAATATTACACCAACATGATCATGCGCAATCCACTTTCCACATTCAGCTTTATTATCTAGTGTGTCAGTGAGATCGTGATACCGGTAACATGTTGAATTTAACCATTCTAGATTTACCCCATACTGCACTTGAAGCAGATGATTTCTGCCGGGAGAGGGGTCTATTCGCCAACTTCATGAATTGCCCTGTCCATAGAAACGACAGGATGAGACGTTATAAAGATAGGGCTCATGGCAAATTCCGCTGTACCAGAAGCCGCTGCAGCAAAACGGTATCTGGTGCAAAGAACTCCTTTTTCGAGGAGACCAGGTTGGAAACTCATGTAGCCCTTGCGTAAGTATAAATCACGCCACGCATTTCAGTATGTATTTATTTTCCAGTCTTATGTTCTGTTATTCGTGGGATTTGTCCTACAAGCAAACCGAAGCTCTTCTCAGAAGTTTGAGAAGAAAGTCGGGAAGTCCAGTGGGACTAAGCTCCGCACCAACGGCGTCTTGGTGAGTTCAATTTCATTTCAATACTCTTCAACTATTCATACTTCAATAGTTTATTGATGATCGGCTGTGAAGCGATTGTAGAGTTGTTCCGTTATTTAAGTTTGAATAAATACTAGCATAATACTCATTCGTTGTTCATATTTTTTCCTTTCAGGTTCCGATATTGTCGGGAAATAGTGATTGATTATTTTAATCATCTGGTCGCCAACCTTCCCCTTATAGGTGGCCCTGACATCATAGTCCAAATAGACGAAAGTTTATTTGAGCACCGTAAATATGAGCGTGGCCGTATCCTACAGGGGTCATGGGTTCTGGGGATGATTGACCAGAATGATGAAGTACGGATGGTGGTGGTGCAGCAGAAAGATGCAGCCACTCTCCACGGGGAGATTTTAAAGTATGTCGCGCCTGGATCAGTGATCCACACTGATTCATGGCGAGCATACAATGGGCTAGAGAATCTCCCTGTGAATCCTCCGTATGTTCACATGAAGGTGAACCATAATGACCCTGAGCACCGTTTTGTTGGTTAGTATTATTCAAGGAAAAACTGTGTTTTATATTTATTGCTTTATTCAACTGCAGCTGAGGATGGCACCCACACACAAAGGATTGAGGCAACTTGGCGCCCTGCCAAAGATTTCTTCAGGGGACGTAGCCGTTTCTGCGATGAACATTACGCAGATCGGCACTGCGAGTACCTGTGGAGGCGTCATTGCCGAAAAAACGGCAATATCCGGTGAACTTCGAGGAACCAAGGCCTTAAAGGATAACAGATTCCGGGATCTGTGATTCAAAGGAATCTGTTATCCTTTATTATACAGTTGTGTCAGGAGAAACAGGTCAAACTCCAAGAGCGTATTGTACACGTGAAAATTATTCAAAAAAAGTCAGACGTTCTTGAACGATTCTCATTTGTTTTAGAGAAACAGGGTGTTGTAGTTTGAATACGTTATCAATCGCCATATGTTATGATCTATTTCATTTCTCCATGTAATTTTCCATTCAAATAGTCATAACATAATCAAAATATATAATTTATTATATTACTGATCATATGTCTATGACTGTTTTCTGTCTCAATGTCAAAACTCGACAGAAAATTTGTATCTATGTTCCCTCATTGGGCACAAGAGAAAGTGGAGCCGGGATAATCTTATGTGATCGCATGCAAAGCTATATCATATTTTTATCACAAAGCAAATTTTTGATGTGTTATATCAAAAACATAAATAATAGCTAATAAATTATGTTATTCCTGATAATTCTTAGTAATTTTCTAAAGATTCGAATTCATGAGATGAAAAAAATTATAACAGCATCGATTACTGAATAAAGTAACTGTCACTATTTGCGCATGCGCAAAAGCGGCTTTTAACTTTCAATCTCACTCGTGTAAACTGCATGATTACCAGACTCACCAAGTGCTCATGCGTCATTGTCACTTAGACAAAGGATGGCTTCAAACTCAGGAAAAAACAATGAAACACACCAACTCGGAATTCATAGAGGTAGGCACTTATAACGGAAGAACAGATAAACCCCAACAGTAAATACGGCACATTATGAGGATTTGTTGAATCAGATTTGGAATAATCCTAAATACCTAAATTCCGAATATCAAGTCGGAGAGGGGAAGTGAGCAGCACGAACTGGGGCATGCCATCAACGTGAAAATTATGAATAGCGAATAGGCATGCACATGCATAGGCCGGATAGACCGTTACCGCTCCGCCTTCCGAACCAATTTTTCACCCCTCCAACTGTACCAGCTTGTGCATGGTACGAAAGGAGTTGAGGGGAACGACGCAACAATGTACACGTGCTATGTGTGTGCTTTGTTTTTGTTGTCGTTATCACTCTAATACTCTAATAAAAATCTGTATTTCTGTTCCTGTATTCCATCTCACCTCAGGGATCGGAAAGGAAGTAGAGAAGGGCATTTTCAGAAGTTGATCAAACCGATATTTAACGGTTTTTGGGTATTGAAAAATAATAAGAAGTATCACGGAGTTTAATTTATCAATGTTTATCGAAACCTTTGATAATAACTAAAAAATGTGCTCCTCAGTCGGAGAATAGGGGTGGGTGGAACAAAAAAAAATCTTAAAGTTAATGTTTAATCAGGTCGTCACGTAATTTATGATATTAACCCTTCAACGGCTAGCGTTGCATAGGTATTGGACAAAATAATTACCGATGGTGTCGCTGCATTCGCCGATCAGCTGTTTACCGAAACGATTATTGTTTCGTGTTTACATTAGATTTATATTTGTATTTATTGGATTTTTTAGTTTAAACGTTTATTGGCTATCAATAATCGAAGTTGTTTCCTTGATTGTGGATCCTGTGGATTATATTGTAAGTGCAAGTATAGGTAATATTGTGCTTTTTGTTATATTTTATGAAAATATTGAGGTGAGCACTATTCAATTCTGAATGCTTTTCAGTTCATCTGGCAAGATGTTTACCAAAGGTTCCTCTAATTAAAGGAAATTTTCCAATATTTCCATGCTCACAGATGCTGGGTAGAGGGTGAGCAAGTGTTGCAATGCAATCATTTGATTCTATGTGGGAAAAAATTATTTAAAAACATTGGAATTCTACAAGGACAACCCCATCATATTGAGGAAATGATGTCTTATAAAAATGATGGTGTGAAGGTTGACAAGATTATATACAGATACTAAGCATTGTCTGGAATTTGCAAGCATATTTTAGCCCTGCTACTCTACAAGGTTGTACGTACTACAAAATATTTTGACAATTCTACTGATTGTGAAGGTAAAATTGTAATGTAAATAAACATCAGCATGAACAATATATTCATTTAATAGAAGCTACTAATTTTTTTTCTTTTTAGGAAGGGAAAAAATCTAATGGGTGACAAATTTTGAATAAAAATGGACATTCTTCAGAGAACCGTATGTATGTATGCTAAATGAACGTCAATATTATCAAACTATTTTTAATATTAATATTAAATTGATACATATATGTATGATATATTGTTTAAAATTGCCAATTCTCGGAATTTATTTGAAATTCCACATGTAGATTTGATCACTGCTGAACATAAGTTCAATTTTGCAACCATCGAGAGAATCACTTAAACTCTCAAGATCCCTAGTTTTATTGCACATTATCATATGGATTGAATTCAGCACTTTCAACTAGGCTTCTTGAATTGTTGAAACTTCTATATATTCAAAAATATCAAGTAGACTCAAAGTAATTCATTTTGATAAGAATGAAAATTATTGTACAAGAACGATATGAACAAAAATTTAAAATGACTTGACTTGAACTGCTTTTTTTGGTAGGTTTAGTGAAGGTACAGCTTTCTTCTCCAGTAACAGAAATGTTTTCATAGTGAGAGTTTCTGAAATAATTCAAAACATATGAAGCATTGTTTTCAATATACATCAGTTTCCACTCTTGCTTGTTTTCATTTCACAATCTTCTGGTCGGAAATGCTGTAAGCATACTCTAATATGTTTGGATACAGGTTTTTCCATTATCAAAAAATGCTCCCAGGATTTACATCTATTAATTTCCTCTACGATTTCTAGTTTATTGGTAAAGTAAACATTTTGATTTTCACCACGAAAATGGGCTCCAGGATTCCTAGATTTTTTAGAATTACATCCATAAACACAACAATTAGTGTTTTTCACGGTTTTTTTCTTAGGCATATCTTTTTGTCGCAATAAAAACGTAAAAATAAACAAATAAACCCAGCTTTCACGTACTAACTGTCAAAACGATACTCGTTTCGGGCTTAGTTCCAGCTAACGCCGGCGGTGTCGCATAGAGTTGTGTTTTGCTCTATATGTAACGCAACTAGCGTTGTCTAAAAACCGACAAAACTGATTTATTCAACACTTTTTGGGCACGCCCATTGGCCGGTATGCTATTTGATAATGGCCAAACTGATATCTAATAGTAGTTCATCAATCAGTTTTCTCTCATCGCCGAGAGTATATGCTGTTTTTGACGTGACATCAATAATAGATCGAAAATGGACTTCCGCCTCCAGTAAGTACCACAAAGTATTGATTCTTCAATGAATATTGATAATTACTTAGAATAACACTTTGAAATGTTTAACCTTTGTGACTATGTTTTTGTTTTTACCATAAGCAATTTCATTTTTCATTTATGTGCTTCAGAACCTTGCTGTAACATAAAAGTAACGCACGCCGTTTATGGAAGACAAAAATAAATATATGTCTCAACAACTATTTTTTTCTTTCAGAGGCAAATTAACGTCTATATGGCAAATGAAGATGACTTAAAGTTTGATAAAATATATATCGAACACTCCGATTCAAATATTCTTTTGGATGAAGATTCGGGAGAAGAAGATAATTGTGGAATTTCATCAACCTGATTACACCAGATATGACAAAATGAGTAATATCGATGTTTTAAATCTTTTTTGTACAATAAATACGAGGTTGGCACACACTTCATGGACCGAAAAATCTTCAAGTACAGAATGTCATCACAAAAAAAATGGTGGTGGTTATTATTTACTTGGCTCCTTGATGCAGCAGTTGTGAACACGTGGACTATTTATAAAAGAAGCCAACATTTTTCACCACACACATAGCTAGAATTCAGGAGAGAAATAACCCAAACATATCTAGTCAAATATGGCTCAGCAGCACCTGAGGGTGCAGGGAGAACTTCCACTTTTCTACCAAATATCTCACATAAGAGAATATTTTATGATCTGAGATATGACAGAGTTGATCATCTGCTCACCACTATCCCGACTAATAAAAGAGGACATTGTGCTTTAGAAGACTTTACATCCAATGTACGTTTCATGTGCCCCAAATATGATGCGGAACCATGCTTGGGTTTCAATGTCACATTTCATACCTAGTGAACATCACCTAATTTTTGTACCTCTGAAACTGCTAGCGTTATTTATATGTAACACCATTTTCTGTGAAAAATTTAAATTTTTGGTGAAATATCTAGAACTAAAGTTGTTCAATGGTTCTTTCTAAATGAGAATTTCAAGGATGGATTAAAAATTCATGAAAAAAAATTAATTCCGCCGTTTGAGGGTTAAGGGCGGGTTTCAGAAAGCTTTAATTTTACGATTAAAAAACCTTAGGTAAATTCGAACCAATCGAATCACTCGTTTTGAAATTTCAATGAATCGCGGTGGCTTCAATAAATTTATGGATACAATCAAAGTTTCGTGAAACCGACCCTTAGAATTTGTTTCCACTTTGTTCGAAATTACGAAATATGCAAAGGGTATTTAAGATCTTGAAACGTAAAGGAGAAAAAAATATAAAATATGTATTGGAGAGTAGACAAAAATCAAAGTACTTTTGTGTAACGGTACACTCTCAGTTCTCATTCAGATTCGACAAGATAATATGTTTGTAAATTTAGAAATAACTGCGGAATTTGGAAATTATACGGTGTTATAGGTACTTCAAATACATTTTTTTTTCTCAAAAATAAAATAAGGAAATGGTAACGATCTGACCTTGTGAATGAAGATTAATGTGATGCACAGTCTCATAACCTTCATACAAAGAGCCCATTTTATGATCACTTTCAGCAGGGGCGGCCTTAGCCATTGCGAGGCCCCGGGCGAGAAGTCTTCGCGAGGCCTTTTTTCCTTCGTGAAAAGTATGTGATGCGAAAGTAAGTCCGGTTGTTCTGTATAGGTTATTGTCATATTTTATGAAGATATGAAATTTGAGTTTTAATTAAAATATAATATAACATATAAATGAAATATAACTTTGGAAGATTTACAGAATTAACAAATATAGAAATGATAAATTTAAAATTCATGTTTGCGGCTTTTCCTAGCTGTGAAATCTTTAATTGAATTATCAAAATCGATCGAATGAGCTACGTCATTTTCTATTGATAGAATAGCAAGGGCTGAAAGCCGATCTTGTGTAATCGAATTCCTTGAATATGTTTCTATGATTTAAAGTCTAGAAAAACTTTGTGAATAAATCATCCAGCGCCTGTCAAGCTTTCTTTTGATTGCTTGTTTCCTTTTTGAACTACCCGACTCGAATTTTCTACCGGCATCTCGATCACGTGAACTCATTTCGAAAATCTTGTTGTATTTCGCACAGAGTGTCAGGAATAATTTTTAAGTAACACACAGTTTTTTCACACTTTTTCGGTTCTTCACTATGAAAATGACCCGTTTGTTCATTCCGTTCTAATGAACCAAACCAATTGAACCACAAGTCTTAGACTTTGGATCTACAGCGGGGGTTGAAAAAGAGACGGGTAGTGGAATTCCCACAGATGGTGTTAATAAATGATGAAAGTACTATTAGATATTTTGAAAAGAAATTCTCGGTTTCGAAGAGAAGACCATAAGAATAAAACTGTTCATTTTTATGATCCAGATTAACAGAATAGAAAATTTCTTGCGAAATGGCGCCAACTTGTATGCATATTTCTATTGGAAACAGTGGTTTTTTACGATAATTTTATCGAAAATTTCTCTGGAAAATCCACCATATATGACCGAGCGATAGAGGAGCCACTAATTATGAGTTTGATTGAGGGTTTGAACGTGAAGTCCCAGCTGTATCAAGTATTAAAGCTCAGAGCAGTTCGTGGTAGTGTTGTGCAACTTAGATTTTTTTGAGTTTTCGATATACTCTGAATGAATTATTATGTTTTGGATAATTTCATTGGATAGTTAGTATCCAAATTTATACTTACAAGAGCCACACTGAAAAGAACGGCTTGAGAAACTAACGAATTGAATTAATTTCTCAATTCAATGACAAGAAAAATTTTAAATTATTCGAACAATGTGAATATGACCTCTACATGTAAAAGAAGAACCGAAAACAATGGAAGTTTTTCATCACAAAAAATAGAATATAACAAAACTGAACCCAATATTCTTATCTCTAATCACTAGGTTTGAAAAAAACAGATTTCGCTCTCCTCGTTCCGTATTTCTCTACAATAGAATGAATTCATTCATAAGAGGATAATTCAACGAATATTTCGAAGGGACCGCAAAAGAACGGTCAACAGGGCTATAAATATTTTATGAGGTTCCAACATCTGGGATAAGTAAACATTGCACCTAAATACTTAGATAATTTTCACCCTAATTGTGTTGTGTGCATTCTTTTCTACCTACTGATCTGGAGGATCGGACATCTGGTGCCTCAATTACCCATTCGGACGTTCCAACAAAGCGCAATATTCAAAAACTACAAAATGGTTTCTTCAATTTTGTTCTGAATGAATTAGTTAACTAACTTTTTTCGAATTTACCTTATTTTCAAACCTTTATAAATGATAAGGGATCTGAATCAATATCAAAATTTGCTCGGGTTGTTGCGCGCGAGGCCCCACCAAGAGCGAAGCCCCGGGCGATGGCCCCGTTCGCCACCCCCTAAAGCCGCCACTGACTTTCAGAGGATTATACCGAAAATTGAATGCTCCGATGTTATAAGCCCCGTGAATCAATTTTATAATCCCAAATTCCAGAATTTCTTTTAGAATCAATATATGCCATTTCGTCCCCTTCTTCACGTAAGCAATACTTATGTAGAAAACTATTTTGGACATCTCAAATCAAATATTATGAATGGATAGAAAAATATGAAGTGTTCTCGTTTCCTCAGGATGAACAGGGAAAATGTTTTAGCACTCCATAAAGAATTCATTCTTGAAATTCCTTAAAGTAACCTAACTAACTAAATATTCATAAAGAACCTTCAGACGAAAATGTTGCACAAGAAACCTGGAACAGAAAACCAAAGTCGAAAGGGACGTATTTTCTTGGAAATTACTTGAAACCCGTCATTTCTACTAATATTCAAACAAGTTGGAAGAATCCTGCTGAAATCATACAGGATGACGATTGCATGTACTGTGGACAGGCAGATCTTGATATTACAATATTGATTGGGTTGCTTGTGATGGTTGTAATGGATGGATCCATGCAAAATGTGATAATTCGGACTTAAATAAAACATATTCGGGTCTCTTTTATTGCAGGAAAGGTTGTTCCGTTGATAAAGCAGAAATATCAGAGCTCTCATATAAATGTGAACAATTTTTATCATACTTGGATAAAGAAAAATCAAGGAGAAATATAATTGACAACGAAACAAAACTTCAACGGCTATCATCAAGATGGATAGAAGAAAATAAAGTAAGATTAACTTCATCAAATTTCGACATTATTTGCAAATCAAGAACAGCGCAAAGTAAAATGAATATCGTAAGAAATTTGACCTCATGTGAAGTTTTGAAGAATGAGGCAATGAAGCATGGTATAGATAATGAAACAAAAGCCATCGGAGAATACACCAAAGGCAGTAAACATAAATAACAAAATTCAGGACTAGAAATTCATAAAGAGATCTCATACTTAGCTGGTTCCCCTGACGGCCTTCTTAATGAAGATGGATTGATCGAAATCAAATGCCCTTATAATTTTTGAAACAGGAATCTAGTTGATGCATGTAATGATTTTTTCAACAAAGATGGTTCATTGAAATGTACAAGTAATTGACAGAATATGGTGTGATCTAGTGATTAACGCATTCGAAGGTATCAAATTTAGCAGAATTGTTAGGAACCGAAAATTTTTTGAAGGCATACTACCGAAATTAAAAGAGATTTTTCTTTTTTCTGTTATTTACCTTATTTGTTGGGGTTTGAAGGTATAGAAATGAAAAACCTAGAATTCCTGACAAATGGTTTTGTAAACGATTCAACATATTATGTATCTCCGGATTTAATTTGAAGGGATTATACCTTAGCGATTTTTTCCAATGTAAACTGCTGTGTCAAAGGAATAAAGGCTTCGGATTTTGCTACATTAGATTGGGAGAGTTGGGTTTCGAATTTTTTTATAGACATAGCATTAAAATTAATGAACGACTCCAAGGAATAACGCCCCAAGGAATTTCAGCAATGATATTTGATACAGACCATGCGATCACTGAATATGTACTGGAAAAATATAAGATCATTAAGAAGTGCATCGATATGTCGGTTCTCATAAGACAGAATCATTATTGTTTATTCATAATTGATCTCGAAAATAAAAAATTTAGCTTCCTAGATCCTTATGAGAGCAATAAAGAGAAAACAAAAGTATACTTGGATGGATAAATTTAAAAGTTTTTGTGAGACTTACAACAATTTTCATACGACAGAACGTATTGCTTCAAGGGAACTATCAATTTTCTTCTACAAACACTTCGTTCAACAAGATGGATATAATTGCGGTCCCATTATACTGAATTTCTTCGAGAATATCGTGAAAGGTCGAACTCTAAACGTTTATAGTAATTTAAAAAAATATAGAGATCAAATTAAATCTTTACTCATAAAAGAATCTGAATATACAGGGTCTTTCACGAGGAACCTCACCCATATTTATACGGGAAACTACTGAACGTATTTTCCTGAAATTCAGCACTTATAAGTATTTCACGATGCTGATGAAATCTAAAATATTTTCAAGGCATGAGCACCTCCGGTTTTTCCGGAAATGACGTCAACTTCCGTTTTTCAAATTAGAACACCATTTTTTTATTGCAGAAATAGATTCCTTAGAAAATTTTAAGTTATTTTGATGTAACATTTTTCAGTTTTGGTTGGAAAATTCTCTCTGAGCGGGAAAATTCGAAAAAAAAATCGAAAATAGAGCTCCGCTGAAACAAGAATAACTTCGAGGTTTTTTGATGGAAAATTTTCATTTTTGGGATTTTTCAAGATGTAAGATTGATGTATCCACTTTAAAAATCGAAATCGCGATTCATGATACAGGGGGTGAAAAAATCGCTTTCAAAGTTAGGGATGACAAAATCGTGAAAAATCAATTTTTTCAAATTAGAACCCCATTTTTTTATGGCAGATATTGAATCTACGTTAAAAAATAATGTGAGTGTATGCATCACACCCTTGCCCTAAAATGGATATTTTCTGAGTTATTCACAAAAAACTGTTTTTCGTCTTGAATTTTCAGCTATTTCTTTTCCCTTCACGCCAAAAAGATGAAATTTTCAGGAACTGTTATTTGAACCATGCTGTAGATTTTTCACCCCTTCTTGAAACCGAAGTCAAGTTACTATTAGGAGAACCATGGCAAACTCTCGCAGATATAACTAGAGAAGATGCTCAAAGTTTTGGCTGTTAATTTCTAGACATTTATTTATACGTCTCAGGAATGCTTCGTGCGTTGCTCTTCTTATTTCATCGGGAGATCTGCAAAAGTGTTTAAAAACCAAATTGAGTTTCAAAACTATGAATCTAGAAATCTAAACAAACCTGAACGCATTTCTGACTCGTTCTATGTAGTCCTCTTTATCAGTCAGGGGAGTTGAGTAGACAATATTTTTTATCCTACCCCAAACATAATAGTCTAAAGGAGTTAAATCGGGAGAACGTGGTGGCCAAAGATGTGGACCATTGATCGCCAACCATCGATCTTCAAATAGCCTGTAGAGGATATTTGACACATTGAGTGAATTGTGTGGAGGCGCGCCATCTTGTTGATACCATAAGTCATTATGGTTCTGTACTAGCGGCTCAATTATTTGAGTCAATATGTCAGAATATCTATCTTCTGAAAATTTCATCTTTTTGGCGTGAAGGGAAAAGAAATAGCTGAAAATTCAAGACGAAAAACAGTTTTTTGTGAATAACTCAGAAAATATCCATTTTAGGGCAAGGGTGTGATGCATACACTCACATTATTTTTTAACGTAGATTCAATATCTGCCATAAAAAAATGGGGTTTTAATTTGAAAAAATTGATTTTTCACGATTTTGTCATCCCTAACTTTGAAAGCGATTTTTTCACCCCCTGTATCATGAATCGCGATTTCGATTTTTAAAGTGGATACATCAATCTTACATCTTGAAAAATCCCAAAAATGAAAATTTTCCATCAAAAAACCTCGAAGTTATTCTTGTTTCAGCGGAGCTCTATTTTCGATTTTTTTTTCGAATTTTCCCGCTCAGAGAGAATTTTCCAACCAAAACTGAAAAATGTTACATCAAAATAACTTAAAATTTTCTAAGGAATCTATTTCTGCAATAAAAAAATGGTGTTCTAATTTGAAAAACGGAAGTTGACGTCATTTCCGGAAAAACCGGAGGTGCTCATGCCTTGAAAATATTTTAGATTTCATCAGCATCGTGAAATACTTATAAGTGCTGAATTTCAGGAAAATACGTTCAGTAGTTTCCCGTATAAATATGGGTGAGGTTCCTCGTGAAAGACCCTGTATTCGAAATAAATGCCTTATATGTTCCAGACTTGCTTCAGAGAAAACTTCTCAACAATGTCGATTCTGTCTGCTATTTATCCACAACGACTACCTGATGCTTAAAGGCGATAAACCATTTCTGAAAACTGGATTATGTCTTTTGTGTAAAAATTACTGAGGAATTCTAAGAGACATCATGAGAAGAATACAAATTTCTCAATTCAATGAAAAGTCTGCTCTGAATTCAGCAGATTTTTGACGAAGAGACACAAGGTTCGTTCATAAGAAACATATTCTTGGGATGCATATAACGAAACCAAAAATGACCCATATCCCTCTTACAACATATGCTAAGTGTGTTTCGAGAAAAATCCTAAGACAACGAAGGAAGGAGCCATGTCGAATCCAAGCAAAACCCTAAGCGATGAGCTTCCGAGATATAAGTGCATGGGAGAACGGAGTGATTGACTATGGCTTTATTGACCTCTCCAGTCCTCGGACACGAGGAAGACTCAAACAATACCGTTAGCACCACGTAGAAGGAGTATCGTTAGAACTGCATCCAGAGTACTAGGACTTTACTGGTAACCTTGAATCTTCGGATGTAATGACCCAGTGAGTAATATTAGTAATCTGCTGATACCGAGATCCCATAGCTCTACCAGGAGACTCAAGAAAGGGTAGGGTATTGGTGGGGGCAAACTACCCCAGGGCAACCTGCGCCCAGTACATCGAAATTCGGTTTGCAGGTAATAAAACCGTGCTCGCCCTCTGTGGGGGGCGGGAACAGAAGAGTTTTTAGTGGGTATGCCCCTCATGGACTTGGGGGGAGAGTCTTTCCACACGCCATGACCGGGTGGTGTCCGTAAGATGGATTTCCTCCTCTCTAAAAAAAAAGTCCAACACCCGCTCGCACCCTCAAGAACTGGCCGGTGCTATTTAACTTCCTCTACGCCGCAGAAAACAAAACGTTCGTCCACGATCACTCAATTTACATTTTGAATGATCTTTCAGAAACCTCATGTTAAACATTATTCACCGGTGAATAATGAATTTTTATTAACTGCTGAAATGAAATGTCGAGTGAAATTTTTTACGTTTATCATGAGTATTGAATTTTCCGATCATTCTGTCAATGTTTTGAGGATTATACTGCCATTGTTGAAAATCCAGGGTACCATATAATGTGTGAAATGTGTCACCTTATAATGTGGGAAAAAAAAAGTGAACAAAATGTGGCGAATTTGACAGCTCCAAGCGCCCTGAATAATTTTTCCTCAAGTAAAACTACAAAAATAGGACCTTACAATGGCGATTTACGAATAATGGTTGCGATTTATTGTCTTCAATAGGTATCTGATAATAAATATTTGAAGTGTAGAGCATTCCCTAGTTATTCCATACTAGATGAAATGAAAGTCACCCCTGAATTGAATTAGACGCTGTATCAATATCAAGTGGTGCAGAGGTCCCTGAACATTTCCATAAAAATTTCCATATTGAAAACTGAAGAATAACGAGATAGGTACATCGTCCCTTAAAAGGGACGAAAAATTCGGTATTTGTAAAAGCTATTTAATGGGGATACTACTTAGACGAAAAATTCTGTATTTGTAAAAGATATTTAATGGGGATGAGATAATAATTCGAAATGAGATATTTCTTCGAGGTTCTCTGTAAATGGGTCAAGGCCCGTATTCTCGACAAGTGAGCTTTAAAACGTATACGTCTCAAAACGAATGGTTCGAGTGCGAATACTTTTCTTGATTGGTATTCTTGACAACCATTCGTTTCATGAAAGGTATACGTTTAATAACGTGTAATCGTAATAGCCGGCAACACTGACATTTTTCACAAATGACAGAAATTGTTGGTTAATTCTTTTGAACTCGAATTGAAAAACTATAACGGTGAGAAATAATTATTCATAATAATAACAAATTATATATTCTGAATCGATTTAAAGTTCATCATAGTGTTGAAAATGTCTCAACGAGATAAAAAAACTCAAATGACCGACTCACAGAAAATTGCCTTATTGAGTACCTAAAAAAAAACTTAGATCTTCAATGTAGTGAATTTTCTAATCAATTCACATATAAAGATGCCGAAAAAAAATGATCGGAAATAGGTGACACCCTCAATAGCATGCCGGGTGCAACCAGGGATTGGAAGAATTGGAGGAAGGTAAGATAGGGCTCCACTAACCGATTTCGTATAATCATAATACATATTTGAAGACTTGGCAAGACCTTAAGTCACGGACGAAAACAAGGGTGAGCGATACAAAAAGACATGCAAGAGGAACAGGCGGTGGGCCTACAATTGAAGAGAAATTTTCAAAAATGGAGGAAGATATAATAAATATTGTAAAAGTGGTTTCCATTGAAGGTCATAAAGAGACAAGTGAATCGGCAGTCAACTTCAATTTTGAGGACGACCGCCTTTTATTAGAGCACCAACAAACTGAGAATGAAGAAGAACCATCACAAAGAATCAACAAAAAAATAATTCCTAAAAAAAATCTTCAACACTTAGGCACACGATGGATGCAGTAGAAAATTTTAAGGTGGGCATGAATGCAAAAATAGCATTAAAAAAAAATACTATGATGAAAAACTTGAAATCTTGAGAAGAATTGCCAGTGCGAATAAAAAAAAGCTGACTTCGATAGTTTTCATTGGTATACCTATACTATATTTATATGTTGAAATATTTGTTAATATTTTCTTGTTAGTGTTACTTTTGAATTTTGGTTCCGTTGAATGATTCATTTGTTTTTGTATTATAAAGAGTTATATTTTAATTACTGCAGTTCTGTGTTATTATATTTGTTGGAAGAAGTATGTCCTCAAATTCCCCGCTTTTATTTTGTACACTTACTTCATCGTCAGAAATCGATGAATCCGTGTGTCAGGACAAAATAAAAAAAAATGAGTCCAATGATATAGAGCAGTCGTTGTCGGACCAAATTACTGGAAAATTCGCAAAACACAACACAGCTAGAAGCCCTAGAAAAGATTCGAAGAAGAATGTCTTCTGCTATTTTCGCGAAACCACAATTTTCAAATTTTTCCAGGCATTAATTGCGAAACCATCAAACAGAACTTGATGTACAGAAACTACTAGCGCTACGCCCTCTGAGTGAAGAACGAAAAATTGTCCTTTTGGAGAAAGAAAGGAAAGTACCTCTGCAGCAAGTTGTGAAGCCAGTGAGAAAAGGGTTGGGAGAAAATTATCTTCCTTGCAATTTTTGCCTAGGTTTCTATTCTTCGAGAAATTTATGGAGACATTGAAAACGATGCGACAGAAATACCAATGAAGGAAAATCTACAAAAAGTTCTCAGAGTGCAGCTCAAAATTTTCTCTTACATCATTTGAAAAATGATTCACATTTAAAAACGCTTTTTCTGAAACAGAGAAAACACTGATAAAGAACTTCGAAAGAATAGTTCTCAGGGGTAAGAGAGGCCGTGGTGCACCAGTTTTGATCACAGAAGATGTACAGGAAAATTTGAATTCTATTTTGAAATACAGAAAATTTGTTTTGGAAAAAAATACAATTACCTATTCGGAAACCCTGCAACGCAGTTGCCTTTCATGGAGTATAAGGTATTAAGCACATATGCTACAATGTCAAAAGCTGAAAATCCGGACGCTCTCACATCAACTAGATAAAGAAAACTTCTGGCCACTCTTACTCAATCGTTCAATATGACAGAAAATGATATGGAATAATTAGCATCATTTATGGGGCATACACTCGGAATACATCGATTTTATGGACTGCCTGATGACGTCTATCAGACAGCAAAAATTTCGAAACTGCTCCTACTTATGGAAAAAGGCGAAGCAGGAAGCAGGCCATTTCAAAAGGAAACCCTTGGATGAAATCGAGTTGGATTAAGAAGATCTGGATATAGAACAACGAAATGATGATGTACTCCAAATAAGAAACGAATGTCAGATGAAGTCAGTGAGATATCATCCTGAAAAAACGAAAGTTCGCGAAAACAGGATCTTGGTACCTTAGACTGATGAACAGAAAAAAGTAGTTACCACCTACTTCAAAGACCATATAGCTTCTAGTCCCCTCTAAAGAAAGGCGAGTGCTTTGATTTTATTTCAAAATATCCGGAGATCCTTGAAAACAAAGATTCATGTCTTACTTTGAAAAAAATAAAAACAGAAATATAAATTTTTCTGATGGTTGACGCTGAAATTTATTAAAGGTAAGGTTGTGATACATCAATTTGAAACATTTCAAGTTTGTGCTATATCTCGAAAACATTCATCCGATAAAAATTTTAAGCTACGTCACTGACTTCTACGTAAAAATATTATTATGAGCATTTTATTTTTTTTCTTTCTTATTCAGGGCCCGAGAAATAATAACATCTTCAAAAAGTGGACATTTTCATTTTCGCCCTGTATTCCAGAAACAAAAGAATATGGAATATTTCAGTTTGTAGATTTAAAAGTTTTACAAAAAAGTAACAGAGGGTGGCGAAAACCGCATGAATCTATTTTCAATATAGCTGATATAGTGCAGTATCAACCAATTAAGGACACCGCGTACTACGCTTGAAACAACTGTACTATATGATGAAGAAATTAATGATAATATATCAGATGATGATGAAGATTTATAATAAAACTTGTTTTTTCATTCCCTCAGACGAACACATCTATAAATTTCAGCCTCACAGAAAAAATTTCATTTTTGTTCGTATTTTACACTCTTTCCTAGTCGCCTGTCAGGTTCTTGTGCTCGTCGAAATCGCCTGTCAATTTTTTTTTGAACGGCACAATAAATAAACAAAATCGTATGAAAGTTTCAAGCTTACAGAAACAAATTTTTTCTAACACTTTCAAAGGGGTTGAAGACGTGCAGGGGTGAGGGGTGCCAGGCGATGATTTCCGTCATCAGCATGCTATGAACTACCACTTTAACAATTTCTAGCCTTACAGACAAAACGTTACTCGGAGGGTTCACTAGCTCTCTAACTATAAGAGTAAAGTCTAAGAACTATTTACACAAAACTCAAGCTTAACTTTGCTCAGAAATTTCTCGTCACCATCTAAGGTACCAAGAAATAAATGGCACGAATAATCAATCTAGCAAGCGATAGAATAGAAGAGAAATAACCAAATTTGAATTGAATTGATGGGATCACTTTATAGAAAATTGAAGAACTGGAAGTATGGGACCGAGGTACGATGAATGAGTTCAAAATAGAGCTGAAAACAAAAACATTACTTTATAAATTTTTCATGAAAGATATATGAAGAATTCAACACATATAATGAGGAACGTCTCGGAATACCTAGCTATGTCAATAATAAAAATCATTATTCTCCTAACATTCAGTGGGTAATATCTTTTGTTCCACAGCTCAGTTCATTTTGGAAGTCGTCTATAACTAAAACTATTTATTTCTTCTGAATATGCAGAAATACATTGAGGATATCGAATGCTATATTTCCGAGAAGTATTCATGATGCCTTCATTTTGTCGCAGTGTAAAGTTCCTATGACATTGTAAAGAATTTATTCTGCAAATACTGTTTCAGGAAAGGTACATGATTTTTGGTAGAAATGAATAATATGAGTATTCTACAACACTGTAGATATTGACACTTGTTCCTGAACCATGATTTTAAAGGAAAATTCTTTAGCATATGTAGTGGTATTCAATGTTACATAGATGTGATTAAAAATTGTTTTCATTGCTTCTTGTAGGCCTTTACTACTTCAGATGCTGGTTTACCTGATCCACACGAGGAGTTTTAAAATGCTGACTAAGGCATTTATGTAGGAATGAATTGCTTTTTGATTGTTCTCGAAATCTAGATTCCACATTTTTTGGAAAATCCATTTTTTATAGTATGTTCGGCTACAGACTTTCATCAAGAATACAATACTGAGAATAATTGTTCAATACAATAATTATTATTGTAGGGAGTAAGCGATTATTTGGTATTGAACGTTATTTCAGTGACTCCATATCTTAATCTTACACCTTGTAATTATGTTCATTTTATTAATTGTTTAATCTTTTTATCATCTAATATTGGTGATTCATGAAAAAATTTCAATATTCAGCATGTTTTTTCGATATAATTATCAAATATGGGGTTAATGGAAATGAAGGATTCTGAAAATTCAAAATTGTAACTCAACACTATAGGAACTGAAAAGATCAAATGCTTAAGCATACTCAGAGACACTATGCATAATAATAATGATCATTTTTCTAATTTTCATCCTTTCAGGCAGAAATTGAACAATTTATTTATTTAGCATCTGTAAAAAAATCATTATTTCTGATCGGCCAGAACATTTGGCAACAATGCAGGCGCTCTCGTTTCTCTAGCTCCCTGACGGTCAAGAATACGGTGTTGTCTTTTTGAAACTAGGGAGTAGAAACGATTCAGGAAACGATCGCCGGGAAACGTTCCCTTCTATCGCCGTCAAGAATCGTACCCCAGAAGTACACAAACTAGAAGGTGTCAATAAGATAAGAAAAAAACCGAAACGGTAATTCAAATCAGAATAGACAGAAGAATATCCGGATATGTCAGTCTGGCTTGAAAATAAAGATAAAAAACCATTATGCAAATATTGAAGAAAGACTCTTGATTGACTCATCTAAAAAGGCATTCAGTTTCAGCGGGGAATTCAAAGAAAGAAATACTTGCCAAAAAGTGTCATAACGTAACTGATTTTTTGCAGTCATAAAAAAAAGGAAACAAGGAATAGGGTGAAGGAGGCAGAAATTGAAATGGTGGTATTCTTGGCAGAACATAATCTACCTTCCTGTTGTTAGATCATTTGCCACAGTTTATATCTTCTGTTTGTCTAGACTCTGCAATTGCCAAGCGTGCGTTAATTCTGGACGAAAAAAAGGAACTAATATTTGCTCCTACTTATTAGCCACAGAAAACCTTCTTAATGTTGTGTGTGACCTCCAGCAAAATAAAAACTCTCTCATAGTCTTTTTTGCTACTGATGTCTGTTGATGAAACAACAGACATCAGTAGCAAAAAAAATCTAGCCATGGTAGTGCGATATTTTAAAATGATCAAGGTTGTGGATAAATTTTTGGATTGGATTGAAGTGGAGACAGGAACCGGTGAAGCACTCTTTAATAGCATACATTCATTTTTGGAGAACATAATATTCCTATGGAAAACATGATAGGTTTTGCAGCAGATAATGCTTCTGTTATGCAAGGTAATATAAAAGGACTAGTCGCAAAAATGAAGAGTTCTTCACCTGATATTTTCATATAAGGATGTGTGTGTGTATCACTCAGTGCATTTGTGTTGTAATGCTTATGACAGCATGTCAGAAACTTCCAAAATCTGTAGAGATACTAGCTAAAGATATAGTTTCTTATTTTGCTCATAGTTCTAAAATGACAAAAAAACTTAAAGAGTGTCAAATATTTATTGATTTGAAACCACACAAATTATTAAAACCCAGCCAAACACGCTGGTTATTGCTCCAAGCAAACTATTTTTTACAAATGAGGCATTTGAGGAATCAAAATATATGAACCTATCAAACATTTTGAAAGCACTCAAAAATGACTTTTTCAAATTATATTTCAGGTTAATGAATAGTTTAAGGCTTTCACGACCGGATATACTGGTATGAAAAGAGTCTTCCGGGCTTATTGGCCGTGGTCCATTAGGAATAATTTCACCTAACGTTTCGCCTACAACTTCGGTAGGCATCTTCAGACTTTTTCCCGCCATAAACCGGCGCGCAGATGACGTTTCCGGTTCGAACGCGCCAGTGTCAGAAATTCAGCGTTCGAGGTACAACCTTAGACCGAGAATCCTCTGAAGATGCCTACCGAAGTTGTAGGCGAAACGTTAGGTGAAATTATTCCTAATGGACCACGGCCAATAAGCCCGGAAGACTCTTTTCATACCTATATTTCAGGTTTCTGTCTTATGTGTTAGATATTGTCAACAAAGTCACTGTAGAAGTGAATCACCAAAAATCCATGCTTTGTTACCCAGAATATCCGGTTCATTCAAAACATTACTGCGTAATTTCATGAAAAGAACGCAATTGGAAAGGAAAGGTATCACTTATAATAAGTGATGTGAAGTTTCTTCCAGAAAATTATGTTAACCTAGAATTTCTGTTTTGTGGAGCAAATTGCCAACTCACTGTTTCAGAGGAAAAATTCCACAAGGAAACATAAAAAATTTCAGAGTGAAATATCAGGCATTTTTCATTGAGTTACGTACCCTAATAAGAGAGAGTTTTCCATTTGGTGACCCAGTTTTGAAAAGTAAAACAATATTAGATCCCCTAGTTGCAATGTCCGGAAGCATTACATCTGGTACTCCTGATGAAACGATTTTCATCAATTGTCACTGATTTGGAGAAGGTTGATTCGGAATGGCATCACTTGATTGATTGCGATGAATTAAAAATAGTTGCAACACCCCCATTCGAGGTTTTTTTGGAGAAAGGTTTTCGACTTGAAAGATGGTGTGAACGAATATGTGTTTCCAAATATCACAGTTTTCATTAAACGGCTTCAGTGTTTACCCCACTCATCAGCGACAACAGAACGAGTGTTATGCCAGTTGTGTTTGATCAAATCAAAAACTAGAAATAAATAATTAGTGGAAACATGTGAGTCTTTGATACACACCGAAGAACTTCTTGGGATGAAACATGTTATTCTCTCAAACCTTCAACACATTTGATATCAAAAAAGGCCCCCCAATGGCTAAGCAAAATTTCAGAGGAAATGGAAAATGTCAGTTTTTGATCTCTGACTATTATGATTTATTGTTTTTCTCCCTTGTTAAAGAGTTTATTATTTATTTTATATTATTTTGTTTTATTTTCATACCCTCAAAATGCCATTTCCGGATGATCTCGGATAAAGTAGATATTATTTTTGTGATTTATTCTTTGTTCCTTTCATACCAATGTTAAGTGTTTATTTGATGTTCTTTTGGTTCATTTTGATAATAAAAATTAAAATTGCAAATGAAACCATTGTTTCATTACAATACAATCGTCATATCACGTAAATCGACTGTTATTTCCTAATTAAAATGCCAGGTTTCCGATGTGCATAGGTGCTATCGACTGCACACATATAAAAATTCAATTTCCAGGAGGTGATCAAGCCGAACTATTCAGGAACCATTAACAGTTTTTTTCCTTGAATGTGCAAATGGTAGCTGATCCATCTCTGAAAATTACAAACATTGATGCAAAATGGCCAGGTTGTTCAGCACATGATATTTTTCAGAATTCTACGGTGTGCGGATCATTTTGAAAGAAGGGATTTTCCTCACAGTGTGTTAGCAGGAGATAGTGGCTTTGGAATTGCGCCTTATATAATCAGACCTTCAGCTAATACAAGGAAACCTTCTGAAGTCTCATTCAACAAATCACACATTTTACTCGTTGAGAGAAAGAGCGTGTAGAAACGTCGCTTTCTAACCTTTGTCATGGGAATGCATGTAAAATTATATACAGCTCAGACTTTGTTAGTGGCTACAGTCATTCTTCATAATACAGCATATTGTAGAATTCACAAGTAATATTAATCTTTTAGAAATACATTAACATGTATTTAAATAGATTTTAAATTAGAGAAATAATTGATCTTATGTATACATGTACAATAAACAAACTGAGGAAATATTTATTTGAATAAAATATGAAAATTAATTATATTAAACTTGTACATTTCAATCATTAATTTAAAAATTGTAACATTCTTTTGACGTCTTATAAATTCAATGCGTCTGACCTACTATTTAGATCAAAAGAAACATTATTTTCTACCAACTTGAGAAAATTTAAACAGAACTTCTATCAATAAAATTATTGTAAAATGCCAGGTACGGGTTAATCATCGAGTGTCGGTAACCTAACCATAATTGGTAACCATTGATTGTAAAACCGGCCCTGAAACATTGAAGAAAGAAAATGCCGAAATGAACTCCCATGAATTGATAGGTATATGAATATCAACGTGTTCGATTACTCTTATTCGATTTAATTATTAATTTCTTTCTATAATTCTTGAGAAATGTTCTATTTTTCAGTCCTTGCTGACCAAGGGGCATATAGGGGCCCTGCAATATTACCTCAAAATTATTTTTGTTTTTTGATAGATTATCATTTGTTGAGTATTGTAAAAAGTATTCAGTTTATCATGTTATCATTAAAAGAGCTAGTTAAATCATACAGTTGGTAGTCTTGTTACAAGCCGTTCTCCAAATTCAAATATTAGAGAGTTGAAGTGCTGCCACGGACGTAGACGTAGACGTTATAATTGACATTTACTCATGCGCAATCGTCAGTTTTTCACGTTAACGTTAGCGTCAGCTTAACGGTCGACGCAAACTAGCGTCCTTTCACGTATACGTTAAAAGCCAACGTACGTTACCCAAACGTTGAACGAATCTGCACGAAGAGTTGCGAACGTTTGAATTTTGACATAAAATTTTCTAACTGTATAAAAAAAATCTAGTTAGTGCAAAAGTGTTCATTAGTTCGCTTTGAACTCTCATCAAGTTAGTGGTTAGTGTTACAGCTGTAGTCAATTTAGGTTTTGAATTTTAACGAAATGTTGAAAAGTAGATTTCGATTCAATGACGAATTCGACTTGCATTTGGCAAGGGAAGTATATGGCCATAATCCATATGAAGACAACAAAAGGTGGATGCTTGTTCAAGTAAACATGATCCAGATAACTGGAAAGAGCATTAGTGTTAGGACGCTCAAAGATAGAATACACAATTAAGTAAAAAATATTCTATCAGAGCAGAGTCCTTGAAAGGAAAGTAAGTAAATAATAATTAGTTAATGAGAATACTGTTTGTCAGCTGTTGTGAATTTAAGTATTGTTTATAGTCATCAACATTCATTATCTTTGAATAGAAATTCAATAAGAAAAGTAAAATAGGTTTCCGTAAAATATTCAACAATTTCTAGATTTCCAGTAATGTATTGCAAAGCAGCATAGTTTCATATCTATTCATTTTCATTTGTTTATCAAAACATGAATATAAAAATGTTTTTCGAATTCGTGAATTAAGATATGTCAATTTATTATATTGTAATTTGCAGGTCAGGAATTGAAATTCTTGAATTAGATGATTTACTTCATCAAATTAATCAGATGAAGACAAAGATGTGCCCAAAAGCATCACAATCAGAAACTCTTGATAGCAAAATGTGTTATGAAGAAGGTTTGAAGGCCAGAGAAACAGCATGTGCAAATCTATTAGAGATTGAAAATGGTAATATATTTTAAGCCATTTTATCAGTAAATTGGATTCCTCTGTGAATTATGTATTTTCTCTTCACCTTTCAAAAATTTTTCAGGCAGTGGTAAATCACAAAGTGTTGTGAATTTTGAGGATGTGGAAAGTGGGAACAATAAAGAAAGCTTTGTCGACATTAATAATTTCATTGAAATTGAACATGAGTTTGACTCTGAAGCCATGAGAGAAAGGGAAATTATTCCTTCCCCAATTGAAGAAGAGGTAGTTGAAAATCCTATCAGAAGAAGAAACTTGGCTCAAACAAATATAATGGGTTTGTATAATCTTAGAATAAAAATGAGAAATACTGTAGAACCCCGATTATGCTGGCTTGCTTTATCTGAGGTTTTGATCGATTATCTGAGTTGCATGGGTAGCACAAGAGAGTTCAATTTCATACGTCCAAAAGCTGCTTGAGCTGCAAGGCATCAGTGTGATTGAAGGACGTCCGAACATATCTACATACTTGTGTATTATTTACTTATAATATATGTATGAACTTACATATCAAGTTAATTTTTACGTAACCTTGGATAATCATGGTTTTACTATACTCAAACACTGTACAGGGTATCCCAAATTGCTTGATTTTGGCTGTTTCTGGTATTTCTAGACTAGATAGGTAAAAACGTTGAAAGGAGTCCTGGGCTCGATTTTCGTGAAAACTCCAATAATGAAAACCGTTTTAAGATATCTTCATTTGTTTTGAAGATATAACATTTTGAAATTTTTTCGATTCAGAAGATGTGCCATAACTTTTTCATTTTCGAAAATATCTGAAAAAGATAAAAACTTTCAACAAGCACTTTTTCACTAATGGTGTTTTCACAAAAATCGAGCCCAGGACACCTTAGTAAGTTTTTACCTATCAGTGTAGAAGTACCTAAAGCAGTCAAAATCAAGCAATTTGGGATTCCCTGTACAGTACAACTTCGATAGTTTGGAGAGTCGGTAGTCCAGTAGGTATACCGGACACTGCTGTCAATACCAACTTTGATTTTGTGACAACACACCTTACCTCGGGGTGCTGATTATACTTACGAGTTAAATTCAGTTTTGTTTAATATTATGAGATAAAATATTTTTTGTGACTGCTTATTATTGATAATTCATAAGTTGCTTTATTTAATGAATTAAAATAACTTTAGTAATCCGGACGCCTCAATAATCTGGTCACGTACCGGAACGATAACTGCTCGGACTACAGAAGTTATACTGTTTTTCATTAAAATGATTCAGTATTGAAATTAATAAAGCAAAATCATTGCAGCACCAAAGAGATTGAGAAAAAACTCGAATCTGAAACAATCAACGGTTAAGTACCTAGAAAATAGGAACCAAACCCAGTACCAAATAAGGAGTAGGGAATTAACTCTGGAAGAGAGGAAACAAACTTTAGAAGAGGAAGAGTTCCAACTGGATAAGGTGGAACGAATTAAAAGAATGGAAATAGAAGAAGAAAGATTGAAGATGGAACAAGATAGAATGAAAATTCAATTGGATCTGTTTGCAAATCAGCAAGAATTAATCCGCCTTTTATTAAGCAAGTAGTTGCATAAATTAAACTGTGATTTTAATTGTATTTTATTCATCAATATTAGTGAGTACTTCAAGTACTATTTATCATCAGTTCATTCATTAAAATACACCAAAAAGTATATTACCCAGAGGTTATGATGAACCAGTGACCTAAGGTTATGCTTGTATATAACTTTTCTTGTTCTGTAGTAGAGCTAGTTCTCATCATGAAAGTGATATTTTACAATTTGCAAACCGAATGTGATCTTTCCAAGTTTTTTATTTTTTACCTGATATTTTATAGTAAGTATTTTTGTTATTAATTTGATTCAAGCAAGAATGGTTCATTTTTATCTTAATATTTTGTTTTTATAATTTAGTAGTTAGGTATGTTATCAAGATTTTTATTAATTTTTCTGCTTTTGTCTTTTTTCATTTCAGATTAAGAATTGCGAGTCGTTTTGGGAAGAATCTGTTTATCCAAGACCATCGACGGATAACATGAAGATGAACACACTGATGCCTTTCAAGATTTTCCTGATATTTAATATTTTATGTTATTTTTTTACGGGGAGACAGGTTTTTTCGGCTGAGGTTTTTTTCCCTGGCTGTATAGTAACGTATGATACTAGTGATGATTATCGCATGATTCTTCAAGTCATTTTTTCTACTGGATTGCAAACAGCAAGATCTTTGTTATCAAGTTTATCATTACCATGATTTGAATATATTTTTCACTCAATATTCTCGTTTTTATAATTTAGTAATTGAGTTTGTTATCAAGAATTTAATACATATTTTTATATTTATTCAAAAACTGATTCACTATTTCTCTAGTCATTTCTGTTATTCGATTGCATACAGCAAGAACTGAAATATTTTGATGAGTAACAGATTTGGAGTTCTCTTTTCAAATGAAGGTGATAGTTTCAAACAACAAATTCATCTGTGATAACTTTTTATTGTTCCTTTAGCAAGGACTAAAGATATAAAAAAAAAATTTCGTTGTTTGTTTCGACATTCAAATATAATCAAGTTAATTAAAAACCTTTGAAGTTGAAACATTTTTTATTTGTCATCTTAACATTCAATTTCCCAAATATTGTTCGAGCAGTGGAGGCTCAATGTTGAAATATGTAGCAGTCTGACTTCCATATAAACATGACAATTAGTTAAAATCATGCATGTTATGTACATGGTGCCAATTTCCTGCAACAATATTTTTTGGTTTTTCTTGTTATCCAGAAATGCGAATTCCTGTAGAATTTTATGGAAACCCCATTCAACAGATATTCTCATACTGCTCATTATTGTATTAAATAACTGTCGCTCCGGATGTCCCACTACCTCAAGTTCAGTGTAAGGCCTTAAAAGTAACTCTCTCAAGGCATATGTAATTACAATAGCCAATTTATAATATGCAAAACTTAATTTAAAATTCCAATGTACAAAAGAGAGAAGTAACATTTCGGACCTAACATGAATACAAACAAAACAGGCATTCCGTCATTCTGTTTTGTTTGTATTCATGTTAGGTCCGAAATGTTACTTCTCTCTTTTGTACATTGGAATTTTAAATTAAGTTTTGCATATTATAAATTGGCTATTGTAATTACATACTATATTTTATTACAGATCACGCACAGGCTCACGCCTCCGTGATTACTGTTTATCACAGAATAAACTTTATTATTATTATTATTATTATATCCTTTATCCCCATAAATGACATATTTTTTGTTTCCAAATGTTGTGAACTCTAACAGTTCTTCATACAATCCTGACTCCCTCAGCATTCCTGCGTCATGTCGACGACCAGGATAAGCACCTTTCAGACTTATAATAATGTCATCAGGACATAAAACTGATTGGTATTTTACACAATGGACTTTTTTGTAACCAGAATAATATTCCTCTTGATTTTCTGTTGGTCTACAAATGGGTCTAATGGTACCATTTATGAAGCCCCAACAATTGTCCATAGGAGCCCCTTTTTCAGTTACCGCCTGAAAGTGATGAAAAAAGAATATGTTATAATAATTGTTATATGTATATATGTATGTGTTTCTACACACCTTCGAATACGTTTTAAATTTGTCTTCATTCAGCCATGGCACATTTCCAAGGTTTTCCAGAAGGTGACTCTTATTATTGCGAATGGTCATCATCATAGTGTTAATAATGTTGGAGAGAGCTTTATAACTATATCCAAAGAGTTGTTCCAAATCTACCAAGCGATTTGGATATGCAAATCTTCTCAAAAGAATGCATAAAGCATCCGCACCTACAATATACATTGAGCAACAATTGTTTATAAACGAATGAAAAGAACTTACCATAAAGCTTTGCTCGGCTTCCAACAGGATCAGAGTTAAATACATGTAGCAATAATGCTTCATCCATATCATCGTCGAAGTCAGACTCCCCAAGTTGTGCAGCATCAAGAATCGAATCCATCTTAAATGAAATCAATTATGAAATATGCCCTAATTGAAAATGTATACACACGTGCTTACCATAAATGAAGTCAAGGAATTCTATAAATTTGTTTAAAAAGAAGAGAAAATCAGAAACACTAAAATCTTTTTTTAACAAAAAATCATCAATCTCAATTCACGAATCACAACAAATATAATATTTTTAAATTTGTTTAGAAAGAACAGAAAATCAGAAACAATAAAATCTTTCTTTAACAAAAAATCAACAATCTCAATTCACGGATCACAACAAATATAATATAGGTTAGCTTTAGGTCTGGAAATATTGACTCATGGCAGCACTTCAACTCTCTTTTCACCGCAGCACGTGAACGTTATATTTGACGTTTGACGTTATTTCTCACGTTAACGTTCACGTTCGGGCTTACGTGCTGTGCGCACTTCAACTCTTGTTGTCAGGTCTGGTTCATGTTAGGATTAATTGCTTCCTTGGGCCGAGTTCGTCCTCCTCAATTCCGATCTTAGTATGGGCACCCAGACATTCTTTATTTCCAGAGAGGACGTGCTGATTGGGTTAGGAGTTATTGCCATGAAGGCTGCTCCTTTCAATTTCCTTCTTATTTCGATATTATGGAAGCTCGGCCCAAGGAAGCAATTAATCCTAACATGAACCAGACCTGACGTAACCTAACCTACTGCGTATACCAACTGCGCAGGTAGATAAAGTCAAGGTGACCTCTACCACAAAAAGTATAATTAATATATAACTTAAATTGTATGATAATTCCCTGCTTTGGTAAACTAGTGGTTAGAGTGAGTGGAATTTCGGAAATTGCACCTCGGATAACTCGCGTTCGAATCCCCACACTCTAATTGCGAAATTGAAAAAAGTATGGAGCGCACAAGTCCAGACAGAACAATTTTGGCAAAAACCGATCCTTCTAAGGACCAACAACACCCTGAAGACGGCAGGCGAACGCTTACCAAAACGTCGGTAATAACCAACCACATAGATAATAGAAATAGCCCAAATAATGTACATCTATTATATATATTACTTTGTTATGTAATTCATGCGAAGTATATGGTACATATTGTATAATACTCTGATCAGATATAAAAAAATTATATATCATTTATATTTTTTCAGTAATATCATCATAATTTTCTAATACTTCAATTTAACAATCGTTTCTGAAATTACTTCAATCCTCATAAATTATATGAAAAAAAAAACAAGAACGATAAGTCGATGTATTGCTCAATGATGTTGTGCCGACTCCGGGCTCTTTGTTATTCGGGGATTCACGTAGCTATTTGCATTTCATTGTCATATTCATTCTTCGTTCAGCAGCGGTTATAGATAAAGTTGCAGATTCAGATTGATTCAGACGTTTTATTTTTATCTTCTGTATAAGACAATCGAGAGATTAGTGAGCTTATTTTTGTTATTAGGTACCTATATTGTTTTTTTTTTGAAAAGAAAAGAAAAATCCGGAATTCACGGTAAGTTGCCATTTTTTTCCTAGCAAATATTAGCAGTGGCACTAAAATCACAAATACACGCTGTGTATCATCGTGCGAACATTAGTGGCATTATATTTATTCATTTGTGATTATTTCACAAATGAAAGAGCTGAGCATAGTTGTAAATTTATCTTTTCAGCAATTATACCTAGAGGTAAATTTTTAACGGTTCTGGATTTGGCGAATTTCCTCAATTCTTCTAGAAATACCAATTTGGTGAGTAAAAATAAGAAGTTTTTCACATTTCACTATTAATTTGCTATGAAAACTAATATCAAGAGACGTAAGTTAGTATCGGAGCTATCCAGACGACAAAGACGTAGATTAGTAGTATTCAACGCAATGAATTCTTTATCCATAGAAAATCATGATGAAAGTCAAACTCTTATTTCTCCTAATACTCCTTCTACCTCTTGTGATGTTGAAAATACTCCAAGCATTGAACATGATTCCGTGACGTGCATTGGTCAAGATGTAGATACAAGTAATAATGATGTTGAATTGCATATTAATCCAGCTAGTTCTAATCAAACTGAAATACATTCTCAAAACTCTTCTGGTAATCCCCATTATAATAACAATTTCACTTACGTTTCTAATTCTTCAAGTACAGAAAGCAAAAGTTTAGCAGAAGCACTTCGATCTTGCTTTAATAAACATAATCTGTCGCAGTTCGCAGTCAGCTATAAATGATATTTTGAAAGTGTTAGTAGAATATAAAATTGAGAATCTACCACCAGATGCCAGAACTTCAATGAAAACGCGAAGGAATACCAACTCCGATATACATTACGTTAATGGTGAGCAATATTGTCATATTGGGATTCGGCAAGGCCTTCACTTCTATGAATGTACATTATAAAATTTGTCCCCCAGAAATTTTTTTAGACTTTAATATATATATATATATATATATATATATACATATATATATATATTTTTTTTTCTCCTTTCACCATCAATCAGGGTAATATCTGGTTTTAGTCGGACAATTATATAGACCAAAATCAGCGCTCAGAATCCTTGCAGGAATTTCCGGACAATCCTCGTGGTAGAAAGGATGACCTGCTTCTGAGACGTAGAGATAACAGCAGGCTCAAGACATAATCTTTCGGTATTCTCTGGCAAGTGTGCTTCTACAAGACCGTTAAACGATATTATCATCAGGAGGACACTTATCGTTTTCAGACCATACAACTCTTTCAGCTGAAATACCAGGTCGCCGAATTTGCAAATTTTTTCAGCGTAGGCTTTCGAGATGTTATCGTCCGCCGGGATAGTGAACTCTATGAGCATACATGTTTTCTTCTCAGTATTGAAGAACGTTAAGTCGGGTCTGTTATGCATGACATTCCTATCGGTAACCAAAGCGGAATCCCAATAAAGTTTGAATTGGGCATTTTGTAGTAGGGGTTTCGGAGCATATAGGTGATCTGGAATATATATATATATATATATATATATATATATATATATATATATATATATATGAGAAAGATATGAATATTGAGGGATCGGTAAAATACATGAATAAGATTTATTGGACATAACCCTCTTAAATTGAAATGAACCGTAGACAGCTGTGCGGCTGGCTCCCTTGTGTTGACTCCGTTATGCGTTTTCGAATACCAACTTCTCACCGTACTGATGAGGGCCGAAAGCCCGAAACAGCTGTCTACGGTTCATTTCAATTTCAGAGGGTTATGTCCAATAAATTTTATTCATGTATATATATATATATATATATATATATATATATATATATGTATATATATAGATGGACTTCCAATTTCGAAAAGCGCAAATGGACAGTTTTGGCCAATATTAGCTGCAATTCATGATGATTCTTATTCAGCTCCATTTCCTGTTGGAATTCATTATGGAATTGGACACTCATTGAACTCTAATCATTCATGAGACCCTTTGATGAAGTATTAAAAATTTTAGTTAGAGAAGGTTTGGAATATAATGGGCGTCTAGTGCGTATTGGGATCAATGCATTTATATGTGATGCCCCGGCTAGAGCTTTAATTTGCGGTATCAAAATTCATACGGATACGGGGTATTTTGGTTGCCCTAAGTGTGAAACTGAGGGTGATTTTGTAGAAAATAGAAGTTGTTTTTCCTGAATTAAATGCAAAATCAAGAACAAACTCTTCATTTATACAAAAAGTACAACCAGAGCATCATAAAATTGATTCCATCCTACAAGAACTAGACATAGATATGGTATCTCAAATACCATTGGACCTTATGCATTTAGTTTACTTGGGTATCACTAAACGTCTAATTCAGTTTTGGGTGCAGGGGAAAATGGATGTCCGACTCAATAGAACAAAACTTGAAGAAGCTGAAATATGCAACAAAAAACAGAGAACATATATTCCAAGAGAATTCTCTCGTTTGCCTAGGAGTATTGTAGATTTTGACAGGTGGAAAGCAACGGAATTAAGGCTATTTCTACTATATACAGGTATAGTTGTAATGAAGGATTTCATGTCAAAAGCTAAATACGAACATTTTCTAGTTCTGAGTATATCTCTTCGCATATTATCAAGTAAAAAGCTCTCTCATCTAGTTACTTATGCTCATCAGAATCTTAAATATTTTGTAGAGAAATATGCTCATCTTAGTTACAATGTTCGTTGTCTTACCCATTTATGTGATGAAGTAAGGAAATTTGGCCCGATTCAATATTTCAGTGCATTTAAATTTGAAAATTATATGTATCATATTAAACAAAAGCTTAAAACCTCTGGAAAGCCACTTCATCAAATTGTAAATAGACTAAAGGAGGCACAAGATTTAGGTAGCACTGAACATAAAATTAAAATCTCTCCAGGGATCCATATAACCGGTTCAGTTGTGGGAAAGGTAGAGTTTGAAACGTTCATGAATTCTGCAAAAAAAACCTGATAACTACTGTATTCTTAAAAAAGACAAAATAGCTATTATTGAAAATATTTGGATCGAAAATAACAACATAATGATGACCTACAGATATTTCTCGCAACACTCGAACTTATTTTCTGTGCCGTGTGATTCTTCTGTAGTAGGAATTTTTTCTGTATAGTATTGGTAGAAGATGAAATTTCCAGAAAATGTTTACTATTTTCAAACTCGGATGACTGTATTATTATAATGAAGTTACTGCATTAATAATAATAAAGCGTATTTTGTGGAAAATAATAATCATAATGTGCGATAATACTTTTTATCACAAATATCTGGCTATTGTTCAAAGCACCATCATTCATTCACCTTTTATGTTAAAATGAGTACAACAATTTTTCAATATTAATTTTATAATGAAAAATCGAAATGAATTAGTTTTTCTCATTAGTAAAATGGGCCAAATATACCTATATGTAAAAATAATATATTTCCTACTTATATTATGTCTGGCTTATATATATGCAGTGCATCTGTCAGTATAATTTTCAGATTCACAATGTCGTATGCTGTTGTACACTTCATTTGTTCAGTCATGTACCAATAAATTGGCTGAATGCATCCCAAACCGAATGTTTGTGTCCGCCAAATAATCCGAAGAATATCACTCACCTAATAAAAACAAAGACTGCACCTGGCAAAAACTGGTGTACTTACAAAGTGGTAGTAGAGCGAATATATGGTAGGTATGAAACAATTAATAGCTATAATTAAAATACAAGATTTGAAAATCGAATTTTTGTGTTGCTTCTGTTTTGGAGAATAACTGTCGATTGGATTTTTGCTATGTGTGAAAGAAGATTTCTAATGTTCATATTGATATATTCTTTATGGAAAAAATTTACTATTTTGGTGTGCTTCTTATTTAAAAAAAAATTATATTTTGAAGAATTTTTGTATGACTAAATTTATATACATACAATTCACACTGATTTTTAGTCCAGTGAAATTAGATTTGAATTATTCAATCTCAGACCTATACTCAATATGGGAGTTTTTGTAATTTTCCAAATTTTCAAGTCATTTATTAATCATTAGTCTGCAATATTAGAGAGTTATCGAAACGCAAATAGAGGCCTAACTTAAATAAAGTTCCCTTATTTTGACATTTACTCATGCGCATTCGCAAAAGATTTTAAGGTGGCCTGTAATAAAATACGGGCCTCCTGTACTTAACTTAAATAAAGGACAGCCGTATTTAAATAAATGATCCCTTATTCTGACAGTTCTCGCAATCTTCTAGGTTAAACAGCTTCTCACAACTGTCAAAATAAAGGAAATGTCATAATAAAGTTGTCAAGACATAAATCGTTGCGATAGCTCAAATATCCGACCAACGTTAAGGGATCTTTTATTACAGGATCCTTTAATAAAGTGAGGCCAGTATTTGTGTTTCGATAACTCTCTATTAAGAACACTGAATACACCATTCAATAGACATTAAAGTGAATAATTTGGATAAATGTGCTTTCATGTAAGGAATTCCAATAACTGCCATCATACAACACAATGTATTTCAGATTCAATCGAGACTGCTATTAGGAAAGCAGGCGATGCAGAGTATACCTCCAATGACGAGGAAATAGGAAGGGAAAAAAGGAGGAAAAATTTCCGCAAGCCTTCCACTAGCTCTTCTGATGATAGAGAAGGTGAGTATTAGTTAATATTTTAAAATGACTGTTGAATCACTTCACTTCTCTAAATGTTTTCAGTTAGCATTTCGCCCCCACCTAGACTGGAACCTCGACTGGACATCCAGCAAGCCCAAATTATTTGGGAGCAGCTTTGCGAGACACAGTCATTTGGGGGAATTCAGGTAAAAACATTACTCAAGAAAACTTATTGAAACATTGAATATTTTGTGTTCAATTACAGTTGTATCACCTGAAGCTGGTGCAGTTTCTGAAGGAGCAGATGACACATCAGGAGGTAATTTTCTTGAACAATGCTAAATATTGTTTCTTCTGAATTTACTATCTGTTATTTTTTTTTAGTATATCAAAGTTCGGAATTGTCCAATATGACGTTGACAAGACGAGTAGTAGCATCAGGTAATCATATTCTTGTGCAGCATGCTTTGAGGTTTTATTCTCTTATATTTCATTGATATGCATTTTCTTTTCCATTGTAGATCCAGAAAGAATTGAAATGAAACTTGGTAAATATAATAATCTTTGAAGTTGTTCATCAATTAATAACAACATTTTGCAGATAAAATTTTGGCAATGATGTCGGAAATGTCTTTACATTTGGAGGAGCTTAAAGAAAAATTTCAAGGCTTTGAGCGAAGCATGAAACCTTATCAAGATTGGAAATTTTTCGAAGAGAATCTGCCATGTGACACCATAGAAGACGCTAAAAAATTGACAAATATGTGGAAGACGAGAAAAATAAGCAGGAATATGTAAGTTTACTATCAAAGTTTTATCCCCTCCACTGACACCATAAAAGACGCTAAAAAATTGACAAATATGTGGAAGACGAGAAAAATAAGCAGGAATATGTAAGTTTACTATCAAAGTTTTATCCCCTCCACTGCTGAACGAACAAGACCCCTAAATCTATCCATGATCAATACTCTCAAATAAAAATAAATTAATTTGCTAAATTTATGAAGAAAACATCTCCATTAAGACACATTATAATATAAAAAATATTTTGAAAGACTGGAGCAGAATGAAACATTTGGCAATAAAGTTATAGGAATGGACATGTCATCACTTTCTTCTTCTAAATTCTCACACTACTCACCTATCACTAGTTGTGCAAATTTTTGAAGAAGCTACATTTTTTTCAGATCAAATAGCTACAATCGATTGGGGGCAACCATGCCAAAGATAGAGTGAACCGAATTATGAAAACTCTATTCACAAATAAATTCCTCATTGGCTGCTCTCTGCTGGGCCTGAGGAATAATATTAGGGCCAGTGATTTCAGATGCGATCAAATCGCTGAAGTTAAATTTTAACTTCAGCGTTTCTATATTCACATGTATCTCAGCATCTTTTATTATAATTACGAAATTTTTCATTTGCTTTTATTTATTATGTTTATGTTATGTTCTTTCAGGTTTTGCTACTCAGTCCTTCATACAAAGGGCTGAGTTTCAAAAAATCGCAGCGGAATGGATAAGGCTAAGTGCTTTACGATATAAAAGAGAAAACAAGCAGAACTCAAACTAATTTTGTTTCAATTTAAGTTGCAATAATGGACAGAGAAACTAATAATTACAACTAATTGTAGTTAGTAGCACAGAACTCAAGTAATGGATCCACCGGAAACATTGAAAATGTCTAAACATTTTTTTCTTGGAATTCATCAACAGATGAACGAGAATGGAAATTTTATTTAATTAATATTTGAAAAATCTAACAGACCTATTCCCCATAATTTTGTTCGCGAATCTGTGTCCCTCAACTAATTCACTAATTACCCTGCTTGAGAGGCAGGTTACGAGATATGGTAAGCGTGACGTCCATTAGTTGTATATTTAGCTGCATGAAAACGTGGTAACCCAATTACTATACAGGGTGTACCAAGTTCGACGGCCTCTTAGGCGTTTCTGGAGAACTAGACTTATTTGAAATCTGAAAATTGGGATTATGATATGGTTTCACATTATCTACCGAGCTAAAATATTCTTGGAGCCTGACCACTTTCAGTTATACAGGGAGCGAAAAAAAAATTTTCAAAATTTTTTTTTTCTGTTTTTTTCTTTTTGAATTTGACAGAGTATGCAATTCTGAATACATTCGTAGTCAAATCGTTGCATTCGTCGAAATATCGAGAAAAACCTGAAGAAAAAGAGAGAAAAGAGTATTCGGTATTATGTTCGTTATTCCTAATCTAGAAACCTTAAGCACAAACCGGTTTCACATTTTTGATGTCAAAGACTGTGGAAATATTGTACATTTTTGAAATTTTGAAAAACTCATCACATGGTGTTCCAAATGTTGGGTCAAAAATTGGGATCAAGATTGGCCCATAACTTTCGTTTTTCAAATTAGAACCCTATTTTTTTATGATTGCGTTGGATTGTATGAAGAAAAATGATGATAGTGTTCTAACATGTTCATGTTCCTAAAATTGATAATACTTGAGTTATTTAGGATTTTCTGATTTTATGTGGTACGTAGCGTCAAATTCATTTAATCTGTTTCATATCAACTATGACCTTGGTCATAGAAGATGAATTATTCCACTAGTGACACACACTTGAATACATCCTTACTCAAATCGTTGCATTCGTCAAAATACTTTTCGAAATATAAAAAAAAAACTAAAAAAAAAAAGGTAGATGAGATTATTCGGTATAATGTTTGCTATTTCTAATCTAGATATCTTAAGCACAAACCGTTTTCACGTTTTTGTAGTCGAAGACAGTGGAAATATTTTACATATCTAGAATTTTGAAAAACTCGTCACAGGGTGTTCTAAATGTTCGGTCAAAAATTGGAATCAAGATTGGCCCATAACTTTCGTTTTTCAAATTAAAACCCTATTTTTTTATGATTGAGTTGGATTCTGCGAAGAAAAATGATGATAATGTTCTATCATGTTGATACTTCTAAAATTGATAATTCTTCAGTTATTTAGTATTTTCTGATTCCATGCCGTACGTTGCGTCAAATTCATAAAATCTGTTTCATAACAACAATGATGAATTAATTAAAGAAAAAGGTGTGTCACTAGTGAGTTATTGGAATAATTTATCTTCTATGACCAAGGTCATAGTTGATATGGAACAGATTTAATGAATTTGACGCTACGTACGACATAAAATCAGAAAATCCAAAATATTTCAAGAATTACCAATTTTAGGAGCATCAACATGTTAAAACATTATCATAATTTTTCTTCGTACAATCCAACGCAATCATAAAAAATAGGGTTCTAATTTGAAAAACGAAAGTTATGGGCCAATCTTGATCCCAATATTTGACCCAACATTTGGAAAACTTGTGATGAGTTTTTCAAAATTCTATAAATGTACAATATTTCCACATTCTTCGACTTCAAAAATGTGAAAACGGTTTGTGCTCAAGGTATCTAGATTAGGAATAACGAACTTAATACCGAATAATCGTTTCTCTCTTTTTCTTCACCCAACTAGCAAAATAGACCCCTAAAAGAACGAAATTGTTTTATAATTATCCTATAGCGCCACTGGAAAGAATAAAATTATTTTTTAATGCATCTGAATACGACAATTTTATCATAAAACAGAGAGGTTTCTATAATGCTGTTTTATAGACGTTCTTACAACTCATATAATACGACAAAGAAATAGCGTACGCATACAAATTTTATAATAGTCGCATAACGAACTATAAGATTCCTATGATATAATTTTAAAACAGTGTTATACACATTATAATGCGGTTGCATAGCTATTGTATTACTTTTAATAGCGACGTTGAAAGTTGGTTGTAAAGGGAGATGTATAAAAAGTTGTATTAGAGTTTCTTAACCCTTTACCGCATAGGAAACCATATATGGTTTGACACTTTTCCAGTTAATTTTTTCTGGAAAAAATAGAAAATTAATGTATAAACCCTAACGGATTTTATTTGTTATATCATTTACTAAAACAAAATGTTTCTATTTTGTTCATGGTCAAATTCCTCTTAGATATAATCTCACTCTTCCAGACATTGTTTGTGATTGTTCATATGCCGGTGCGTCTCTCCACTTAGCAAGAAGAATTAGGAATGAAAATATGAGTTTTTCAAGCAAAAAAAAATATTTTGTTTTTTGACATATCCTCTAGTTTGTATTCATTACAATAGATTTTCACTTTTTTTTCAATTCCATCCATTTTCAACACTAATTGTTTCAAAACCATATCTGGGTTCGTATGCATTCGTCTCTTTCTTCGCTTGGACATATATGGTTTCGTATGCATATAAATATGATTTGTAAATGAGCACGAGGATATGGTTTCGTTTCAATTTGCTTCAAGTTTCTTTATGAGGAGCTACCTTTTTCTTTCTTGGTGACAGAATATACCCCGATGAGCGGTTTTATGGGCAAAATAAGCATACTAACGCGAAATCTGGGCATCACCTAAGCGATGATGATTTGATTTCTTATATCCTCCATTTCATTTATAAGCAATGTTTCTCACATTTCAACGACAACTCGAAATATTCCAACTAGTGAAGGACATGATTAACTATTCAAAGTTCGTCCTTTGATAGAGAAAATTCAACAGCGCCTATTGAAAATTCCAATGGAAAAGTATTCAGTGGTAGATGAGCAGATGATACCTACCAAAGGCACAAACTCGAACAATATAATTCAGCAGAGCAGGATAAATGGGGTTATAAATACTTTTGAGTGGAGCCTCAGAATTTCATAAAATTCTCCATTACTTAAATTTATTTGAATATGATAAGGTTTTGATAAAAATAATCATATGTACTCAGTGTGCATACGAAACCATATATGTCCACGGGACTTGAGGTTCTGATGCATACGAACCCATATATGGTTTCTGAAAAAAAAAATTTAATGAATGTAGTTTCTTACGAAAAAAAAAATTATTATTTATTTTGAAGCCTCAATAAAATCATTCAATTAGAAAAAAATTTTTTTTTCCAATTTTTTAATATATCATGCAGTAAAGGGTTAAGAAAACTAATAAAATTGTTGCTTTACGCTGAAGTAAAATATTACACAATAAATATAAAAGTATTTTATAATCATTTTATAACTTCAACAGTATTCTCTCTTATGAAGAGCTTATAGAATAAATTCATCTCAAGTTCTGCGTTATAAAATCTATTCATATCATCGATCTCTAATAATAATTATTATTCTCCGGACATATAAACATAACCCAATAGTACCTAATAGAAAAAATTACCCGGGCTTCCCAGCAGGTTTCGTTTACAAAATGAATTCGGTAATATCTGACTGGAAAAAAGCAAAGCAAAGTGGTCACTTCAAAAGATCAGTTAAAAAAAGGTACAATAGAATACTTTCTCAGAATTGCAATTCGCGTGATCAACCTCTAGTTCAAGTGGCAAATAACGAAGAGGCTAATCTAGAGGATACACCAATTTTAGCTTCAGGCAGGAGAGTTTATACTGAAGAACAATATGAAGGAAATAAAGACCAACATGACATGACAAATGAAAGAGTCGAAATCAATAGTTCTCATGAAGTAACCGCTGACACCGAGGACGAAAATTTGATTCATTCTCTATCTGAAATCGAAAAGAAGATTATAATAAAGGAACTACTTAAGATATGGGAATATCTTTCAACATAAATAATTCTGCATTGAAGGAGCTTTTCGTTATATGGAACCTGGCTAATCTCCTCCCTAAGATCCAAGGACATTCCTGAAGAACTACTATCTTGAACATCTTTAAAGAATATGAGTACCGGTAAAAACGAATCTAATAATTTGAGGTTAGCTCAAGCTTGGGAAGAATCTGTATAGGTATACTGAAGTTATTCCAAACACAATACAACCAAAGAATCCTTTACTGTCGTACCGCACGTATGTTAAGCGATACTTCTGTTCTATTATGTAGTTTGCCAACGCGCTATACGATAAGCCGGAAAGCTCAAGTCCAGTGTTGCTAGCTTGGGCAACATACATTAAATTAGTTGCAATGAATAGGAAGACCATTTAATTTATTATGACATCTATCTTGTAGATCCTTATGTTCTGCGCGTACAATGTATGTTTTGCAATTTAATATTGAAAAGTCATCTGTTTGAAACACAATATTGCGATAGATCCCTTTTGTTTTCACTGAGTAAACAGCTTTTATTGAATATTAACTGATAATTATTGCGAACATTTTTGTATAGCCTACACTTTATGCAAAACAGTGACGTGTATTTTTTGCACACACTCTGACCACTCACTATACCAATACACACTTTTTATATGAGTATTTTCCTTTTTTTCTGTAAAAAACAAAATGCTATTGGAAATTTTTCATTAAATCTGGCAACATTCGAAATTGGTCAAGAATCAAACTTCACCATGACTCCCAAGACTGTCAAAAACAACTTTATGGCGCTGCATCAAACAACATTATAAAACTTTAATATCGTATACAGCTCAGAAGAAAACAGAATCATTGTATAAGGCGTCTCATTTGTATTCTACCCTATACGCCATATTTATTGAACGTTTGGCTATTCAGAAACCGCCGCCATTGTGAAAAAATTATATGCAAACGTAAGAAAGTGAAATAAAAATGGAATTTTCAAAGAAATATGAAGATTTTTTTCTGCTTTCACAACTGCCACAATGCAAATTTCGTTCCAAGTTGAAAATTCAACAAATGAAACAAAATTTTATATTTCTCATTTTTCATAATACCTATTAAATGTATGCTAAACGGAGGCACTTTAATTTTTCATCAAAAAAATATATATATATTGTCAGAAAAGTTAGCTGGGCAAATACATTCCGTCCAGTAGCGATATATTAGGTCTTTAATATCTGCAAACGTTTATATAGATATACCTTATGAAATATTCTTGTGACAATTCTATTCCGAATTTCAACAGTAGCAAACAAAATTATCGTATTAGCGATTCTGTCTGCATTATAAAATACTTATAAGATATTATAAATGGATTGTATAACTAATCCCGAAGACATACTTATAGGACAGTTATATAATCATCATATTGATGATCCTATAACGGTTGCGTAGTTTACTACAGGATGTCCCAAAAGAACGGAACTGTTGTGTAAACGTGGGCCCTTTTTGGTTGTAAAGACAATGCTTGCATTCACCGAACGTAACAGTTGTGGAACTGTTGAGGAATCGTCCGGTGGCACATACGCTACAAACTCAACACGTTCCGGAGAAGCAGGCATTTTGGGAGCGCTTTCTGTTTATGCTAGGTAGCGGTAGCGGAGCGGTGGCAACATTCTTCGTTCGGTGAATGCAGGCATTGTATAAGGGTTTATAGCCACATTATAAGATTTTCACGTTTCTATAAGATATGCTGTATAGCAGTCCTTACAGCCTTTATAAAATTAGTTTTGCTAGTTGGGCAGGTTTTTCTCGATATTTCTGAAAGTATTTCGACGAATGCAACGATTTGACTACGAATGTATTCAGAATTGCATATTCTGTCAAATTCAAAAAGAATAAAACAGAAAAAAAAAAGTTTGACAATTTTTTTTTCGCTCCCTGTATAACTGAAAGTGGTTAGGCTCCAAGAATATTTTAGCTCGGTAGATAATGTCAAACAATATCATAATCCCAATTTTCAGATTTCAAATAAGTCTAGTTCTCCAGAAACGCCTAATAGGCCGTCGAACTTGGTACACCCTGTATATGCAACTATGGTGGTGACGTGGTAAGCTTTGATTACAGCGCCAAAGTTCGCCCTCATTCTATACTTGAAGTGTTTCATTTGATTGATTTTTATAATGTTTCATTCGATTAATTTTTATGTTTTTTTATTTATTTTCATAATATTTTATTTTATTTATTTTCTAATGTTTTATTTGATTTATTTTTGTTTTGTTCTTCTGTATGTTTCATTCATTCATATATATATATATATATATATATCTATATATATATATATATATATATATATATATTATATTTTCATCATTTGTTTTTACAATTATTATTTATTGGTTTCCCATATGATTTTTTATTTCCTGAAATAAAGAATTTGTCTGAATATTTGTTTTCTTTTTCATGCTGAAGTATATTAAAATGATGTAATTTTTCTGTTCAAATTACACATACATGTAATAAAAAAGGTTACATGGATGATCCATAGATAAAGCTCCTTCCTAAGTAATTCAGAATGTATCAGTTATAAGTAAGTATATGTAGCATACATATTTCAAGTTATATAACATGTAAGATACATGTGCTATAGATGTTATGTTACAATTATATGACAGATGCTCTGTACTAGAGCTATACACATTTGGACGTAGCATGTAAGGTACATACACCAAACATGTGATATTGATTTACAATATATGTAGCGAAAGGCGGACATAGAGCGCTCATTTCAATGTAACAGGAGAGATCATGTATAGTACCTGGCTATGTAACACGGAACATTGTAATATATATGAGCTAATGTTGATATGGAATTGTGTTTGCTGGGTTAATAGGTTTCCACAGGACAAAGTATTGAGAAGAAAGTGGTTGCTGGCTGTTCGAAGAAAAAGTTTCAATCCCACGGATGCCTCTGTAATCTGTAGCAAGCACTTTTTTAAAGAAGATTATTTCTTAAATGTTCATGGAAATAAAAATTTAAGAGTGGGATCAGTTCCATCTTTATTCGACTTCTCTGGTAATACTCGAAAACAGGATTACCGAAAACCCCGTTTTCGAGGTATGCATTGTAAGGACTGTTTTTATAAACTTAGACACCCTTTGACTCACAATTTTTCCGTCCTTTAAACGCCTATATACTTACATAAATATTTTTTTAATTTACTTCAAAATTATTTATCAATTAGGTGAGGAATCTCAAGCAGAAGGTGAGAATGAACCATCTTCATCATCTGTTTCAAATACAGAGGAACCGGATGTGTCTATGACCTCGGTTTTATCAGAAAACAACTTGAATTTTAATGCACTACGATCAAAAAACAGGTTTTTTTGCAGACCCTTCACTACCTACATATTCTATATATGTATTCAATTCATATTGTCTTCTAGGAAGAGGCAGTATCCAATACATGTGGGTGATTTTAATGAAACAGATCTGCAAAATCTGACAAAACGCCAGGTATTGTAAAATTTCACAGGAAACCATTAGGAAACAAAAGAATACAATAAAGGTTTTGCAAAATAAGACTAGGCGTTATTAAAGGAAAAATAATTCTTCGAATTCATTTCTTGATGACTTGAAGCAAAAAACAAAAAAATAAGGTCACTGCACATAGTTCGCTTATTTTGAAGGTAAGTCCATAAGTAAATTTTATTTAGCCATTATGAATGTGGGTATTTTTTATGATTTTATATTCTATTTTTTTTTCATTGAGTACAAATAATAAAAAACCTTCTGATTTATTTATTTGCAGCCTTAATCAAAAAATTATATTCTATAAAATGATCATTTGGATGACTGTACATTGTTTCTTTGTTTGCATAGCTTCCTGAAAGGGGACACAGAAAGGTTATGTATTCAATAGAATTTTTTCTTGCTTAAATTCACTTTTCCACATTCCTCTTCTCTTTTGTATTTAACCAGCCAGTCTCTTTCCACCAATTCCCAATCTATTTTCTTCATTCATAATTTCCTTGGCTTTTCCTTGCTGTGACCTTATCAATATTTGTTCTGGAATTAAATTTTCAGGCAATATCTCTTTAATCCATAAAATCATTATCTTTCTCCTCCTTGATCTTCCAATTGCTTGCTCCATTAGTCCATTTTGGTTGACATATTTGGATAAATTTATCAAATTATTAGCTCAGTTCCTTTGTCTTTTTTTGTCTGTTTTAGATAAATGCCAGAATGATAAATCAAGATCTCTACTTGAAATGATAAGAATAATACAAACAAACAACACCATGAACCGAAAATTAATTGAAATCGATGATGATATTCGCCATCTACGGTTCTGGAACAACACCGAAAATACAGAATAATTTCTTTCATAGAACAAAAATAAAAACATATCCCTTCAATCCGACTTGAAGAATAAGAAAAAAATAGATGACAAAATTGAAAGGTGATTTTTACAATTGTCATCTGTTGGATGAAATTATTCCCATTAGTACATAATCTTTTGAATAACTTTTATCAGTCTGAAAAACTTTGATATTGTTGTAAGTTTGAAATCCAATTCATTTTTGATGCTCATACAGATCTTCTACATTTGAAATTTATAGATTAAGTTTTTTATTTTTTTATTCTTGATATTGTGATTCATTCTAGATATCTGAAGAAGTGGAAGATGTTTCACGAAAGCTAATATAAACAATAAATCGTTGATAAAATATATATATATAGATCGTCAAGTTTGGGGATATTTTCGTATGCTGAATGGTCAGTTTGGAGACTTTTGTCAACTTTGGGGTCGGTCCTCAAACTTTTCTTATGGGAATTGGTTAGTTTGGGGACCTGTCCCCAAACTTTTTCAGAAATTGATTAAATGGTTAGTTTGGGGATCTGTCTTCAATATCCTTCATAAAATGTTTAAACTGTTGGTTTGGAGTTCGTAGAATAGTGATTATCGCAAATGTGATGTTCAATTAGTTTTCACACAGGTTGGAATTGAAATTGAATTAGAGTTTTTCATCCAGTTATTCGCTCATTTGGTTATTATCCTCTCGATAATTTCATCAAGAAAATATATTCAATAATCGAATATATTAGATTTTTTCAGATACTTTTTTCTCTTAATATTGTTTGTGTCGCATAAGGATTCAATTCATTTCGCTCATATTGTAATTTTGATGTAAATTCTTCGAAAATGATTTTGTTCCGAGACTAGTAGAAGCATCTCTCTTGAGTGTATTATGTCTGAATTTTTTTGAATTACTCTATCAGGTGTCTCACTGGAAGTGTTCACCATAATTTAATGGAGAACGTCATATTGAATCTGGAAATTTTAACTAAAAGCATTGAGTATTAATATATACTCAATGCTAAAAGCGACTCTGAAATATTTATATCGCTCAACTGAGAAACGGGCTCAAACCTTACAATTTACACAACTGAAATACTAATGGTGGGTTTAAAAAAGATCGTTGATTGAGCGATTCACAGAATACTTTAACGTTTTTTTTTCAAATCGACCAATAGAATTTCAAATTTACGGAATTTTTATCACAGAATCGTTCGATTGAGGACTTGATTGCCCGATCACCATTTATGAAACCCAGCGTAAGTTATGCTTTCAGTGAAGTGAATTAATATTCAGAGTTATTCAATGAGCAGTAATGATTATATGATGAAAAATGATGTTTGAAAATAAAATGATAAATATCGTGAAGGAAAACGTGTATTCCATATCCACCTCAATAAATTGAAATTATGATGAACTACTTGGTTCACTTGATACTAGAATAACATTTATTCACATTATTGCGAAACTCTCAAAGTCTGAGGTTTAAAAAAAAAACAGTTCATAAACCGAAATTTCACATGGAATAATATAACGCTTAGTGAAAATGCAAAATCATTGCAATACTATGAATGAAACTTATTGATACCTTCTGATAGTTGAAACTATAATTAACAAAAAAGAAAAAAGGTTGTCTAACGTTACGCTTGATATATACATAAATTGATAATACAAGATCTCAGTGCTTATTTTTGATTTATGTGTAGAGGTTTTTGTATTTCTTAACACTTCCAGCTTTCAGGCACTCAAAAAATCCTAAATTGAAACGATGTACCGCATATTTCATAATCCAAAATTAATTTTCATCTCTAATTACAAGTATTGCGAATTAGGTTCCATTTGTATTATAATAAAATATCCAAAAAATAAGAATGAATTTTTTCATCGAATAGAAGCGATTTTGTTCTCGCGAACCAAAAATATTATCTCCGCGTCGTACACCGTTTGAGATTCTAAGTTGGCCGGCCGCAACGAAAGGTATTCAGCATCGCTTTCGATGTCACACGTCGGATTCCGCCCCGAATTCTGTCTCGTGGATTATGAACCACAGCAAGGACCATCCTCTTGCTTGAGAATATTGAAATAATTTCGAAATTTAGTGGATGAAATATAACCCTCTGGATCTCGCTGCTCAGATTTGATTTTTTCAGTGATTATTCGCATCAATGTGATGTTTCAAAATACCAAACATGGTGATGCTCCGGCTCACGGCTCCATTCATATAGGATTTTGAAATATAGGGGATAAGAAATAACACCCTAGATCTCGATGCTGACATGTGATTTTTTCAGTGATTATTCGCATCGATAGGAGGATTCCAAATAACAAACATGGTGATGCTCCGGCTCACGGTTTCGGTTATATAAGATTTTAAAATATTTTTGAAATAAGTTCATGAAAAACCAACTCCTGGATCTCGCTGCTGCGATTTGATTTTTTCAGTGATTATTCGCATCGATGTGATGTTTCCAAATATCAAAAATGGTGATGGTCCGGCTCACGGTTTCATTAACATAGGATTTTGAAATATAGGGGATGAGAAATAACCCCCTAGATCTCGAGGCTGAAATGCGATTTTTCCAGTGATTATTCGCATTGATAGGAGGATTCCAAATACCAAACATGGTGATGCTCCGACTCACGGTTTCATTATTATAGGATTTTGAAATATAGGGGATGAGAAATAACCCCCCAGATGTCGATGCTGAGATGCGATTTTTTCAGTGATTATTCGCATCGATAGGAGGATCCCAAATACCAAACATGGTGATGCTCCGACTCACGGTTATATAAGATGTTTATGAAAAACAACCGCCTGGATCTCGCTGCTGCGATTTGATTTTTTCAATCATTATTCGCGTTGATAGGAGGATTCCAAATACCAAACATGGTGATGCTCCGGCTCACGGTTTCGGATATATAGGATTATAAAATAATTTTGAAATTTAGTGGATGAAAAATAACCCCTTGGATCTCCCTGCTAAGAGTGGATTTTTTCAGTGATTATTCGCATCGATGTGATGTTTCCAAATACCAAACATGGTGATGCTCTGGCTCCCAGTTTCGGTTATATACGATTTCAAAATATTTTGAAATTTAGTTTTTAAAACAACCCCCTGGATCTCGCTGCTGCGATTTGATTTTTTCAGTGATTATTCGCATCGATGTGATGTTTCCAAATACCAAACATGGTGATGCTCCGGCTCACGGTTTCATTAGTATAGGATTTTGAAATATAGGGGATGAGAAATAACCCCCTAGATCTCGATGCTGAGATGCGATTTTTCCAGCGATTATTCGATAGGAGCATTTCAAATACCAAACATGGTGCTCCTCCGGCTCACGGTTTCGGATATACAGTGAAACCTCTCTTGGCGGACACTTCCCATAAACGGACACTCCCCACAAACGGACAATTTCTCTGGAACGGAGAAATTCGGGACAATTTTCTTGTTATACGAATTCTCATGAGCGGACACCTCTATCGGACGGACACGGACACTACAACTTTCCCAGCGGGGCCGAAAAACCTCCAAGTAACGGACGCGGAATTCTGGAGAGCGGCCAAAAATCAATAGCAGAGTCCTCTATGGTACCCACTTGAGGAGATCAACCTAATCCAACCGCGTAAACGATAACTTCGGGGAATCCCCTTCGTTCGCGATATTCATAAATACGTTCCTAGTTTTCACTATTTACACAGTGCCGTCAGCGGTGAAACGTATGCGAATAGAATCATGGCGCCTAGAAAAAAATTTCTTACGTTAAAAGAGAAGATGGAGCTGATAAATATTGCAGAAAAAGAGAATTCATCAGTGCGCAAGTTAGCAGAAAGGTACATATTTCATTCCTTCCGAAATTACTGGTTGTTTAATTGTTCAAACCAGAGAGTATGTTGATAAGTTGGGTAATTTTTTCGAATATTTTCAGATTCAACATAGATAAAACTCAGGCGGCAGCAATTGTGAAACAGAAAGATAGAATTCGTAATATGTGGCAATGTGCTGATAGTCTGCAGCAAAAACTCTATAGATTGAAAAACATTCCCGAAAAAATTGACAGGGAATGTCTAGATTGGTTTACCCGAGTGAGAAATCAGAAAATTCCGGTTTCAGGACCATTGATTAAAGCGAAAGCGAAAGAAATTGCCAGCAGGCTCAATTATGAAAAATTCAGTGCTTCCAATGGATGGTTGCAAAAATGGAGGACGAGACATAATATAAGTTTCAAAGCTATATCAGGCGAGTCTGCAGATGTTAATGTAGAAAATGTAAATGAATTTGTACAAAATCTGCCATCTCTTCTTTTGGGTTATAGACCAGAAGATATTTTCAACGCAGATGAAAGCGGCTTATACTTTCGGGCGTTACCAGATAAGACAATGGCACTCAAAAAAGAAAAATGCGTTGGCGGTAAAATGTCAAAAGAAAGGCTCACTATTTTATTCTGTGCGAGCATGACTGGTCAAAAAGAAAAATTATTGGTTATCGGAAAAGCCGCCTGTCCACGCACACTCAAAAATGTTTCTCTTGAAAATCTGCCAGTTACATGGAAATCAAATTCCAAAGCATGGATGACTGGTGTCATAATGAAGGAATGGCTCATAGATATGGACAGAAGAATGAGATTTCAGAAGAGAAAAATATTGCTGTTTCTGGATAATGCTGGTTCACATCCGAAGGATGTGAATCTAACGAATATAAAATTATGTTTCCTACCACCTAACTGCACTTCGATGTGCCAACCTTTGTACCAAGGCATAATCAAAAATGTGAAATTTTTCTACCGAGACTTGATTCTGAAACATGTTCTATCAAAAATGGATAGTGCTTCATCAGCTTCAGAATTATCCAAATCAATAAATATTCTGGAAGCACTGTACTTCATTAAAACAGCTTGGGACAAAGTTTCCCAGCGAACTATCGAAAATTGTTTTACCAAAGCAGGATTAAAAAAAAATGGATCTTTTTCGAATATCTCTGAGGAGGCATATGACGAAGAGGACTCCGTACCCTTGTCAGTACTAGCTACTTTCTTCAAAAACTGTAAAGCAGTGTGCACCACAGTGGATGATGCAGAATTTGTTAATTTGGACGAAGAAATTACCACTGAAGATTATTCCAATTTTGTCACTGAAAATGAAGAGAAAGATGATGAAGAGCAAATTGAGCAGGAGAGCGACATTGAAGGTAGCATTATTTCTGAAAGCACCAAAATAAAATCTAATACCGAAGCACTAAAATTGATTAGCGAATTGAAAATATTTGCCCAAGAAGATTTCGTGGCTTTTCGACTGGTTAAAAATCTGGAGACCCACTTTCAAACACGTCTACTCACTGAATGAGAAAAAAAAATGACACAACCTAAAATAACTGATTTTTTCTGAATACAATTTATAATGTAAACTATTTCTGTAACAGCTTCATATTCTGCAAATCATTCTTTTTATAAATTTATTCATATATTTCATTAAATATTTCATTTAATTTCTCTTTGTATTTATTTTGAACCTTCCCACAAGCGTACACCCCCCACGTCCGGACAAAAAAGTTGGAACCAACGGTGTCCGCTCTTGGGAGATTTCACTGTATAGGATTTTAAAACAATTTTGAAATTTAGTGGATGAAAAATAACCCCCTGGATCTCGCTGTTAAGATTTGATTTTTTCAGAGATTATTCGCATCGATGTGATGTTTCCAAATACCAAAAATGGTGATGCTCCGGCTCACGGTTTCATTAATATAGGATTTTGAAATATAGGGGATGAGAAATAACCCCTTAGATATCGATGCTGAGATGCGATTTTTTCAGCGATTATTCGCGTCGATAGGAGCATTTCGAATACCAAATATGGTGCTGCTCCGGCTCACTGTTTCGGATATATAGGATTTTAAAATAATTTTGAAATTTAGTTTATGAAAAACAACCCCCTGGATCTCGCTGCTGCGATTTGATTTTTTCAGTGATTATTTGCATCGATATGATGTTTCCAAATTCCAAACATGGTGATGCTCCGGCTCACGGTTTCATTAATATGGGATTTTGAAACATAGGGGATGAGAAATAACCCCCTAGATCTCGATGCTGAGATGCGATTTTTTCAGCGATTATTCGCATCGATAGGAACATTTCGAATACCAAACATGGTGCTGCTCCGGCTCACTGTTTAGGATATATAGGATTTTAAAATAATTTTGAAATTTAGTTTATGAAAAACAACCCCTCGGATCTCGCTGCTGCGATTTGATTTTTTCAGTGATTATTTGCATCGATATGATGTTTCCAAATACCAAACATGGTGATGCTCCGGCGCAAAGTTTCATTAATATAGGATTTTGAAATATAGGGGATGAGAAATAACCCCCTAGATCTCGATGCTGAGATGCGATTTTTCCAGCGATTATTCGCATCGATAGGAGCATTTCAAATACCAAACATGGTGCTCCTCCGGCTCACGGTTTCGGATATATAGGATTTTAAAACAATTTTGAAATTTAGTGGATGAAAAATAACCCCCTGGATCTCGCTGTTAAGATTTGATTTTTTCAGAGATTATTCGCATCGATGTGATGTTTCCAAATACCAAAAATGGTGATGCTCCGGCTCACGGTTTCATTAATATAAGATTTTGAAATATAGGGGATGAGAAATAACCCCCTAGATATCGATGCTGAGATGCGATTTTTTCAGCGATTATTCGCATCGATAGGAGCATTTCGAATACCAAATATGGTGCTGCTCCGGCTCACTGTTTCGGATATATAGGATTTTAAAATAATTTTGAAATTTAGTTTATGAAAAACAACCCCCTGGATCTCGCTGCTGCGATTTGATTTTTTCAGTGATTATTTGCATCGATATGATGTTTCCAAATTCCAAACATGGTGATGCTCCGGCGCAAAGTTTCATTAATATAGGAATTTGAAATATAGGGGTGGAGAATAACCCCCTAGATCTCGATGCTGAGATGCGATGTTTTCAGTGATTATTCGCATCGATAGGAGCATTTCGAATACCAAATATGGTGCTGCTCCGGCTCACTGTTTCGGATATATAGGATTTTAAAATAATTTTGAAATTTAGTTTATGAAAAACAACCCCCTGGATCTCGCTGCTGCGATTTGATTTTTTCAGTGATTATTTGCATCGATATGATGTTTCCAAATTCCAAACATGGTGATGCTCCGGCTCACGGTTTCATTACTATAGGATTTTGAAACATAGGGATGAGAAATAACCCCCTAGATCTCGATGCTGGGATGTGATTTTTTCAGCGATTATTCGCATCGATAGGAGCATTTCGAATACCAAATATGGTGCTGCTTCGGCTCACTGTTTCGGATATATAGGATTTTAAAATAATTTTGAAATTTAGTTTATGAAAAACAACCCCCTGGATCTCGCTGCTGCGATTTGATTTTTTCAGTGATTATTTGCATCGATATGATGTTTCCAAATACCAAACATGGTGATGCTCCGGCGCAAAGTTTCATTAATATAGGATTTTGAAATATAGGGGATGAGAAATAACCCCCTAGATCTCGATGCTGAGATGCGATTTTTCCAGCGATTATTCGCATCGATAGGATCATTTCAAATACCGAACATGGTGCTCCTCCGGCTCACGGTTTCGGATATATAGGATTTTAAAACAATTCTGAAATTTAGTGGATGAAAAATAACCCCCTGGATCTCGCTGTTAAGATTTGATTTTTTCAGAGATTATTCGCATCGATGTGATGTTTCCAAATACCAAAAATGGTGATGCTCCGGCTCACGGTTTCATTAATATAGGATTTTGAAATATAGGGGATGAGAAATAACCCCCTAGATATCGATGCTGAGATGCGATTTTTTCAGCGATTATTCGCATCGATAGGAGCATTTCGAATACCCAATATGGTGCTGCTCCGGCTCACTGTTTCGGATATATAGGATTTTAAAATAATTTTGAAATTTAGTTGATGAAAAACAACCCCCTGGATCTCGCTGCTGCGATTTGATTTTTTCAGTGATTATTTGCATCGATATGATGTTTCCAAATACCAAACATGGTGATGCTCCGGCGCAAAGTTTCATTAATATAGGATTTTGAAATATAGGGGTGGAGAATAACCCCCTAGATCTCGATGCTGAGATGCGATGTTTTCAGTGATTATTCGCATCGATAGGAGCATTTCGAATACCAAATATGGTGCTGCTCCGGCTCACTGTTTCGGATATATAGGATTTTAAAATAATTTTGAAATTTAGTTTATGAAAAACAACCCCCTGGATCTCGCTACTGCGATTTTATCTTTTCAGTGATTATTTGCATCGATATGATGTTTCCAAATTCCAAACATGGTGATGCTCCGGCTCACGGTTTCATTAATATGGGATTTTGAAACATAAGGGATGAGAAATAACCCCCTAGATCTCGATGCTGAGATGTGATTTTTTCAGCGATTATTCGCATCGATAGGAGCATTTCGAATACCAAATATGGTGCTGCTCCGGCTCACTGTTTCGGATATATAGGATTTTAAAATAATTTTGAAATTTAGTTGATGAAAAACAACCCCCTGGATCTCGCTGCTGCGATTTGATTTTTTCAGTGATTATTTGCATCGATATGATGTTTCCAAATACCAAACATGGTGATGCTCCGGCGCAAAGTTTCATTAATATAGGATTTTGAAATCTAGGGGTGGAGAAATAACCCCCTGGATCTCGCTGTTAAGATTTGATTTTTTCAGAGATTCTTCGCATCGATGTGATGTTTCCAAATACCAAAAATGGTGATGCTCCGGCTCACGGTTTCATTAATATAGGATTTTGAAATATAGGGGATGAGAAATAACCCCCTAGATATCGATGCTGAGATGCGATTTTTTCAGCGATTATTCGCATCGATAGGAGCATTTCGAATACCAAATATGGTGCTGCTCCGGCTCACTGTTTCGGATATATAGGATTTTAAAATAATTTTGAAATTTAGTTGATGAAAAACAACCCCCTGGATCTCGCTGCTGCGATTTGATTTTTTCAGTGATTATTTGCATCGATATGATGTTTCCAAATACCAAACATGGTGATGCTCCGGCGCAAAGTTTCATTAATATAGGATTTTGAAATCTAGGGGTGGAGAAATAACCCCCTAGATCTCGACGCTGAGATGCGATGTTTTCAGTGATTATTCGCATCGATAGGAGCATTTCAAATACCAAACATGGTGCTGCTCCGGCTCACGGTTTCGGATATATAGGATTTTAAAATAATTTTGAAATTTAGTGGATGAAGAATAACCCCCTGGATCTCGCTGTTAAGATTTGATTTTTTCAGAGATTCTTCGCATCGATGTGATGTTTCCAAATACCAAAAATGGTGATGCTCCGGCTCACGGTTTCATTAATAAAGGATTTTGAAATATAGGGGATGAGAAATAACCCCCTAGATATCGATGCTGAGATGTGATTTTTTCAGCGATTATTCGCATCGATAGGAGCATTTCGAATACCAAATATGGTGCTGCTCCGGCTCACTGTTTCGGATATATAGGATTTTAAAATAATTTTGAAATTTAGTTGATGAAAAACAACCCCCTGGATCTCGCTGCTGCGATTTGATTTTTTCAGTGATTATTTGCATCGATATGATGTTTCCAAATACCAAACATGGTGATGCTCCGGCGCAAAGTTTCATTAATATAGGATTTTGAAATCTAGGGGTGGAGAAATAACCCCCTAGATCTCGACGCTGAGATGCGATGTTTTCAGTGATTATTCGCATCGATAGGAGCATTTCAAATACCAAACATGGTGCTGCTCCGGCTCACGGTTTCGGATATATAGGATTTTAAAATAATTTTGAAATTTAGTGGATGAAGAATAACCCCCTGGATCTCGCTGTTAAGATTTGATTTTTTCAGAGATTCTTCGCATCGATGTGATGTTTCCAAATACCAAAAATGGTGATGCTCCGGCTCACGGTTTCATTAATAAAGGATTTTGAAATATAGGGGATGAGAAATAACCCCCTAGATATCGATGCTGAGATGCGATTTTTTCGGCGATTATTCGCATCGATAGGAGCATTTCGAATACCAAATATGGTGCTGCTCCGGCTCACTGTTTCGGATATATTGGATTTTAAAATAATTTTGAAATTTAGTTTATGAAGAACAACCCCCTGGATCTCGCTGCTGCGATTTGATTTTTTCAGTGATTATTTGCATCGATATGATGTTTCCAAATTCCAAACATGGTGATGCTCCGGCTCACGGTTTCATTACTATAGGATTTTGAAACATAGGGGATGAGAAATAACCCCCTAGATCTCGATGCTGGGATGTGATTTTTTCAGCGATTATTCGCATCGATAGGAGCATTTCGAATACCAAATATGGTGCTGCTCCGGCTCACTGTTTCGGATATATAGGATTTTAAAATAATTTTGAAATTTAGTTGATGAAAAACAACCCCCTGGATCTCGCTGCTGCGATTTGATTTTTTCAGTGATTATTTGCATCGATATGATGTTTCCAAATACCAAACATGGTGATGCTCCGGCGCAAAGTTTCATCAATATAGGATTTTGAAATCTAGGGGTGGAGAAATAACCCCCTGGATCTCGCTGTTAAGATTTGATTTTTTCAGAGATTCTTCGCATCGATGTGAGGTTTCCAAATATCAAAAATGGTGATGCTCCGGCTCACGGTTTCATTAATAAAGGATTTTGAAATATAGGGGATGAGAAATAACCCCCTAGATATCGATGCTGAGATGCGATTTTTTCGGCGATTATTCGCATCGATAGGAGCATTTCGAATACCAAATATGGTGCTGCTCCGGCTCACTGTTTCGGATATATTGGATTTTAAAATAATTTTGAAATTTAGTTTATGAAGAACAACCCCCTGGATCTCGCTGCTGCGATTTGATTTTTTCAGTGATTATTTGCATCGATATGATGTTTCCAAATTCCAAACATGGTGATGCTCCGGCTCACGGTTTCATTACTATAGGATTTTGAAACATAGGGGATGAGAAATAACCCCCTAGATCTCGATGCTGGGATGTGATTTTTTCAGCGATTATTCGCATCGATAGGAGCATTTCGAATACCAAATATGGTGCTGCTCCGGCTCACTGTTTCGGATATATAGGATTTTAAAATAATTTTGAAATTTAGTGGATGAAAAACAACCCCCTGGATCTCGCTGCTGCGATTTGATTTTTTCAGTGATTATTTGCATCGATATGATGTTTCCAAATTCCAAACATGGTGATGCTCCGGCTCACGGTTTCATTAATATGGGATTTTGAAACATAGGGGATGAGAAATAACCCCCTAGATCTCGATGCTGAGATGCGATTTTTTCAGCGATTATTCGCATCGATAGGAACACTTCCAATACCAAACATGGTGCTGCTCCGGCTCACTGTTTAGGATATTTAGGATTTTAAAATAATTTTGGAATTTAGTTTATGAAAAACAACCCCCTGGATCTCGCTGCTGCGATTTGATTTTTTCAGTGATTATTTGCATCGATATGATGTTTCCAAATACCAAACATGGTGATGCTCCGGCGCAAAGTTTCATTAATATAGGATTTTGAAATATAGGGGATGAGAAATAACCCCCTAGATCTCGATGCTGAGATGCGATTTTTCCAGCGATTATTCGCATCGATAGGAGCATTTCAAATACCAAACATGGTGCTCCTCCGGCTCACGGTTTCGGATATATAGGATTTTAAAACAATTTTGAAAATTAGTGGATGAAAAATAACCCCCTGGATCTCGCTGTTAAGATTTGATTTTTTCAGAGATTCTTCGCATCGATGTGATGTTTCCAAATACCAAAAATGGTGATGCTCCGGCTCACGGTTTCATTAATATAGGATTTTGAAATATAGGGGATGAGAAATAACCCCCCAGATATCGATGCTGAGATGCGATTTTTTCAGCGATTATTCGCATCGATAGAAGCATTTCGAATACCAAATATGGTGCTGCTCCGGCTCACTGTTTCGGATATATAGGATTTTAAAATAATTTTGAAATTTAGTTGATGAAAAACAACCCCCTGGATCTCGCTGCTGCGATTTGATTTTTTCAGTGATTATTTGCATCGATATGATGTTTCCAAATACCAAACATGGTGATGCTCCGGCGCAAAGTTTCATTAATATAGGATTTTGAAATCTAGGGGTGGAGAAATAACCCCCTAGATCTCGATGCTGAGATGCGATGTTTTCAGTGATTATTCGCATCGATAGGAGCATTTCGAATACCAAATATGGTGCTGCTGCGGCTCACTGTTTCGGATATATAGGATTTTAAAATAATTTTGAAATTTAGTGGATGAAAAATAACCCCCTGGATCTAGCTGTTAAGATTTGATTTTTTCAGAGATTATTCGCATCGATGTGATGTTTCCAAATACCAAAAATGGTGATGCTCCGGCTCACGGTTTCATTAATAAAGGATTTTGAAATATAGGGGATGAGAAATAACCCCCTAGATATCGATGCTGAGATGCGATTTTTTCGGCGATTATTCGCATCGATAGGAGCATTTCGAATACCAAATATGGTGCTGCTCCGGCTCACTGTTTCGGATATATTGGATTTTAAAATAATTTTGAAATTTAGTTTATGAAGAACAACCCCCTGGATCTCGCTGCTGCGATTTGATTTTTTCAGTGATTATTTGCATCGATATGATGTTTCCAAATTCCAAACATGGTGATGCTCCGGCTCACGGTTTCATTACTATAGGATTTTGAAACATAGGGGATGAGAAATAACCCCCTAGATCTCGATGCTGGGATGTGATTTTTTCAGCGATTATTCGCATCGATAGGAGCATTTCGAATACCAAATATGGTGCTGCTGCGGCTCACTGTTTCGGATATATAGGATTTTAAAATAATTTTGAAATTTAGTGGATGAAAAACAACCCCCTGGATCTCGCTGCTGCGATTTGATTTTCTCAGTGATTATTTGCATCGATATGATGTTTCCAAATACCAAACATGTGATGCTCCGGCTCACGGTTTCATTAATATAGGATTTTGAAACATAGGGGATGAGATATAACCCCCTAGATCTCGATGCTGAGATGCGATTTTTTCAGCGATTATTCGCATCGATAGGAACATTTCGAATACCAAACAGGGTGCTGCTCCGGCTCACTGTTTAGGATATATAGGATTTTAAAATAATTTTGAAATTTAGTTTATGAAAAACAACCCCCTGGATCTCGCTGCTGCGATTTGATTTTTTCAGTGATTATTCGCATCGATGTGATGTTTCCAAATACCAAACATGGTGATGCTCCGGCGCAGGGTTTCATTAATATAGGATTTTGAAATCTAGGGGTGGAGAAATAACCCCCTAGATCTCGATGCTGAGATGCGACGTTTTCGGTGATTATTCGCATCGATAGGAGCATTTCAAATACCAAACATGGTGCTGCTCCGGCTCACGGTTTCGGATATATAGGATTTTAAAATAATTTTGAAATTTAGTGGATGAAAAACAACCCCCTGGATCTCGCTGCTGCGATTTGATTTTTTCAGTGAATATTTGCATCGATATGATGTTTCCAAATACCAAACATGGTGATGCTCCGGCTCACGGTTTCATTAATATAGGATTTTGAAACATAGGGGATGAGATATAACCCCCTAGATCTCGATGCTGAGATGCGATTTTTTCAGCGATTATTCGCATCGATAGGAACATTTCGAATACCAAACATGGTGCTGCTCCGGCTCACTGTTTAGGATATATAGGATTTTAAAATAATTTTGAAATTTAGTTCATGAAAAACAACCCATTGGATCTCGCTGCTGCGATTTGATTTTTTCAGTGATTATTCGCATCGATGTGATGTTTACAAATACCAAACATGGTGATGCTCCGGCGCAGTGTTTCATTAATATAGGATTTTGAAATCTAGGGGTGGAGAAATAACCCCCTAGATCTCGATGCTGAGATGCGATGTTTTCGGTGATTATTCGCATCGATAGGAGCATTTCAAATACCAAACATGGTGCTGCTCCGGCTCACGGTTTCGGATATATAGGATTTTAAAAAAATTCTGAAATTTCGTGGATGAAAAATAGCATCTCGATGTTGTTTGAAACTCTGAACCTACAGGTTTCTGTGTCGAAAGCGAGTGGAGGAGATGAAAAAAAAATGTTTGCCTTTTTTGTCACAAAAAACAATCCAAACTAGCTAGGCATCTGGAAAATGTTCACAAAAATGAGGACCAAATGAAAAAATTCATCATTTTACCAAAAGGATGTCATGAACGAAAAGAACTCATCAGTCTTATAAGAAAAAAAGGCAATCTTCAATACAACACAAAGACATGCCTGAATGATGGGAATCTGATAGTGTCCCGAAGACCCAATGCCTCGAAACAGAGGAAAGCAACAGACTTCCTCCCATGTATGAAATGTAAGGCGTTTTTCTCAAAAAATAGTTTACGAGTACACGTCAGAGCCTGTACTGGAATATCCAGCAAAAAAACTCGATTTGTTATGATAAATGCGAAAAGAACTGAGGCTAGACTCCATCCTGTGGCGAATAAAATGGTGAGGGAGAAACTATTTCCACCTCTTGGGAACGACGATAGTATTCGAGCCATAAGATACGACGAGTTAGTGATCATCTACGCAAATAAAATGTCCGAAAAATATCGAAATGAGCGATATTTTGAAATGATAAGGCAGCGTATAAGACTGGTAGGAAGATTTCTGTCAGCCCTGAAGGCAATCAATAAAAATGTAATCTGTTTATCAGACGTTTCCGATCCTGCCAACTGCTATGACTCCATAAAAATAATAAATATATTGGCAGGCGCAGATGATGAAAACGGGCATTTTAACCCTGCGTCCGACATGAGGGGTGTGACAAACCCCAGCCATCGGAAAGTGCCTGTATCTTTATGAAATTGGCGTTTCAGTAGCGGAGATTTTCAGTAGCTTCCTTCTATAGTCTCCTCCCTCATATTTACATATCAAATCAGTCGTCGTTCGGCGTGTATTTGAATCGGACGCGTTTTAAATCTTCTGGGGTGCACCAAACCCCACCTGTCTGGATAAGTTTCAAAACTGTACACCTATAAAAACAATTGAGCATATAGTTTCTTTGGGTTTTACGATAATAATATTATGTCAGCTGAACCGAATTATTTTCAAAAGACATACATACATACTGTGCTTTCCAAAAAAAAAAAATGGGGGAATACGAGAAAGAAATAGCGCGACTTCAGGCTTTATGGGATGATATAAGAAGTGATGATGAAGTTGATGGATCTGATGATGAAGAAACTCAGGATAATGTGAGCATTGGTAGTGATTACCCAGATTTTGAACAAGATGCCGACGATATTGTAGGCCTTTGGTTATATTTTTTTCTATTCTGAATACTGCTGGTATAAACTCCCAGGTTATTCACAGAGAAAATAATGGTGGAAAAATAATAAAAAGAAGTGAATTCCTGATGCAACTTGGTTCCGAATTGATAAGTGATTATCAAAAGTATAGAATGATAAACGGAAGGATTCCTCGAGAACTAAGGATGGCAATCTGCCGGATAAGGAACGAAACTTCAGAGCCACCTAACAAAAAACATAAACCAAATGGTCAAGGAAGGTGTCAAGATTGCTCTCGTGCCCGTGACCGCAAGACAAAATACACTTGTGACACATGCAATAAATTTATATGTTTGGAACACGCGAAAATGTACTGCGAAACCTGTGTAGGAATAGCAGAAGTTGATGAACCATAACTTTTTTTCACTTGTTTTTTTTTATACGAATTTTCGATATTATCATTTTCTGATATTTTATGAATAGTATGAATCAGTTGTTGAGTTTTTATTTTGATATTTTACGTCTAATAAAGGTCTTTGAAGAAATCTTTGATTTTTTCATTCGAGAAAACCCTTTTGTTCTGAGAACTAGAGATATAATATCATTTTTTATGTTGTGCTAACAATTAGAACTTTATTTTTGAGAAAGAGATATCACAGAATACAAATCCAATCACAAACATCACAAAATGACAAAAACAAAAATTTCAGCGAAAAAATATGATTGGGGTTTCATACACCCCACCTGTCTTCCAATGTTACGGAATTTCACCTGTCGGACGCAGTAGCTGCATCTTTATGTACATTATTGAAGTACATAGGAAAAATGTTCGTGAATCAGTGCATCATCAAACATGATGATGTTAAACGAAAATATGCTAAGAATTTCCTACTATTATTCACACAAGAAGTGCAGATAAATGTTACACGTACTGTAACGGAATCACAAGTACAAATGAGGAGGCAGAAGAAAATTGAATTGCCATCCATTGATGATATTAAAAAATTTTATAGTTATTTGAGAAAAAATATGGATATATCTTTCAAACGACTGAAAAATAAGTTCAGTCATTCAACATGGCAAATGTTATCAGAGTACACCTTATTGAGTGTACAGGTCTTAAACCGAAGAAGACCTGGAGAGATTGGAAGAATTTTGATACAGGACTTCAAAAGACATGAGGGAATCAGTGCGGACGACGAAGAAACAATATCTGAAGCAATTAGGCAAAAGGCTTTACGATACGTTCGTTTCCTAATTCGGGGAAAACTAAATCGCACAGTTCCTGTATATATATATATATATATATATATATATATATATATATATATATATATATATTTCCTGTAATTTTAAATAAAAAACAAGTGGAATGCATAGAGCGTCTCCTAAAGTACAGGAATTTCGCTAAAATTTCCTGTAGAAACGAGTATGTGTTTGCCCTACCCGGAGTAACAGATTCGAAATATTTGAGGTCATGTAATATAATTCGAAAACATGCGATTCTTTGTGGAGCAGAAAGATTACGAGGAACAAATTTACGGAAACATATAGCGACCACCTGTCTGAAGTTTAATTTAGAAGAGAAAGAAGTTGAGGATTTGGCAAATTTCATGGGTCATAGTGACAAGATCCATGAAAATACATATCGACAACCAATTGCTTCTCGGGACATTCTGGGAGTATCCAGGTTGTTGGAAAAGACACAGGGAAACATTGGAAATAAGGAAAACACTTGCTGAAAAGCAGCTTTTATTTCGCCAGCTGAAAAAAGGTAGAGGGTTTTTCCCACCTGCTTTAAGATCTTTGCTCTGACCCTAAATTTTTATTCGTCTTCCGCCTACAATTATGTCAGAAACCTTTTTGGGAAGAAATGTTTGCCGCACCCTCGAACTTTGACTAAATGGTATAGTTAAGTTGATGGTAGTCCTGGTTATACAGTGGAAGCCATTCGCGCTATCACTATAAAAGCCAGAACAGAAAAAGAGAAAGGCAATTCCCTAAAAATAGGATTAATTATGGACGAAATGGCCATCAAAGATTATGTTGAGTGGAATGGAAGCAGACATTTGGGATATATAAATTACGGTACTAATTTACAAGAGAACGATAATTTGCCCAGAGCTAAAATGCTCTTGTTTTTATGGCTTATTTCCTAGTGGACTCTTTAACAGCTGAGGAAAAAGTTACTCTAGTTGGGGGATGTTTACTACAATTGGAAAATACCGAAACAAAAGTTGTCTCATTGACATTTGATGGTTGCCCAACAAACATTTCCATGAGCAGTATTCTGGGAGCTGATTTGACTTGGCCCAATATTTAGTCCTATTTTTTAAGATAGGGAAAAAACTCACATTATATTGAACCCCTGCCATATGATGAAATTGATACGAAAAACATTGGGTGACTGGGAGAACATATATGATAAAGATCATGGATTGATTCAGTGGCAATATTTCGTTAATTTGGTCAAGCTCCAAGAAGAGGCCGGACTTCATGCGACATCAAATATTCGGTCGCGCCATTCGAATTATGATAAAGAAAAAATGAAAGTCAAACTAGCTGTAGAGGTATTTAATAATAGTGTTGCAGATGCCATGGACTATTTGGGGACGGTGTTAAATCTTCCTGAATTTAGCGAGTGCGGAGCAACTGTAAAATTTTGTAAATATATAAATAATATTTTTGATATTTTAAATTCGCGTAACTTTATAGGAAAAGCTGTTTATAAGAGGCCTGTGACAATCGATAATCATGTATCCCTTAAAAAATTCATTACAGTTTCCATTAATTTCATCAGCGGTTCAAAAGATAAGAATCGAAATTCAATACTTCAATCTGGAAGAAAGACTGGAATTCTTCGCCTGATAATTTCGTTGACGAGCGTGCAAAATTTAATTGACGAGCTTATATTGAAGGAAGCATTGAAATTTCTTCTGACATTGTTTGGCACAAGACCAAACAAGTATTTTGAATGTAAGCTTCAGGATTTATTGTAAGAAAAATACAGTAGAACCCCGATTATCCGAGCTCGCTTTATCCGAGGTCGCGATTATCCGAGTCGCGTGGATAGCACAGGATAGTTCATTTTCAATTTTCTCGAGCGGCGAGATGTCTGTGCTTGTCATTCGTGAAGGTATATATCTACCTACTTGTGTATTATTCACATATATAATATATGTATTTACTTATCTATTTAGTTACTGTTCACGTAAATAAAACTCAATTTGATTAAAAATATCATATTTTTCCAGAGTTTTTTAATAAAGTCCGTATTATCCGAGTTTTCGATTATCCGAGGTCGGCTCGGTCCACAATAGCTCGGATAATCGAGGTTCTACTGTAAGTGAAACGCTTAATTGTGAAGTGTGTGCACAATCTCTCCTTTCTAATGTATCTTTATCATCTCTTTTAGAAAAAAAAAACAGGGGAGGTTTGTGTAAACCTACAGGAGATGTGATCAAAATCTGTTCTATAGCAGAAAGTGTTTTGAGAGCTTCTGGCAATATAACAAAGTTTAATGTTCCTTTAGTCACTGCGCAAGTTCTTAGGAGGTTGAACTTAAGTAATATTTTCATGAACATGTCGGATCATATGAAAGAACAAGATCCACTCCAGTCACTTATTACAATTAGTTAAATTAATTTCAAAAATGCATTTTACAATCAGAGTTCACCACATCAACAAAATAGAAAATGAAGTCTCAGCAAGAATCAGAAACAAATTCACAAAATTAATCCATTTATTTATTTACCAATTTGGCATACAAACAGGATAAAATCCCACAACAGTAACCACCAACAAATCAAAACATTAAACAAACAAAACGGTGTTCAGATACAGAATATAAAACATCAATAGTATAAGAGCTGCTCCCATGAGGCAAAACGAACGATACAGAGGGTCTTCATGCATTATTGTAATCATAGTGATTTTTGATGGTTTTTTGTTGAGCCTTTTCATATGCAAGCTTTTCAAATTTGCAATTATATAAACGTAGAAATATTTCATAAAAACAACCCGAATATTTTTTTTCAAACATAGAATAATTCAAAATAGTTATCATCGAAATGAATACCCTTTTCGATTCAAAGGCCCACACATCTTTTTATCATGAGGTTGGAGAAATGATATTAGAATTTGTTACTGAGATGAGAGTTATACTGGTTTCAGCCTTATTTGGCATCATCAGTATGCCATACCACTCAGGGACAAAATCTTCATGAAAAAACATCGATATTTGTAGCAATTAGTACGGAGTATGAAATACAAAAAAATGACAACTAAAAGCGTCAAAAAGAAGTTCCAGAAAGAAATGTATACATCGTCTTTCACTCCATGAGATTTTAGCAGTGAGGACAAATGATTTCTTTGTTTATTCTTTTTCTTAAAAACCTGAATAAATGTAATCCACTCAATATTGAACAAATATCCTTATAGAGATTAACCAATAATTCACAGCCAACAAGGTTGATACAAGATACAATCATTCATGAAGAGCTTATACTATAATGATTAGAGATTTAACAATATACAGCCAATTTCAAACATATCAGGTCCGCAAATACCTATATAAATATGAGGGTTTCATATTATTGTGTCTCAATAGAAAGATGTTTCAGTTATGTTTCATTATAATTGTAATTCTCTTTTTAAATTTTTTAATTATATAATAATTTATATATTTGTGAAGTAAATAGAAGTTGAGGTTCATGTTAATATGTCCAAAAAAATAAATTATATTTTTGTAAAATATCCCGTGTTTTTTTGTCAATTTTTATAGTGAAAGATAAATTCATTTTGATTAAATTCATTCAAAATTAGCAGACAAACCATAATGGATTTACCTCGAAAAAGATTAACATTTTTCTTTCGGTGAACATCATTCCTTTCTATAAATTAATTTTTTCAATTTTTGTGGCAATAAAAATAAATAACCCTCTAGGCAATGTGATCACTCATTATTTTCATGTTGATTTTGAAAAATCGCAGGCGCTAAGCATAAATAAAAGGATTTTCATTCTCAATCTATGCCTCTCAAATGAGTTTATCGTTGTGTTCTGTACTTTCTGACTCCACTAGCTCTATCTCTCTCTTGGCATCACGATATTCAATTTCGCGGAATGACATGCCTTCTCCATGTTTAGTATATGTATGGGCAGCCGCTATATCATATAACCTCACTTTTCAGGAGTTCTAATATAGTCCTTCACAGCAAGTTGTTCACCTTTGTGTCTTGTACTTAGAAAAACGTAATTTATATTCGAATTATGTTCAAAATAGTGGAAACTGTTGACTTCTGCATGAGAAAGAGGGGAAAAATAATCGTGGCCGAAGTTGAAAGCAGAAAAGCTTGTTAGAATAGCAGATTTTTACCGAGTTCTAATTGGTTCTCTATGCAATGCAAATTGAAAAGGAACCACTTCACTTATTGAATTATGAAATTGCTGAAGAAGAGTTAGATAGATAGAATGTCGAATCAGGAAGAAATTGAGTAAGAGTAATTCCTTGAATAGGAGCCAATCAAAAAAAGGTTGCAGTAACAACCGATCGAAATAAAAACAGTGATTATAATCATTTAGCGAAAGTTTGCCTGGTGAGTATTTGTAATCTTTATCTTCAACTTAGGTACTTTTTGTTTCAACATTTATTGTATTATTTTAGCTCTCTTTTTCATAACTTAATATATACAGGATGTTTGGTAAACATGCGACCAACATTTTGTGGATATTCCTTAGATTTTCCTTCAGAGGATTTGTTAAGGTACCTATTATTTTTTTGTGGGTTTAGGTATATAAAGTCATATCAGTCTAGATATTCCCAGTGAAAAATTTCAAGATCTCATAATTGCTAGGTGCAACTCATTTGAAAATGTATCTCGAGTATTTCATAGAACCAGGTAAGCAATAATAATAAGAAATAAAGCTTGTATTCAAGCTGGAAGAACCAATTTCGAAACCTTATTGTAGTTTGAGCAACTCAAAATATGAATTTTTTCCAATGAAATTAATCAATTCTCCCCTTTTTTTTCTTCCTGTATCTTTGATGTTGAGCGATTCTTCAAAAATTTACCATAATACAAAATATTCCTTGAATGGACATTCTTAGTTCTCTTCGCATATTCACCAAAGCCCTTTATTATGAGGGTTTATTTAAAATGTGTCCAAATATCACTTGCAGATTTGGTTAAGGGTACCTTCTAATTTTTCTTGATATATAATAACTGTTGAGTTTATGTTCTGAAATTCAAATTGTATTCTTTTTTCCTATTCACTATCATTAATCGCTTCCAAGATCCTAAAAATTTGGGGATTCCAAATTAGAATTTAGATAAAAGTTTATATTATATATATTATATAGAAATTGAAGGGGATCAAATATTTAGTTTGGACATTCTATAATCTAATGAATTACCATCACAATAAGTTTATGTGACCAACCCAGTACAGTTGGATGATACTAAATTGGATGCTTTATTATCTAACCAAACTACGAGTATAATTCTGGAACGAATTAAAAAAAAGAATCATATACTTTGACAATTTTTGAATAATTAGCATCTTTGGAAGTAGCCCTAGACCTTGGGAAAAAAAAGTTGTATATGTAAAGCTGAAGTGGACAAGATATCCGTTCCTGGCATCGAATATAACAAATTGATAGTTGAGAAGATCTGAAAAAGCTTGAAGAAAGTGTAAGGGATAAAATTGAAATGAAAAATTACATTCAGAAATTGAGCAATATTTGTGGCAGAAGGGGAAATGGAAATGGAGTCGATACTTGCTATATATTGATTAATCAATTATTTTCGAGAAAATTTATGACACTGTGTTCATCTGCAGAACGCTCCAGAGATAAAGATAAAGAAAAAATTCCATTCAAGACATTCAAAATGTAAGAAATATGTTTTTTGAAACTGTACAGTTATCTGATAATGAGTTCATCCTGTAGGAATACAACCTCACAAACACGATGCTCCAGGCAAAAACGCCGCCAAAAATCAATGCAGAATATTCATAAGGTTTGTTTTGAATACTTGTTGTGCTTTCTGATAACAATGATTGAGTATTTTTTTCATAGGTTTCAAATGGACTTGATGATGAGATCAATGAAAGTAACTGGACACAAGTAAATGAAGCCAACGAAACATGAGTAAAGAATTGATATAAATAAATTGAAATCTGAAATCTGCCTTATGATGCGATCCGCACTTTTTGGTTCTTAAACCTTCATTTGTTCTTTTTTCACAACCTGATCTTTTGAGAAAAACCGTATGTGAAACATAGGAATATTCTCCTACTGTCAGGCACGTTTCAACGTAAATCGAGAACAACTAGTAAAATTGTATCAAGTGCAGTATAGGCGATTGATGAGACTCACGTTGATTGTTGTTCGACTTTACAAACACCCGCATGGAAGATCAGTGCCTGCTCTGGAAAATGCAATTACCTGAAGAATCTCTTGGGTTACAGAGAGAAAACGAATTATTAAGGCTACTTTTCAAACAATCGGAAGCAAAAAATGACGCACTGAAGGAAATTAATGGATTACTTTTGGATAAAATTGCCAATATACAAGATAAGATTCAAGCCATGAGTTTTACCGCAATACAAAAACAATCGCAGATACATGTAGATAAGCAACAAGTTTTTTTTCGAAACACCCGTATACACCAAGCATTGACATTGCGGAGGCGGGAATCAGTTTCAGGAAGTTCAAAACAGTGGAAAGAATAATAACGCATGTTCGGAAACAGCTACTAATCAAACAAATACGACGGCGCCACTGCCTCCAGTAGCAGCGCAATAGTCCAGTAAACGAAGCTGCATTTTTGATATAATGATTGTCACTAGAGTAGGAACTCATGGTCAAAAATGCAGGTTGTCAAAGTTTCAGGAACCTTGGAAAATTCGTGAAATTGTCGAAAAAAAAACGTTTTCTCAGAAACTAGAAGGTTTTTCGAAAAAAGTTTCAAACAAAAGTTGTAGAGCGGAAAATTCTAATACACATGATGGCTTCTCGCTTTCTCGTGGTGTTCATATTGACTAATTAGAGGTGCATTTATGTAATGACGTTCTCCGTTGCTACTTCCAGTGGCTTGGAAGATAGAGGTTATGTCAACGTAAACAACAACAATAGTGGCACAGACACTTTTATTGAAGTCCACACGTCAGAGATTAATTTCAGCAAAGGACAAAAGCAGAATTCTGAGGAAAATTATGGACAAGGATGTAACAATTGAGAATATAAGAGACTTTTTGAAGCACAAAAACAGGGAAAATATATAGTAGAAGAATTGATTCCTAAGTATGACAACTATAAATCTTTCAAAATTGGAGTGCCCTTCCAGTTTGCAGAAAAAATTATGTCACCCGAAAATCTGGCCATACGGAGTTTTCATCAACAGATTCTACTTCAACAGAAATAAAACTATAGACAATACAAAGGTACCAGCTTCAAAGGAAACGAAGAATGTGGATTTTTTATTAAAGGATCGAGGGATCAAAATAAACTATAATATGTTAACAGTATAATACACCAAAACATACAATCAATTGGAAACAAACTAGATTAAATCAACTACACTGTAGGATCCCATGAAGAATGTGTGTGTTTATGCTTCACAGAACGTTGTAAAACAAGTGAACAATTAACTAATTTCAGTATACAAGGTTTCAGGTTGGCCTCTAGTTTTTGCAGATCAGAAGGGCTTCATGGTGGATCGGCGATATATTGTAGATCTGACCTCCAAGTCATGGAACGAACAGACATCATATCTATTTCAAATGTGTTCACCATTGAGTGCGCTGCGGTGGAATGCAAGTTGGATGGTGTTTGTTTCAATTTATGTCTCCAATGTACAGCAGGATATCCTGTTGAGTAAATTGAATGAAATATTAACTAAACTGACAAGTCAAAATGTTGAAGTTTTCTTGGCTGGGGACTTCAATATTGATTTAATGAAGGAAACTTCAATATCAAAAAAATTCCTTTCACTGTTGAACTCTTTTGGTATGTATCAGACAATGAAATTATACACGAGGGCAACCAGTATATCAGGATCATGCCTAGATAACATATTTACAAATTCCAATTGTGTAAGGGCTCTAGTAGAGCAATTTCATGTTTCAAACCACGCTCACGTAATTTATTTTCCAAAATTGAAATAGTGTACAAGATAAAAACACATAAGACTATTCAGTTTTGCAAAAAAAGGAGACATTTCGGTGTAAGATACTTGAGCAAAACTGGGAAGAAGTATATTCTTCGAAGTTAGTTTATGTAAATGCACAAAGGAGTAAGTTTAGGAATACATTTGTCCCACTGTTCAATGAAACTTTCCCTGTCAAAAAACGAAGCTTTGTCCATCGAGTCAATTTGTATAAAGATCCTTATATTCGTGATTGTTAACCGTTGCTCGACATACTTTATTTTCTGCAGATTCGAGACGCACTATTTGCAAGGCAAGAAATTACTCATATTTATATGATGAATTGTTTATCAAAGCTTGGAAGGATAATTCTACGTCCAGAGTTATCCGATCAGACAATGAATCAAAAATTATGTGGAAAATCGTAGGTGACATTAAAGGTTTTTAAAAGAAGTTCCAGAAAATCCCATTCAGCAGTTAGATCAGAGATCTTTTATTAACAATTTGAAAATGAACAGCAAATCTATATTTCTCTGCCCAGTAACTGAAACCGAGATCATTGACACAGTCAGAAATTTGAAAAATAAAACTAGTTTCACGGTTTTTTCCTTAGGCATATCTTTTTATCGAAATAAAAACGTAAAAATGAACACAGCTTTCACGTACTAATTGTCGAAACGAATACTCGTTGTGTTTTGCTCTATAAGGATCATAAATTGGATAAATCATGTCCCCGTGTGTTGGAAAATTATATTCATCCTTTTGTCAATAATACATGTTCATTAGTGAAACGATATAAAAAACTTATGAAAAAAAATTCGTCAATAAGTATTTATGCTAAATGTGCACATAATGGGTGTGAGCATTTTAAAATCGTTATATCCATCATTACTGCATCAGTGAAATTATTCAGTTTCTCTCTGAATTTTTATCACAAAGAATATTTGACAGCACAGATAAAAGAGGCTGAAAGAGAAATATACAAGAAAACACTACTAAGGCCTCTGAACTTTAAGAAAGAAACAATATTCAAATGTTACGACTCATTCATCAAAAAAACAAAAACTTAACAAAATATCGAATCCGACCCCACAGTGAGAAGAATGAGATCTGAAAAATTAGCACAGTATGATAGGGATGAAAATGATTTATTAGATTTGATAAAACTGCAGGCTGATAAACAGCATTTTTTCCAGAGAATTCTCGTTTCCTCTTAGAGCCACATTGTTCTGTTCTGACCAGATTCGAATTCTGCATAATTTATTTCAACGTAATTAGTAGTACATGCATTTCGATGCCACAGGATCAATTGTGAGACACCCTTATAAAGAAAAAAAAGAATATATTCATACAAAGGAGTTGTGATGTTGAAAACTGGGAGATATCAGCAGAACACAACCTGCAATTTTCAAATTGTTTCACGACCTTAGATATTCCTGCGAAGACGAAAACAAGTGGCCCTTATTTATTGGACTAATAACAGATTTTAGTTTCGCATCCATTCATGAAACTGTTAAAGCATTCAACAGAATGACACTGTTGGAATATTTAGAGTCATGTAATGAAATTGAAGAACGCCGAATTTCCAGTAAAAATCTGATCACTACAAACTTATGATATGCACTTTTTATGGGGATGGTATGTAAAAATGTTGAGAACCACGCAAAAAATGAACAGCAGAAATTTCTCTTCAAGGAATTGATAGCTGTTTTATAAATATTGATGATGAGATAGATTTGGACAGGTGGTTCAAAAATATAACAGTTCTACTTTGTAATGAAACTTCTGATTAACTAACAGAAGAGAGCTTGGAAAAATTATGTAGTGGAAGCAAGTCGCATTCAGAATGTGAATATATAAGCACAAGCGTGCAGAAATCCGATGAATTTTCGCTTTTTCGTTCCAGTCCTATAAAAATATCCAAATTTTCATAATGAAGTTAAGAGCCAGATTAAAAGTTCAGACTATATCAGCAATAAAGAAATATATATTGCAATGGAGAATTATTGAATATAATACTTAGAAAATACATTCCCTTTGCTTCTTCATGGAGTTGCATTCTAAAGCGAAAAAGACTGAGTAATGATATCATAAAAAACTATTTCGGGTATCTCAAATGTGGCATACTAGAAAGTCGAAAAAATATAAAATGCTCTAGATTCATTAGGGCTTATCAAAATGACAATAGAGCAATTTCAAGCGAGATAAATATGAATATAGGGAAGTCAAACTTAAATATAAAGAGACGCAACGAAATGAAAGCTAACGAAAAGAGTTCACAAAAATCATGGTCGAGGAAGCCAAAACGAAACACATCTCATTTTAGCGGTAATTTCATGAAGCAACTTGATATTGGAAATTAAATCGCAAATACGGAACAAATAGTCAGTCAGAATAAAAATGTGGACGAAATCATCATTATTCATGAAACCGGAAGTAATGAACAATCGTCATCTGATTTCCCAGATTTATACCTGACTGAAAAATGCATGGAGGACCTGTCTTCCTCTCAACGTGAATTACTCGGAAGAGAGACCGTTTCTCAGATAAATTATGATTTATAGAAAGCAGAAAGAAAAAACGAATAACAGCCCCTTTTTTCTAGATGTAAGGTCCACCAGAGAAAAAATTGTAGACAAATTAGAAATCCTTTTTGTTTAAACTGTGAAGCTACCAATTCTGGAATTAAAAATGAAAATGTAGCTTGAGCACAGTATGGACTGATTCGTAACGTTGAATGTAAATTGAGCGGATTGATTGTCGATAGAACCAATCGATTTTTGGCATGCTCTCCTGAAGATTTGATTCAACCTGATGGAATGATATAAAGTAACTATCTTTACAGCCTAAGGGCCTAAGAAATCAGGATCCAAATAAAACTGTTTGGAAATTTCTGGATGAATCCTACAAACTCAAATGATCATGTGAATATTTTTATCAAATTCAGGGATTACTAAATATTTGCGAGCGAAAATGGTGTGATTTGGTCATTTTCACATTTTAAGGAATGAGAATAATGAGGTTTGAAAGGAATATAAAATTTTGAGAAGATTTTATAGATATGGATAATTTTTAATACTTCGATTTCTTACCTTTCATAATAATCAATGAGAAAGAAAAAACTGTTGAACAATACTATTGAAAGAATGTGGAGAACCCTGAAGGATTTTGAATTTTTCCAAAATGGCTGAATAAAAGACATTAACTTTCACAGAACTATTCTTGACCGCTGCAAGGAAATCATCAGAAAAGAATTATATAGAAGCACTATTAGAAAATTTGTCCTGTCCAGTTCCGAAAATAGAAATAAGTGATTATTTTAGTCTGGACTTTGAAGAATACTTAACAAATTTCGTCATCGATAATTATCTATGTTTCATCGACACAAATATTTTTCAAAAATTGCCAGTTCAAATAGCGAGCAGTCTGTTTTCGGACCAAAAAGAGGAAAATAATACATGAATTTTTTAAAAGAATTTTGTGGCACTGCCTATTAACGAAAGTAACATTCATTTTACTTCAATTATTCAGGATGTGAAAATAAGGGAATTTCTATTTCTTGATCCTATAAGAAGAACAAAAATTTGGCAGAAAGTAGAAAACAGAAATATTTTTCTGGAAAAAATTTGAATGAAAGAATTAATATAAATGATTTTAGAAATAACATCAAAAGTTTCTCTCTTGAAAAATCTACGGCAATGCATGATGGGTGCTTGTATTGTTCGAAAATTGCAGAATTTGATTTTTATTTATATTTGTCTTGAAAAGAAAAGTACACATCTCGTGTCTCACGAATAAGCCACAACTCGAAAACGAACTTGTGAACAGCATATGTGACTTGTGTAGAAATTACTAAAAATTAAAGAAGAAAGCACGTACTAATATGAATAATGTCATGGAATATGCATATAGGGAAAACCATGTAAAAAAACGCGTCCTGCACTCTACCTCGGAGGTGGTGCGGAAATGAATGCTGACCCCTTCATATCAATATAGAGACGTCATCGACGAAGACGTTAAGCAGTACTGATGACGAGTAACAACTCAGAAACTAGTCTATTGCTACGATGGTTCGATGACAGCACGTTCCTGCAGTTTACTTCATGATCTAGAATTTCACTAATCCATATTATTAGTCATTTTCTTCGACAGATTATGAACGTCGTTAAACTATTTTCATCAATATACAGTCTTTCATGGGTCGTTCACCATATCCTAATGGTGAATGTAGGTCATTCGAACCTTAAAAAGTTACTAGCTGTGTATCTCGAAGTTATTCGTTCCAGAAGGAGATTCGCTCATGAATCTTGTCTTCAAATTGCGATAACTATAGATTAGGAATTCGAGGTCTAATTCCGATAAAATTTCATGTTTCACTTCAAGCCCTCCGAAAAAACTGATCGGAAGGAAATATCTATCTTTTCAGTTCACTATTCAGCTTCACACAGACCTCAAAATAATCCTAAGGCTCAGATCCTTACAAGACACCACAGATACTCTTGAGTAGAAAAGACAAAACTGTGGCTAGAAGACTCCGAATAGGCCACACCAGGCTGACCCACAGTTACCTGTTGACCTCAGATGATGAACCCAAATGTGAATACTGAACACTCGTCTAACTTGAACATCTGCTATCTCGCTGTCCACACTACGAAGAAAAGCGCCGCCAATTCAAATTGAAAAAAGACCTCAAGGACATCCTAAATTCGGAAAATCAAATTAAAATAGCCCTCAAATTCATTAAAGAATGTCAATTTTTTAATCACATGTAAAAAAAAGACATAAGGTAGAAGTAAAATAAATACAGTTCCAAGTAAAAAAATAGTTAATATAAATTGTCAGTGTTCAAAAAAATGCAATGAAATATTCATCCTAGTCGTTCCGGAGACTTGGTGATTTCGTTTCTCAAAATACATATATTTACGGTCTTGCAAGAGAAAACAAAATTACACGCAAACGTCTCAGAGATGGTTCTGGTCATGGAAAGGAAAAGACTGTCGAGTATCTCTTGAAGATAAATGACAAAACTCATGTTATCAGTAAGAAAGACTTTCGTGACACGTTCGAAATAAACAATGGACGTCTTTATAGATGTATTACTAAGATAATTTCAGAATGCAGAGAAACACGTGGTACTACAAGTTCTAGACGGTTGGATGATTCTGTTATAGTTAGTCACATACAGAGTTTTCAAGCTTATCAAAGTCATTATAGCAGAGCACAAAATCCCAACGGGAAATATTTGAACCCTGAATTAACGGAAAAACAAGTATAACCTGTACAAAGAAGATTGTAATAAATGTGAAAAAATTAAAATTTTATTATCACGTATTCAATACTAAATTCAATTTGCAATTCAAACCCCACACCAGGATTCATATAGGATACGTGATGAACTTAACCTGATTCCTATTGTACCGAAAATGTGATTGTTTCATTTTTTGTTTGTCATGGAAATTTCTGAAAAAAAATTGAATTTTCTTGCCCAAAACCAATGAAAATAACTAAGGATAAAGGTGTTATGTATTCTAAATAGGTAGGTACCTCTAGAGTCTGCTCGGTGCGATTTTTGAAATATGAGTTGAACATACTGCCACAAGATTTTATCTTACTCAAGAATTCCATATTAAAAATAAGTGTTTCCTTCAATTATCTTAATCTGAGCTATATACATAGAGTTAATTGGAGATAAAGTATTTTGAATTGGTCTAAGGTAACTCTATCTCAGTTTAAGGTAAATATGTTTATTTACCAAAACATATCTGAAATGCCAGGACCCCTTCTGTCATGTAAGGATAATAATGCAGGAGGGTCATGATTTAATACTGAGGTAAGTTTTTTAGGTAACGAATGTTATTTTTAATCGATAATCTATGATTAATTCATGTGAATGTGTACATGAGGTTGAAGTACCTACCACAGGTAATAAAGATACAGTTTTGTAGACAGGAGTGGATATCGCATTTCTAATCTTCATAGTTCTGATGATCTATTTCATATATAGTTATCAAAAACCCCGTGTTGTCACGCTAGTTTCTGATTTGACAATTTTTTTCTTAATATATTGTATTAAATCATATATATTATTTATTGAGATATTGTATTGATTTGCTGATTCTGAGTATGTAAGATTATCGTTACTGAAAATAATCAAAATAGAGTTTGTAATCTGAAAATGACCAGTTATTTTATGCAAAAGGGTATGATTTGAAGTATAATGAGGGGTATTATGCATCTTCGGAAGATGCTTCTAATTTCAAAACAGCTTAATTCTAGGATTTGTGGTTTTAGAGTGGAGCATAACCATGCTCCGGATAACATTCTGCCTCAAGAACTCAAGTTGAAGAATATACTGTCGTTCAGAAGCAGAACCGAAACCACCACTCTTTTACCAATTTTCATGGAGGAGGAAGTTCGTCATCATGAGGCTTCCCTGAGATTACCCAATGGGTTTAGTTCAGTAAAGCCCATGACGCAACGGGAAAGGCGAAAGGTACAACCTCCTATCCCGGCAAGTTTGGATGACACATTCTCTGGAAATAGGGCCACAACAGAGAACCTTCTTTGAAGGAATAAGAAATGGGTCGTGTCTCGGGCCATCATCAGTGAAGCTATAAATTCTGAAAGTCTCCATCTGCACATGGATGACACATTTGAAATTGTGCCCAGAGTAGGTGGAGCACATCAGTTATTCATTGTGCACTGGATGAGGGAGCACGCAGAGAGTATAATTTCTTGATTTTTTTCCAGTTTGGCATTTCTCAATTGTTTTCTGTTTTCTCGGAAGGCTCATCCTGTGGTATTTTGTTTGATGCCCAATCGAACAAGACAGACCTATTTGGTGTTTTGCAATACACACGAGAATCTCATAATCATCCCTTAACTCCTCTGTCCTGTGTGATTATGAGATAGCTCTAAGGCAAGCAGTTTTGGATGGGTTCCCCGGAATTTCCTTGAGAGGTTGCTGATTGCACTATGCCAAAAATGTTTGTTTCAGGGTGAGTATGATATACACATATTACAAATCAAATTTGTATGAAATTATATAAGATAAATACAAAATTTTTCTAACTTTTACAAATATTTTGCAGCTCTTCAAATGCATATTAATGACGCAGTTGCTGTCAGAATGGATATGGCTATTCCTCTGTTGCCTGCAGATGAAATCTCTGAAGTAATTGAACACATTTGTGGACAAATAAATAATATTCATTTCACAAGGTACATGCAGAAACAATGGTGTAACACAAAAATTTTTGTGTTCGGTATTGATAATAGAAAAAATAACGCCGTTGAATCTCTGCATGGACAATAATTGTTGAAAATTAGTGCTTTGATTTAGCCAGAGTACTAAGTGGGCTGCAGTTGACAAGAAGGGAAAGACGCCCATAAGTCGAACTTAATCAACGCATGAGTAAGTAATTTGGTCATTGGCATTAATAAATTGTTTGATCCAAACATGCCAAGTAAGTCAACTTAAAATCTTAAGATGCCAATTTTACTGAAATAATCCAATTTCAACTGAGGAAATTTCTGACACAGACATAATTCCAAATCATGTCCCAGGCTTAGAGGAGGTGCCAACTGTGGATATGGACCAGCAAGACGCAGCTCTGCTGCCACTGGTTGAAATGCTGGGTAACTATATACTCGTATCTGTTTTAATAAAGGCATTATACTACCAAACATTCACAAAAATAGGGAAGTTTCACAGGACCAGTTAGAAATGACAAAATAGAGAAGTTAAAAAAGACTTTGGTGGGGCAAGTTATATTGATAGTAAGAAGGTAGCAGAATACTCGAAGCCATTTTCAGAAGGTGAATTTGTTCGATGGAACTAGCGGATATTTTGTGTCCAGAAAAAAAGAAAAAATTTTCAGAAATTAGTCTATCGAGAAGAACTGTCACAAGACGAATAGATGAAATGGATAAAAGTATAAAGTCTCTTTTGGATAAGTGTTGGAAACATGTGTTTGTTTCTCGATAGCAGTGGATGAAAGCACTGATAATAATGATACGGCACAGCTAGCAATCTTTATTCGCGCAGTCGATCAAAGCTTCAGAATAATAGAAGACTTGCTTGCGCTCAGGCCAATGAAAAACACAACGAGGGGTGAAGATATTTTCAAAGAAATTATCAGTGCTTTCGAAGATTTCAAACTGGACTGGACAAATTTGAGTAGTGTTACTACAGATGGAGTTCCTGCGATGGTAGGGAAAAATGTAGGAGTAGTTGCTAAAACTAAATCATAATTATCAAGCAGAAATATTGCCATTGATGATCTGATAACATTTCATTGTATTCTGCATAAAAAAATCTTTGCGCAAAATCGTTAAAATTTAAACACGTAATGGAGACAGTTGTTTCTTGCGTAAATTTCATTAAATCAAGAAGTTTGAATCATCGCCAGTTCCAGCAATTCCTTCAGGACTAAGAATCAGAATATAAAGTTATTATTTTCCATTGTGAAGTTCGGTGGCTCAGCAAGGGCAAAATGTTAAAAAGATTCTACGAACTGAGAGAGGAAGTGAAATCTTTTATGGAGATGAAGGACAACAAGATATAGTCCAGCCATTGGGGGATGAAATAGGGTTAACTAATTTGGCATTTTTGGTTGATCTCACCGGTTAGTTAAACGAACTTAATTTGAAAATGCAGAAACAAGGCCCATTTGCTCATGAGCTATTCACTTATGTCAAATTTTTTCAAATCAAACTTCTATTGTGGGAGAATCAAATTCTCAATGGGAATATCTATCATTTTCCTACGGTGTGAAAACAGCCGAACGAGATAGCAGAATATGACCTTTAAAAAGTCGTACGCCACTGTACGATTGGGCGGATTTGATGCAAGAAGAAATGAACTCTTGTCAACGACTGTGGAAACTTATGTAATGAGGAGTAATTTGAATTGTTGTTGATTGGATTAAAGAGCCCTAGCAGAAAAAATTTCATTAACCGCATCCACTTACACCTCTTGGGGGTGGAGGGGGGACACCTGTCAAATGAAAAAGTTCGATTTATCGGAAAATGTACATACAATCGATTTCAAATTTGGTGTGGACTTTCGCCAGAAATAACAGAAAAAAATAGCATTAACCACATCCACTCACACCTTTTGGGGGTGGTAGGGGGGACACCTGTCAAACGAAGACGTGCGTTTTCTCGGAAATTGTACATACAATCGATTTTAAATTTGGTGTTGAATTTCGAGGGCCATAGCAGAAAAAAATGGCATTAACCGCATCCACCTACACTTTTTGGGGGTGAAGGGGGGACACCTGTCAAAAGAAAAAGTGCGATTTCTCAAAAAACTGTACATACAATCGATTTCAAATTTGTTGTGGACTTTCGAGAGCAATAACAGAAAAAAATGGCATTAACCGATTCCACTTACACCTCTTGAGGGTGGGGGGGACACCTATCAAATGAGAAAATTCGATTTCTCGGAAACTGTACATACAATCGATTTTAAATTTGTAGTTGACTTTCGAGGGCCATAGCAGAAAAAAATGGCATTAACCGCATCCACCTACACCTCTTGGTGGTGGAGGGGGGACACCTGTCAAATGAGAAAATTCGATTTTTTGGAATCTGTACATACAATCGATTTCAAATTTGGTATGGCAATAGTTATGTGAACTATTACATGAGAAATAGAATCCGCAAGTATTTGAATAACACTTGTTTCATAGCAATTAAAGATAAAAAAAATTTTGAAAAATAAGGACCTACTTATTTTAGCTTATTTTATTCAAAACAAACGGAACTGCAAGAAATGTAAAATTCAAGTAATCTCTAAAAGGATCGTTACCGTTTATAGTTCATCAAGACACTTTAATCACGGACGATTGATGACAACATATGATGAAGGTCACGAAAGATTGAATGCTAAAAGGAAGTTACTCCTCTTGAAGCCATCTGAATAAAAAAAAAAAAATGTCCGAACTGATATAAACTTAATCAATCAGGGAAATCTTCAGGATATAAAATCTGATCCGACTTTAAGAAAAATCAGATCAGAAGCTAAAAGACACCTCGACAAAGATGTGAATGATTGGTTAGATATATCTCAGATGCAGTTACGCAATGGGGAATATATCCAAGAAGTCAGCATAAAATTTTTGGTGAAATTTTTCAGCAAATAGCAACTGCATCAGGTACTGAAATATGAGAAAAAGACCAGATAGTCCAAGTTCTTTTTGCACTTTGATGCAACAAGGTCTGTCATAAGAAAGCCGTATGAAGGATGCAAACGGATTTATCTATATTCTGGGGTTATTCAAACCAGTAACAGGCGAATTTTCCCAGTGATAGAATTGGTGTCAGGGGCGAACTACACAAGGGATCTACGCAAATTTTTCGGCGATTTTAAATATTTTGCTAAGGAGCATTCAGACTGGCCTATTTTCACTGTTGTTGTGACTGACTCTTGTTTAGCAAGTTTGAATGCATTATCACAGAAATTTTGTGAAATGCAGTTGATTGATATATTTAATCACTGTTATGATAATTACTATATTTTTGCCGGAAATCCACGAGAAGACATGATTTCCCTTCTTCTCTGTTATGCCCATTTTGTAAAAATGTGTTGCAAAGACATTGAACACACTGTAACTCAATTCAATTCTCAAAATCAAATAAAGGATTTGATGGCTGCCTGTATGACTTTGAAAAAATTCCAACAGATTGAGATTTGGATGGAAAATATTTTCATTTTGTTGTGTTATCCATGCAATGATACAACGGTTGAGGAATCATTCGATAATTAATTGATGCTAGCTGCCAGTAAAAATCACGGCATATCCAAGGACTTCAAACATGATCTAAAATCAACAGAAATATATTCGGCGCAGGATCCTCCAAGTCATTCTCTTGCTAAACAGAGTCGCTTCTACAAGCATTTCGAGGGGATCGAATATAACATTGAAAAGGATGTAGTGAATGAGTGTGACAACGGGTAAGTAATGCTCCCATTGAAAATTATTTTAATACTATAAAACATATACTTCTACGAGGAGAAAGAAATTGGAAGTGCTCACGATTTGTGAGAGCTAATAGAGAATCAGTGTTGTCACAGGGCGTGTTCATATACAGGACAGGTCGATGTGGAAACGAAGAAAGCCACTTTATAAAGGACATTTCGAGGGACGACATTTGAAAAAAATTTCTGAAAAACAAACTGAGAAAATAGATCCAAATGAACTAATACACCCATTTGTCAGTATTGTTTACAGGGGTCCTTAGACCCTACCGCCACCGATTGGGTTCAATGTGATGTATGTGATATGTGGGTGCATCAAATATGCGAGCCTGATAAAACTTTCACTGGAGAATTCACCTGCAAACTCTGTGAAAGAACAAAAGGAGAAAAAACACCTGACAAATTGCTATTAAAACTAACCGAACAAAAATTTTTTGCTAACGGTCTCATGAGAGATCATTCATATTACAAAAGTTTTCCTAGTGGAAGAGGATATATAGTATCGATTATAAACAATCCCCATAAGAAATTAACACTCGCAGATTACTTGAGTTTAAATGGTGAAAATTGGCTAAGTGATGCAGTCATCGATTTCATTTTGAACTTAATGAATAGAAAGGGTGTTTATCACATAATCGATGCTGGACTTCACACAAAGGATAATTTGTATATACCCCTATTAGTCAATGGGAATCATTGGTGTGCCGTCGAGATAAGTATTGAGAACAGAGAATTCATATATCTGAATCCATTCGGAGAAGAACATTCTACAAGTATTTGAAAAAGTTCATAACCTATCGGAATAAAAGTAATCAACTGGAATCACTGTAGAATTTAAATTCTAGGAAAATAGTCAGCAAAAAACATATGAAGCAAACTGATGGCCATAATTGTGGTATTTTTATATTATACTTGTTCAAACAGATCATCGAAGGTAAATCTCTAAATGATTATGCGGATATGGATGAGTTGAGAAAAGAATTACAGCTAGAGGACTTGAATTCGCCTGTGTCCGTGGAGAACATATGTGTTAACATCAGAAATGAAGCTCAGAGGCGGTGTGAATATTGTTTCAGAATATTTCACGAAAGATGTCTATTTCATAACAAAATGGAAAACGATATTTGCGAGCTATGTTCTCAATACATATGAAGATGAAAACATCTACACAATTCCATAAAGTCACTGATATATTAGGGAATGAAATATTTTTGGATTCAAGAGACTCGGGAGACGTCTTCGATTCTATATACAGGGTGTTCGACGGCGTATTAGGCGTTTCTGGAGAACTGGACCTATTTGAAATCTGGAAATTCGGATTATGATATTGTGCGACATTATCTACCGAGCTAAAATATTTTTGGAGCCTGACCACTTTCAGTTTAACAGGAAGTGAAAAAAAATGTTCAGAAATTTTTTTCTCTGTTTTTTTGTTTTTGAATTTGATACAGTATGCGATCATGAATACAGTGGTTATCAAACCGTTGCATTCGTCAAAATACTTTCCGAAATATAAAAAAAAACTGAAGAATAAAGGGAGATAAGAGTATTCGGTATTATGTTTGTTATTTCTAATCTAGATATCTTCAGCACAAACCGTTTTCACGTTTTTGTAGTCGAAGAGTATATCAATATACTTAACAAAGGCAGTAAGTAAGACAAAGTAATTATTGGCGAACTAAATTTAACTACAGATGAAGAATGCAGAAAATAAAGTACACCATACCAAAAAAAAGTTATAGAAGAGATATTTATTTGAAGAAACAAATCAATAAATTAGATTCTGTCATTAGAAAATTGAAAAATGAAGACTGAATTAGGAAAAATCGAATTTTTCATCAGAGATCTATCAAAAAGGTAGCAGTTAATGGTAACAACATACTATAATTCAAGTCTCTGTAAAAAGAACGGTGAACGTTATACCCTTGATTGGGTATATTCTTGTATTCTCATGAAAATCAAGAGATACAAATTATACAACTACATGAGAGAAAACAAAGTTTTGTAATTACCGTGTCCAAGTACACTTTCAAGGTAAATATCTTGTGAAAGAAATATATCATAAAAATATACCAACAATTTTCTCAGATATATCAGAAACAAAGATGGCTCATGTGGATCCCAAAAACCGTCAAGAGGAAAAACGAGGCACATGGAAATATGGGACAAAGATTTGATGAAAACATTATGAATTTTTTTGGTTTCGTAGATTTGAAACAACACACCCTACATAAAATGAACAAAAAGCTTGGAGACCATGCTCTGCTTATAATGTCCCAGCCATATGCAGGTCAAGGATAAGAAGCATCGGCTGGCTTTTTAAGTGGGGGAGACATTCCAGAAGATGTTCTCGCAAAAATAATGCTGGAATGTTTAATTCGGTGCGAAACTGTAGGACTATACATAGATGCTATTACCAGCGAAGGGGCAAGCTGGAACAGGAAAATGTGGGAACACCTGAGAGTGGAGAACTCCAATCAACCATGGTGTGAACACCACATGGATAAGTCTCGAAAACTAAGAATGTGTTCTCATCTAATGAAGTGTCTGATAAAATATTTAATTAAAATAAGAAATTAAGGGTACATGAATATTACATAAGTTAATAGCAATAACAATATACCAATTATTCCAGATTCCAGAAGGTTGGGTAAAATTTGTTCATTTCGAAAATTTACTGGAATATAAATGAAAAAAATATTCAAAATGGCTTACAAACTAACTTCAAGCCTTATATATCCCAGCTATGGACAAGAAATGAACACTCGTGTGGCGTTTCATGTACAATGAGTTTCAATAATTTTTCTGCAATAGGTACACCCAGAAAGAATTAAAATCATTCCATTTTATTCAGTGATCTGGCAGCTCAGGCCTTCAAATGCAGAATAATTGCAAATGTAGATCCTACAGTAGCCTTTTGCCAGAGGATCAACAATGAATTCTATAAAAGCTCTTACTGGATTAAGACAGAATTCTCAAAAGTATGAGGTGATTATTAATTAGAATAACATCCAAAATTATGTCAGAATTCATAAATGAAATAGCAAACAGGAAAATGAAAATCATATTCACATGAATGAGATCCATGTACATAATGATTTTCAGCAACTGGATAACTTTTTGTTTCATTTGGAATTATGTAAGCAGAGTTCTCCACCTGATTTTTACATATCCAAATCGACCTATGAGGGATTCAAGGCCACTTTTTCATGCACCTTAGATTTATGCTCATATTTATCAAAATTGGGTTTCAAATACCTGATGAAATTAAGACCATTTGGAGGTAACTTTCACTTCAACTGAAATGTTTATGAGCAATAATTATAATTTTTAGCAATTCTTTGGGATGATGAGGGCAGCTGGAGGATGTAAAAGTCATCACTTTATTCCCTTTTCGAACCACCAAGGGGAAGTAATGTACCAGGTGGAGAGGTGATGAAGTCTCTCCTTAAGACAGGAGATCATAAAGAAAGAAGGCAAAAACTTGATCCAGAAATTGAGGGACAAAATTGATAGAAATAGATCAAGCTTTTGCTTATTTCAGATTGTATAAAAACAATAATTGGTGATAGAAATGAAAAATTTAATAGGTTCGCAAAAAAAATTAGTATTTAACATTTCCATCAAAAAAATTATAAATTTTCTACATGAAAAAAAAAAATTCAAACATTTTAGATAAAGAATTAAATAGAAAAATTATATCGACTATACGATTTCACCTACCATACCTAAAAAGGTGGTAGGTTGCATCGAACATCGAAATAAAATTTCAAAACATAAGCTTTATGCATATATAATATCTAGATTGAGCATTTCTTGTTCAAGGGAACAGAGTGAGAGAGCACAAAAAAATAAATCAAAACTTCACGCAAAACCGGCGAAATTATATTGGAAACAACCACAACTCGGATCCAACCACACGTCATCAAAATAAAAAATTAATTTAACATGTTAAATGATAAAAAGTATATCTTGACAGTTAAATCCTTAAGCACATATAAAGCCGTGTCTCCACGAATCTACAGTTTACCAAAAATTCATAAAAGAGACATTCCTCTCAGACCAATAGTCTCAACTCCTAATTCACCAACCACTGAGTTAAGTAAATATGTTGCCAGTATTTTATTCAATGCATGATGTGGTTCTCACACCTATGCTGTGAAGGATACATACGAGTATTGTGAAAAAGTGAAAAATTTACGACTCCCCATCAATTATAAAATAATTGGACGTGGTAAGTCTTTTCACCAACATTACCTGGAGTTTTACTGAGAATTTAATATCTGATCAATGGGAATAGATAAGTGCAGTAACAACTATCCCACAAGATGAATTCTTGAGATTGTTGAATTTTTTTTTGGCTAATTACTTTCAATATGAAGATCAGTTTTATGAACAGACGTCTAGATGTTCCATGGGAAGCAATCTAAGTCCTATTTTAGCTTCTCTCATACTGCTGATGAAATAAAAAAATTGATTGGCCTTGTTCAACAGTAAGTATAATAATATTCCATTCATCATATATCATGTTCTAGTGTAGGTGGATATTCAATTTGGTTTTATTTAAGAGGCAGCAGATCTTCAATTTCCAATTCATTTTTCTACAGATATCATAATATCATAGAAGATAAGAGTACTTGCGCATTATCGCTAGCTCGAAAAAAGGAAGCGTGGCAAAAAATACATTCTGCTTATAGTGCTGTTGCAACAAGAGGAGTAAGATCTGTTAAACAGCTGAGAATTATGTATGATAACAGGAAGCAGAAAGCTAGAAAATCATTGGCAGAATATAATGTAGGTCAATTATTTGTATTACTACTGTTAATTGATGGTCTGCCTATTCGAGTGATATATTTGTAGAAAAAAAATTCATGAGGAAAAATGAAGAGCTGTCTGCAAAACATCACCCAAGCAGAACTCGAAACAGGGGTAATGTAACTGAAGAAACTAAAACTGAACGCGATATAAACGGTGAACATCTACTACAAGAACTGCAGTTTTTAAAGTCGAGCTATGATAATATTTTATCTTCTCTGTAACGGTTTGTAACAATATATTATTGAAAATAATTCACCGGGGTGATGTTAGCTCCCGGCCGGCCAGCTCCAAGCGGCCGACCTGCTCCAAGCGGCTGGCCAGTTCCACCACGGTCAATACCGAATTGACCATCTCTCGACAGAAATTGGTTCGTTTAAGTTGAACTCAGCGAAGGATCACATGGAAGTGATAAATTCTATAGGGAAAAACGAATAATTTAATTCGAAAATGATCAGATATTCTATCATGTCATTTCAACATGAATCAAACTCGGTCCATGCTCGGCCGGATTCACTCACGTTTTGGATGTCCGGCCAAGAATTTTGATGAATGCATTTGATAGAGTATATCTTTTCATACTATTTGAAAAAAATTCAACAAATTCTGTGAACCCTTGACCCCCAGCTCCACGGATCGAACGAAGTGTTCTTCCGTTTCTTTCTCGACTATATCCCGTATCAGATGTTTTTTTCGTGTTTCGGATGTCCAGCCAAGAATTTTGAGTAATGCATTTGATGGGGTATATCTTTTTATACTATTTAAAAAAATTTCAACCAATTCTGTGAACCCTCGACCCCCAGCTCCAAGGATTAAACGCAGTGTTCTTCCGTTTCTTTCTCGACTCTGTCTCGTATCAAATGTTTTTTTTGTGTTCTGGATGTCCGGCCAAGAATTTTGAGTGATGCATTTGATAGAGTATATCTTTTTTATACTATTTAAAAAAATTTCAACCAATTCTGTGAACCCTCGACCCCCAGCTCCAAGGATCAAACGCAGTGTTCTTCCGTTTCTTTCTCGACTCTATAACGTATCAAATGTTTTTTTTGTGTTTGAGATGTCCGGCCAAGAATTATGAGTGATGCATTTGATAGAGTATATCTTTTTATACAACCAATAAAAATTTCATCCAGTTCTGTGAACCCTTGACCCCCAACTCCACGGATCAAACGCAGGGTTCTTCCGTTTTTTTCTCGACTCTGTCCCGTATCAAATGTTTTTTTTTTGTGTTTTCGATGAAAAATAGAAGACATTTTCAAAATGAGCTCGAGAAATCATTGATCACAGAATACTAAATGATAATAATACTGGTAAATATTGTTGAGAAAATCGTGCTTGGCCAACAAGACAATATTTTTGAGTTTAAGTACAGATATGTATATATCTTTAACAGGCGAGCTGAGTGAGGAAATTATTTAATCGTGTCGATCCTGATCAGGATAATGAAATTAATTCATAAAGTTTTTGCAGGGTCGTCGATTCTTGATATATCGATGTTAAAAATTTGAATCGAATCTGTTCGTTTGAAGTGGGTAAAATCGAGTTCAAAGATACATACAGTACTAATAAATGCATTCATAATTAAAAAAAAAAACACTTTTACGGCGTTTGATTAACCCAGGGTTGCAGCAACGTCCCCCGAAATGATACTCCTCACTATGCTGATTATCTTAGTTATCAAATTTAATACAACCTCATGCTTCGATATGGCCTCCCCAAATTTATCAGCTATATACGCTAATCAGGGAAGCAGAAATGAAATGGTTTCTCAGCCCAGATGGTCGAACTTTTTCAACTATTTTATGAAAGTATCTGAATGATGCACCAAACTACGGCAGCTGTAGGTAGTAAACCATTGCAAGAATTTTTTTTATACTCTATCTAACGCACGTGTTCTAGATGATTCATTTTTGAACAAAGTTTTCGCACCCTGATCTGTTTGTATAAACATACCATGTTTCTGGTTCGAGTGAAGCAATAATATCTGATATGCCATTTGGATGTTTTTGCTTTGAATCTTTATTTCACATTCGTCTTACTTTGTGAATACACGTAGTGGTTAGACGCTTCGAAAAATTTTCAATAGTTATACTTGTGTTTTATATTGACTTATAGTGAATCGTGTTTTTGAGAAGACTTGAGCAATTTAGTGAATTGCAAGTGATAAATAAACTTTCTTAAGTTATTCGAATAGGAATTAGTTCCATCTATATTTGAGTGGTGAGTTCATACATTGATATTCTAAAAGACATAAGAATTCCATTTCTGATTTCATATACAAAATGGGTTTGTGAAGGGTGGTCAGATTTCGATGTTTTAGCACTACATCTCCTAAATTAAGCGAGGTAGAAAAAAAATAATATACATGTCATGTTCTCTTTTTTCGAGAAACATAATTTGCTGAAAATGGCTACAGGGTGATTTTGACCAATTATTATAATTCGCTATAACTTCCGCAGTATTGCCGCTACGCCCTCGAAATGAAAACATCTTTAAAGCAGTTTTTTCAGTACCTTTTACTAGTGCTATCGAAATTTCAGTGCCGCTCGAAATGTAAGAGAAATTGAAAAAATTATTTTTTTTAAACCAGATTTAAAAATTTTTTGAAATATTTTCTATGTGACGTCACTAGTTCAAAGATCGTTTAAATGCAAATTTTTGAAAGCTTGACTTCGTCATAGTAATAAAAACGAAAATCAGCGCAGAGCTATGACAGAATTGCCAACATTTGCTTTCAAATGATCACGAAATATTTTCAAACATTTCTCTGTTTGACGACACCGTTGCAACCTCAGAATACTGATCTCTCGAAATATTTTTGATAAATGTTTACGCCAGAATTCAACTTTTATGAAGACGAGAAGACGTTGTCGGAAATCAAAGAATTAATTTTATTTATTCAAATACAATTTGGTGTGGAATTTTCTTACCGATTACCACACGAGATCAAATTAAAATCAGGAATTTTTTTCGCTCATGTATATTTTAAGCAAATTATCCCTCGTCTTTGATTCGGGATAGTTTTCAAAATATTCAAGAGCTCAAAAAAATTTCCGGAAATAAATTGATTTCTAGTGGTATTACTATTCATAATCTGATAATTTTTGAGGAATATCTAACATTGTTTTTTGTTTTGTAGGGTTATGATATTTTGAGTTGATGACATACAATTGGCATCGACAATTAGACAGCTTTGATCAGACTAACGACATTAACGAAATACTCCTACTAACAGAAACAGTATTAAATATCGACTCTTTCAATTAGAGGCAGGTTCTTATAGTTTAAACTATTTCTGTTATACAAAATGGAATCTTTCAGAGGAGAAATGAAATCCAAACGTGAAGTTATTGATAAAAGAGAACTAGCAATGTATTTCTCTAATTTGAAGCTCAGTTGCGAAAATGCTACGTCCCTAGCAATTGATGATGAAATTATGATAAATGCAGCCAAACACTTCTATTGTTCTGACGATTATTATTATAGAAAAAATATCAAGAGAATTTTGGGGAGAAATTCAAACGGTGTGAAGAATTATTTCGAAGTAGTTTCAAGATTAGTAGACAGTAGACAATTTTGTGACACATCTGAAAGTGAACTGCACAGATCAAAAGAGCCCAGTAAAAGCAGATTTTCAAATGAGAGTACTACAAGTATGAAAGTAACCGATGATGAACTCGACGTTCCAGCAACAATAAAAAATGTGTTCGATCAAGCATATAGGAAAGAAGAAACACTAAATATACTTCCTCTAGGCAGTATCAACGAGAATGCAAATGATGGTATTGAAAATGAATATAATATAAGAAAAGATATTTGCGTGTTCTATATCAGAAGAAGAATTCATTTTATCATTGGAAGAATTGGCAGATATTTATGATGATTCTGACAATGTCCTTAAAGAAGGAACTTATGTTTTCATAATTAAATCAAAGATTTTTCAGTTCGTAAATAATACATGCACCATAAATGTTAAAAAATACTGGTTCACGAAAAATCGCCAAAAATTATCAGTATAGGTATGCCTATTGTAGTCATAGAAATTGCAAGACATTTGTGATTGAATGTGACATGACAACTATCCATGACAAAGGTCTCCTATTCAAAGTGAGAAGTTCTTCTAGGAATTTCAATCATCAAATACAATTAACCAGACATGTGAAAGGAATCGAGAGAAAATTAACAGGGCACAAATATACAAATGATAAACCGTTGACCATGTTGATTGATTCGACTGTGAACGCGAATTCAAAATTATTGGCTGAGAATAATCTGCAAAATATAAAATCGAAACATGTCTTCAAAAAAATTCGGTCAGAAACATTACAGAAACTAGACAGAAACGATGATGACCTCATAGATTTACACCTAATGAGGAGAAAAAATCGCAGCTATATTCAGCAAACCGGTGAGCCGATGTTAGCATACATGCATAGCAGGGAACAAATGGAAATGATCAGATCGAGACTCAGTAGGAGTGAAAAAAGAAAAATCACACTTTACTTAGATGCAACTGGTACGGTGATTCGTCAGCCTAAGTCAAAAGATGAAAAACGTATTCTTCTTCATTCATTAGTTATTCAGTTAGGGGATGAAATAAGTAAAACTGTCTGTACTGTGTCAGATTTCATTTCTTCCCGTCATGATATTGCTGCTATTCAGGAGTGGTTGAATAATTTCAAGAGTTATTGGTGCTCATATAATAATGTATGGCCAATATTCGATCGAGTGGTGACTGATTTTACTATGGCCGAAATCAATGCAGTATGCTTGTCATTCAATGAAATGTCTCTGATAAAGTATATAAACTACACTTATTCCTACATCGAAGGTGAGGAGCAATGCGAAAATATAACACAAATTAGTTTGTGCTGTGCTCATATGATGAAAATTTTTTCATCACAAATCAATAAATCTTTTTCTGAAAGACCCGAAGTCGTGAGAAACATTCTAAATGAGAGTTTTGCTTCATGTTTCATTATGAAAACAAAGCAAAAGTTTCGAGTTTGGTTCGATCATTTTTTGGTAATTTTGACAAGTTCAAAATATAAGGGAATTTCTGTTGACTATGCAGAGAAAAAACTCGCTGAACTCAATAAACAAATTCTTCACGATGGAAATGTAAATGGAGAAAATCTTTCAGATGCTTCGGAAAATCGGGACATCATCAGTTATGATAGTAATGCAAAATCTCATTACAAAAAATCGAAATTTTATGTATAATTCAAGAATAGGCAAAACGATTTATTGACTTCCATTTGTAATGATGGTGTGGAGGAAGCAAATCCTTATTACCATCCAACCTTCATGAATTTTGTGTTAGAACGCTATATAACATATTTACCGATGTGGACATCTATGATCGTTGGTGAAAGGTCATGCAATGCACCAATAGAGAGCTACTTTGGCATATTGAAAAACAATATTCTAAATAACAATCATAGATTGAAATGTTCTCGATTTGACAGAAAATTGAGAAAATATATAATTATAATTATAAGCTAAAAAAATTCGAGATCGATAAAAATAGATGCGCTACTAAAAAACGAGGAAAAAGTGCTGCATGTGAGGAAACATGGTCGAACTAACCATTCTTATTACAAAGGAAGATATTCAAATCAATTTTGGAAGAATCAGTCTACAAACGTTATACATTATTGAGTAACTATCTCATAGATGACTGTGAATACTATTCCAGAATTAGGAAAACGGCATACGTTATTGCGAAATATGAATTCATATCACGGCAAGCTGTACATTTACAGTATTTGTACAATGATTCGTTCGAAAGATTGAATGCTCCTACAATTTCTGGTAATAGAATCAATTCATGGTTGGATGGTAATTTGATAATATTTTGTTTGGAAATTTTTACTCATGATTCCTTAGGTCCCGATTTCATGGTGATAGATGAGTTCAGCAGAGAAATTTATCAGGGAAAACGCGTTATTTCTCCGGTATTTCCTGAATTGAAGAAAAATTCGAAAATTATCATGCCATTCAATCAGAATGGCAATCATTGGATATTAGTGCACATTGATTTGAAAAACAATAACTTTTATTATATGGACCCTTCGGGAGTTAATAATAACGGCAATGAATTCATGCGTCAAATGAATATTTTCTTGAAAAAGTATAACAAGAAATTCAAAAGTTGCGTCAATTCGCAGCTGACTTTATCCTTCAAAGATGATCTTCCGTTGCAGCAGGACGATTTCAATTGTGGGATATTTGTAATTTATTATGCATCATGCATTATACATAATATTATGACAAATGTCATAATAAAATTAGTGTCACGAAAAGCGTACTTCCTAAATTTTTTCATATTTTCTTGTGAGAAAATAACTTTGGACAGTCTATGGGAGATGATTTCCCTTCATTAGGGACCTGTAGCGGTCTTCAACTATCAGAAGTGCCGTAAAATCATCGCTTGGATGGCCGAATCTGGTTTCAAACCCTCCCGGTCAGAGAGCAAGGACATTCGCGTTTTGAATCTGAATATTAAAGGCATATCGAAGGACAAAGCGGATTATTTATCGAAATTAGCAGGCGAACTTGGCGTTGAAGTGATTCTACTTCAAGAAACACATGTTGCCACAGAGGAAGGTCTTCGTGAAAGAGGAAATTTGAAAGGTTATGTACTAGTTGATTTTTTACTTAGTAAAATTTACGGTCTAGCCTGTTACGTGAAAAATTCTCTAGTAGATAATGTCGAACTGATCCAAAAAGGAGAATTCGAAGGAGTTTTTTTCATTTCATTCAAATTTTGTGACATTTCCGTCATTAATATCTATAAACCTCCAAATATTTCATGGCCAAGAAATTTCAATGTAAATGTTCAACACCCATCAATTTACTGCGGAGACTTCAATTCGCATCATGTCATGTGGGGTTATGATGTTAATAACAGAAATGGCATAGCTTTAGTGGACTGGATGGAAGACCATGATTACTTTTTAATTTTTGATGCTAAAGATAAACCTTCTTTTCATTCGTCTAGATGGAATAGAGGGTATAACCCTGATTTATGTATCGTTTCTTGTGATAACTCTGAACCTGTTGCAGTAAAGCGTAAAATTTTAGTTAATTTTCCTCGCAGTCAACATAGGCCCATGTTATTAACTTTAGGCAATGCGGTTTTTCTGGCTCCATGTCTACAAAAACCACGCTGGAACTTCAATAAAGCTGATTGGGTTCAATTCTCGAAAAAAATTGATAGTGATATAAGATGGATTCGACCCTCTCACGAAAATTACAGTAGATTCGTAGGTGTAGTTAAGGCCGCCGCGAAAAAGTTTATTCCGAGAGGTTTCCGCAAAGATTATGTACCTGGTTGGTCAGAAGAAACCGAAAATTTATACAACGATTATCAAAATTCCCCATCCCCGGAAAATTGTGAAAAACTGATGAATTCAGTTAATGCCAGTCGTAAAGAAAAATGGAACAGTGTAGTTTCGAGCATGAATTTCACGCATTCTAGCAGAAGTTCATGGGATATTTTGAGAAAACTAGGTGAGGCTACACCTCAAGTGATAACATCCTCTAAAATTGATCCAAAATTAATAGCACGTCGTCTCGTTGATGTTTCTAATTCAGTTGAAACCTCAAAATTAAAAGTCAAGGATATAAAGAAAAAATTACACAGATTTAGGAAATCAGCTCAAGCTGTAGATAGTATATCGGAACCGTTCAATCTTGATGAACTGAAAGCAGCTATTAAACGCACGAAATCACGTAAAGCTGCGGGTTTCGACGGAATTTATCCTGAGTTTATTAAACATTTAGGAAAAAGGGCATTGAAGTGGTTGTTATCCTTTTACAATAACATTTTGTGTACTGGCAATTTTCCGGTTGAGTTTCGCAAAGCGAAAGTAATAGGCATTTTGAAACGTGGAAAGAATCCTTCCGAAGCGAGTAGTTATAGGCCAATTAGTTTATTGAGTGTTTCTATGAAAATTTTAGAAAGATTGATTTTCATCAGGATTGAACCTACTATAGAGGATGTTCTTCAAAATTGTCAGGGCGGTTTCAGAAAAAATAGAAATTGCAATGATCAGGTTCTCAGTTTGACCACATTCATCGAATCGGGTTTCGATAATAAATTAAAAACAGGTTCAGCTTTCATAGATTTATCGTCTGCCTACGACACGGTATGGAAAGATGGTTTGATCTATAAACTTTATACACATCTTAAATGTGGAAAGATGATTCGTTTATTAGAGAATATGTTGTCGGATAGAAGATTTCGTGTTTTTGTTGATGATAATAGTAGTAAATTCAAAATATTGAACAATGGCCTTCCACAAGGATCTGTTTTAGCACCCCTTCTATTCAATTTATATTTATGCGATATTCCTTGTACTTCATCTGAAAAATTCATTTACGCCGACGATATTGCACTCGCTTTCCGTCATTCTGATTTTAGAAGTATTGAGGAAAATTTAACTTCTGATCTGAAAATTTTGAAAAATTATCTTTTCGAATGGCGTTTGTGTCCAAATCCAAATAAAACCGAGGTTTCGTTATTTCATTTGAATAACCATCAAAAATTCAGAAAATTAAATGTCCTTTTCGGGAACTTTCCTTTGAAACATAATTTTACCCCCAAATACTTAGGTGTTAAATTAGATTCCTCTCTGAATTACAAAGCACATTTGGATGACTTACGAATGAAACTAAAAACGAGAAATAACATTCTACAGAAACTTGCTGGTACGTCATGGGGTGCTGACCCGACTACACATCGCACAGCAGCCCTTGCCCTGGTTTTTTCCACCGCTGAATATTGTTGCCCTGTTTGGCTCAATAGTGTTCATGTTCAGAAAATCGATGCACAGCTCAATTTTTCAATGAGAATAATTACTGGAACCATCCGATCTACACCTATCCAATGGCTACCAGTGCTATTGAATATAGTTCCTCCCCATATTCGAAGACAGTCTGCAACTTGGAATTCTTGGAATAAATTCAATTCATTTCCGGATTCTTTTCCGATACTTTCCTACGTTCCAGAAAATAGAATTCCAAGACTGAAATCTCGTAAACCTATTTGGTCGAATAACTTTCTGAATTCGAACTTCAGCTACAACGAAATCTGGAAATCCGAATGGGATGTATGTTCTTTATCTAATAAAGATCTAATATCTGTTCCATCGAATAAAGTTCCTGGTTTTAACCTTCCCAGGAGAATATGGTCTCTTCTTAATCGAATAAGAACAGGTCATGGTCGTACCAACAGCATGCTTTTCAAGTGGAATTCGGTTGATAGTCCTAATTGTGAATGTGGTGAATCAGAGGAAACAGTTGAACACCTAATTAATAATTGTTCGATTTATAAATTCCAAGATGGCATTAGAGCCATACACAATATATCAAACTCATTTTTGCAATGGGTTGAAAATTTCAGATCAATTTGATGAAGTATAAATTGAATTCTCTTGCTGTTCTGGCTTTTTTCATTTTCAGGTTGGAGTTTGTGTTTGGAAATCCTTCCTCCGAAGAGCCGTCCCGCTGATCGTGATGTCCTTCTATATAGAATATTCAGATACTACAATTTTATTTTATTTTTTTAACGGGGAGACAGGTTTTTTCGGCTGAGGTTTTTTCCCCTGGCTCTATAGTATCGTATGATACTGGTTGATGAAAGTATCGTATGATACTATAGTATCATACGAAGAATGTTGTGGTACCCCGTTCCTTTTTTTACCTCAGCTTAGGTTCTTTTTGTTTCAACATTTATTGTATTATTTTAGCTCTCTTATTCAAAAGAATATATATATATATATTAGACTGTTTCAAATAAATCGACATTTTTTGTTTTCACGAAACCCCCCCCTAATTATCTTCAGGGTATCGAAAAGAGACCTCTATGAAAATATCAGCTTCAAATAATAATATTTAGAGGTCGCTCATCAATTATTTCTATTTTCCCTACTAATAGCAGGGAAAAAATTTCTTTTTTGAATAAAAAATTCCTAGAGCAGAAACCAATAGACGGATTTCATTGTATGATACATTTTCGTGTAGACAATCAGATACTCTACAAAAAAGACCCTAACGAAATTTCGATACAACGGTCCCTTCAAAAGTTATTCGATTCGATGCTGATATTGAGGTAATTTTGAAGAAAAAAATTATTCAAAAAAATCGATTTTGTTCGTTTTCACGAAACTCTATTTCTAATTATCTTCAGGGTATCGAAAAAAGGCGTCTGTGAAGATATTAGCTTTGAATATTAATATTTAGAGGTCGCTCAGCGATGATTTCTATTCCTTCTGTTGATAGCAGGAAAAAATTTTCTTTTTTCAATAAAAAATTTTTTCTTCACGAACCAATTGAGGGATTCCACTCTGTGATACATTTTCGTGTAGGGAAATAGATGCTCTACGAAAATGTTTTATACGATATTTCGATAAAACCGCTCGTTCAAAAGTTATTCGAACTTTTTCTTCAAAAATACCTGTATATTAATACCTTATATTGAGGTATTTTGGAAAAAAAAGTTCAAATTACTTTTGAAAGACTGGTTTTATCGAGATATCGTATAAAACGTTTTTGTAGAGTATCTAGTTCCCTACACCAAAATGTATCGTACAGTGGAATCCCTCTATTGGTTCGTGAACAAAAATTTTTTTATTGAAAAAAGAATTTTTTCCCTGCCATCAGCATCGAAAATAGAAACCATCGATGAGCGACCTCTAAATATTTATATTCAAAGGTAATATTTTCACAGACGCCTTTTGTCGATGCCCTGAAAATGATTAGAAGGCAGGTTGCGTGAAAACAAGTAAAGTCGATTTTTTTGAACAATTTTTTTCTTCAAAAATACCTCAATATTAGCATCGAATCGAATAACTTTTAAAGCGGACGTTTTATCGAAATATCGTAAGGGACATATTTGTAGAGTATCTGATTGCCTACACGAAAATGTATCACACAAAGAAATCCGTCTATTGGTTTGTGTTCTAGGAATTTTTTATTGAAAAAAGAAATTTTTTCCCTGCTATTAGTAGGCAAAATAGAAATAATTGATGAGCGACCTCTAAATGTTATTATTTGGAGCTGATATTTTCACAGAGGTCTTTTTTCGATACCCTGAAGATAATTAGGGGGGGGTTTCGTGAAAACAAAAAAAGTCCATTTTTTTGAATCAGTCTAATATATATATATATTGAACCAGACAAGAATTTTGACCCGAACAATTATAGAATTTACCTCAAACAATTGTTGATCAGACGATCCAGTAATATGAAAGACAACTGCTTATATTGTGGTTGTAGTGAAAGATCGGATGACATTTCATTGATGTGTGTATGTATGAGATTCATACATACTAAATGTATCAAACATCGAAATTAAAATTTTCAGATACCACCACAAGGACAATACTTTGTGTGCGATATTTGTAAAGAGTGAATTTTTAATTTCACTTATTGCTTAATTCAAATTCTTGCATGTTGTTCAATACAATCAAAAGAAGACTGATCCCACTTCAAAATATCTAATATACACTTTCTATATACATAAGATTTTGATACATATCATGGCATTTTTATAATAAAAGTTGTTACAGAACTTTTATGACATTTTTTTAACTTAGATGAATTCGAAATAGTAATCATCGAAATGAATACCAATTTCAATTCCTTGGCTAACAGCATTCGCATCATGGGGCTGGAGGAATGATATCATATAGTATCAGTGACACGGGAGGTATACCGGTTTCAGCCTTATTCGTCATCATCAGTGTCTCATACCGCTCAGGGACTGAATCTTCATGAGCACAATGAGAAAAATATTACAATGTAGCGATAAATGAGCAGAGTTCTGTATATGGAACTCTGTATTTTGCTCCATATGAAATGATATATTGAAATTGTAAGTTGAGTTTATTTTGTTCAATAAAGTTGTTACTATTATTTTTATATCTAGAAGCGTCAGAAGAGAAGCTCCACATCTCCATTCACACGCGAAGAATTTTTTGTTTTATGGTTCATTCTTTTTCTTAATTATTTTTTCATTAAAACTTTGTTTCTACACCTGTTTCTCAATGTACTCCTGACATGATTTTTTACCACTGGAAGAGACGTCCGGTTTGAAATTCATGTAAGACAAATAATATTTCAAATTTCTTTTAATAGTATGAAATGAAATGAATAAAATGCACTATCGAATCTTTTCATTGAAATTCTTGGACAGTTAATCCAAACACTGACGAAACTTTTGATTGGTATACAGTCAACGGTGCGTTTGAACCTTGAAGCCAGAGGTCAAGGGTTCACAGAATTGATCGTATTTATTCTCGATAGTACGAGAGGATATACTCTATCAAATGCATTACTCAATGCATACTCAAAGTTCTTAGCCGGACATCCCAAACACAAGAAAAACATTTGATACGTTATAGAAACGAGAAAGAAACGGAAGAACACTTCGTTCGATCCTTGGAACTGGGAGTCAGAATTCAAAGAATTGGTTGAAATTTTTTTAAATAGTATGAAAAGATATACTCTATCAAATGCATTACTCAAAATTCTTGGCCGGACATCCCAAACACGAAAAAAACATTTGATACGGGATAGAGTCGAGAAAGAAACGGAAGAACACTTCGTTCGATCCGTGGAGCTGGGGGTCAAGGGTTCACAGAATTTGTTGAATTTTTTTTAAATTGTATGAAAAGAAATACTCTATCAAATGCATTCATCAAAATTCTTGGCCGGACATCCAAAACGTGAGTGAATTCGGCCGAGCATGGACCGAGTTTGATTCATGTTGAAATGACATGATAGAATATCTGATCATTTTCGAATTAAATTATTCGTTTTTCCCTATAGAATTTATCACTTCCATGTGATCCTTCGCTGAGTTCAACTTAAACGAACCAATTTCTGTCGAGAGATGGTCAATTCGGTATTGACCGTGGTGGAACTGGCCAGCCGCTTGGAGCAGGTCGGCCGCTTGGAGCTGGCCATCACCCCGGTAAATAATTCAAAACATTCATTCCCCAACACATACCTACATAGCGATTAAAATAATTCTCACTATGCCAGTATCGGTAGCGAAAGCGGAACGCTCATTTTCAAAATTAAAGTTAATTATCTGCGGACCATTATGGGCCAAAAGAGACTTCAAAATTTGGCCATAATTGCCATTGAGTCCAATTTGTTGAAAAACCTGAATTTGAAAAGTCGGAATCGAAAGCAAGAGGAGTAAAATTTTCTAAATTTTAGTTTGGAGCATGGGGCATACGAACAAGAAGTCAGTGTGGTCTTACATTGCTACAAAAAAATTAATCAACCTGTATCAGGAAAATGATGCAAAATTCCGGTGTAGTTTCGTTAGGAACGAAATGATATGGAAAATGAAATCCACAGAATTATCAAGCTGTTTTGAGTTCATAGCGAAACAGTGTGAATTCAAGTGGAAGCACTTAAAAAATTGTACATGAAAGATGAGGACAACATGGGACCCAGAGATTCTGGAGAAGCACCGCTGAATTTCAAATATTTTCATGAAATGGACATCATATTTTTTGATCGGCCCAGTATCAGACCACTAGCATTAGCTTCATCCTCTAGAGGTAATTATTCCTTTGCCAGTTTTTCAAATTTATATTATAGTTGATTGAATTGTTGAAGTAATTTTCTCAGTAAATATTAGTTCAGTGATGTAGTTTCAAATGAAAAGGAGCATCAACTAAGTAGAAAAAAAATGTTAGAAAATCAACCGTCTGAAATAATTGAATTTTTAGAAGTTGAGGAGCAGAGGCAAGAAGAGGCCCGAAATGAGCGGCATCAGGAAAGGATGAAGCTTCAACAAGAATTTTTTTCTGACTTGAAGAATCTAGTGGCCGCATCTCCGCAATCCACACATCCATTAATCAAAAATCAATTTAGAAATAGGAACATTGTAAATAATCATACTATTACATAAGACCAATGGACAACCTATAATTTAACCAAATACCTCTTGTAAATAACCTCGAATGTATAGTTTAAAAAAATTCATAATGAAAATGCTGAAAAGCAAAAAAAATAAGTCCTTTTTTTATTGCGCGATACCTCAAGCGATGCAACGCTTGGCAATCTTTCAGCGTCCGATGCAATTTTTAGCCTCGCAACACCGCAGTGCACACTGGAGCGATGCGAAAGCTTCTATGATAAGCAACGCAGCAGTTGTATTCATCAGTCGTCATGAGCTCCACAGAAGGACGTCGTTTTTGTTTATTAGTACTTGCAACAGAGGAAATAGGAATGGGCAACTCAAGCTATTCAACTCGATTAACTCGAGTCAAACTCCAAGCGAGTTAGCTCGGTTATTAGATATAAGGGCTGTCTTCTTGGCGTTAATTTTGATTTTCCATTTTGTTATAATATTTTTCAAATTAATTTACATGAGCTTGAATATGTTTATTGGTATAATTTCGATCTGATTATTCAGTTAGTATGGCAGTGTCATCTGCGAAAATTTTTATTTTTGTTTGGGACCTTTTCGATACCTATATCATTGACATAGTAGTTGAACAGGGTTGGGGATGATATCCCTCTCTGTGGAACTTCTCCAGAAATTAAGTGTTTGCTCGAAAGAGTTTTTTATGCTCCTACTTGGTATGTTCGACCATGTAGGTAGGAGTGGATAATTTTGAGTAGGTATGGAGGGAGATTGGTCATTCATAAGCGTGAAAGAGGCCATTATGCCATACGGTATCAAATCTTTTTCTATGTCTAAATTAAGCATAGCTGTGATCTTTTTATAATTGAAATTTCGTCTATTATTTGGTTGAAATCGTTCTCGTGAATTTTAATTTTATTCAATAGGATTTTTTCAAGAACTTTTCACAACGTTGGTTTGGGAGAGAAAAGGAATACCCATCGCGTTTTTCCATGCTTTCGGAAAATAGCATAATTTCAGACAGCTATTGAACACGTAACTGAGCGTACTATAGCTTTTCTCGGAAGATGTTTTAACGTTTAATTACTGGTTTTGTCTTTTTTTGGGGCTTTTTTTATTTTTCAAAGTCTTGATTGGACACATGTTTCGGCTATATGTTCTGCTTTAGGCTGGGAACATAGTGAAGCTACCAAGAGGTGCATAGACAAAGAAAGAGAAAGACATTCAACTCTGAATAGCCAATGGGAGAATTTTTTGTGGCGCCCCGTCCCGCAGGGAAATGAACCAATGGTTTGAAAGAGTGATATAATAGAAAAGGATAACTATCTTTTCGGGATGAACTTAACCAAGAATTTCAATTTTCCAATTGTATTTTAAGCACCAAGAAGTAAGTACATTCTGTTGTCTGTTAAAATTTTCTAGTGTTTTTAATTAATCATACATGAGATTGATTACCATTGTGAATGTTTATTTTTGCTTCAAATCGAAAATTACCATTGATTCATTTATTATTCGTTTACTAAAGCAAAATTCATTCTTTAAAAGTTGAGGCACATGGTGTAATAAATATTTTAAGTAAAGCTCAATCTAAATTTTGTAGGGCAACCCTGAAAGGGCAACAGAGGAAAAGTCGAGGTAATAGGTTATTAAGGTAAGGGTAAGTATAGCCAAAGGTAGGTATAGTTTATGTTGTTTATATCAAGTATATAATTACATCGCACCTATTGTCATAATCGATCAGTATGCCATAATTTAATGTTAAATTTTCATGTTGCATTCCAAATTGTGCAAACAAATATTACACAGGTTCCAAAACGAACAAGCACTTTATTCGACCCCACCAAGTGGAATTTCAGAATGGGATAATCCAATTAAGTCTGTTCATTCTAATTCAAGTGCTTGGAGAAAATTAGATTTTCCAAATTTAGATAGTAATTGTGTGCCCCGTACTAGTTTCACCGAAAGTTCAGAAATTGCAGCGAATTCACCAAGTGTAATCACTGTTTCATCTTTTTTAAAAAAAGATCACGTATTTCAAATAAAATTAATCTCAAGCGTGTTAATGAGTTGACAGATAGGGAAAAATATTTATATAATATAACTAAACGTCAAAGGCAGCAGTTGTCTAAATTGCAAAATACCATTGAAAAGTCCAAACATGAATTGAAGTTAGCTGAGAAGATAAGTTATTCCAAATTTTATTCACAACTCAAACAATCAATTAACATGGGGTTCAATTCATATCTTCTCAATTCAGAAATTTAAAATTAAAAAAACCTGGGGAGCGTTGGACACCTGAAGACAAAGTTTTTGAATTAGCTTTATATAAACGAGTCCCACGTTTATACAGATTTTTGTCTAAATTTTTGAAATTGCCCAGTGAATCAACTTTAAATACTGTTTTGGGTTCCTTTTCTGTCGATACCGGCGTCAATGAACAAATATTTAAGAAATTAGCTGTCAAATTTTCCAAATTAACCACTCTTGATAAATTTCGTTGTTTAATGTTTGATGAAAGGTCTTATCACACCACTTGCAGTATAACCATGCCTTAAATAAAGTAGTAGGACATGTAGATTTAGGTTCAATCTTGGACGATTAAATGAATTTGCTAACCACGCCTTAGTTTTTATGATTTCTGGACCTTATAAGTCTTGGAAACAGCCAGTAGCCAACTACTTTACTCAAGATCAGATAAAGACTACTCATCTAAAAATTCTGATGAAAAAAGTAATTGTTGCTTTGCAAGAAATTGGTCTTCGGGTGATTTGTACAGTTTGTGATCAAGGTTCCACCAACGCAGCTGCGATTAAACAGTTGATCGACGAATGCCAGGATCTTACTTCATTTTAAATCATAAAAAAGTTGTTGTATTACATGACGCTCCTCATTTATTAAAAAACACACGTAATATCTTGAAGTCTTACAACATTAAATTTGAAGAACAAAATTGCTAAATGGGAGCATATTATTCAGTGTCATAGCATAGATAATAAAAGACGGTTTGGAATGATGAACAAAATTGATACAGAACATTTGGCTTTGAAACACTCGCACTTGAAAATGAAGGCCTCTATTGCTGCTAAAACTACGAGTCACACAGTTGCGGCAGCATTAGAGTCTATGGCAGTTAATCCTGATTTTCCTTCATCAGCAATTGATACCGCAGAATTTATAGATGTTATTGATCAACTCTTTGACTCTTTCAATTCTGTGTCGATCAACCGAATCGAGGGTAAAGAATTAAGGCAGTGTGTTCATAGGAAATCTAAACATGTCAAATTTTGGTATGATAAATCACAGGAGATTTCGAAATGGCAATTTCTGCACCCTGATACGAGATTGGAGACAAAAGCTATCAGGTGTAAAGAAGGTTCGATCAACACTATAAAAGGTATAATTATGGTGTGGGATGAATGTTGTAAGGCTGGTTTCAAATATACTAGAACGCTTAATCAAGATCCTCTGGAGAATCTCTTCAGTGTGATTCGACAGCATGGATATGCACATACGAATACCACTCCATCCCAGTTTATATCTGCACGCAAGACCTGTATTCTTAATCGCCTTGGTACACCTAGGAGCCGCGGGAAAAATTGTGAAGACGATGGCATAGATATTCTTGAAGATTTGAAAAATTTTGTGAAATTTAAACATGAGGAGAATCCCAGATATACTTCAAATTCAATTGATTTGTCGAAATTCAAAAATATAAAAATATGTCTGAAATCGATGATCAGGCTCTTGTTTATGTTAGTGGTTGATTTGTCAAGAAAATTTTTGGTCAAATGTGTCATCGATGTAGAGAATGTCTTTTAAGTTCTAAAGTTTTAGAATTTCATACATATACAATGTTTAAGGAATATGGTGACGACAAAAGGTGCTTACATTATGTTTCTGAGCAATTGTGTTTTTACGTTGCACAGATGCATGATGTCATTATGGGTATATTGCAAATTCATGGTCACTTGATTAGTATACATGATGAAATTCTTCGTTTTGTCAAGGAGAATATTTCATTTCAATTCTTCAAATGTTCTGAACATTATGAGGATGAATTTTTTAGCGATTATAAGAAGAATTTGAGAAGAAAATATGTTGCAGCAGGGACAGTTCCAAAGGATTTCGCCATATATAGGATTAACTGTTGGCAGCAGCCCCTTTTTAGTTGTTTTACCAGAGTTTTTTGTGTTGAATATATTTAGCAAAGAATGATTTCTGTGATAAAAAGTTTTTTCGTTACCATATAGTATTTATTTTTAGATATATTTTTATTCATGTTTCAATGTAGAAGTTGTTGATTATATTTATCTTTTGAATATTTTTATTCTTATTTCAATGTAGAAGTTGTTAATTTTAATTATCTTTTGTAATGAGAAGGGGTTTTAGTGGGGTGAGTCTCACACGAATCGACAGCATGGCACAGCCCCGCTGTGGAGATGGCATTAGCTTTCTCCTACCTTAGGGTATGAAAAAAAAACGTAATTTCTATTATCCACACATCTCTTATTTCTCACTTTGTTCCAGATAATCTGACCCTGAAGGTGCTTTTTGAATAGCTGCCAAACTGCCATTGATTCCATGAATCGAGGAACCCAATTCTCGAACAATCATATATTATGATTTCCTTGATTAAAAAATCAATAACAAACATATGAATGATGTATTTCCAAATATGTCCAAATATGTTATTTTCTGTATATTAATACAGTTATTATTATTATAGTATATTATTCAGTTATTTCATAACTTAGACAAAAATGGATATGTATTATTATTTTTAATAAAATTATTAGAATGTATTTTTGATATTTAATTTATACTCCTCGTTATCAACGATTTCCTGATGAAAAAAAGCGATTTGATTAGTTTTGAAATATTTGGAGCATCATTTGTCGAGAATTCAATTCCATGCTCGCGAGGGAGCTGCGAACACACTTCCTTCCTTAGCACCGAGTCGTAACTCTTTTCTTATTTCTCTGTGAAGAGGCGCGACGATGCTAGGATAGAGGCAAATTCAAATACGTATATTCTACGTACGCGTTCACTGGGCGTATCAGGCCGGGTCGCATCGAGACAGAAAAATCCGCCTGCTAACATTTATATAGAACTTTTTGAATTAGTGATCAGAGTGACGTCATGCGCCAACTCGGACGAAAATAAGCTTCGTCAAGAACACACCTTGTATTCTTCCACCATGGGTCGCCGAGCGTATTTTTTCGTAGATGCGCCCATGCCCATACCCGTCTGTTGGACGCAGGGAGTAGGAACTGCATCCGGCACTGTCGGCAGAAAAGCTTGGAAGAAAATAACGAATTATTGATATCCTCGGTCCAGCAGTACCTCGAAATATACGATACTGGAGATTCTGTTTATCATGATGAGTTGAGAAGGATCAATATTTGGAATGAAGTATTATGAAAGCTAGTTGTAAGTATTTTCATGAGTTGTTACGATATACAATTTCAATTCCTCAACGTTTTCTCGAATAGTTTTCAAAAGATTAACAAATTTTCTTAAATAACTCTTATCATTATTTTCATTAACAAAATTTCATTAAAATTTTCACTCAAGATTAATTTCAAGCCGCTCCTGTATTTTCATATTGTCACCTCTCACCTAAGTCATAATATTTCGTATTACAGTAATCGTTTTTGAAATTTTTCAATTAGTTTCGTCGATCCGTTAATTGACGCGCCTCTGGAGTGAAGAAGATTGTAGGATGTTTTCAGTTCTCATATTGGTGCCTCTGTTTTTCATTTGCGTCGGTCATTTTTTTTTTATATAAAAAAAGAATTTTCTCATGTTGTAAAATTATCTTTCCTTTTCGCTTCGTTGAATGAAATCGGAAACACTCTTTCAAAGTGATTTTTGATAACGATTTTGTTAAAAATTGAATCGTTCATAATTTTGGAAGTTGACTATTTGATTTAACGGCCTTGCCGGATTTTGTCAAGAGTTTTCATTATAATATTCTTCGGATTGGAAAGAAGAGAATTAGTATTTGGAGATAATATTTTATCATCGGAGACGATCGCCGGGAGCGGAAAACTACTTTTCTTGGTTCCCTAATTTGACGAACACCACGAAGACCGGACCTGCGGCACGCACACCACAACGCCATTGAAATTTTGGATCTAGGAGACAAGTACCCTTCTCGTTTCTCACCATCGTTCGATTTCGAATCATTGGTTTCAGTGAAGAACTTTGAATTCTCTTGAAAATTAACCTGATGTTCAAAGCAAATCGAGAAGCATTCCTCCAATTCGTTATAAACTTTCCAATCCATTGCTCGTAACCTCGCCATTCAAGTCTTGTAATAATGTTATATCGGGAGCTGTTCTTATCAAAAAATTATGTAAGCAGCAGGTGGCTGCCACTATAATTTTCACGTGCTATGGAGTCATAGATAAATGCCTTTTATAAATCCTGAACCGTTGGCACAGTAATCCAAAAGCATATTCACTCACACTTCGGACCCTGCTTAATCTATAGTTGAAAATTTTTTTTCTTCATCGTTTGCTGTTTGATTTCCTGGATAATCCTAGATTAAATGCTTGTCTAAGGGAAAAGCAGCATCTCCAACAAAAACATGTGGAATTGGCTCTTCCGTACCAGGAAGAGGGTAAGTCACTTGGTATATTCATTTTGTTTTCACGTAATGCTTTCCCCAGACAAAGTATATGGTCTGCAACTTCGGCCAGGACACTTTTGATATCGAGCTCAAGCTAGCCGGAGAAACTCTAACAAGAGTGAATTAGCAAAAATATTTCCATCCATTCTTTCCAAGGCAGCCTATATCCACTATTGAAATCTTATAATCGGGACCAACTTGTACCAACAATACTATTGAGAAGGTTATTTCATAACAAGAATAGTTAGGTCCACTATGGGCAGGATATTCGATCACCACATGATATCCATCCAAGGCTCCAATACAGTTTGGAAAGTTCCATTGCTCAGAAAAGCACTGACTCATTATTTTCGAAAAAATTCTGTTGGTAGCAGTGTTGAATCCATACAATTTTTTCCGGGGGGATTTTCAACATCGTGGAGGGGTTGTCAAAAATTTTTGCGCAACAATATGGAAATTAATCAAGAAAATAGGTACTGATGCGATATCCCTCCAATTGGGGATTTTCTGGCCGAAAGTTTTTTCTTGATTTGTTGTGTTAAAGAAATTTCGTGAAATATAAAATTTGTGGAGTATTTTCCTCCAGGGGGGTTTCGGTCATTCTCCGGGGGGAGAAATCCCATCCGGGCACTCCATCGGATTCAACACTGGTTGGTACTGTTATTTTCAGGTTATTCGATATAGCAAAACATGTGTCATAACAATTGTTCCAATCGCTTTTTCTCCCAAGCGAAAATCAACAGCCATCGACCGGAAAGAGTTTCCAGTACCCAGAAATCTGAAATGATTGAATAAATCAAATCCTATACCGAAAGGTATTGAAAATGTTGAATACGATGTTTCATCAGAATCAATAACTTCAGTTCATTGGCACCCTATATATTTCAACCGATATTTTCTAAGAAACCAGTAACTATTATGTTCAAATATCCCAAATATTTTACAGCTGAAAACTGTAGGGTTAGATGGAAAAGGCTTAGGGATAACCATCGTCGAGTATTCGGGTGACTAAAAGCGGCCAAGCTGCTGCCAGTCAAAAGTCCATCCGATATGAAAAAAATTGAATTTCCTAACTCCATACGTATCTTCTTAAAATGAACAGAAAACTACTAATATACCAGTATGTGTGAGCGATACCGAAAAAGAGAATATCCCATCAGCAATATCGCCCTCATCTACACCTGGCTCAAAAAAACGAAAATTATCGAAAACGACAGAGATAACACCAACCCACACTCTTTTTGAATTATATTGACAGAAAATATAACTCTAAAGAGCCGACCACCACATTAGAGTTTTTTACGAATATGAGGAGAACGGTAGAATCGTTTCCTGACAACCTCCAGACTCGAATAAAAAAGTCCATATTAAAAATTGTGAATGAAGCTGAGATGGAGGTCTTCAGAAGAAAAAAATAAGAGCCTATTTCAAACCGAATGCAATTTACCTCGGTTTGTCATTGAATGTTGCCTGTTCATTCAGGTGGAATGGGTAACGATAACGCTCAAACTACGATACATATAAACGATTATAAGCGGATTCTACTGTACATACATATTGATATTTTTTTGAATATTTTGTATTATATCTTTATTTCATCATACATTTTATTTGTTTTATATTTTTATTATATTTCGAAATTTTCTCTTCCAAAAAAAGAAAATCATTACATTTTTCATTCTCATATTCTTTATTTTATGTTGATATTTTCCTAAAATTCTGTTATTTTGTTCTTGATACTCTATTTTGGTTTTCTGATAATGATGTGATATTTTCATAAAAATTTGTTATTTGTTTTATATTTTGATATTTCCTGAACATTCTGATAGTTTGTTTCTCCTATTGTAGTTTGATTTTCTGATAAATTTTCATAGTATGTTCTTTTTAATTTGTTTTATAGGTTTATTATTTTTTTCTTGGTTTTTGATATTTGATAGCAATGTATATTATTGATATTATTATTTAATAATAAAAATAATAATAATAATTTTTTGATCCCCTAGGAATAAGATTGTTATTATTGTTATTATTATTATTATATAATAATATAATCTCATCTACTATATTTCAAACTCAAGTTGTGAGGGTTCAAAAATACGACTAAACACTTCGAGACAATATTGGTAGTGCCCCGTCGCGGCGCTTCGCTACGCTCGTCTTGACAGGGGCACTACCGTGCCCCCAGACCCAGATGTTCACTGAATATCAACGCATCTACGCAACACAGATACAATTGAGTCTGTTGATTTTTTATCTCGAGGAGAGTTAGTTTGATTTAGAAAAATTATTCAACTATTTATCCACAATGCCTCCTAAAAGAAGTGCCTTGTGGAATTTCTTCACTAAATGCGACGATGGCTGCAGAGTTATTTGCAAAATTTGTTCTACATCGTATATATACATTGGCAGTACGTCCACCCTTATGAACCATATGGGGAAAAAACATATTGTTTAGTCTAGTGAATCTCTGGGACAAAATCACTTGGGAGAGATGCTTATACTGCACTCCGTAGAAGTAAAAAATTTAGGCAATATATCTACACCATCTGAGATTCCAAATTCGACTGAAACATCCGAACCAACTCCAAAGCGAATAAGACAATTACGGTTAACAACCCCAACTAAGTTTAATCAAGAAGCCGTAGACGAAGCTCTCATGGACATAGTTGTAGATATGCAACTATTACAAATTGGTGAAAACGACGGTTTCAAAATGTATACCCAAAAATTGAATCAAGATCATGAGATACCATCACGAAAGAGATTATCCCAAATGCTAGACAATAGATATGATAGGATTAGTATGGAACTAAAAGAAAATTTGAAAAATTTATCAGATATAGCATTAACAACGGATATTTGGAGTTCGGATAGTCAAAAAAGCTTCATCAGTGTAACCGCTCATTTCTTAGCGAATGATAAATTAAATTCTTTGGCCCTTTCAACTTCTGACCTTCGTGAACACCACACTGCTATGGATATTGCGAATGTTTTGAGAACGGTTTTTGTTAGAATTGCAAATTTTCGATAAAGTGGATACTGTCGTAACCGACAACGCGTCATCGATGAAAAGGGCAGTAAATCACTTTTTATCGAAGAATAATCATTTTTGTGTCGCACACACCCTGAATCTGACAGTAAGAGATTGCATCGGTAAGGAAAATGAAATTTCGCCAAATAGTGTTTTGAAGAATACTGATATACTAAGTATTATACAGTAGCACTTTCACCGTGGTGCGGTCTGTGAGACCGCGCGTCCAAATACAATCATAAAATATATTAAACGCAGATATTTTTATGGAAATAATTGTTTTTAATCAAGATCTGCTTTCTAACAAAAGAATGAGCTATTTCGTTTCTCTTTATTCAAATTCAAAATTGTACAATGAGAAGGAAATATGTCGAAACTTGAATTTCAGTTCATGTTCTCAGGACCACCAAATATTATACAATAAATGGAAAACGCATCTATAAAAAATATAAATATTATATATCCCCAAAAATAGAAACATCAAGGATTACAATGTCAGAAAATCATTCATTTAATCCTGAAAAAACACGAAAATTGCAAGCAGTGAACATCTCAAATATTACACCTACCATTTCTACAAATTTTACTAGTTCGTTTCAAACAAGTCGACTTATGACAAATTATGCAAAGATATAATGTCTTTCCTTTAATTCTGGGTGGGCAAGTGTGACATGTTCTTCTTTTTTCCAAGTTTTTTCCATGACTTTATCTTATTCCAAGACAGGAATGGATCACACCGCTTATTTCAAGAATCCGGAAAAAATCACCATCGGCCATTTCTGAGGACGAATGTTGGTAGAACATTTAGCACACTTTCCATCGAAAGCATTAACTCTTCTTTTTGTCGAATTGTAAAATACAATAATTTCAGGTTTTTGCGAAAATTCATCTGAACACTATGTATGCATTGAAGATATCTATAGCGATGTTTTGTTCTTCTTTGGGACGTATCATAATAACCTTATATCATTTGTGAAGCTATACAAAGTTGAATTGGATTCTCTATTTTATTGTGGAAGAAAAGCCAATCGAGAAGCCAATGGTATTTCAATGATATTTTTTTATAGTTCCGAAGTAAATTTTCTCTTAATTTTTCTGCCAATTCTAATCATGAAAACCAGTTATCAACTGTTATGTTCCGGTTCGTGTGGAATATGGAACGTATTTAATTCATTATTTAAGTTTCAAACGTTACGAATGATTTCCAAATTCCAAAAATTGTTCTCCGAATATTTAGAGAACGGTATTCGAATACAGACACTAACACCGTAGTGCGGTCTCACAGACCGCTCCGGAACTTCAAATACATTTTTCTTGCAAACCGTTACTACCAGAATTGTCTCATTGCAAACATTGATGGAGGATGCGACCATTTGAAGGTAAGGAAGCGATAGTGGGATAAAATTTAAGTGTGTATAAGTTAGAGCGAATCAAATTTCTGCCGCGGTCTCACAGACCGCACTACGGTGGTTAAGGGTTAAAAATGTAGAGCAATTGTTAGAGCATCAAAACCTCAAATACTTTACGAGATATGCAAGTCAAATCAACTTTGAAGTGATAAAACTCAAGCAAGACTTGCAAACAAGGAGGAATTCAACATTTTATATGTTTGAAAAGTTGTTGTTAAAGTTAAGATTCCGTTATCAGCAACATTACCTTTGCTCGACTCACCTCGGCCGAATTTGAATTCGAATGAATGGATTATCTTGGAAGACAGTCCTACAACCAGTAGAAAAAATTACCTCAACGTTATCGGGAGAATTATACCCAAAGTTATCATCCATCATTCCTCTGATAAGAGATTTACTTAATTGTTTGAGAAACAAGCTGCCAACCACTGAAGCAGGTAAACTGGTAAACACCTACAAAAATCGTTGCTTGAGGTGATTGAAAAGAGATTGGAGTTTATGAATGTGATAAAACGGCAGCAAAAGCAACCCTTCTCGATCGACTTTACAAAAAAAAAGGAATTTGGGACTAGCAGACTACCAAAAACCGCAACAACCTGTATATATATATATATATATATATATATATTCTCATGAAATAGAGAGCTAAAATAATACATTAAATGTTGAAACAAAAAGTACCTAAGCTGAGGTAAAAAAAAGGACGGGGTATCATAACATTCTTCGTATGATACTATAGAATCATACGATACTATCAACACTAGTATCATACGATACTATACAGCCAGGGGAAAAAACCTCAGCCGAAAAAACCTGCCTCCCCGTAAACAAAATAACATAAAATATCAAATATCACGAAAATCTTGAAAGACATCAGTGTGATCATTTTCATGTTATCCGTCGATGGGCTCGGATACACAGATTCTTCCCAAAACGACTCGTAATTCTTAATCTGAAATGAAAAAAGACAAAAGCAGAAAAGAAACCGATTATTCAGAATAAATCGAATGCATTTTGGAAATGCATTTGCTACTTTAAAAAACATCAACATTAAGATTTCTTGGCCAAATAATGTTCGGAGGTTTATAAATATTTATGACAGAAATATCACAAAATTTGAAAGAAATGAAAAAAACACTCCATCAATTTCCCCTTTCCGAATCTGTTGAATGTTACGAAACTGATAATTTTTCAACATAACAAGCTAAACTTGTAAAAAATAAATTAATACATAACCTTTCAACTGTCCTCTTTCACGAGGATTTTTTTCTGTTTCCGTGTGGGTTTCTTGCAGAAGAATCTCTTTGATACCATGTTCATCAGCTAATTTGGAGACGTAATCACACTTTCCTTTCGAAATTCCTTCGATATTCAAATTCAAAATTCACAAATTGTTGCACTCTGGTCGTTAGGGTTTTTTCAAACCAGATACGACCTTTCAGGTGATGATTTTTCGGCACTTCAGATGTTTGAAGACCGCTACGGGACCCCAATGAAAGGCAATCATCTCCCATAGATAAACCAAACATGTTATAACACAAGAAAACAGAATATTTTTCAGGAGCAAAAACTAAGACATATTACGAGAATTGTCTGATTCCACCGCTCATTCAACAAATCAAAATTCAACTAGTGATGATGATGAGTTGTGGGAATTATTCGACAGAAAACTGACTCAAAGTAGGTTGCATCAGACACCGATTTCTACAACCATGAAAATTTTAAATCAATATTTAGATCTTCCATACTTAGATAGGAAACAAGATCCTCTACAATTTTGGAAACCGTCAAAAAATATATTCCCATCACTTCATAGCTTTCAAATATATATGCATACCTGCTACTTCTGTGCCATCAAAACGACTCTTTTCAAAAGCAGGATTTTTAACAAACCAAAAGAGTAACCGATTTTTGCCAAAGAAAGTTGATCAGATCCTTGTTATGAATTCTAAGTTCTTTAATAATGAACATACATAATAATAATATCGACTTCATTTACTAAACTGGTACAAAAAGGCGATATTCAGCTTAAAGCTATTCTCACATATAACACCATTTTTAGTATTCAATTACTATTTACCTCCGTTTTATTTTTGTTAACTGATGATTTTATACTCATGTTATCGAGGAGAAAATTATCGCTAAAAATTTAGATAAACGAGAACTCTCCGACTATTGGCGAATCAACAAAAACTTTTTTTGGGTTCGAAATTCGGCCACCAGCCTTGGTGGCGCTAGGGGTTCGTTTTCAAATTTTGAATGACAATTTTATATTTACAATATGATTTTATTACTTTGTGAGGATATCTCTATTTTTATGAATGAATATTTAGTTTTTAATGAATTATCGGATTGAAGAGGAGTGAATTGGAGTTACTGAACAGTGTCGAGTTATTGCATCAAGGTGAACAAATTGAAATTTCAAACTAAGTTAATCCGAAAATCATTAAATAGGAAAAATTGAGAACTATTTGAGTTTGACTACAGTCGTCAATTACTTGGAAGTCACACCAAAAAGTCGATGTTTTGTTGGGGATGAGCAGGTACTCAATAGCAAGAATCTCATTTTGGTAAGAATAATTGATGAAACGTTGAATAGTGCAGGCATTTATTCATCCATCAAAATAATGGCACTTTGCCAGCAAATCAGCGCTCTTCTAACTGGAAGACCACATCAAATATTTGGTTGCCTTGATCTGGATCCCTCAACAGAAATTTGGAATATCAAACCATTTACTTGTTCTTGTAAAACGGGAGCTTGTGGAAGATGCAAACATTTATCTGCAACACGCCTTAAATGCTCAAAGTTTTACTTATTAACACTTAAATAGTGGCATGAATCGAACCCCCTGTAATTGAGCTTTATGCTTCTAATCATTAAGTGATCCATTTCCTTTTTTCTGCCGCCTCGTTTCGATTTCAGGGTAGATCTTCAAAAATTATAGAAACTGTTGGAAACGGATGTGGAGTGTTCGGAATATAAAGGTCCACAAAACAACATATTGAAAGAAGAGATAAACAACATGTTGGAAGGAACAATCCCGAAAATCTGTATCGGAGATTTCAACTGTAAAGTCCCAGAGTAAAACAGCAGAGCAGAGAACAGAAATGGCAGAAGACACAAAGACTTCGCCGAAAAACAAAATACCATAGTGATGGGACCAGAGCTACCGACATATCTTGCGTTTGGTCCAGGCATACCTGATGCCTTTCAGTGAGCTTTCCACTTATAGTAACAGAACAGGCAAGTATTTTCAGAGAGATTTAAGAAAAAATACCTGTTAATGAAATTCTAGAAAAAAATATACCCACTCCTTTCAGAAACGCACTGCTCTCGCCTTGCACAGATGAACACTCAGTCTCTGCAGAGAAGGAACAGAGAATTGAAGAAGAGAGATAATTATTGAAATCACCCAAAAAGAAAAAAAGTAAAACAAAGGAAAATATAAAGATGGGAAATCAAGATCCGTCGGAAAAATGTGAATACGCTAAAGGTTATTATGTGTTCGTAGAATATGATGCTGAATATGTTTCTGGGTTAGTATTGAAGAAGTCTGGACAATCATACCAGGCATTGACAAAAAGCGGTGATAACTGTAGATGGCCCAACGTTGATGATATTTAGCATTACGAAGAAGAAATATGCATATTGAATAAACGTGGCATATATGACATACCGGAAATGAAAGACTAAAAAAAATTGAATTCATACCAAAGTTTTTTAACTTTTAATTCATTTATTCCAGAACAACATTGTATTTTTTTCACTTTTGATGTTATTTCGAACTGTTGCTTTATTTTTCATCATGAATGAAAGATTATTTGATTCATTTTATTTCTGTCACGCTGCTTAGAATGATATAATTCACACCTATTTCTAAATTTCCACTCGGTCGATAATTGGTACCACCACATGTCGATGATTGGGTTTTTTCATTTTCTAGTTGTCGATCATTGGGACATTTGACTTGTCTGTATTTTATTCGATTTTATTTATTTTACAGTATACGAATTAGTTTTTTATTTTTTTTTATTCAAATATAACATACATAGAATGAGAAATTCAGGAAATTGAACAAATTTTACTTATATTTCAACTCGGAAATCATACTTTCTTCGCAAGATCTCACTATAGTGTCGATAATTGGGACATTTACCTTACCTGAAAGGTAAGGTAAAATTTATATTATGATATCACTGATGATTAACTAAATTTAAAAACATTATTTTCAGGTTCTAGATGTTAAGCGATTTACACCTATAAAAGAGAAGATTGGATAAGCAAAAGAACTGAAAAATATTTCAATCTAGAGGGATTTGTGATCAAATAAGTTCAGCATGGACTGCTCTATGAAAAAGAAGCACGGGAATGGTACATTGCCAGCTAGGATATTCTGTTATAAAAACAGGATTCATTATCTGTAGCAGATATCCATAGCTTGGTGTGTCTCCCGATGGCAATATTTTTCATGATGGCACACCGTTCAAGTTGCTGGAAATAAAATTTCCACTTGCTGGTTGGTAAGAATTGTTTACAATCTCACTCTTTCATATTTTTGGGTTTATAAGTATGTTTATGTTAGCTACCCTTTTCACTTCGTATTCAACGAAAGAAATAGCATTGTCGTAATTGATGATAAAAAAAGCCTTAATAAAGATACAATTAACAAACAATATGAGAATGATTTATTTCAATTAGGGTGGACCGAAGATGCTGCAGAGTATGTCAGTGAAGGTGACTACCTACACATAACTGTAAGCGGTGTGCAGTTGAAGCATAATCATTCCTATTATGCACAAATTCATTTAGGAATGAGCATCTTGAACTCGGAATCATGTGATTTTATCGTATATTCCAGTTTCTCCAAAACATTTTTGAGAGTAGAAGATCCCTTTGACGAAAAGTTCGCCAAGGATTTAATCGAGAGCATAACATTTAATTATTTCAATCATATGTTGCATGTGTTGTTTGATGGCCAGTATGATAAACAGTTCTGCTCGTCTAGCAATGGCTAAGAAGCGTAAAAGTGTTCTTTATCAGTAGTAGAAAAGCTGAACATCGTTAATTATATCGACAATAATCCTGAGATGAAAAAATTAGACATGGTTCAGGATTCCCTCAAACACATTGGCAACAATTTTGAATTTTGAAGATAAGTTTTCGGAAGGAAGTGGATTGGCTGTAAACAGTAAAAGATTAAAACCATGCAAGTACAAAGATGTAGAGGAATGTGTTTTTAAGTGGTTAAAATTCCGAGACCAAAAGATCGCTCTCGGAAGCCCCATCTTGTCCTTCACAGTAATACTTGTACAAATGGCTAGAAAACCTATATGAAAAGATGCATGAAAAAACGAGAAAATTTTCATGTTCATCGATAATAGTACAGCACATGGAGATATTTCTCTCTTAAAAAATAAAAAATAAAGTACATCTTGAAACTACAGCCACAAAGCCTAGGCATCATTCAAGGCTTCGAAATGTTTTATAGAAATGAAGTTGTCGGACGATTTCTCGCTGATGATGAAAGCCATACGCCAACTATTATTGACCTTTTAGAAGCCTTGTGGAAAATCGTCAAAACTTGGAATCTAGTTGACAACTGCTTCAAGAAGAGTGGACTTAAAGTGACATGCTAATATGAGAAAGACGACACAAGTAGAACTTGACAAAACTTACCAAAGAATTCAAGGAGAATTGCACTTTCGAGAGCCGTCTGTGGAACTAAAGCTGACACTGTTACACTTATGTTGCCGGTTAATAATGTAGAAGCAGATGAAGGTGTGAAAGAAGAGAGTGAAATTGATAAACCTGAGCTTATAATGAACGATGCTCACAATGCTTTAAAAATAATAAATATTTTGTTTCTCAAAAAACGGGGGTTGGAGCGAAGATGTCGTCAAATCAATCACAAAATTGAATTGCGCTTTTGATGTGATAACTTATACCGGTCGTAAACTGACAACAATTTATGACTTTTTTTCTAATCAAGATAAACCAAATCTGAATATGATTTTTTCAGTGTATCTACTCTCATTTCGAATAATACATGGGGGTACAATTGCTGCAGAGGAATGGTTGTTGATTATTTCTCAACAATGATTGAGAGTCTCCCACCTATAGGAGCTCCAGGATGTATCGTCCGAATAGACGAAAATATATTTGGACACAGAAAGAACAATAGCAGTCTGTATATAATCAGCTATAAGGCAGAAAATGTACACTGAAGAAACCAAAAATCCTGTACTAACTATCCCATTTTATTCCGTATGATTATGTTAGAAAAACCTGAAAAATGTATCACCCCTAATATCGAGAAATTCATATAGTGTGGTCGACGGAAAACCAGGTTTTTCATCTGAAACCTTTAATACCATCAAGAATATCTGCAGAACTAAACAAGTTTATTGCAATCTTGAAATGGACAAATGAAAATTTAAGAAGAATAGGCGTTTAGCAATAATTAGTTTTATGACACTGTGGACGTGGGTACTCATATGACCCCCAAAATGAGTCCTCTACAAAGGCGTCCTATGGGTGTTCATGGTTGTTGCCTTGGATATTTTCTCATAGAAAGTCTGACTAGTTTAGAGCGGAAAATATCTAGAATTGTCTTGATGGAGCATCGACAAACATTTATATAACTCCATGTTTCTGAGCAAATCTAGATATTTTGTCATCTGAGTTCAAATCATGGTTCAATCCATGTAACAGTGGGAAAATCTTCATTTCTCTGGATGCTTGCCATAAATGATGACGTAAGTCAGGAATGTGTTAAGGAATAGGAAAATTTCACAAGAGAATAAAGGTTTAATTGAATGAATATACTGAAATGTTGATGAGTATCGAAAAAAATTAAGGTATTCATGCTGCGAATAAGTTAGGACTAAAACATGTAGATTATAATGGGAGCAGAATGTCTGTAAAATTAACAGTTCAAACTCTCAGTTTGAGTACTGCAAATGCTCTGAAATTTTTTAAAACAAGTCGGTTTCAAAGATAATGACGAATGCGAAGCTATACAGTTTGCAGTAAATTTACTAGAAAAAATGCTTTTAACATACCTTTAAGGAACAAAAGCATAAATAACATAAAGCCAAAAATAGAAAAACCACATAATTAATTTAAAAGAAAACTGGACAACAGTTATTGCTAACTGCAAGAAGAACATCTTTTCAGGGTATTATCGTATCACTGAAGAATATGTTGGATTTATTTATGACATTGTGTGCGGAAGGTTCGGAGTATTTTCTCTCATTTAAAGTTTCACAAGATATAATTGAGACATTTTCCCGCGCAATCCGAAGTACGGGAGGATTTAGCAATAATCCTAATGCGAAACAATTTGAATCAGCTCTACATCGGTTTCTCATAAACATGAGATTGCAAGCTCAAATTCGAATTGTTCAGCAGATGGATTTGAAATTTTTCGAGCATCTTCGCATATAATAGAAACAGATCGTAAAACGCAGTTGGTGATATTTCCACTAAAATGTTCAACTTAGAACATGAATATATCAAGATGACGCAGTTCTTATCTCCGGTTTTATAATGCCGGTTTTATTATCCGCAAAGTTCTCAAGAACTGACAGGTAACATGCGAAGTATGTATGTCTCATTTATATTTCTCTTTTAATTCTTCAACTGAGATAATCAATATATGTTCTGTAACTGAAAAAGTTATGAAGACAAACAAAACAGATATTTTGTCAAATCATAATATATTGTTGTATTCCTCTCGGAAACATACTAGTTTTTAAAAACTAAAGCAGTATCGCTGTCACCAGGGCAACTTTATAGGTAAAGTTCCGATAAACCTTTAATTAACTAAGTTACGTAGGATATAGGAAACTCGATATATTTCACTAGATTTATTGTTTCTTTGGAAAGGCACAACGACGGAAAATAACGATACGGAATAGAACTTGGCGTCACGGCAAATCGTTCAGAACTGAATGTCACGGCAAATCTCTCAGAACTGAGGTGTGGGCGTCGTACTGCTCCTTATAAAGACTATGAAAATGCTGACTTAAGCACGAATACTTAACAATAGGGCTTGTGTCTACAGACTGACAACAATATGATGAATTTGTAAGTAATATTTGATACAGGGACTATGAAAATCCATATTAATAGCCAAGACACTTTCGGAATCATAAAGTTGTTTTAATAAAATTAATAATTGAAATTTGTATCTATAGAAAAACGAGTGTTGCATGGAGCAAATGTTCTGTCAGGAAATGTCAAACAAAAATTCTCTAGTCTGATTTTGTTTGAGGGCCAATGATTCCTAATGTTGTCAGTAGCAAGATAATTTTTTTTTCGAAATTGATGTTTCGAATTTGAATTACATAATTTCCACTCAAGAGATTTAACTCTGTCCAAGAAACTTCCATATTTTGTAACAGAGGGTCTTTCTTTATAAATGATCACAACATAATAGTGAGATGTGATGTTTTTTTTTTAATTTGCCGCGTAGTAGGTATGCAGACTAAACTGACGTTTTTGTTGAAATGTTTAACGAAACACACCGAATAAATAAAAAACCACTCAATATCGAAACAAAGTATCCTAATAGGGATCAACAATAAGCCAAATCTCTGCTCTCTAGAGAGCAAATAGAAGCTTTGATATAGTTTAGATTATAGATCAACAATAATCCAAATATTTGACTTATCAGGAGATTTTATAATCTTCATGAATATGAACTACTGCGCAATTTAACATTGTGGTTTGGTGGGTTGGCGTGACGTATCACAATATGATCAGGAAAGGAGGTTTGAAAAACATGAAATTGAAAAGTTTGAAAACGAAAACTATTTCTCAGAGACAAGCCGAAGCCAAATTTAGAGAAGGGGTTATCCATCGAAAATTTCCAACTGTATATTGAATTAACAGAAAACCGTAATGTGGTATGATATTTTATTCGGTAAAAAAATATTCAAAGTGACGAATATCACCAGAGTGAGGAGTAATTAACTTTCTGTTCCGTCTACCGAACATTCAATTGAGTACATTTTATGAAGTCTGTTTTTTCGTGAAGAGTATCTTGATGTTACTTGAAACGTCAAACACTATTTGTTTGTTTCTTCAATTTTGTAGTTTTCCTTTATTTCATGGAATCTGGGAGCGAAGGTAAAATCTTTGAGAAAGTTGTGTACCACCGCTTGATAAACTATCTTGAGGACTCAATTTACTATCTGATTCACAGCATGGAGTTAGACTAATACTCTAATGAGTATTTATGCAATGAAGGATAGACGTCGTTGTTTCGACTTGAAGGGAGCATTTGATTGTCTTAAACCTGAATTTGTGTCTGGAAAAGTGGAAAAGATAGGGGTTGATAACTTTTTCTTTTTCGACAATATTTGAGAATGACAAAAGCTTTTAACAAGCACCTTTTCACGAGACTGACACACTATTTTAAATTGTATTCCATCTATAATTTTTGTTATACTACTTTTCACCCTCGGTGAACGAGAAAAAAAATTGAATTAAGTGTCTTCTTTCCAGTGGAAAAATGCCTCAAAAAAGTTCTAGTCGTTTTCAGATATTTTCGTGAACAAAAAATTATGGCTAATTTTCGAAATCGATAATATATCAAAATTAAAAAAAAAAATTGAAGCTATCATGAAACGATTTCCACTGATAGTACCATCACGAAAATCGAGACCAGGATTCCTGTCAACGTTTTCACCTATCTAGTCCAGAAGTAGATTTGGGATAACCTTTACTGGCTCAGCAACTCAACTGGGGAATGTGAACAGATACAGTACCGGTGTTATTGAAAAACGTAAACGCAATGTTCTTATATACTACTGAAAAAAAATGAAAATTCTAATATTGGAAATCAAACAGTTCGAGACATTGTGAAGAAAAAAACTAATTACATAGTAGATAAAGCATACCTACAGTACAGAAGCTGTTTCGATTATCAGTGTTTTCGATTCGGCAAAGGCTCTGTTAAATCTGGCCCGGATAATCGGGGTTCTACTGTATTATGGTTTATGGAATGAATGAACTAATTATTATTATTATCACCTACTTCTTGAAGCTGCATCTCTTCAAACACTTGAAGGTAAAAATACTGGGTTGAATACCACTTATTGCCGGCTATACACATACTGTTAAGTACTGATTGCAAACTTGTTTTTCCTAATTCAAATTCCGTCGAATTTCATAACTCTCTCGGAACTATGTATTTCAACTGCATTGAAATTTTACCACATTTGTCGAAATTCATATTTGAAATTCTGATAAATATTACACAGATTGATATGATTAAATTTTGGTTCAGATATTCATTCCTTAGCAAATTAATTTTTGTCAATATACATTTACATAGAATATTCATTTTTGGTTGAAATCGTTAAAAGAAATTTCTAACAATTTGATGAACATATACTTCTTTTTTGCATATTTCCTGTTTTCTATAGGTGGTCAATTTTGAAATTGTTGAAATTTTTACTTTTTGTTCCAAATTCTAGTCTTTCAATGATTATTTTTCAGTAAATGCTATTTTTTTGCTTCATCGAAATAACCATCATGCTAAATATTTTCGATAAATGGTAATAAAACTTGAATATCCGATAAAATAGTTATGTATTTCAAAAATATCCCGATTTCATCCGAACTTCCTATCAAAACTGTAGGTTCGGGAGGAGACATCCCATGGCCACCAAGTTCCTTGCAATTAACCCCACTGTCATGTGAACCTCAACGAAACTATTTTCCGGGGAATCAGACACGAAGCTCTGTTTTGAACAGTGTGTACAAATCAATGAAAAAATTTTGAATGATATTAGTTTGAAAAAATTTGACCCGAATTTATAATTATGACGTACAATATTCAATTTAAACCGATATTTCACATAGCTGACACCCTGTATAACCAGATGCAAAATATATATTGAGTTACAAGTTACAATGTGTCAAGTTTTTTCATCTCAACATAATCATATCTGTCTATTCTGATCTCCTAAGCCAGAAATACGTTTCTCAAATTTCATTGAATTTCTTATTACTTTATATAAGGACACTTTGAGTTGAATTTAATCCGTATTGTGCAGCTTGAGTGTTAGAGAAAAAACTGAAAAAAATTCAACTATGCAGGTGCGGTTTTGATCTTCATTAGAATTCCTCTTATTACAGAAAACAAGAAAATATGATATTCGATTTTTTGGCTTAGGAGAGCAGAATTGTCCTTCAAGTGTGAGAACTTCTACATTAAATTTTTCAGGCTAATAATATTCATACTTTTACAGGGCTTTATGTTTATAATTGTATAAAATTTCTCATACAACATAGAGAGTTATTTGATAAATTTAAAAATTCTCACACTTACAGAGAATAATGCATTATATACAGGGTGATTCACGGTCGATGGTGGGTTAGACGTTTACAGGGAACAGAAAGTAAGAATTCATTGAAAAAATAAATGAATGAACAGATGCTCTATCGATCTTGAATATTTTCAGCGGTTAAAGAGTAATTTAATTATTTTTTTTTTTTGTGCAAAATATAGCTCTGGTTGAACATCCATAACTTCAATACTATCGATCTTAGGAAGCTGAAATTTCGTATGCAGAATGCTAACAGTCTATGCATCATGCAGGTGTTACGAAATTTGTTTTTCCATACAGGGTCATGAAAAATTCGATGGTTTATTGAGACATACAAAAACAGTTGAAAGTGCAATTTTTCAATTGGGATGCCCTATACAGGGTGGCCATTTGAAAACGAAACCGACGAGATTACAGACGAAATAAATTTTTTCGATAGAAATGCTCGGACAGGTCGATTTCTGTTTCGAGGGGGACAACTTAAGATGTAGGTTTCGGACGCATAGCGCTTCAACCCTTGCTACTACAACCCTCACCCCCCTTTTTGAATAGGGAAGATGGGGTGAGTGATACCTCATTTGAAAGGTATTTTTATACTGATTTCAGCACAGTAATTGTTTTTTCATTTTATGCATTAGTTCTCGAAAGACAGGGTGAGCATTTGAAAACGAAACAGACGAGATTACAGACGAAATACATTTTTTCGATAGAAATGCTCGGACAGGTCGATTTCTGTTTCGAGGGGGACAACTTAAGATGTAGGTTACGGACGCATAGCGCTTCAACCGTTGCTACTACCCCCAATTTTTGAATAGGGAAGATGGGGTGAGTGATACCTCATTTGAAAGGTATTTTTATACTGATTTCAGCACAGTAATTGTTTTTTCATTTTATGCATTAGTTCTCGAAATATTCTTGACTAAGCATTTGAAAATGAAGTGGTGTTTTCATGGCACTTGTAGTGTTTTTTTGTGAAAAACCTTTCAAATGAGGTATCACTCACCCCATCTTCCGTATTCAAAAATTGGGGGTGAGGGTTGTAGTAGCAAGGGTTGAAGCGCTATGCGTCCGTAACCTACATCTTAAGTTGTCCCCCTCGAAACAGAAATCGACCTATCCGAGCATTTCTATCGAAAAAATTTATTTCGTCTGTAATCTCGTCTGTTTCGTTTTTAAATCGCCACCCTGTATTTCGAGAGCTAATGCATAAAATGAAAAAACAATTACTGTGCTGAAATCAGTATAAAAATACCTTTCAAATGAGGTATCACTCACCCCATCTTTCCTATTCAAAAACTGGGGGTGAGGGTTGTAGTAGCAAGGGTTGAAGCGCTATGCGTCCGTAACCTACATCTTAAGTTGTCCCCCTCGAAACAGAAATCGACCTGTCCGAGCATTTCTATCGAAAAAATTTATTTCGTCTGTAATCTCGTCTGTTTCGTTTTCAAATGGCCACCCTGTATATGTTAAGAAATACTGAAAGAAAATTGAATTTCCATTTAAATATCTACAATACCTGTGGTGGTACTATAGATATTAATAATGAATGATTTATTTTCGAAAAATTCATCACCCTGTATCTCGAAGGGTAAGATGTTCAGAACATATGTTCATATGAAGTGTTCTTCTTGAAATGAGCCCAAAAAATCTCCCCATAAATATTGACATTCAATTCAGAAACACCCTGTATATTTTTTGTGATGGTCCCTCAAATGTGTACTCTTTGTTACAAGAAATGGAGCTGCGAGTTTTTAAGACCTGTTGAAGTGAATAGATCGGTTTTCAGAAACTACCGTTATTTTAAGTATTCATTAAATCAAACTAATTTGAAAATTCAGGTTGAAATTGGCTAGTGACAGCACGTAATATTTGAATATTTCAATAAATACTTTCTTTCCACAAAAAAGACATATGTGACCGTCACCTTGGATCTTCACTTTTCAGATTGATTAAAAAAATTGCATTGAACAGAAAAAAACAAATAATAATACCAATTTAAATAGTTCAAGAGACGAAGAAATTTCCTCAGGATTTCATAACTTAATGTACATCGTCAATAGCTTGATACTCTCAAGGTACTTATTAGGTTTTTTTCTCAAAATAATCATATTCACTCAATTTATGGATTTGTTCTTTAGGAACACAATCGGTGTTAGGCCTTATAACTTTTCGAAACTTGAAGAATCAGGATTAATTCGAGACTCCAGAAGGTTTACCATTATAAAAAAATATCATAAGTATTTCATTATCTATACTGTCATTCCGCTCAAGCCAGTTTTTCAAGGAATTGGAGTAATCCACTCGAATAATAATGTAAATTACCTCTCCTTAATTCTTTCATCAAGTCCATGTAAGTTCATTGCGATTTTGGATGTTTCCTTGCAATATCATTTCGTTGACTCATTTCGAGTTGTCTTTCGATGAAATCATTATGAACTTCAGTTCAGGAAGAGTTTAGTTACATCATAGAACTATTGGTTACTCCCCATTGAAGTCCAAATGATTTTGTAATCTTGAAGCCTTCAAGAATTATTTTCTCAGAAAATCTGTGCTGTTTGTCGTTGATTTTATTGTTATTCGATTCAAAAAGAATAAGGAGAGTTTCGCATCTAGGTACTGTAAGAAGAGAGACACACACACACATCAATTTTCCCCATTTCCTATGAAAATTTGGATCTTGTCTCATCATGACGAGTGGATTTTGAAAATTTTCATATTGAGTCTGAGAAGTCTCGAAACATATAGAGCCTCATTTTTCCAGAAATTCTCCAGACTGAAAATGTATCGTCTGAAAAGTTTCCAGGTTGTCACTCCTGGTTTCCGAGTGTGAACCCCAAAGAAGTTCAAGAAAATGCAATATGAATTAATATGCTATATCGAAAATATTTTCTGTGTCAAATCCGTTCATTCTTCCACATCTAGAACAAAATCTTGCCAGAATATGGTTATATTTATTGATTACATGTTGGCCTCCTGCCACGGATTCATTAATTATTTGTCAAATTCATGAGAGAAAAAAAAGTTGGTTCAATCAACATTTCTCAATCGAAAAATCACTTGATGATCTTCATGGAAATATTCCATTAATTTCAATAAGAATACATTCTAACACACGATCATTCAAAAACGCACAATTTCATACTAGATCTCGTTGAGCGTTTTTGAATTTTGAACACGTGGGAAATTACCAGTGCCTTCTATACGTGTGTTATCGATAATTATTCTAGTTCCATAGGGTCGGATTAACAAAACTTTAATTGTGCGATTAAAAAACCTTACGTAAATTCGAACCCATCGAATCACTCGTTTTGCATTTCAACGAATCGCGGTAGCTCCAATTAATTTAACGGTACAAACAAAGTTTTGTGAAACCGACCCTAAGTGTACTAGTATTTCAAGCTTGACACCTAATTGATACTTGGTTGATTAAGTTATGAAAACCTAACTATTCTTCGTAAAATAGTGCTGGATGTGATATTTCAATCAGAATGTTTTTTCGTGCTCGAAGGATAAACAAAACGTGAAGTGAACGAAATTATACAATCCCGATTATGATATTCAATGGGAACAGACATTTTCTTCAACATTTAACTTCTTAACTTCGAGAGCAAAATTTCAATCTGAAAAAGTTGAAAATCTCAAAGTGAACTCATTGAGTGATTCTCATGATGGAGTTGGTTTGGAGAATTGTTATTGTTTTAGTCAATGTTTTGTGGAAATTTCTTGTAGTGCTTTGACAAAATTGTTTGTTTCTTATCTCAATATTATAATAGAAATTTGATGTCGTCAGGGCAGATAGGTGCGAAATGATACACAAATAGATCGTCCCCTAAAAGACAGAAATCATTTGTTGTTCTGAAAACAAAAAATTATACAGAGCATCTTCATATGTGAGTTATTCTCGACAGTCAATAAGGCTCATCAAAATAAGTGTTTAAACCGAAAATTACATAGAGTATGCACTATTTCCGATATAATTAAAACTACAATGACCGGCAAATTCGAGAAATTTCAAACCAGGATCAGACATAAACGTATTTAGTCAACATCGTATGAATTATTGTAGATCAGCTTTTGCGACATCATTAAATTGAATACCATTCATTTCAGTTTATAATAATTATTGTCTCAACTTCCAAGAAATATTGTCTACCGAAAGTAGAAAGGCGTAGAACAGTTCGAAAAAACAATCATTTTCTAGAGAGAACTGAGATGTGTCTCGATCTCGATCATCGACTGATAGAATCAACTTTCAGAAAAAGGCCTTATCTTATATTCCCTGACGAATTATAATATGATATGAGTATTAAAAAAATATGAAAATTTAACAATAGTCACCTGAAGAATGTTCTACTTCTCAAAACTTCACTAAGAAATCTTAAGGTATTTCTCCGAAAAATTCACCTTATTATAACAATTAATATTAATATTAAATTAACTATCAACCGATATCAACGATACTTTCGAATATATCATACTGACCGGTTTTCAAAGAACGTAAAATTCAGAATGAACAGATATCATCAAATATAAAACAATATGGAACATGTGTCGCCATAATTCGAATTCAAATAGCATACATATAGCATTCACAACCCACAATAAGACTTTTTTAATTATCATTGACAATTGCCGAGGTTATTGCGTTAGGATTAGTGAAGAAAATTTAATAATTAGAAGTTTATAAAACGCTTTAGATAAAGCCTAAAATTTCTTTTACATTTTCATACCTGAATAATTGTTTCATGTAACAATGTCAAATTAAGAGGAATAATCCCAGACTGGCAGGAACGTTAATTAAATTCCCTCAGTCCTCCTCTAAACGGAGAATCCATGGTTACCGTCTATGGATACTCAGGTAAAAAGAGAATTGAGGGAGCATTGAATTTTAATTGATATTTCTGCAATTCAAGGTACGTGTAACATATGCACTCTAACAGAAGTTATACTCTTGCATGAGAAACTTAAAAAAAAATGTTTGTGTTGCTTTATTTATTCTTGATTTATTACATTATTGATTCGAGTTGAGGACTAACCTGGGAACTCGAAGGTATACTAATCTATATTAACTAATATTAAAAATGTGAATGTTCGTGTGTGTGTTTATTTGTCCTCTCTGGACTTGTGCCGTTAATTTTTTTTTTATTCCATATATTTCAAAAACCGAAAAAATCGACTAGCCCAACACTTTTCAGAAAGTTGGATTTCAATGACTGGAAAAAATTGTGCTATACATGTACTGAGTTGTGTCGTTTGAATTTGTCAGAAACTACCCCTAGTCTCCTGAAAAATCGAAATTTAAACGAAAAGATAGCCCGGAAATTTCGTTTACTCCTTTCATAAATGAATGGAAAAATTTGTGCAGTAAATATTTTCACAAAAACTGTTCAGATTTCCCGGAAAATTCGGAAAATCGAAAAAAGTTTGTTTTTTCCTTAAATGGAGAAAATGAGAAAAATCAGTAGAATTCGGAAAAATTTGTGAATCTGGCAACGGTGTGTGTGAAGTTGGCCCAGCACTTTCTGATTTTCGAAAAAAATGTTAGTGAACGTAATTGTACTAGATTTGTGCCGTTGTAATTTTTTTTATTACATATAGTTCTTAAGTTATTTCACAAAATGTTTTGTTCGAGTCAGCCTAGAATTCTCCATAAAATTGGCTTCTGACAGCTTAAATGGATCTTGGTATACGTGAACTGTGTTGTGCACTGAGTTGTGCCATTCGAATTTTTTAAAAATTATCAATTATTTCCAAAAAAATTGAAATTGAAAAAAATCTAACTTCAGTAATTCTGTTTTTTCTCCTCCCGAATTTGTGAAAAAATCTGTGCTACATTTGTAGTGACTGGTGCCGGTGAAATTTTCAGAAAAGGATTCCAATTTATTCTTCAGAATGTGGAAATCGAACACTTGCACTGTTTATATGATAATTTGTAGGAGATCATACACACGATATTGTTGATGAGAATATGCTCTCGAAAGATTTTATTCCGGTTTCTCTTGATGTTTCAATTGACTATTGGTATAATAAAGTCGCGTGCAACTAAAATGAATTCATGATCGCATGATTTTGTAAATAATAAATAACAAATGGTAAATGCATAACCGTCATTGAATTTATTCTGCCTATCGATTCAAAAATCTAATGTTCCTTCGAAAATTTGAAATGAATAGCTAGAATAAATTCAATGACGTTATGCATTTACCATTTATCCTTACCAGTACCAACCTCGACTTTATTGTATGAATAGACAATTAAATTTTCAAAAGAAGAAGAGCATATTTTCATTAACAACAATATGAATTCCTGAAATACGATTCTTTCAATTTCTTTGGAAACAATTTATTCTTTTGGACAATTTCGAACGCCACAACTCAGTACACAAGTTCACGTACACCGTAATCTACTTCAGCTGTCGAAAACCAGTTTTATGGGTAATTCTAGGCTGGTTCGAACAACACATTTTGTGAAATAACTTGAGAACCGTATGTAATGAAAGAAAATTTTCAACGGCAGGTATTTTGAAAAGCTTGACATCGAATTTCGAATGGAAATGGACCATGGTACTCAACACGTTATAGACGTCCAACCAAACCTCCGCTTCCCCCTCCAGTACTTCTTGTAGAATGTGACTGAATAATTCTCCGACTTATCCGTCAAGTCCCATCCCTTCGTTAGCACCTTCACATTACAAGTGTATCTGATATTTAATATATTTCAACATTAACTATATAAAATCTGTAGAGCAATGCCGGGTGTTTCACCAAGAAAGACTTCGTCCCGCTTTATTTGTCCTTTGTGTCAAAATGCAGTAGGATTTTCGATGCATAGACTACTTTTAAAACATTTAACCGATGTTCATGAAATGAAGATAACTCGATCCAGTCATCAGTTCGCCAATTTCGAAGAGTTTACAGTCTACAGAAACTTTGGAAACAAAGAAGTGGATTACTGTTGCCATTCGATTAGAAAAGATAAGAAAGGCGAGAAAATTATTATATGTAGGGTAACAGGTATAGTGATCGAAACCTTGAACGCATAGAAACTTTCAATTAATTATTTCAGTTTGTAATTTTCTTACAACAATGTGAAGACCCTGACTATATTACAGTTCAATTATGCTTTTTCGGTAAACACTCAGAACTTTTGGTATATGTTGTTTGAAAACTGAAAGAGAATGATTTTTTTTCGAAGTGTCAGATCTGATAGTGATTGACATACTTTGACAATCATTGACATACAAAATGATAGTCATTGACATCCTTCGTATCATTCACTTACGCTCTTGTACATGGGGTAGAACGAACGATCAATGGAAATGTTGATAATGTTATTCACTATATTCAATAATGAAGATAGAAACATAGATACACATTCACAGGGGCTGTGTATTTGCATGTTCTTTTGTTATGTAGAACAAGTAACAATTTTTTCATTCTGGTAGGTTTCCAGAAGGTATGTTATATGGTATTCTCTTTAACATGATGATACACATCGTTTGCAACTATAATTTTGGTAATCTTGTTGCAGCAGATGAAGCAACATCAGGAAAATACAGACATATTCTCTATAAAAGAATATTACTCACGATAAAAATTTGCAGCAACCAGATTATTCTGTATTTTCTTCCAATTCCACTCCGGCATTTTCATAATTCTTCACACTTGCGCTATCTGTGGATGTGCTCGGTTTGATAAATCACTGATGAAATGATGTAGACTTCACAAATCGATTTATTTTCAGATTCCTTTCTTTATCTTCAGTCAATTTTTCAGTTTCAGTTTTTTCTTCTCTTCGGCGTCAGTTTTGGCTTCGAGCCTTGGTCTTTTTTTCCCCTCTGAAGCTGGCTATTTTTTCTATATTTTTCTGTCGTTGCTTTCCAGGTTGAAGATATTTTCACAAATAGCAGTTTCCTCGAACTTGTTGTTTTCTCTGGAGTCTCCGGCCATTGTAATATATTGTGTAGTAAATTGGGATCATGGTGATGATCTAGGATATTTCTATTATCATTGTTGTTAGCCGTTGGAGGTGCCTTCTCCAGGCTGATTTGAGGCCTAGTGGCCTAGTCTCATCCGTATACAGGATAAGAAAGTCAAACTTCAACACATGCTGTCAAAAATGTCGCGAGTAGAGGAGGAATGGGAGGAAGTGGGTATTGAGTTTTCCAGATGTGTTGTCTTCAACTCATAAAGGTTTCCACAGGTAAACAGGGTATGTTCAACAGCAACATCTGTGTTCCTTCACAGACGGTACAGAGGCCAGCCAGAGACTAGCGATTTTGATGTTTATTAAACAGGTGATCACTCAAAACACCACTCACCAGTAACAGCTGTTTCCCCTCGAGGTTCAGGAGTTGTTCCACCTCAGATCCAGAGGAAATACTCCCAATGAGAAGCCTTGACTGCATTAGACCACTTTCTGTGTTCCATTCAGAGAAAAATTTTCTCTCTAGCCATCTCCTGAAGAACTCCTGAAAGTTGTCCGGTAGGACACCCAACCAATGAAAGCCGATCCATATAGCTGCTCATCCAGACATCTGCCTTCTCATAGCCTGATCTCAGCGTGTGCCGGAAACCAAAAAACTTTCAGAAAGTTTCAGGAGCCCAGCTCACATAGAGATTTCCTGCATTCTCCTAGTGAGTAGTATTTGACCTCTGTCCTAGCGAGGGATTTTAGTGTTCACTGACTGTCACAACATGAGTTTCTCGGAGCACCATCTACGGATATTTGGATATTCTCCAGCGTGCAGACAAGAACAACATACAGTTCAACCTGTACTACAAAATAGTTCTCTTGAGGGATGGTCAGTTTGAAACAAGGCCCCACAATCCTGACAGCAGTCCTGTGGACTGCATTTAGGAACAAATAGCCCATTTTGACCATAGGCCTGTATCAGGAACACTCTGTAAGGTAGTTTACTACAAATATTTAGTGATTGACACCCTCCTAGAAAATAGTTATTGACATGGTGTCAACCAATGTTTTTCCGATCCGGAAGAAAGAGAACACAATGAAAAGCTAATCAGTTACATTCCACCTTTTCAAATACGCGATGAACTCGAAGATCAAAATGTGATACTTTCAGACAGTGATAGACACCCTATGTTAATCACAGTCATTGACATGAGATTTATTCTGAAAGTAAACATCAATGAATATCCAATCCTTGAAATCTTTCAAACACTGGTAAATTTCTTTCATATATCTCAGATACCCCAATCACTCATATGTGCAGTCACTTTCCTTAACAAAACGTCAACGATTGAATCGATTGACATTACTACACAACTTCGCGACCAATATCTCATTGCGATCTGAGCAGGGCGCCAAATTACTGATCAAAAACATTCATCGAATGAGTGTTAGACCGCCTAGCATACGTGGGTAGAAGAAAAAAGTCGCTGGTAAATACCAATATGTTATTACGACGGATTAAGTCTGTAGAGTGTCAATCGCTATCGGGGTGTCAACGACTATACCGCTTACCCTAGTTGTAATAGAACTGACACAAGAGGTTTTAATTTTTCTTTCATAATGTGGGAGAATCTTGTATAACGTATTTGATTTTTTTAAAGATATATTTCCAACAGCAAGGTGGGTCCAATGAAAACAGGCAGTACTATAAAAATTAAAGGAATGTGTCCATCAAGAATCGAAGCTAGAATTCTGATTAATGGTGAATAGTTTCCACAGAATTCATAGAAACTCACGTTGGACAAGAATAAGAGCTTCGTAGGTACTAAGAGTGTAAAAAAACAGAGGAAATTCAGATTGTTGAGAAGTTGAAAGAAGGTGTCCCAAGCAACAGGATTGTCCAAAATGCTAGAGAAATTGTGAATGAAAATATATCAAGAATGAATGTATTGACACCACAGGACTTGATTAACATCAGAGTGAAACACAATATAGATATTCGAAGACATAAAAATGACTTGGTAGCCACATCGTTGAAAATTCAAGAGTGGAATCAACTAGGTCGGAATCAGGCTTTCTTATTCAAAAATATTGGTGAGTCTATTTTTTTTGCATGTTGGAATGTAGTTTAAATTGTAAGAAATGGGATTTAACACTTGAGATAACTGGTATAAGGTGCATGTTAGTTAGAATGAGGTAGTACTTTTTATTCCAGGGGATAGTTTTCCTGGGTTGTTGAACAATGATTTTGCTGTTGGCTTCATGAATGGGATTATGGAAAAGAAATTGAAAGAATATGACAGCACGATATGCATAGACGGGACGCATGGTACCAACAAGAGGAACTGGGAATTAACTATAGTATTGGTGAAGGGGGATACTAACACTGGATTCCCAGTAGCATTCTTTCCCAGCAACAAAAAGGATCAAGTTTTCCAAGAAATATTCTTCACAGCTCTATAATCTTAACTAGGTGGGGCAATAGAGTCAGATTGGCTAATGACTGACGATGATCCCAGGTACTATAATGCTTGGGTCAAAGTGATGCAACCCAGGAAACCATTGAGAAGACTACTATGCAGTTGGCATGTTGTAAAAAATTGGCATATCTAAGGCCGCAGGAAGCTTAAGGACCCCACGATCAGAAAGGAAATGAAGATGGAATTGAGGAAAATTCATCAAGAATTAGATATAACTAAGTTTGAAAGCTTAGTGAGCAACTATTTGCGACGCTTGGAAAAGAACCATAAAAATGGATTTTTGAATTATTTGAAAACATGAGTGCAATGCTATATCAAATCATAATCTGTATGTCATCGTGTGGATAAAAGGAAGGTTTGATTATTCACTCAATATAATAATCTGGTCTTAGAAATCGAAGATCAAGTTAAAATAGAGTTAGATCGCTTTTCGACTGTTTTCACTTATTGAGTGTCTTCAGCTTTTATTTGCAGAATAAAGATAGAATAAAGATGTGGACCTATTGCTACAGAAGAGGAGCTGGAATAAACACGAATATGGCAATAGAGAGTTTAAATAAATACTTGAAATATAATAAAATGGAGAGAAAAAATATTAGGTATTTTTATGGTTTTCCACTTATTACTTGAAATTCTCATTCAGCATTGCTTTATTCTAGGGTTGAAAAGCTTCTGGATTTTTTTGACCAAATAGTAGATGAGAAGATGTGGAAACAAAATCTTCACAGGGAAAGACCATGTGCCAACAACTATTACCATAGAGTTACTGTGAAAGCACATTGTAAATCCGTGCGTGTGAAGTTGGCCTAGCACTTTTGGATTTTCGAAAAAAATGTTAATGAACCTAATTGTAATAGATTTGTGCCGTTGAAATTTTTCTTTTAGTACGGTTCTCAAGATATTTCACAAAATGTGTTGTTCGAAACAGCCTAAAATTATCCATAAAATTGATTTTTGACAGCTGAAATAGATTTTGGTATTCATGTATTGTGTTGTTTACTGAGTTGTGCCGTTCGAATTTTCCCAAAAGTATCTTTCATTTGCAGGAAAACTGAAATTAAAGAAAATCGTATTTCAGCAATTATGATTTTTCTCCTCCCGAATTTGTGAAAAAACTTGTGCTACATTCGTCAGGACTGGTGCCGGTGAAATTTTCAGATTAAACTTCAAATTTATTCTTCAAAAAGTGAAAATTGGATAATGGTGTTCTAATTTGAAGAACGGAAGTTGACGTCATTTCCGGAAAAACCGGAGGTGCTCATGCCTTGAAAATATTTTAGATTTCATCAGCATCGTGAAATACTTATAAGTGCTGAATTTCATGAAAATACGTTCAGTAGTTTCCCGTATAAATATGGGTGAGGTTCCTCGTGAAAGACCCTGTATAAAATAAAATGCTGGCTGGATATAAACCTTTTGAGCCTGAAAAACCAAATTCGTTGATGGGGCTCCATGTCACAACGCTGCTATTGTGAAGAGATATTCAGATCAAGAATTCGAAAATGAAAATGGATAGGAACCAATGGACCCATCAGATATCGCTAGACCTAACTCTCATAGGTTACCTTCTGAGGGGTACCCTGAAAAATATGGTACCAAACTGATTCTAATAGCTTGGACCACTTGAAAATGAAGATAAGAAACGTATGTGCCAAGTCGACCAAAGTAACTTATAATGAAATAGGGAAATGATATAACTTATGTATGGACCATAATGGCCGGTATATAAAATATTTGATTCGAAATGTTTCGTTTGTTATTAAAAAAATGTTTATTGTTATAAGACATAATATTCAATGAATATAATAATTGAGAAATAGTTTGTTACAAAGCCTCCGTCACTTTACGAAACAAAATCATATCTAGGTCATCTAGCCATTATGATCCATACATAAGTTATATCATTTCCCTATTTCATTATAAGTTACTTTGGTCAAAATATAAGGAATCATTCATTTTGGAAGTTTTAATCTCAATATCTCTTCACAATGGCAGCGTTGTGACATGGAGCCCCATCCTGCTGTATCCACATATTTAATCTTAGTTGAAGAGGCAGATTGTTTAGAAAACTAGCCTTCTCGAATTCAAGGCACAAAATCATATCTTTGTCTCCAAATAAATGCATACAGAAAAAAATTAATGGAATAGAATTAACGTAAATCACGCTGCAGATTGTATTCGAAAAAAAGTTCAGAATGAAATTATCTTCCGAATGACATGATAAAAAAAGGTATGTCCCTGGAGAAAAAATTTTTGAAAGCGCCCCGACGCCTGGCGTCTTTATTTATTCCGCAGATTTTTATGCGCATCTCAGGCCAACATTCACTTGTTCAAAACGCCATTCACAGAATGAAAAAATATTCGGACGTTTTCGAGAAAATTGGGGTTACCCTGTACTTTCAGCATGAAGGAGCAACACCCCACTTCGCATTAAATATAAGAAATTACATGAATATAAATTATTCGAACAGATGAATTGGTCGTGGGGGTCACAAAGACCGTCTGATTTGATGACTCTAGGAACAAAAGCAATGAAGGTTGAAATTAAAAGTGAAAAACATCGAATAATAGTATATTCTAAAACAAGTTGCAGAATGGGCTCTTATTTCATTACGAATGCGAAATTCGAAAGCATGAGTGTTGGAATTACCTTCTGCCACGAGTTTTAGAGGATATTTACTCTATTTCACTCAAGTTTTGTGAAATACTCCCGAAATTCAAATAAAAATTGCAATTAGTGACTTTTCTATTGTATCTTGGCAGTAGGTGAATTTGAATTGATTTAATTTGAGAATTGATACGATCGGAGGTCAGTACTGACAACCAAAACACGAAAAATATAACTGAAAACAATGCTGTAATGAATTCATTATAGCACTACTTTCAGAACTGTAATGAACTCATTACGATACTGAAATAGAAAAAAATAATTTGAGAGGAATGTAATATCACAAGGCAAAATCAAACTCCCCATTAGGAGATATTCAACAAGAAGGTCGCGAATATGCAACAAAAAAGAAAGAATTTCAAAAATTCTTCATAAATTTGGTGTTGATCTTCAGTTTTGCCTTCAATATGTTATATATGTTTATTTTGTGTTTGTTGTCATTTGTTTTGTTTCAGGTTCGTATGAAAATATTTTCTGAATTGAACCATTGCATACATCAAGAAATGAGTGGATCGATATGAATCCCGATTTTGGGATAACAATTGAGTAGAAAGGAATATTTATACTAGGAAGGGCGTCGGTAGGAATTTTTTCTGAAAGAGGGTACAAATATTCATAGGATGTAATATATTGTCACGATATATTTTTATGTAATTATTTCATGACTTGGTTTTATATTTTTCGAAAGTAGTTTTTTTTCTAGGGTATCGACGACATTGTATACTCAATTGGCGATTCCAACTACCGTTGAGGGCGCTGCGAGTTGTAAACAATTACTTGTTTTCTAGGTTCGTTATTTCGCCACCAGCCTGGGTGGCGCTAGGCGACTTGTTTCAAAATTTTCGAATGACAACTGGATATTTGAATAATTTAGTTAATTTGTGAATGAAATGACTGGATTTTTATTCATTGGAGTGATTCAAAGACTTTTTGAGTTGGTGTGTGTGTTTATGGACATTGAGTGAAGTGAATTGAGGTGAACCAATTCGTTTTTGCCATGAATGATGCACAGATTTTTAAATTACTTATAAGAACAATCAGTACTATCAAATGAATATGTATCACACAATATCGGGTTTATTCGAAGGTAGTAGAACGAAAAAAAACAAAAGATTGGTAAATTATTAACTTCATTCTTTCTTTTCACCACAATTCGGAAATACAAGAGACTACGTTGTTGATGCCTGTCTCCCAAAATTATCGAGTTACAATGTATTTGTGTGCTTCTTCTGCATAATTCGTCAATAAATACCACTACTTCCAAGTGGTATTCAATAGAAGCAGAATTATTCATACTACGCATAGGTTCAACTAGGAATGAGTCTTTTCAATTTTGAATCCTGCGACTTCATTGTTTATACATTTTTGAGGGTGTTCTTTTCAATGAAAATTTCCCACAAAATATGATTGAGAAGACTTTATTTTATTATTTTGATCATTTATTGCATGTTTCATTTTTGAAAATGAATAAAAGATTCTGAAATTCTTTCTAGTCTTTATTTGCGTTTCAGCAACAGGGAAATTGTACAATTTTTTTATCACACAATATGACGATAACAATCAAGTATGGATAGAATATTCATTTACATTGGAAAATTTGATATTCTACTTACATTTACCGATAAATATAATAGAAGATAGAAATATCAATACCGGAAACTCAGGAACAATGTCATTGCAAAGCCAAAGTGAACTGAAACAAAATGCTGACAAATAAAACAAAAAAAGTACTCATTTCTTACTAGTCAGCGTAAGTTGTCTTTCATTTAGGGCAATTTAGGCATATCTCTGAAACTAACCTAACAAAATCATGAAGCATTTTAAAATTTAGAATTCTTGTCAATGAGTTCAACTGCTTCTCATTTTGATGCTTTTGCAAAATTCCTCATTAAATTACCACTGTTCACTTGATTCTCTAATAATTCCTCTGAATTTTCATTTACAACAAATTGTAGGTTCGTCAGTGCATCAACAACAGACCGTTCATCTTTCATTAAATATGACATTTCCATTGTTTTGTGTTGTTCAATTTCCTCATTACTTTCGAAATCATGAGAATCAATGAATGGCCTCACATTTTGTTGAGGAATTAAATGTTTTTCCCTAAGTGAATTTTGTCTTTCCATCCTCAATTTGCGCTGAGCCATGGTAAGCCTATTAATTTTTTTTTCTGTTGAATCTCTGGTAAATTTTAGGAAGAAACAGCATAAGCCTTCAGCATTGTATAAAGAAACATATATTTTACAATGCCTTCAGTTAGGGAACCTTCATATCATATGCTGTAATGTTGACCTGGAAAGATGAAAAAGTCATTGAAAATATTTTAAAAAACCATTTACCTGTAGCTAGATAATCAAAATGAAGCAAACAAACTACCTTATTAAACGTAACATAGTCCTTCTTTGCGTAATTTCTGCAAAAAACGTTTTTTTCAGTCCTCGACTAATATAACCTTTCTTTGTAAATTGATGGAAATGTATGTTCCTATTGCTGCCTTTCCTTGAGAAGCAATTAAGAACACATCAATTAGTGTTATACACCCTTAGTAATAGTACTTTACCATTCATTTCAATAATTTTTCCTATTCACATAGTCCAAAGATAGCTCTCAACCTAAAACTTGAAAAACTCTCAAATATCACTTAAACTGAATGTCACTGATATAAATACTTTTACCATTATTTTCCAACGGCAATTCTGCTATTCCGGAAAAAAAATTAAGACAAATATATCAAGAGAAGCAAAAATATTCTTGATTCTATCAATATTTACGTGTAAAATTTGTTTTCATTACTTGTTTTCTAGGTTCGATATCTATCCGCTAGGTGCCGTCTAATTATTTGGAATCGCCAATAGTCATACTGATTATATATTGGCCTAATATAATTTTATGTTTGATCCACGAAACTATCATTTTGGAGCTGATGTGAGAAATACAAACAGGTAATTATGAGATTTCGCTACTATCGTAAAGTAAGCAATTGCCAACTCAAAAACCCATTAGGCTAATATACAAATTATATTGATTAATTGAAGTGGGCCGATCCCGGAGGTACTGCAATACCGGGCCAACCCGTGACAGCGGTGGAGCAAGCCCCTAACCGCCGTCTATTTCCAAAAATCAGTTTAATATACTGGCCCCGCATGCGGGGCGTATCAGATATTAAGCTGATAAGAACAGATACTACACTTTGATCTTAGCCATAGGGCCGAGAAGCGATGCCGATTGCAAAAATTCGTCCCTACTTGAAGTAACATGGGAGGCTCTTTAGAGTATGATGTAACTAGTTTAGAGTATCGAGTCCACCTATTGCCGTAAAACTGAACTACAGATAGTACTCGCATCTATAATACATCCTATTTCTCCTTATCCGTATAATTTCGAATTTCATCCAAACCCGAATCAAGATAGGATCAGTGCAAAAAAAAACTAACCTATAATAAAAATTGTGGGAAGCAAAATATATTATTATACAGGGTGATACTAGAAGTCATCGTCAGATTTAAGGGAAAATTTAGACTGTACATGGTGATTTTTTTTGGTGTTTTATTAGAACCTTCCGAACGATTGAATTACAATTTCAAGATTTTACATTTTAGTTTCAGAGCACATGACCTTCAATTGTAGAATATTTCAAAGGAGAACCTACTTCCGGTTCTTCCGGAACAAATGGCAACTTCGTTCTTCCAAATGTAACACCATGTACATTTTTAAATATTTGAATTCTTCGTTCGATTCTACAACAATGTGATGTATGATATGCACAACCACTTCAAATGAATTTTGAGTTATAGCCTAATTTTCAACTTTTTTGTCAGAAAGATTGTCACAAATTTCTATTTATATCTTCAAAATCTCTCACTAATAAGTGTTTCCTTATGTAACTGTGGAATAAAATAAAGTACGATGATACTTTTTCTGATACCCCAATAATAAATTTTATACAGAGTGTCTGGATTGGCCCCAAAGTGAGCATTATTAAACTATGAAAGATTTTTTTTCAATGTCAATCATATAAGTTTTTAATTCCGATCATTTGCTCGTCAAAAACTAGTTAGAGTGTGCCAAACCTTTCATGCTCTCAAAATCAGTAGCTTCGCCATTATTGAATAAAATTAACTTTCTATAGAACTAGAAAAAATATGACTTTTTCGGATATATCTTTGAATGCCACATTCATGTTATGTTTCATTCCCTAGGGCCGTTTTCGAGTCATCCACTGTTTTTTGAAAAAAATTACAAATCGAGGCTTGTAGAAGACTAAGGATTCAATAAAGGCGCAACGCATTTTCTCATATCTGTGTTTAAAATGGGTTAACGTAAGTGGAGTCGTTTAGGGGTACCCTTTATCTAAAATTTACCATTTTCGAGATATTCAGTAACAACTGTTAGCTACGAGAATAATATTGTATATGAGGTATTAAATATAATCGTTTTCATAAGAATCTCCCAGACTTAAAAAAAAAAAACAATATATATATATACATATATATATATATATATATATATATATATATATATATATATATATATATAGGAGTATTGGGACCTCTTGAAAAATTCCACTTTTTTCTTCGTTACAAATTGATACTTGAGTGAAAAAAATTCTGTGTCAGAAATTCAGCCTTCGAAGTACAATCTTAGACCAAGAATCCTCTGAAGATGCCTACCGAAGTTGTAGGCGAAACGTTGGCTGAAATTGAGGATACTCAATAGTCATACTGATTTCATATTGGGCTAATATATTTGTATGTTTTATCTACGAAACTATCATTTTGAAGCTAATGCGAAAAATTACACACAGTTGAAATTATAAGATTTCGCTACTGTCGTCAAGTAAGCAATTGTCAACTCAAGATCCCATTAGAGTAAGAAACAAATTATATTGGTTAATTGAAGTGGGCCGATCCCGGAGGTACTGCAATACCGGGCCAACCCGTGACAGCGGTGGAGCAAGCCCCTAACCGCCGTCTATTTCCAAAAATCAGTTTAATATACTGGCCCCGCATGCGGGGCGTATCAGATATTAAGCTGATAAGAACAGATACTACACTTTGATCTTAGCCATAGGGCCGAGAAGCGATACCGTTTACTAAAATTCGTCCCTATTTGAAGTAATCTAACAGACTATTCCGAGTATGATGTAACTAGCTCGAGAGCATTGAGTCCACCTATCGCAGTAATCTAAAACTATAGATTCTACTTCCATGTATACGATATCTATTTATAGGTATCTTTTTCCTTATTCGTATAGTTCCAAATTTTACCGCCAGATGTTCCCATCACGATACATTCGAACGTTGTGACATTTCCAAACCCGAATTCAGAGATCAGCCTAACAAGAATACTTCGATTGATAATTCGTTATAGGGTCGGTTTCACAAAACTTCGATTGCACCGTTAAATTAATTTTAGCCACCGCGATTCGTTGAAATTTCAGAACGAGTGATTCGATTGGTTCGAATTTACGTAAGCTTTATTAATCCTATAATTACAGCTTTGTGAAACACCTGCCCATAGTCTTGTACAAAAATAAAAATTGTTAGTTGCAAAAAATAATATCTGGCATATTATGTCAACCATCAATGTAAGTATATCCCCATCAACACTATTTGAATCTTTTTTGTAACTATGGAAAAATATTCAGACCCCAGAAATGTCCAACAAATTCTAGCACTTTGTACCATTCTAAACATTCAGATCAATATTTGGCTGGTTTAATGAACAGCGAATCTCAAATAAATAACATGCTGACATATACATTGCAAAAAAATGAAGAATTCCTCATTCGCATTTCTGAATTCCAATAATAGTCAGATTCGGAATATTCATAACATCTACAATAATATGAGAACAACAAGAGATTGCTAATAGTTTTGGGTTTGATTTGATCTTTCATACATTGAAGGATTTGAAGATATCAAGTGTCCATCAAGTTCGAAACTTTACGAAAATAATATATCCACCTCATTGAAATATTTTAAATTTCTACAATAGTTTCGATCTAGAACAAAATAATGTTGTCAACTTCAAGTAATATTATGTTAAAGAGAATGATGGTATTGCTAAAGATATATCAAACCTATTTTGGCAGATATTCAGATAGGTATCAGATACAGGAGATCATGTTGTTTCTAAGTTGGCCACTGAATCTAGGTAGGTTCAGACATTGGGATCCTTCCATACCGATGAAATTGCAACTCCCACCTCCCCCTTGCTGCGATGCAAATGTGTGTGATTCAGTCAGAGATTCTGTCCTGCCATTCATTATCAATTTTCAACTCACCACTGTCTTTATTCAATCGTTCAGTTGCAACACTGGATGAAACGTAAGTTTCAGGTTTCCATTTCCTATTCGTTCAAATTATTCTGAGGGTGAGAAGTAAGTATACTCTTTGAATCGATACACCTTAAGTGAATGAATAGTTACTCACTACTCCATGAAAAGAATGATTCGGGATTCGGCCCATCTCCAGATCCTACACACAATCTCTGTATTTTAACTACATGAAATATTATATTCAATTGTTAAATCCGGGACAGCGCGTACGCAGTCCCGACTACCAAAAATTACGCGCCCGAGTTATCCGCATTAGGGATAATCGCAGAGGTCAGCCCGATCGTAGTGCAATGAAAGGGCCTCACTCCGGGGGAACCGCCTTGTTGATCACGGTAACCCCTACGCCAGGTAAGTATGGGTTGGATCTGGTGTAAACCACTTTTACGCAATCTCGGAACACTGTTCGGAGTGATGTACAGTAGGTGGCACCATCTTTTAGGACAACTGTGAAATAAATGAACAGTTGCCTGCAGAATAACGTCGATAATCTGACATGTGATGGCATAAATAGGATATGTCCACACCATTGAAATATTTTCAAGTTGTTATCTAAAAGATAACAAATCTGTCATTCTCAAGTGATATTTCGTTTTAGTAAATGGTTTTGCTATAAATACAGCCTATTATAAAATGCTATTAGATGGAAGAAACCATTTAATGTCACGAGACAATAAGATTCAAATTTTTCAATTCTTGAACTACCGTTTTCACCGCAGAGGAGCCAAATTACTTGAGTCGTTCCGTCATCGTTCGTTGCGTACAAAAAAAAATCAATGAGATGTCTGGAAGAAAAAAAATATAAATTCAAAATTGTATCTGTAGAGAAATTATCCATGATCGTGAAAAAAGAATATTGTATAGACAGAATTTTCATAAAAAACATCGAACACAAAAAAGAAATGAGATCATATTTCCATTACGAACACCCTCTTTCAAACGGACACTTTCTTTGGTCCCGGCAGACGTCCATTGAAACAACGTTGAGTTCTATTATAGGGCACATCTCTCGAACAGAAATTTTTTGTGGTCCCATTGGTGTCCGGCGAATAGAGAATTCACTGTTGTTGTATTACCTTCAAAATATAGTACCATATTCTGAAAAATCGAAGCGGTTCTGATAAGCCGTCCATTGTATCCGTTTTCTGATGATCCATAAAAGTATACGGGTCAGTCTTTTGTTGGTACGCAGCTTTTAGGTACGCCTGAATTACCTAGCAAACTATAGGCGCGAGATGAATTCGTTTGAGACAAATGGTGCAGGCCTTCTGGACGCGATGGTCCAAAATCCAAACAATACCTGAAAACATAGATGCAGTGGCACAAGTGTCTCAGTTCTAACATTACAAAAAAATGTAATGACGTTTACATTAGTTTTTTCCGTTCCCATCCGTTAAATTGGCCGATGGGCCGTATTTTCAGAACTAATTAGCTCCCAAGACGTCATAACAGAACAGGTTATATATGGGCAAGCTGCAAACTCCAATATTTATCGTCCTGTTCCCGTATTTGTGTGATTTATAATTTTCTCTTTTTGTATTTTTAATTTCGAAATTTTTTGTCCATTATTTCATATTCTTTCAACCCTAGAATACTAACCATTCCTGAATTTTACGAATCGCATGAGTTGAGATGCGATTTAACAATAATGCGTAATATGCAGTTTTCCCGTTTTTGTCAAGCTTCGTTATTTGACTCTCCATGCCATTCAGTGAGTCTATTGTTGTGAATAGATCAATGCGTAGTCCGATATCCAGAGGTGAATCGTTAATTTCTACGAGCTCCAATTATTATAAACAATTGACGCTGGACGAGATAGAAGAATTAGCTGTAGCTCTTAGATCATCCCTGATGAAGAAGATATTGTAGAAAAAGATTCCTCTCTGTCTGACTTGGAATATGGACCTGAAATATCTGATGCAGGAAAGCTTCGATTCAGAAGCTAATCGATGTGTTACAACGTAAAAAATATGAGCGTAGTTTACTGGGTCTCACATGAAACTTGTGAGAAATTAAAAATGAACTGTTCTGGCGAAAACATTACGAATGAAACAAGCACAGGGTCGGGTCAGAGAAAGACACATGCTGTGTTGAAGCGCACAACATTCGTTATCAGACCGTAAAGAAATTGACAAATGACATCACTTTATTGCAATAATTGTCACCGAGCTTTTTGCGCAGAGCATCGTAAGCGTTCTTGTGTATCCTTCAATAACGACAATTAATTTGATGTTTATTCTGTGTTAGAGTTATCTAAATTGAATTTATCAGTTATCAACGTCATTTGATAAAAAAAAAATTCAGTTCATTTGATTTTGTTCTTTGAATTCGAAATCGTACATTTTACCAATGGTTAGTATTCGGGGCTGTGAGATTCAAGGTAGTATTCTAGGGTTAATTTTCATCAGTTAAATTCATCATTATGATTTTGGTAGACGGTCTGTTAACGCAAATTAAAGATGTCTTCCCTTTGCTTCTTTGAGTTATGAATTTGTTAATTCTAACGACAGATTCCGCAAGAAACATATGAATTTCATTCATTTTCTCATCAAGATTAAAAAAATATCTATTTAATATCTAACCTATGTTCATCTGCTTTGAAAAATGGTCAGAACGTATTATATTTCATCGTGTATAAGTAAATATCCGTCCACCAGAAATGAAGAATATATCAGTTGTTTTAATTTTTCTGAAGATGAACAGCGTGATCTCTAATGGATGAGGGCCATACCCCGAAATTTCATTCCAACGAATAATACTTCTGTGTGAGAGAAATATTTTGATTCCGACGATATAATTGAGTTCGATAAATATTCGCAAGCAGGTGCAACCATTAAATTTCTCTCTTTGACATTAACAAAATTGAAAGAAGGCGCTATCTCAAAAAATTTCTAGTATTTATCCTTACGAAACCAAATCAAATAAAAAGGAACGAGTAGGAGGGAAGAAATTTTCATTTGGAATAATAACGATGCAAAAGCTCTTTTGAGTTCCGATTTAATTATCAGGACCGCCGCCAGCGCCGGCAAACCGGGGCAGTAAATTCTAGGGACATCAAAATCAGTTTCGTCATACTAGAAGTTATTCCTTGAAATCTCAAACCCTGCTGTTATTGAAAGTGAAATCGAAAACTCGACCAAACTCTACGGCGGCTTTTTGAGCCTGGTCAACCAAATATATCACACGTGTACACGAATAACTATAATAGATAAAAATGCAATTAAATCAAGAGTAATTCTGGCAGAAGGAAAACGATCGAAGATGCAGCATTCTACTCATAAATAAAATATCCCTTAGTCCAGTAAACGAAGGTCTGAAATGTTCGACTATTTCAGTGAATAAAGAAAAGGCGTACTAAAACGACTGAAAATGCGCTTTTCAACATTGGACTGAATGGACTTAGCAAGATCGGCGCTAACGTCTATCCAGGTTTTCAATAGAAGACGTGCGGGAGAGGTGGAGAGAATTGGTATACATACAGGAATTTGAGAAGTATGAAACGATTAGAAATAGTAATAATGACTTATTTCAATCGCTATCTGAAGATGCCAAAAAAGTGGCTAAAAAATAAGTTCGTTTCACAGTCAGAGGCAAATTGAGTCGTACAGTTCCCGTGCTTTTGGACACTCATTTGTGTGAGTGCATTAGAGTAATAATAAAAAATAGACAAAATATGGGAGAAAGCAGAAATAATCCTTATGTATTCGGCACACATAGATCAGATACAAAAAATCATCCACATCTTCCTGCAATTTGATCAGGAAATTCTCCGAAGCCTGTGGTGCTGACCACCCTACTAGATTATGCGGTTTTCAACATTTTCAGGGAAGAAATTTTCTGGTATGGAGAACGCGCCGAACCATTCACTGTTGAGTAAACAATTAACAGTGCTGTACCTTAAGGTGGCGTCGGGACACAGTAACAAAGCCTACACAGAACACACCCAATATTTTAACGCGCACAAGCTTTAAGTAGCTTATGAGGGGTTTCACAGAAACCCAGAATGCATGGAAATACATACATACATGTTCAATTTGAAGAGGGCTCCCCACTGGCATTGAATGAACTCATATGAAAATGAATGTGATTGTTATCTGCGGCATTTATTTCTGAGCCAAAAACTCTGAAAACAGCTGAGATTATCATGATACAGAAACCAGACACAAGTCCAAATGAAGTCACATCTTATCGGCCTATAAGTTTGTTACCTATTATGTCAAAAACGCTGGAAAGACTCCTACTGAAGAGAATAAATGATGATATCTCCGACAACTGGATTCCTCTCCACCAATTTGGATTTCGGCAGGGTCATTCAACAATTCAACAAACACACAGATTAACAAGGGTTATCAACCAAGCAATCGAACAAAAATTGTATTGCACCTCAGCGGAAACATATGGGCACTATACCTGTGTTACATTAAATTTAGAAAATCAAGACGTAGTGGATTCGTCTAACTTCATGGGTCATTCGGAGAATATACATAAGGGAATTTATCGTCAACCTATAATAAGAAGGGACATTTTGGGTATTTCCAAATTACTGGAAACAGCTCAAGGTGCTAACGAAAATGAAAGCAGTGATGAATCTGAAAATGAGAAAATTGATCAATGTGCTGAAATTGTTTCTGTGAGGAATGACTTCTACAGGAGTATAGAAAGAAATCGAACAAAGGTGAGATTATTACCTTTCATTTAAACTGTTAATTGTTGTTGATTTCCTATCCTCTGTAACATTCCCGCCCGCATATGCGTGTGAAGATGTAGCAGCGTTGGAATGGAATGTTTTGCAATTTCAAATGCGTGCAGGTTGGTCTCGAATGCTTGTAAAAAATAGTGATTTTTCCTAAGTGCTTGAAGTGGTACTTTCCTGCTTCCTGCACGAGTAAGCAAGCATTTTTTTCAAGCGCACACATCATCACATAAATCAAATTTGATTTGATTAATTAAAATAGATCTGAATGAAAGAAGTAGTTCTATTTATTGTTACCATACTCATCTCATCGTGGGTATTCGATGCATATAGACATGACAGTATATGATTTATTTTCTAATGAACCCCTTTCCCGCACGCATATCGGTGCGCAAATCTTTGGGATTTGAAATGTGAGCGGAAAAAACTTTTTTTGTAAATTGGAATATGAATTGTGTCATCTCTTCCTTCGGGAATTTCGGCCGTCGTCGTGGATTCCACATTCGGCATTGTTCGATGGCATGATGGAATCAGGTGAGGAATTTCAGCAAGCTTCGGAAGGTGATCCATGTAAGTAAACTATACATACTTCAATTGATTGATGAAACCTACAAAAGGTAGCCACTGACTTCAAGTATCTCGGAAATAGAATGACCTTTAGAAAGAGAATACACAACGAACCTGGGTTGAAACCTTGTTTCGGAATATTCCAGTAATTTTCCCCTTCATAGCGAAATCACTCTGAATATATCATTGCGTTATTCGCATAATATACACGGATAGTGTTTGTTGGAAGAAATCCGCAATACCAATTTGTTTCTCCTTGTTTTGTATATATTAGGTACATATCAATTCTTCAGAAGAGAAGGAAATATACGTATTCTTATTGTAACAAATTGACAGACTGCCAATTTTTCATGAGAGAAACGATTATTAAAGGAACATAAGACCTAGAATATACAACATTATAACAATTGTGTTGTATTTTATTGTTCGTATATATCGCATATTTCAATTGTGAACTATACCTTATTATGAATTTTTCGTGAATATCTCGAATGTGAAGCTCAATCATTTCGCGGAAAAATAAATTATACCAATTATACTCATCAAAGTCGTCGATCGGTTTTTCACCCTTCAGAAGCTTTTGACATTTTGATTTTTTTCTGGTTCATGCTCCTACCTTTTAAAAATTTTGTTGAACCAGTTTATGCTGGTAACAGAAGAACAAGTGAGAATTATACTCATCAAATTCGCCTATCGTTTTTTTAGCCTTCAGAAGCTTTTGACATTTTGATTTTTTTCTGGTTCCTACCTTTGAAAATTTTTGTTGAACTAGTTTATGCTGGTAACAAAAGGACAAGTGAGAATGTATCGAAACATTTTATACAAAAAAATGAGAAATGTAAGTGGTAAATTCTGAAACAAGTTGCAAAATGGACTCCTTTTCAAACACGATTGCGAAATTCGAGGAGAGAGTTTTCGAACGCATGACTATCGGAATTACCTTCTGCCACGAGTTTTAGACGATATTTCCTCTATTTCAGTCAAATTTTGTGAAATATTTTCGAAATTCAGATAAGAATTCAGAATAGTGACTTTTATATTGTATCTTGATCTGATTTGAATCATACGATCGGAGATCCGAACTGACAAATTTGAGAGAAATATTTTTTAAGCTCCAGACCTGAATTGTAGAGTGAATTTATGTCAATTGAAAGCAGTTCTTCATGTGTCTTGAATAATACGAAAATATCTCCGGGACTTGGAGTAGCGGCTAAGAGAGCAAAAGCCAATTTGCAATTCTTCATGGGTGTCTGAGGACATGGAACTATGTATGGATGAAATGAAGAGTCAGACAATTTAACCAGAAAGGAACAAGAAGAAATAGATGCACTTTTGAAATTGTTTCAATCGAAAGATCCCTCATTGAATACGACTTTTGATAAGAGTTTTCGAGTTAGTTGTAAGGACTTCAAAACTGAATTTTGGGAAACAATCGAATCAGACTCTATGTTCAATTTAGTGAGTGGTGTTAGGGATGGGCAACTCGAGCCTTTAAACTCGATCAACTCTGTAGATATTTTACAGTAACTTAACCAATTTTAATTTCTACTTTTCTGTAAAAAAGATATATAATTGTTTATGTGGGAGATTTTGTTGAAACTGACCTTGAAAATCCATTAATGCGTCATAGAAGTTTCTCAATCTCTTATAAAACTTTGAGAAAATCAAATAAAAAATACTCTTCCAGAATTTCAAAAATGAAGAAAAAAATCACAGACTTGAATAGTCTTCTTGATAATTTGAAAAGAAGATTTCAAATTTCTTCAGAATCATCAGTAGTGCTGAAGGTATATAGAGTTCCCTAACAGTTTTAATTTGGCCTTTCGTCAAGATAATTCTCAAAACTTCATTATAAGCAACAAGTTACATGTTTTATTCATTTTATTTCTAATATCTCAGGTATTAGGGGGTATAAAAATTAAATATGTACAGAATACAAATGAGCATGTGCGCAAAATAATCTTTATCTTAAGAGCTCATGCCTTATACCAGTGTTTTTCAACCTGTGGGTCGCGACCCCCTGGGGGGTCGCGAAGCCTTTGTTGGGGGGTCGCGAGTGGTCGAGGAAACTGGGTAACTACTTCATTAAAAAACATCAATAAATTCTAAAGAGATGGATATATCAGGAAATAGAAATACTGGTCTACTGCTAATATTATTCATACAAATTAATTAACAAAAAACAACATTTCGGCTACTAGTTTATTTTAATGTACTTCAATTCTTGTTTTTTTCACTGAGAAGTAATAAAACAATTTATTCTTTTTTTACATTTTCTGATGAAATTTTCATTTCATATATAAGTACCTGGTTGTTCAAAAGTCTGGAAAAAGTTATTCTATTCCGCTACAGGTGGAAAATCGGAATTCTGATGCAGGAGTTTTCGGTACCTAATTTCGTCCGGAAGGGCTTCAAACGAGATATGAGGCCCAACTTTGAAATTTCAAATGCAAACTCATCGTTTTTATTGCATTCGGTTGACGCGGGAAATTTTTCATCCGAATTGGTTAAAACAAAAAATCTATTCCTCCATATTCGGAATTTTTGTTCAAAAATCAAAGTTGGACCACATATCTGGCATAAGGCCCCATAGGGCGTAAAATCACTTGATGTTAGAATATGAATTTTCGCATCCTGGTCTGAATGAACGCCCCAAATTTTCAAACAAAAAATACTGCGTATGGCCAGAGTAAGAATAAAAAAAAAATTTTGATTTTAACCAATTCGGATTGAAAACTTTCCGCTAAATCCGAATCTGCAATAAAGAAGATTGTTTGAGCTAAAATTTCACTTCTGTCTTACTGATCATTTTATTTACTATTCGCTGATATCGTCAATAGTAAGCAATTACCAACTCTAGAACCAATTATCATTGGACATAGTTATAAATTATATTGATATTGATTATTTGAAGTGGGCCGATCCCGGAGGAACTGCAATACCGGGCCAACCCGTGACAGCGGTGGAGCAAGCCCCTAACCGCTGTCTATTTCCAAAAATCAGTTTAATATACTGGCCCCGCATGCGAGGCGTATCAGATATTAAGCTGATAAGAACAGATACTACACTTTGATCTTAGCCATAGGGCCGAGAAGCGATGCCGATTGCTAATATTCGTCCCTACTTGAAGTAACATGGGAGGCTCTTTAGAGTATGATGTAACTAGTTTAGAGTATCGAGTCCACCTATTGCCGTAAAATCGAACTAGAAATTGTACTTCCATTTATAATATACGTTATTTCTCCTTATCCATATGATTTCGAATTTCATCCGAACTGGAATCAAGATAGGATCAGTGAAACAAGAAACCTTATCTAAAATAAAAAATGTGAGTAGCAAAATATATTATCATACAGGGTGATTCCAGAAGAGATCGTCAGATTTCAGGTGAAATTTAAACTATAGATGGTGATTTTTTTAAGCCTTCCATTAGAACTTTTCGAGCAAGCGATTGAATTACAAATTCAAGATTTTACAGTTTTGTTCAGAGAACATGACCTTGAAATGTGGAATATTTCAAAAGAGAACTTCCGGTTCTTCCGGAACAAATTGCAACTTTGTTATTTCAAATTTAACACCCTGTAGAATTTTAAATCTTTGAATTCTTCATTCGATTCTACACCAATGTGATGTATGATATGCGCAACCACTTCAAGCGAATTTTGAGCTATAGCCTAATTTTCAGAAAGATTGTCACAAATTTCTATTTATATCTTCAAAATCTCTGATTATTAAATGTTTTCTTATGCAACTGTGGAATAAAATGAAGTACGATGATACCGTTTCTGATATACCTTATTAATAAATTTTATACAGAGTGTCTGCATTGGACCTTCACGGTGAGCCTTATTAAACTATGAAATCTCCTTTTTTTTCAAATGACAATCATATAAGTTTGTAATTCGGATCAATTGCTCGTCAAGAACTAGTAAGAGTGTGCCAAACCTTTCATGCCTTCAAAATCAGTAGCTTCGTCATTATTGAATAAAATTCACTTTCTATGCGAGTAGAAAAAATATGACTTTTTCGGATATATCTTTGTTTGAATGCCATATTCATTTTATGTTTCATTTACTATGGCCATCTAGAGCCGTTTTCGAGACATCCAGTGCTTTTTGAAAAAAATTACAAATCGAGACTTATAGAAGACTGAAAATTCAATGAAGGCGCAATGCATTTTCTCATATCTGTTTTTAAAATGGGTTAACGTAAGTGGAGTCGTTTATGGGTACCCTTGATCTAAAATTTACCATTTCGAGATTTTCAGTACCTAATAACTGTTAGCTACGAGCATAATATTGTATATAAGGTATTAAATATAATCAATGTTCGCCCTTACATGAGAATCTCCCCGACTTTTTTCAAAAATATAAATAGGAATATGGGGAACTCTTGAAAAACTCCGCTTATTTTCTCCTTACAAATTGTTATTTGAGTGAAAAAAATCCTGTGCAAGAAATTCAGCGTTCGAGGTACAATCTTAGACCAAGAATCCTCTGAAGATGCCTACCGAAGTTGTATGCGAAACGTTAGGTGAAGTTGAATATAGTTTTTATGTTTTATCTACGGAACTATAATTTTGAGGCCAATGTGAAAGTTACAAAAAGTTAAAATTATAAGATTTCACTACTGTCGTGAAGTAAGCAATTGCCAACTTTAGATCCCATTAGAGTAGGATACAAATTATTTTGATTAATTGAAGTGGGCCGTCTATTTCCAAAAATCAGTTTAATATACTGGCCCCGCATGCGCGGCGTATCAGATATCAAGCAAAGATTATAGAGTTAGAAAGATAGGAAACGCCCATACATCTGTGGTACTAAAATCCGACTACGATTTTTGGCTAGTTTCTTACTTGTGACACCTAGATGGCGCTGAAAACATAATTCAGTACAAAAAACTATTCTAATAGGCGCTAAATTCGAATTATACTTCTCATAAATTTCCTTTAAATTGAGTACTCTTTGTCGAGCTTTTAGAGAAACATCCTGATCGACAAAACAAAAATGGGACTCCGTTTTTTGATCAAGATTATATTTTCCATCTATACATTTTTTTGAATCAAATGAAATACGTTTTGGATTCTTTATATTTCATTTGAAATGATTGTGTTAAATCAACTACAATACAATAATTATGAAATTGAGAAAATTTTAAAAATTTGTTCACATATTAGAGAATTATTATAACAATTTCAAGAACTCTCGATAAATCAAACATCGATATATCGAACAGTTGTTCTGGACCCGATTCATACATATCTTACCCAGTGTATTTTAACCTCAATGAGTCCAGAGGATCTAGTAGATGAGTCGAACTGCTGGAAGGGTCGTCAAGAAAACCACCACCTCTATAAGTCGTTCTTCTGACTACCATTGTCTCTATGAGTGGAACTTTTCGAGCTAATGAATAAGACCGAAGAAAATTCGGTTCGCAAACAAATTATTCAGAACAATATATTTTTGCCCCGAAACCTCTATCCATTTGACAGCACTGAAATAAAAAGCAATGAACAAGACAGTTACAAATTTCGAGTTTCAAAACTTACATTTCCATTCTCTTTGGTAATCTTTCAAGATTAATCTTTCTATTATTCCTGCAATTAATCACCATGCATTTCGAATGTCGGCCAGTTTCTAACACAAAATTTATAACAGAAAAACACACAAACCAAGATTATGGAGTGAGCTAGGTGCTACTCTTGTAAATTTCGAGTTATTTCAGTGGAAAATACTCAAGAAAATACAATCATCATTCAGCAAAAATATTTATTCAAGTATTTCTCTCAAAATTGACAACAGCCTACTAATAATCTCATATAATCTATGCCAAATGGACCCCAATTAAATATTTTAACCATAACCTGATTACTTTTGAAAAACAGATGTCGCTAACATCACTGTAGTCGCTTCGTTTCCCATCTTTATACTCTATAATCTTTGATATTAAGCTGATAAGAACAGATACTACACTTTGATCTTAGCCATAGGGCCGGGAAGCGATACCGTTTTCTAAAATTCGTCCCTATTTGAAGTAATATAAAAGGCTATTCCGGGTATGATGTAACTAGCTCGAGAGCTTCGAGTCCACCTATCGCAGTAATCTAAAACTATAGATTCTACTTCCATGTATACGATATATATTTATAGGTACCTTTCTCCTTATTCGTATAATACCGAATTTTACCGCCAAATTTTCCCATCACGATACATTTGAACGTTGTGACATTTCCAAACCCGAATTCTGAGGAAATCAGCGAAGCAAGAATACTTTGATTGATAATAAGTTATAGTCTTGTACAAAAATAAAAATTGTTAGTTACAAAAAACAATATATAAAGTATTATTATTATTATTATTCAGATCAACATTTGGCTGCTTCCCCAGATGGTTTAATGAACAGTAGCGATCTCAAATAAATAACATGCTCACAGAAACATTGCAAAAAAAATAAAATAGAGAATTCCTCATTCGCATTTCTGAATTAAGATAATTGTCAGATTCGGAATATTTATAACATCTACAATAATATGAGAACAACTAGAGATTGCTCATAGTGTTGGTCATTCATACATTTAAAAATTTTGAAATATAAAGTGTCCAGCAAGTTCGAAATTTTTCGAAAATAATATGTCCACATCATTGAAATAATCTTAATTTGTTATCTGCAATAGTTTGGTACTAGAACAAAATAATGTTGTCAACTTCAAGTTATATTATGTTAAAGAGAATGCTAAAGATAGATCAAACCTGTTTTTGCGTAGCAGATATTCAGATAGGTACTCAGATACAGGAGATCATGTTGTTTCTGAGTTGGCCACTGGGTGAGTGATTATTGATTAAATACTCCCTGAAACTAGGGGCTCTTTAGAAGTGAGTGACTGAGTCGATTCACCTGACGAAAATAATCGTACTTCTATACAGTGTTCTCCATATAAGTTTAATATGTATATGGTATTCGCCCAATTGTAGTTCACTATTCAATTCAGACATTGGGATCCTTCTATACCGATGAAATTGCAACTCCCACCTCCCCCTTGCTGCGATGCTGCGATGCATATGTGTGTGATTCAGTCAGAGATTCTGTCCTGCCATTCATTATCAATTTTCAACTCATCACTGTCTTTATTCAATCGTTCAGTTGCAACACTGGATGAAACGTAAGTTTCAGGTTTCCATTTCCTATTCGTTCAAATTATTCTGAGGGTGAGAAGTAAGTATACTCTTTGAATCGATACACCTTAAGTGAATGAATAGTTACTCACTACTCCATGAAAAGAATGATTCGGGATTCGGCCCATCTCTTGTTGCCATACATAATCTATGTATCTTAACTACATGAAATATTATATTCAATTGTTAAATCCGGGACAGCGCGTACGCAGTCCCGACTACCAAAAATTACGCGCCCGAGTTATCCGCATTAGGGATAATCGCAGAGGTCAGCCCGATCGTAGTGCAATGAAAGGGCCTCACTCCGGGGGAACCGCCTTGTTGATCACGGTAACCCCTACGCCAGGTAAGTATGAGTTGGATCTGGTGGATCCCACTTTTACGCAATCTCGAAACACAGTTCGGAGAGATGTACAGTAGGTGGCACCATCTTTTAGGACAACTGTGAAATAAATGAACAGTTGCCTGTAGCATAGTATAAACCAGTATTTTTCAACCTGTGGGTCGCGACCCCCCAGGAAGGCGCGAAGCATTTGTTGTGGGGTCGCGAGTGGTCTAGACGACTAGGTACTTACTTCATTGAAAAAAATTAATAAATTCTTAAAGGATAGATATATCAAGAAATGGTTATCAAAGAAATAAAAAACTGGTATGTTATTCATACAAATAAATTAATGAAGAAAAAACATTTCGACTACTAGTTCATTTTAATGTACTTTAATCCTCGTTTTTATTCACTGAGAAGTAATGAGACAATTTATTCTTTCTTCACATTATATGATAATTCATTTCAGATATACCTGGTGGTTCAAAAGTCTGGAAACGGAGATTTTATTCCGCAACATGTGGAAAATCGGAATTCTGATACTGAGGTCTTCGGTACCTAATTTCACCCCAAAAGGCCATATACGAAATATGAGGCCCAACTTTGAAATTTCAAATGCGAATTTTGTTCATATTTGGACCCCAAGCAGCACTTTTTGTTGAAAAATCAAAGTTAGACCACATTTCTCGCATAAGGCCCCATCGGTCTCAAAATCTGATGGCCCCAATCGATTCTGCTCGTAAAATACGAATATGAATTTTGGCATCCTGGTCTGAATGAACGCCGCAGATTTTTAAACAAAAAACTCTACATAGGTCCCAAATAAGGATGAAAACATTTTTGGTTTTAACCAATTCGGATTAAAAACTTTCCGCTAAATCCGAATCTGCAATAAAAAAGATGGGTTTGCGTTTGAAATTTCAAAGTTGGGCCCCATCTCGATAAGGCCCTTTTTGTGCCCAAAATCGGATGGGTCCATTCGATTCCTCGGACGAAATTACTAGACCCCAATATCAGAATTTCGATCTTTCAGCTATGCCCGAAATAAATTAACCTTTTCCAGATTTTTGAAACACCCGGTATGTCAATTTATGTAATCTCACTTATCAATTCTTCAATGAAAAACGAGGACCACAATTAAATTTTTCTTGTAAAGCCTTGAAGTTTTTCTTTTGCATCCTGCCTTCGAAGACGTTTGGGTCAGAAAGATAAAGCAGATTTCAAAAGGAAAATGTCAAAAATGAATTCCAGGTTAACCAACTTACCTTGTTGTGGAAATAAAGTATTTTGTTTGGTTTTGTGTTTATACTAAAAGTTCAGAGCGAAGTTCCTTAAGTCTGGTCAGTCTATTGAAAACCACTTTACCCCTGTACTCGTATCTTCACAAATGGAAATGATTTGAAACAGTCGAGTCTCCAACGATTTTTCTCGAATATACAACATACATTTCAATATATTCAACATACATGGAAAAAATCAGGATTAGGGGAGTCGCGAAATTTTTTGCGATACTATGGGGGGTCGTGTCATGAAAAAGGTTGAAAAACACTGGTATAAACAATGCCTGTAGAATGAAATCGATAGTCTTAAATGTGTTAAGGATCCCCTAGACCAGGCGTGGCCAAACTTTTGGCCTCCGGGGTCTACTTGTGTCAAAATATATTACTTGCGAGCGACTGTAAGATACTTATCTAATCTGAGGTAAGATAGATTTTACTAGAGAGAAATAAAACATTTTTGCTTTTGATGACTATTCTGTTTTCAAACGTTGAAAAATGAAACACATACCTAATGTTCATGCTGTATTATGATGTTTTTAGGTGGATAATTTGCACTGCATATTTTCACAAGGCTGATACATTAAAAAAAAATTATATTAAGTCGTGCTTTCTGAGCTCTCGGAGCGGGAGTTCATTATCCTTCTAATAATGATAAATCTACAAAAGAAATATTCAAAGTACGTCAAGCAATTCAATGCAGGGTTGGCAAATATCATGATATTTATATAAATATCAAAATATCATAATATCGGATATATATCCGATATATATCTGATATATATCACAAATTTTGTTCTTTAGCTAAACTGCAAAAAATCGTTTATTAATACATATGTATTGAAAGACCATTATTCATAAAATTTTAATTAAAACCAGTTAAAAAACAGAAGAAACAACACGAAAAACAGAATATTTTTTCTAAATAAAAATAAAATAAATAACTTCAATAAATACAACAGAAAAGAATCCCCGAGACGGGAGATCTAATCACAGACCGCACTGTTGTCACGTTTCAATTTTAACCAAATTATCAAGGATTTTTTTCTGAGGTATTTATTTCGTCAAAAAAGTAAATGATATATATCATGATATATATCGAGTCAATAAATATCAGATATATATCAAGATATATATCATGATATATATCACTCGATATATATCGGCCAACCCTGATTCAATGATGATGTACTTATTTATGGTTCTGAAAATCTAGGTGGGAATATTGAATCACGAATGCATTGAATACGTAGGTATGATAAATTGTATGAAACTTAAAATTCGTCAAGATCCATGGTAAACTTTGTCAAAAGAGGTGTATTTTGTCACAATAATTTACTCTTGGGGAATATGTAGATATAATTTTTCTCCACTGTTTTTGTAACGGAAACGGAATGAAGCCAAAACGGAATATCAAAGACGTTTCTCCAACCGAAGTCGATCAAATAAAGATACCATTGAATGGTTTCGTTATTGTTAAGAACTTGGCAATATCCTAGTAAGCGCTGAGTTATCAGCGTCGTTATTAGACACTAACGAAAAATTTTTCGATTTCTTATCAACGACTAGCCGGGAAATTGAATTTTTAATAATCACAATTCTCACGAACGGGACCATCTGCATTTGAACAAAAGACGGTATACACAACACAGATTTTCTGTCAATATTTGGCTTGGAACAATGGAGGGAAATTTAGTCGGCAGTCACATTTTTGCAGAAAAAATGATTATTGAAATTTATCACAATTCTTGAAAAACATTTTAGCAAATCTATTAGAAAATGTACATATCTTCTCTACACTGAGAGAAGTATTCACTTGATATTATCGATCATGCGTTATAGTTAATAAATCATTTATTGGCCAAATGGACAAATCAATATTTCTTTCATGGAAATAAAGAATTTATTTAAGTTTTCGCAAATCACCTTCACTCAATATTATATCACATTTATTTATGAATAATAACATTCAATAATACCGAATAAAGACGCATTAGACTGAAATAAATATATTTAGTAATAATTAACAAACTGCATGAATTGTGAATAAATGTTAACGTCTGAAAATTAAAAAGCAAAATTGAAAATTAATGGCTTTGCAGACGGAATTGAATTCTGGATTAATGACCAGCCCGAGCAGGTTTTGAACCTGCGACCCTCGAAATACTAGTCCAATGCGCCAACCAACTCTGCCACTGGGAAGGTTGAAGGTTCCATCTGATCTTCGGTTGGCGACTCTCCCAGAATTCGATGTTAGTTTTAATTCTTCATGAACTATGACGCTCGTGGAGAATTCTTAGGGGAGTTGGGGTTGGAAGGGGAACTCATTCGCTATCGGTGGTCATCGATGATTCGATTTTTGCCTTTCATCCGATTGCGTCATTCGCGATTTATCGGCAGGAGTCGGGTAGTTGAATCTACCGACCACCGAACAATGTTAACTAGCCAAGATGACTGAAACATGTCAAATGCGGTTTGTTCATTGTTAATAAATCCTATATTTTGAGTAAACATATCGTGGAGTGGTGGAAGTTTAGAATCATTTAGTAATAGAAACCAAACGTTCGTTTATTACCAAATGAACATATGTTTTCAATTAATATATATTATATTTGAACAGAACTGCAGTTTAAATGAAATACATCATACCGAAATATATTAAATATTAACAAATACCGTGTAAATAAATATTTCGTTATTAAGGAATGAATTCTTTCAGAGGCAAGATCTGTTAGTTAATAAATAGATTAAAGATTAATAAGTGGTTTTGTCTGTTAATGAATAATCTCGAAATAAATACTTTATTGATAAAAACAAATTTATTTCTCTCAGTGTATGTACAAGGCGATTCACTTATCTTGGTAACCCCAATTTTCTCGAAAACGTCCGAATATTTTTTCATTCTGTGAATGGCGTTTTGAACAAGTAAATGTCGGCTTGAGATGCGCATAAAAATCTGCGGAATAAATAAAGACGCCAGGCGTCGAGGCGCTATCAAAAATTTTTTCTCCAGGGGCACACCTTTTTTATCATGTCATTCGGAAGATAATTTCATTCTGAACTTTTTTTCGAATACAATTTTTATCCATTTCTAACCGTCAACGAACTGCAGCGTGTTTTATGTTAATTCTATTTCATTCATTTCTTTCTGTATTGTGGTAGTATGCCTTTATTTGTAGACATAGATATGATTTTGTACCTTCAATTCAAGAAGGCTAGTTTTCTAGTCAATGTGCCTGCTCAAATAAGATGAAAAATGTGGCTACAGCAAGATGGGGCTCCATGTCACAACGCTGCTATTGTGAAGAGATATTCAGATCAAGAATTCGAAAATGAATGGATAGGAACCAATGGACCCATCAGATATCGCTAGACCTAACTCTCATGGATTACCTTCTGAGGGGTACCCTGAAAAATATGGTACCCAACTGATTCTAATAGCTTGCACCACTTGAAAATGAAGATAAGAAACGTATGTGCCCAAGTCGACCAAAGTAACTTATAATGAAATAGGGGAATGATATAACTTATGTATGGACCATAATGGCCGGTATATAAAATATTTGATTCGAAATGTTTCGTTTGTTATTAAAAAAATGTTTATTGTTATGAGACATAATATTTAATGAATATAATAATTGAGAAATAGTTTGTTACAAAGCCTCCGTCACTTTACGAAACAAAATCATATCTAGGTCATCTAGCCATTATGATCCATACATAAGTTATATCATTTCCCTATTTCATTATAAGTTACTTTGGTCAAAATATAAGGGTTAATTTATTTTGGAAGTTTTAATCTCAATATCTCTTCACAAGCAGCGTTGTGACATGGAGCCCCATCTTGCTGTATCCACATATTTAATCTTAGTTGAAGTGGCAGATTGTTTAGAAAACTAGCCTTCTCGAATTCAAGGCACAAAATCATATCTTTGTCTCCAAATAAAGGCATACAGAAAAAAATTAATGGAATAGAATCAACGTAAATCACGCTGCAGATCGTTGACGGTTAGAAATGGATAAAAATTGTATTCGAAAAAAAGTTCAGAATGAAATTATCTTCCGAATGACATGATAAAACAAGTATGTCCCTGGAGAAAAAATTTTTGATAGCGCCGCGACGCCTGGCGTCTTTATTCATTCCGCAGATTTTTATGCGCATCTCAGGCCATAATTGACTTGTTCAAAACGCCATTCACAGAATGAAAAAATATTCGAGAAAATTGGGGTTACCAAGATAAGTGAATCACTCGGTACTTTCAGCATGAAGGACCCCACTTCGCATTAAATATAAGAAATTACCTGAATATAAATTATTCGAACAGATGAATTGGTCGTGGGGGTCACAAAGACCGTCTGATTTGATTACTCTAAAAACAAAAGCAAGGAAGGTTGAAATTAAAAGTGAAAAATATCGAATAATAGTATATTCTGAAACAAGTTGCAGAATGGGCTCTTATTTCAACACGAATGCGAAATTCGAAAGCATGAGTGTTGGAATTGCCTTCTGCCACGAGTTTTAGAGGATATTTACTCTATTTCAGTCAAGTTTTGTGAAATACTCCCGAAATTCAAATAAAAAATGCAATTAGTGACTTTTCTTGTGTATCTTGGCAGTTGGTGACTCACGAAAATTGACAGATTACGGAATTTGAATTGATTTCATTTGAGAATTGACAGGATCGGAGGTCAGTACTGACAATCAAAAAACGAAAAATATAACTGAAAACAATGCTGTAATGAATTCATTATAGCACTACTTTCAGAACTGTAATGAACTCATTACGATACTGAAATAGAAAAAAATAATTTGAAAGGAATGTAATATCACAAGGCAAAATCAAACTCCCATTAGGAGATATTTAACAAGAAGGTCGCGAATATGCAACAAATAAGAAAGAATTTCAAAAATTCTTTATAAATTTGGTGTTGATCTTCAGTTTTGCCTTCAATATGTTACATATGTTTATTTTGGGTTTGTTGTCATTTGTTTTGTTTCAGGTTCGTATGAAAATATTTTCTGAATTGAACCATTGCATACATCAAGAAATGAGTGGATCGATATGAATCCCGATTTTGGGATAACAATTGAGTAGAAAGGAATATTTATACCAGGAAGGGCGTCGGTAGGAATTTTTTCTGAAAGGGGGTACAAAAATTCATAGGATGTAATATATTGTCACGATATATTTTTATGTAATGATTTCATAACTTGGTTTTATATTTTTCGAAAGTCGTTATTTTTCTAGGGTATCGACGCCATTGTATACTCATTGGCCTTATATAATTTTATGTTTGATCCACGAAACTATCATTTTGAAGCTAATGTGAGAAATACAAACAGGTAATTATGAGATTTCGCTACCATCGTAAAGTAAAGCATACGTTAAAAATACCCCGGATGCGAAATTATTTCGACCAATCGGGGATGAGCGCATGCCAATGTCAACGGTAGAGAGAGAGAGAGATATATTGTCTTTTGTCTCTGTCGTATTCTCTAAGAATGCGTATCAACTGGTTTTCGTTGTATATATTCCATTTCAATCTACTGAATATTTTGAGATTGATATTGAAATTCTTCAAAACCCAGCAATTTTCATTGCTCTGCCTAATCTAAAGCAATTATAACTACACATTTGTATTTGCGAACTTTCAAGAAATAGATTGATGAACATGAAAGGAGAAAAGTGAGTATTCATTGATGAAATATATCAGCTTTGTATATAAAATATACATTTCTAGCGATAAACTGATTTGTCAAATTTGTGGAAAGAAATACTCGTCTGTTTCGGCGAAATATTGTCATTTGAGAGATATCCACAAAGAAGAACCTGGTGCTTCTAAACACACAGTTCATCTAAAATGCCCCATTTGCCCTGAAGACGAAAAAATTTCTCTTGAGTCTCATGATATGCTGACTAATCATTTACAGCAAATTCATTCTCTGAGTATAAAGACAACACTTATTACTTTCAAGAATGAGGAGGAATTTGAGACTTGGCGAGCAATTGATAACAGAAATGTAGATTATGTGAAACGAAGGTATAGAAAAACCTCAGATGGACTGGTAGTTTATTATGAATGCAATCGTAGTAATTATACAGGTTTGTACCTATTCGTTATTCACCATTATACAATCATTTCATCAAAAATCATGGATCAGCTACCTGTCTTATTTTTAGGATTTATTAGCCAGTCTACCAAACGCAGTATGAAAGCTGGGGGTAGTATCAAAATAGCTGGTTATTGCCCTTCAAGAATTCGAGTAAAGATTTCTAGAACAGGTATATATTGTGATTAATCAGTTATAAACCCCATTGAGTGATATAATACATATATTATATAAAAATATTCCAGCTGTGGAGGTTAAATTTGTGGAGACTTATGTTGGACATGAAAATCTACATCGATCTAAACAATTGACGAAGGACCAGCAAGAGATGATTGCTAGTAAATTGGCTGCTGGAGTCACAAAAGAGAGGATTTTGGAAGATTCCAGAACAATAACAAACAATAAGCTAGAGAGAATTAATGTGCTTAAAAGAGCAGATCTTGCTTATATAATAAGAAAATTTAATATAAAGAAAAGGAGACATGATGATGACATGACTGCTACCACTGTAAGAACTTCAGATGATGATGAAAGCAATAACCTTCATATACGTCTACCATCAACAATAAGGGCTGATTATGAAATGGATGTTCAGAGTATGATAAGTGAATCCAGTCACATTTCAAATGATCAAATTGAATCTACTACAGAACTTGGTGTGAGCCTTAGTGATGATTTATGTGTACAGTATATTAATAGTTGATTATAGATTATATTAGAACAAACAAGATTTCAACTTGGATTATTGGAAGAGAGTAACATTCGTAATATTGCAAAAATAATCAGCGAAGCTTATAACTCGCAATGCAATAATACTTCTGATAGCAGCAGAAAAAGGTTGTCTATGGAATGAATGTATGTTTGCTTTTGTATTAGTGCTTGGTGTAATATTCAAATGTTTCTTATTTCGATAGTTCCATATATTGATCCTCGATCCTCATCGTGATGAGGAAGAGTTTGATTTTGGTCCTTCAGTTTTATTAAAAACTCTGCATGTTTGAAATCTACTCACAGGTAAACACAAGGTTTCGAGCATGTGTTTTAACAGTAAAGAGAAGATATCGAACGCAACAAAGAATATTAATCATAAAGGTTATGTACTAATTTTATTTTTTTGCTTAGTATTATCCGCCTTATAGCTTTTCACTTCAAAAGTAATTGATCAATATTTCAATCAATTTCATTAACTATTAATAATTTAGTTTTGTTTTTAATTCTTAAATTCGAATTCCAGGGGTCTTGGAGAAGATTTTACGTTCTTCTGACGACAGGAATCGAGACACTCTTCGATGATAGGGGAGAGACAGGGTTTTTTTCTGCTGAGGTTTTTCCCTAATCTCAGATATCATACCCCCCTTGCACCAACCTCAGCATTTTGGTTGATTTTTGCATTGTATAATGTAATTAAAAAAATATATGTAAATCTGCATTATTTATTTTTCATAACTGCCAAATTAATTAATTACTGAAATTACTAACCCTGGAGCTCTAATAAAATTAAAGCTCAATAGAAAAATTGAATTGATAATAAGTAGGTACCTACTTATCAGTTTGGAGAAAAGGAAAGTATGCTTTATTATTTTCAATTACTGCTATACTTACAATATATCATGCAAATTTTATTTCAATCAATTAATCAGTAACTATCCTACAAAACTTCAGTTATTTATAAAAAAAAAAATAACGAAACTGCTTTGAATTATTTGTACACCATTTCTGCTTATTCGTATAACTCGATGATTATTTAAACTATGGTGGAATTTCTGTAGAAATTGCACAGTTAATTAGTATATCCTGTTTCAATTTCTCCATTAATTCGAGCAACTATCATTTTTCAATAGAATTATCCATATTTTTAGTTATGTTGGACGTTACATAAATCATTCTTTAGGAAAAGATACATAAGATATAATAAACGTATCTATATTTTAACACTCAATTCATATAAACCTTTCAGCATCCCACAGTTCTCTAAATTCGCTATAAAATATCAAAACCTACCAACGAATCAAATTTAAAAAATCAAAGCAAAAATGTTTTGCTTTGATTACCGCCGCTGTCACTTCACTGTATCGAATACAGGTTATGTTTATGTTTCCATTTTCAACACGTCAACGGCCGATCGGTTGACGTGGAGTGGAATTACGTGGGTCACAGTGCTGTTTCATGATTGGTCGAGATTTTCGCATCCGGGGTATTTTTAACGTATGCTGTAAAGTAAGCAATTGCCAACTCAAGAACCCATTAGGCTAATATACAAATTATATTGATTAATTGAAGTGGGCCGATCCCGGAGGTACTGCAATACCGGGCCAACCCGTGACAGCGGTGGAGCAAGCCCCTAACCGCCGTCTATTTCCAAAAATCAGTTTAATATACTGGCCCCGCATGCGGGGCGTATCAGATATTAAGCTGATAAGAACAGATACTACACTTTGATCTTAGCCATAGGGCCGAGAAGCGATGCCGACTGCTAAAATTCGTCCCTACTTGAAGTAACATGGGAGGATCTTTAGAGTATGATGTAACTAGCTTTAGAGTATCGAGTCCACCTATTGCCGTAAAACCGAACTACAGATAGTACTAGCATTCATAATACATCCTATTTCCCCTTATCCGTATAATTCCGAATTTCATCCAATCCCGAATCAAGATAGGATCAGTGAACAAAAAACTAACCTATAATAAAAATTGTGCGAAGCAAAATATATTATTATACAGGGTGCTTCCAGAAGAGATCGTCAGATTTTAGGTGAAATTAAGACTATACATCATGGGTTCCCAACCAGTGGTCCGCAGAAGCCAAAATATGGTCCGCGAATGGTCCACAGTTTTTCATTCAATATCCGCCGTGCAATGATCATTATCCGAAGATAATAACAACGCACGGTATCATACGTCGCCAGGCATTATCTTCTAAAACTCTTTCTGTGTGCCTCAATGATGCACTGCAAATGGCCATGAAAGTTGTCAATGTTATAAAAAGCAGTGCCTAACAAACATGCCTTTTCAACAAATTATACACTGAAATGAACTCTGGCCATGAGGCACTTTGTACTTCTTTTTCACACAGAAGTTCGATGACTATCGAAAGGTAATATGTTGGAAATATTATATCAACTTCTGAGTTGCTCTTGCAGAAGTTGAGATTTTTGTGGCTGACAAATAAATAAATATTAATGATTTGTTGAAGCAGTTCACTGATGCGGCATGTCAGATGAATTCGGCGTATCTTGTGGATATTTTCACACATTTAAAAAATTTTAATTGCAATAACTGCAAGGTTCCGGAAATGAAAAACTAGAAATCGTCGCCAATTCTGGAGATGAATTTCGAGCTTTGATTAATTTCCGACTTTGAAAGCACTTGTGGAAGACCCGAAATATGGTGATAGCAAGGCATATTTGAAGAAAAACACGAAGAGATATTCACAAATGCTGATTGATTAATTCAATCATAACTTTTCAAAATATACCACAGTTGCTGAAGTTGACCACAAACTGATTTTTAACCCTTTTAGCACAGACGCTGGAGGAGTAACAAAAGAAATTCAGGAAGAACTCATTGAATTTCCAAATGATAGAAACTGCAAGGATGCTTAAGAATCGAATTCATTCGAGTCATTTTCTTGTAAAAAAGCAATTTCTTATACCCAACTTCGAGAAATCGCTTTGCGCTATTTTATGATTGCTTCAACGATTTATGTATTTGTGTGAACAAGGATTTCCTGCTTTGTTGGTAATTGAAAACAAGGCAAGGGATCGATGAAAAGTGACTTATGATTTGCGTGTAGCTTTGAGTAACAATATTGGCCCTAGGGTAGGTTTCACAAAACTTCGATTGTACCGTTAAATTAACTGAAGCCACCGCGATTCGTTGAACTTACAAAATGAGTGATTCGATTGGTTATAATTTACGTGAGGTTTTTCAATTGTACAATTGAAGCTTTGTGAAACCCGCCCCTAGTATAGCCGAACTCGTGAAGCAGATGCAAGCTCAGAAATCACATTAATCCTTATGCAAAATTGCCGAAGTTCTAAAAACATTTTTTTAATGAAATTTTCTGTTATTCTCTCATTGTATTTCCAGTTTGATAATAACAGTTCATTTTCATCATACCGACATAGTGGTCCCTGCTAACAAAAATAATATAAAAATGGTCCCTGACATGGTGATTTTTTCAAGTGTTTTATTAGAACTTTATTAGAACTCTTCGAAGAAGCGATTGATTTACAAATTCAAGATTTTGCAGTTTTATTTCAGAGAACATGACCTTGAATTGTAGAATATTTCAAAAGAGAACTTACTTCCGGTTCTTCCGGAACAAATGGCAACTTTGTTTTTTTAAATGTAACACACAGTACATTTTTAGATATTTGATTTCTTCGTTCGATTCTAAACCAATGTGATGTATCACATGCGCAACCACTTCAAGCGAATTTTGAGTTATAGCTTAATTTTAAAATTTTTTGAGCTGTAGCCTAATTTTCAAATCTTTTGTCATAAAGATTGTCACAAATTTCTATTTATTTCTTCAAAATCTCTCATTATTAAATGTTTTCTTATGCAACTGTGGAAAGAAATAAAGTACGATGAAATTGTTTCTGATATACCTTATTAATAATTTCATACAGTGTCTGAATTGGACCTTTAAAGTGAGCCTGACAATCATGTAAGTTTGTAATTCCAATCGATTGCTCGTCAAAAACTAGTTATGGTGTGCCAAACCTTTCATGCCTTCAAAATCAGTAGCTTCGCCATTATTGAATAAATGCATGTTCTATATGCAGCTTGCCGTTTCAGAGTTTACCCTGATGTCCGATGTGACGTATGGGTTATAACCATTGAAACTAAGGACATTAAGGTATAAGTTCGTCGTGATGTCTCATTAGTTCCATGTTGTCTAATGAATTCACCCAGTTCGCCAATAAATTCCATTACAACGGTTGATGGTGGTCATGTTCCGACAAATAGTTCATGTCATAATGTACAAATATCCCGAAGATGAAAACTTCACCATTCTTCCGAAATAATTTCGATAATAATTTTTTTTGGTATATCATACCTTTGATTCACTCTCATTCAATCAAACCTGAGATTCCCATATTCTGTACTGCATGTCGTAACGTAATTTCAATGTTAATTATGTCTTCCGTCCGTACGCCACTGATGACCGCTTTTATGCATATTAGATAAACGGACTGCTGGAAATAGTCTGCTAACTTCACACCGGTTCGACGCCAATGTATACTCAATTGTCATACTGATTGCATATTGGCCTAATATAATTTTATGTTTGATCCACGAAACTATCATTTTGAAGCTAATGTGAGAATGTAAGCAATTGCCGACTCAAGAACCCATTAGGCTAATATACAAATTATATTGATTGATTGAAGTGGGCCGATCCCGGAGGTACTGCAATACCGGGCCAACCCGTGACAGCGGTGGAGCAAGCCCCTAACCGCCGTCAATTTCCAAAAATCAGTTTAATATACTGGCCCCGCATGCGGGGCGTATCAGATATTAAGCTGATAAGAACAGATACTACACTTTGATCTTAGCCATAGGGCCGAGAAGCGATGCCGATTGCTAAAATTTGTCCCTACTTGAAGTAACATGGAAGGCTCTTTAGAGTATGATGTAACTAGTTTTAGAGCATTGAGTCCACCTATTGCCGTAAAATCAAACTAGAAATTGTACTTTCATTTATAATATACGCTATTTCTCCTTATCCGTATGATTCCGAACTTCATCCAAACCCGAATCAAGATAGGATCAGTGAAACAAAAAAACTAACCTATAATAAAAATTGTGGGAAGCAAAAAATATTATTATACAGGGTGATTTCAGAAGAGATAGTCAGATTTCAGGTAAAATTTAGAATATAGATGGTGATTTTTCTAAGCCTTCCATTAGAACTTTTCGAGCAAGCGATTGAATTACAAATTCAAGATTATACAGTTTTGTTCAGAGAACATGACCTTGAAATGTGGAATATTTCAAAGGAGAACTTCCGGTTCTTCCGGAACAAATTGCACCTTTGTTATTTCAAATGTAACACCCTGTACAATTTTAAATCTTTGAATTCTTCATTCGATTGTACACCAATGTGATGTATGATATGCGCAACCACTTCAAGCGAATTTTGAGCTGTAGCCTAATTTTCAAATCTTTTGTCAGAAGGATTGTCACAAATTTCTATTTATATCTTCAAAATCTCTGATTATTAAATGTTTTCTTATGCAACTGTGGAATAAAATAAAGTAGGATGATACCGTTTCTGATATACCTTATTAATAAATTTTATACAGAGTGTCTGCATTGGACCTTCACGGTGAGCCTTATTAAACTATGAAATCTCTTTTTTTTTTTCAAATGACAATCATATAAGTTTGTAATTCCGATCGATTGCTCATCAAGAACTAGTAAGAGTGTGCCAAACCTATCATGCCTTCAAAATCAGTAGCTTCGTCATTATTGAATAAAATTCACTTTCTATGCGAGTAGAAAAAATATTACTTTTTCGGATATATCCTTGTTTGAATGCCATATTCATTTCATGTTTCATTTACTATGGCCATCTAGAGCCGTTTTCGAGACATCCAGTGTTTTTTGAAAAAAATTACAAATCGAGACTTGTAGAAGACTGAGGATTCAATGAAGGCGCAACGCATTTTCTCATATCTGTTTTTAAAATGGGTTAAAGTAAGTGGAGTCGTTTATGGGTACCCTTGATCTAAAATTGACCATTTCGAGATAATCTGTACCTAATAACTGTTAGCTACGAGCATAATATTGTATACAGGGTTGGGATAAAGTATGGAACCAAGTAAATATCTTTTAAACGAAACGAATGATATTTATGAAAATTTGCAGGTAAGTGCAATGGAACAAAACGCATCTGATGTACATTTTTTTGATAATAATATACTTCCGGTTTAACCGGAAATGCCATCAACTTCTTTAATTTATATGGGACACCCTATATATTTTTACAGATTTTGTGAGAGCGTGTTATTTTGAATTCATACATACTGAGTTTAGTGTAAAAAAATTTGTAAAAACGAGGAATATAGCACTTTAACCAACCTCCTTTGAGTTTTTTGCATTAGAGCAAAAAACTATTTAGATAAACTAATTGATGTTGTTGGTATGCATAGTAATAAATAAACAAGTACTTCATAGTACGTCTTTTGTTCTTCAAGTGTCAAATTCTAATTGACGGAAATAAATTGAACAATTTAGAATGGTTCAATTAAGTGAAAAAGAGCGTAATGAAATTTTAATGATGATCGGTTATGGTGATCGTGTTAGAACTCATGAAGAAGTGTGTCATATTTTTATTAATTTGCATCCGGAGAGAAATCCTATATCACGCTCAACAGTAACTAAAACATTACAACGTTTTAATACTACTGGGATGGTAAAAAATTTGCTAAAACCTGGAAGACCGCGGACTGCAACGAACGAAACTGTTAAACAAAATATTGCAATCGATTTAGAAGAATCACCTCAAACTTCCACCACAAATTTGGCACTAAACCATGGTATCAGTCGACGTTCTGTAGGAAAGATATTAAAAAGTGAAATTTGCGGACGGCTAATGGACATCTGTAATGTCGACGAAAATTTTGCTTCTAGCATAGTTTTTTCCGACGAGGCAACTTTTTGTTTAAATGGAACAGTTAATCGCCACAACTCAAGGTATTGGTCAAATGAGAATCCTCATTGGATTCATGAAGCACATACCCAGCATCCACAGAAGTTAAATGTTTGGATGGGAATTGTCGAAAATAAGCTTATAGGCCCATTTTTTATCGACGGAAACTTGAATGGTGACAAGTATTTGGATCTACTAAATAACGAAATTATTCCTGCACTTCAACAGAATGGGCAATTACCACAAAATATTTGGTTTCAACAAGATGGAGCACCTCCCCACTATGATAGACGGGTTAGGGATTTTCTGGATGCGAATTTTCCAAATCGATTGATTGGACGTAGAGGATTCATAGAGTGGCCTGCTCGTTCTCCGGATCTTAGCCCGTTAGATTTTTTTCTTTGGGGTTATCTAAAATCACGTGTTTACGTTAGACGACCAACAAACTTACAGGAATTGAGACAAAGAATTATTGATGAATGTGAACTAATACGTGGAGAAGTCTTGGAAAGAGTGACTCAAGAATTTGTTAATAGGACGGCATATTATCAGCAAGTAAACTGCGAGCATTTTGAACATTTGAAGTAATTTTGTTTCTCATTATTCTAAAATAATGAAATCTATTGTACTACTAACCGTGAGATATTCCTCGTTTTTACAAATTTTTTTACACTAAACTCAGTATGTATGAATTCAAAATAACACGCTCTCACAAAATCTGTAAAAATATATAGGGTGTCCCATATAAATTAAAGAAGTTGATGGCATTTCCGGTTAAACCGGAAGTATATTATTATCAAAAAAATGTACATCAGATGCGTTTTGTTCCATTGCACTTACCTGCAAATTTTCATAAATATCATTCTTTTCGTTTAAAAGATATTTACTTGGTTCCATACTTTATCCCAACCTTGTATAAGGTATTAAATATAATTAATGTTCGCCCTTACATGAAAATCTCCCCGACTTTTTTCAAAAATATATATAGGAATATAGGGAACTCTTGAAAAACTCCACTTATTTTCTCCTTACAAATTGTTATTTGAGTGAAAAAAATCCTGTGCAAGAAATTCAGCGTTCGAGGTACAATCTTAAGCCAGGTCCAGACGGCTGTAATGCAACGTGTAATGCAACGCGTAATGTAATGCTAATTCTCCGTGTGGACGGCACCACGAACGTTACTGTAACGTTCGTCAGACCGTTCTTGGCTATCCATCGGGGTGTCGGTTTTTGTCGCGATCTCAAAGGCGCTCGCAGTTCTCGTTTGGACGGCTATTCGCGCGTTTGTTGTGAAGTTACGAACAATCTCTCGAATTAATTGAATTTTACGGGCAGGACTACGTAATTTGGGACCAAAGGAATCCGAATTACCACAAGATGAAATTCAAAATGATGCGTGGACAGAGATTTCTGTTTCATTTTCATTTCCAAATATATTTTCAAAATTCGTGGGCGACATTTAGGATCCCGGTGATGTTTTCATATTCACTCGTTTCTTCGGATTTCAATTCCAATAATAAATAATAATGAAGATCTTCTTTCATACAAATTGGTTTTCCATCATCGACGTTTTTTCCGGTCTTCACTAATTTTTAAGTAAGTGAAAATAAACGCAGCACCTGCTATCGCAACTTTCCAGGGTTCCAGGTTTTTTTTGGGATTTTTTCGTGTTTTGATGAATTTTTTTTGGGATATTCAGTTATTCTTCAGATTTCATACAGTTTCAGTAATTATGCACAACTGGAAGGACTGTGTCGGAGCTGTGAAAAAAATTTCACATTTTTCACAAATTCTGGTTCCAAAATGACGAAAATAAAAACAAGTCGTCAATCCCTCTAGTGGAAAAAAAAAAGATGAAGTTTGCTTCGGGAAGGTAGTTCGAGGTTCAGCTGGTTTTCCTCTGGTTTCTAGACAGTTGTTAGAAATGTTTCATCTTGTTTATTTCAAACTTTCCTGTAAAAAAAATGCCCGTTTTTTCGTCGAAACCGAAAAATACCATATTCTATTGATCAATCACAGTAGTGAAAGAATGTCGAAAAGAGATCATACTCATTTAAATAGTATTTAATGAAAATTTTTGAATGAACATTCACAAATAAATATACTATGTATGTGTTGTTGGTTAAACCAAGAATTTGCTATTTTTGAGAAAACCCAGTAATAGTGGGTTTTATCAATTCAAAAAAATCCACAGGGTTGTATACAGTGCAGAAATTCTATGCCAACCCTGCAACTTTCCTTATCGGCATGTTTGTAGAAACCGAGTGGAACAGCCGACAAACAAGGAGTCGCGTTGAAGATTCGCCGTGTATTCGTGAGCCGTCCAGACGGTGCAATCTGAATTACGCGTTGCATTACACGTTGCATTACAGCCGCCTGGACCCGGCCTTAGACCAAGAATCCTCTGAAGATGCCTACCGAAGTTGTATGCGAAACGTTAGGTGAAGTTGAATATAGTTTTTATGTTTTATCTACGGAACTATAATTTTGAGGCCAATGTGAAAATTACAAACAGTTAAAATTATAAGATTTCGCTATTGTCGTCAAGTAAGCAATTGCCAACTCAAGATCCCATTAGAGTAAGAAACAAATTATATTGGTTAATTGAAGTGGGCCGATCCCGGATGTACTGCAATACCGGGCCAACCCGTGACAGCGGTGGAGCAAGCCCCTAACCGCCGTCAATTTCCAAAAATCAGTTTAATATACTGGCCCCGCATGCGGGGCGTATCAGATATTAAGCTGATAAGAACAGATACTACACTTTGATCTTAGCCATAGGGCCGAGAAGCGATACCGTTTTCTGAAATTCGTCCCTATTTGAAGTAATATAAAAGGCTATTCCGGGTATGATGTAACTAGCTCGAGAGCTTCGAGTCCACCTATCGCAGTAATCTAAAACTTTAGATTCTACTTCCATGTATACGATATATATTTATAGGTACCTTTCTCCTTATTCGTGTAATACCGAATTTTACCGCCAGATGTTCCCATCACGATACATTTGAACGTTGTGACATTTCCAAACCCGAATTCTGAGGAAATCAGCGAAGCAAGAATACTTTGATAATAAGTTATAGTCTTGTACAAAAATGAAAATTGTTAGTTACAAAAAACAATATATGGAGTATTATTATTATTATTATTCAGATCAACATTTGGCAGCTTCCTCAGATGGTTTAATGAACAGTAGCGATCTCAAATAAATAACATGCTCACAGAAACATTGCAAAAAAATAAAATAGAAAACTCCTCATTCGCATTTCTGAATTCAAATAATTGTCAGATTCGGAATATTTATAACATCTACAATAATATGAGAACAACTAGAGATTGCTAATAGTTTTGGGTGTGATTTGATCATTCATACATTTAAAAATTTTGAAATATAAAGTGTCCAGCAAGTTCGAAATTATTCGAAAATAATATGTCCACATCATTGAAATATTTTTAATTTGTTATCTGCAATAGTTTGGTACTAGAACAAAATAATGTTGTCAACTTCAAGTTATATTATGTTAAAGAGAATGATGGTCTTGCTAAAGATAGATCAAACCTGTTTTTGCGTAGCAGATATTCAGATAGGTACTCAGATACAGGAGATCATGTTGTTTCAGAGTTGGCCACTGGGTGAGTAATTATTGATTAAATACTCACTGAGTCTAGGTGCTCTTTAGAAGTGAGTAACTGAGTCGATTCACCTGACGAAAATAATCGTACTTCTATACAGTGTTCACCATATAAGTTCAATATGTATATGGTGTTTACCCAATTGTAGTTCACTATTCAATTCAGACATTGGGATCCTTCTATACCGATGAAATTGCAACTCCCACCTCTTCCGTACTGGGATCAGTGATGCATGTTTGTGATTCAGTCAGAGATTCTGTCTGTCCTGCCATTCATTATCAATTTTCAACTCACCACTGTCTTTATTCAATCGTTCAGTTGCAACACTGGATGAAACGTAAGTTTCGGGTTTCCATTTCCTATTCGTTCAAATTAATCTGAGGGTGAGAAGTAAGTCTGCTCTTTGAATCGATACACTTTAAGTGAATGAATGTTTACTCATTACTCTATGAAAAGAATGATTCGAGATTCGGCCCATCTCTTGTTGCTATACATAATCTATGTATCTTAACTACATGAAATATTATATTCAATTGTTAAATCCGGGACAGCGCGTACGCAGTCCCGACTACCAAAAATTACGCGCCCGAGTTATCCGCATTAGGGATAATCGCAGAGGTCAGCCCGATCGTAGTGCAATGAAAGGGCCTCACTCCGGGGGAACCGCCTTGTTGATCACGGTAACCCCTACGCCAGGTAAGTATGAGTTGGATCTGGTGGAAACCACTTTTACGCAATCTCGGAACACTGTTCGGAGTGATGTACAGTAGGTGGCACCATCTTTTAGGACAACTGTCAAATAAATGAACAGTTGCCTGTAGAATGAAATCGATAGTCTGACATGTGTTAAGCACCCCCTAGACCAGGCGTGGCCAAACTTTTGCCCTCCGAGGTCTACTTGTGTCAAAAAACATTACTTGGGGGCAACTGTAGGATACTTATCTAATCTGAGGTAAGATAGATTATACCCCATTAGCGCCTACGGTTGCCATATGGGTGTTTTCAAATAGTTCTCAGATGCGCAGATTTGTAGCTAGAAAGTTGGCAGTTGGTTTACTTGATACACAAATGTACCCTATTTTACCAGTAACAAGAATTTTTTCTGTAAACTCACTCGTTTCGCCTCCAGAAGTTGTAAAACTTTGAGTTCTTCGTGAATCGTTAAAAACATGGAACCTTAGTCCGTGCAAGTGAAATATTTTTTCTTTTTTTTTATATGAATCTCGAAACTTCAATTCATTATCCTAACAGGCTAAATATAATCACAAAAAAATATTAGTAGGAAAAATTCTCAGTTGATTTCGTGGGTTGCCATATGGCAACCCTAGGCGCTTATACTCAGTGATAATGCTGACCGGATAGGAGTAGTAAGAAATGGTATTGGCCGATTGTTTTATGATTGCTAAACGTAACAATGCAAAATATCTGGATTCTGTACAATAAAACAGGAAGACCAAAAAATTCGCAATTCGAATTCAAACGAAAAGTAGTCAACAGCTATTTGAAAAAGTATGGGGAAACACCGAAAGGACAGAGAAAGTCGAATTTCCAATTCCGTAAGATTCGATCAACTCAATCATCTTGTGAAATACATAGAAGACAAAAAAGAGCGCTGGGCGTAGATGTAAGTCGATCATGAGAACAATGTGTTCAAAAGCGATGTTGGATTTTGCATAAATTGTTTTTTTCCGTTTCATACCGCATGATATTTTTATAATGACATTGTAAATATTTTATAAATGAATAAAATGTTTCGAAACTATCAAAATGTCAAAAAATTTCTTATATCTTTTAACTAAAATACTATTTCCTCTAAAAATGAAAATATTCCCGAAGAGTGATCACAAGCGCCTAGGGTTGTCATATGGCAACCGCCAATTTTGAAAAAACTAGAGGGCGTATAAAATTTTTTTATCATTTTTCCATCTCTACAGAGCGTTTCGGACCAGCTTTTATCAAAATAATTTCAAAAATCGAAAAAATATTAATTTCGGCGCTAATGGGTTATACTAGAGAGAAATTAAACATTTTAGCTTTGATGATGACTATGCTGTTTTTAAACGTTGCAAAAATGAAACACATACCTAATGTTCATGCTGTATTATGATATTTCTGGATGAATAATTTGCACTGCATATTTTCACAAAGCTGATACATTAAAAAAAAATTCGATTAAGTCGTGCTTTCTGAGCTCTCAGAGCGGGATTTCATTATCCTTCTAATAATAATACATAATAATAAATCAGAGAAGCAATCCTTAATGCTGATAATGAAATTGCAAATTTTTCCACTTCTGAATGAGATTTTTAAATTTGTTGTTCAGCACTCGCCAGCACTTGGCTAGCATTAACCTTTTTCAAAAATTTCATTGAAAAATGCTGGGTTTTCCGGGCTGCATAAAGTTGGCCCGGAAAATTCAATTACAAATTTTTCCACTCATGAGTGAGATTTTCAAATTTTTTCTTCAGCACTCGCCAGCACTTAGCTAGCATTAAGTTTTTTCAAGCTCTCGATGAAGAATGCTGGTTTTTCCGGGCTGCATACAAGTTGGCCCGGAAAATTGAATTTTCATTTTCACGAGTACCATCGAAGATTTTCCAGTTTTTTTCAGCACTCGCCAGCACTTACCTAGCATTAGCAATATACAAAAAATTTTGTAAAAATGCCACAACTACCGGGCCAACTTGACGGACCCGAGGAATTCTATCAAGAGCTATATAAGAGCTGTCAAGAGATCGACGAAGAATACGAGGAAAATTTTTCAACTTCAAAAAAAGGGATTGTCAACCAAGGATCAGAAGAAATACCTGATTGAAAAATTAACTGAATATAATAGACCCTTGGTATTGGCGTTCATCGACTTTCACAAGGCTTCCGATACAGTTGAGTAAAAGGCAGTCATGCAAGCACTTGAAGAATGTAGAGTCGATTTTAGATACTCCAAACATATTTATAATATATATCAGAATGCCACAATGACGGTAAAGTTGTTCGAAAAAACTGAACCTATACCGATTTTACGTGGAGTAAGACAAGGCGACACAATGTCCCCAAAATTGTTCATAACAGTCCTTGAAAGAGCATTCAAACAGATTAATGTGTCTTTTCACGCAACATTTTGATTTGACAATTTTTTTCTTAGTATATTGTATCAATTCATATATATTATTTATTGAGATATTGTATTGAGTTACTGAGAATAATGGACTTTGTAATCTGAAATTGACCAGTTACTTTGTGCAAATTGGTATGATTTGAAATATAATAATGGGTATTATGCATTCTCGAAAGATGCTATTCATTTCAAAAGAGCTTAATACTATGATGTGTGGTTTTAGAGTGGAGCATAACCGGATAACTTCAGCAGAATGTTATCCGGAACCAGGGTTGGCCGATATATATCGAGTGATATATATCATGATATATATCTTGATATATATCTAATATTTATTGACTTGATATATATCATTCACTTTTTTACGGGGTTTCAGAATTCGGAGGGTTCAGTTTACTTCAAAAAAATGATGAGAAGATGATATTCCTCTGGCCCGATTTTGTCCTAGCTAAAAATATTTATTATATTCATTGAAGTTATTTATTTTATTTATATTTAGAAAAAATATTTTGTTTTTTGTCTTGTTCCTTCTTTTTTGTTTTATTTATTGAAGTTATTCATTTCATTTTTATTCAGAACAAATATTCTGTCTTTGTTTTGTTTTAATTAAAATTTTATGAATAATGGTCCTTCAATACATATGTATGTTTAATGAACGGTTTTTTTTGAACAAAATTTTTGATATATATCGGATATATATCCGATATTTTGATATTTATATAAATATCATGATATTTGCCAACCCTGTCCGGAACATGCTTATCCTCAGGTTGAAGAATATACTGGCGTTCAGAAGTAGAATGGAAACCACGACGCTGTTATCAATTTTCATGGAGGGGAAGTTCGCCATCATGAGACCTTCCTGAGATTACCTAATAGGTTTTGTTTAGTGAAGCCCATGATGCAACGGAAAAGGCGAAAGATACAACCTCCTATCCCGACAAGTTTGGATGAGGCAGCACTTTATATGGCAAATCCCTCGTAAGTCAATATATCAGTCCAGTTCTAGAAATAAGAAACCAGAATTTTTCATATTCAATTATTTTACAGTTATAAGAAATATTCTCCGGAATTAGAGCCACAGCAGAGAAACTTCTTTGAAGGAATGAGAAATGGGTGCCTATTTTTCGTGTCTCGGGCCATAATGAGTGAAGCTATAAATTCTGATAGTCTCCACTTGTACATGGATGATACATTTTAAATTGTGCCCAGAGCAAGTGGAGCACATGAATTATTTATTGTGCACTGGATGAGGGATCACATAGTGAGTATAATTTTTTGATTGTTTTCCAGTTTGGCATTTCTAAATTTTTTTTCTGTTTTCTTGAAAGGCTCATCCTGTGGTATTTTGTCTTATTTGTTGTCTCCTCTGTCCGTTGTGATTATGAGATAGCTCTAAGGCAAGCAGTCTTGGATGTGTTCCCTGGAATTTGCCTGAGATGTTGGTAGTTTCATTATGCAAAAAATTTTTTACTTAAAGCTGAATAATGTGAGTATGATACAGTCGGTCCAATGCAAAGTCACGAATGTGCTTTTTTGATGTTCCGAGAAAACCGTGTTTTGAAAATTGAAGACAAAACTATAAACAGAGATTCCTTTTTGTGGTACTAGGCTAGAAGTAAAAGAGGGGGATAATATTTCGCGATTTTGACATTGATACCATGACTATAATCGCGATATAGTGCACATAGGCGAAAAGCACATTCGTAACTTTGGCATTGTGCCGACGATAAATGTACACATTTTTCAAATCAAATTTGTATAAAATTGAATACATGAATTTTTAAATTTTTCCAACATTTATAAATATTTTACAGCTCGACAAATGCATATTAATGACGCAGTTGCTGTCAGAATGGCTATGGATATTCCCTGTTACCTGCAGATAAAATCTCTAAGGGAATTGCACACATTTGCGGACAAATAAATGATATTCATTTCATAAGATACATGCAGCGACAATGGCGTAACACAAACATTTCTGTGTTCGGTTTTGATAATAGAACAAATAACGCCGTTGAATCTCTGCATGGACAATTGTTGAAAATAATTGGCCGGGCACACCCGAACTCCAATTCCTTCAGAAATTTGAACATTACAAGTGCTGTGATTTACTCAGAGTACTAAGTGTGCTGCAGTTGAGAAGACGGGGAAGACGCCAGTTAATCAACGGATAAGGAAGTAATTTGAAATGTATCCAAACAATTTAAAATAATGCTGAGCTACTGTTACTTAATCGGTGCATGTCATAACTTAACTAGATGAAATTAAATCACTCTTTTAGATGCTGCTCAGCATCGGTTTCAGGAAGACGGCAACCTGCGTCATTTTTTCAGTGTTACCAGCCACACGGTCATTGGCATTAATAGATTATTTGATCCAAATATGAGAAGTAAGTGAACTTAAGATTTTAAGATGCTAATTTTTCTGAAATGATCCAATTGCAGTTGAGGAAATTCGTGACCCAGACATGATTCCAAAGCATGTCCAAGGCTTAGAGGAGGTGCCAAATGTAGATATGGATGAGCAAGACGCAGCTCAGGTGCCACTGGTTAAAATGCTGGGTTATTATATACTCGTATCTGTTCTAATCATAACTCAATGCTAAATATTCCAATTTTGATAATGTTAATGAGAAGCATAGTCCGTAGTTTTTCCATTCTACAGGGTGTATTAAAAAAAGGTGACCCCCTCTCTAGGATAGGTAGAAAACTGAAAAATAATTGGGGTTTGCTCAGTAAAAAATTTTCGTAACGCCATCCGTATTCAAGATACAGGGCGTTGAAGAAAAAAAAATATACACATTTTTTTTAATTTTGCAGAAACTACTGGCAACATTGTAATGAAATTTTATACGAATATGTTTTGGAAGCTGATACATCCAATGAATTCGTTTTTATGTCTGACTCTCGTAGATAGCGCTAGTTACACGGTTCGTACCAAGTAGTATTGAACATAACTTTTTTAATATTAGATTTATTGAGCAAAATTTCAAACCTACTTAAACATCATTCAATTTCACACAAAAAAGGTACTCTTGGTGAAACTCGATATTGTGTACCGTTTTCGGAGTATTTTGATTTAAAAATTATGAAGTAATAACCAATGAATTTTACACGGCAATAGCATTTTCTCTGAAATTTCAGTTGCCATGGAAAACTGTCTTTCATTTAATAGTTTTAACGTTGAGTCAACAATAATTTCATTTCTATTTGTTAAATTAGATATTGTTAATCAAAATGTACTCAAATTTTGAATACACTGACATGTTATTAACCTTAGGAGAGTGTTTAGGAAACGCTAGTGCAGCTGTTACGCGTTATGCAGAAAAGTTTCCTCGAAGAAACTTTCCAAGTAAAAATACATTTAGAGCAATTGAACGACGTTGTCGAGAAACTGGGAGTGAGACCTAAAAAAATAAATTCTGGTAGGCCAAGAACAACAAGAACCATTAATAAAGAAAATATGATTTTAAATTTAGTTGATCAAAATCCAACAGTTAGCGTAAGGGATGTGGCAAGACAAACAAATACGTCTTCTTCAAGTACTTGGAGGATACTTAAAGAGCAGCAGCTACATCCTCATCATTACAGACAAGTTCAAGAGCTCTTACCAGACGATCTACCGGTTAGAATTGATTTTTGTCAAACATTACAAGAAAGGACAGCCCTCAATCCAAATTTTTTAAATGTATTCTTTTTACGGACGAGGCCACTTTTACGCGACAAGGTATGTTTAACTCCCATAATGCACACTACTGGAGTGATGAGAATCCACATATCAAAAGGGTAGCACATTACCGACACTCATTTAAAGTTAATGTTTGGGCAGCAACTTTAGGCAACAAATTAATAGGTTATCACATTCTACCTGGAAATTTAAATGGTGATATGTACCTGGACTTTTCAAGCAATCACTTATTCGAGATATTAGAAAATTTAACGTTAAACGAGCGAAGATATCTATTTTTTATGCACGATGGAGCTCCACCGCACTTTGATAGAAGGTGTCGTAATTGGTTGAGTAACCATTTTCCGAATCGATGGATTGGTAGAGGTGCAGAAGCTCCGATTTATTGGCCTCCTCGGTCATGTGATTTTAATCCCTTGGATTACACAGTTTGGTCGTATCTTAAAGAAAAAGTTTATGCTGCAGAGGTAAATTCACCTCAAGATTTGAAAGATAGAATACAACGTCACTTTAATGATCTCACAGCTGACTCCCAACCATTTAGTAGATTAATGGATTCTTTAGAAAAAAGGATAGCCTTGTGTTTTCGTGAAAACGGAGGACATTTTGAACACCTACTCTAATTGAAATCATATTTATGTTATTAGCCTTTTTTTGAATTTTCTGATTTTTTGTTTAATAAATATGGTAGCCCATGATAAAGAGGAGCGGAAGAAAATCGAAGAAGAAAGAAGTGTTCACCATATTGACATTTTAACCCTAATTTTCCCGCGCTGTCATTCTGTCGAAAATCAAATGTTTTTGACGCCAAGTGTGATTGCATTGTGAATAACCTAGAAGTTTGTTGATGTTGAGGAAGCTTTTTAATTTTTTCGTACGGGATAATCTGTTATAATTATGTTTCTGTCACTGTCCTCAATTTTTGACTATTTATCTGCGTCCCCAAACAGCAGATGCATTGTAGAAGGTGAAGCTGTTCTGGCAGCGAACCATGTTATTGTGTGTGGAGTGAGAGAAAAAGTGGAGAAAAAGTGGATGATCAGATCGTACTGTTTGCAAACTAGTGCAGTGAAAAGTGATCATCATGAAATCAATGGAATATTTTCAATTATTTCAGATTGCAAGGTTGAAATACAGACATTTACTTGCAGCTGTAATGCAGGCACATCAGAATCTTGCAAACATGTAGCAGCAAAACTTCTGTTTTGCTCAAGGTGGTATTATGACCGATTTATTTGATGGCTTATCGTGCCCACTGCAATTTATAAGATTTCTGCAACCTTTTTTTACTTTAGGTTTCCTTTTTCTGTGCCTTTTTCTGTGCTTGTGTTTTTGTTTCAGAAAACCATTAGGAGAGTTAGAAGAGTTGTCTTCTACAGACACCGAATGTATATGGAAAGTTCAGAAAACCAAAGCAACAGATAAATATTTGCCACAGGCACTGAACAAAACTCAATGTTTCAGACCATTAAATATGTTGCCTCGAAAAAGATCATTTCCGAAGGAAGAAGTTGAAGAAATGTTTCAGTTGGCCTCGTTAGCACTCCCAAATTCTTCCTTTGCATTGAATAGGTAAACTTTCATCTGTATACTATTGATAAACAATTGAAATACATCATAGATATTTAAATCTGATTGTTACAGACAAGGGCGAAGAAACAATGTCAAGAAACCCAAAATTACCAAAGAAATGCCTTCACATATATCAGTGATTTTTGACAACTCCAAAGATTCCCCATTCATAGACAATTTGAATATAACTATTCCATCCCTATCAGATTGTTGTTTGATGGTGTTGGAATCATTTAAGAATGAAGACATTTTAGAAAGCATGTGCTGCCAGCAAGGAACATTAGAATGGAAAAGAAGGCGCAAGAATAAAATAACAGTTATTGAATAATAATTCGTTATTTTCTTTTAGACAAACAACAAAGTTTGTAGAGAATTAGTCACAATGAAAACTTTAGGGGTTATTATAATTGTTCACTGTATTATGCTTTTCAGGTGAATAAATATTATTATTATTATTGAAGTTAGTTACCTAACATCCTGCAACGTCAATGAAAGAGAAGATAGAGATGAGAGATAATTGCACTCCGGCCAGATAGCCGATCAGGAGAAAGTGGGCGTCATTTTCGGTCCACTGACTCTTCTGTTCATTCAATTTTCGGAGGAATGAACCTTCCGTGCACTGACTTTTCGGTCGAGTGAAGTGCACCGTATCTTTTAACTTGGTGATGTCCAAGCCTCTGGCCACTTCTTGTCCAAGGCTGATGAAGCTCATAAGTCCGATAGACGTGTTTGCGTTACGTTTAAGGAGAGTCCCAAAAAGCTTGACGGTATATTAAAATTTCCTTGAAAACAGGGTAGCACATGTAATTAAGTGATAATTCAAATTTCGAATGGAATTACTGGAAAACTCATGTGTTTTTTTTATAATTTAGGAGTATTTCTTTATTTCCAAGGAATGATAATTGTACCTTCTTTGTCTAAGTTTGGTTCATGATATCATGGGAAAAATCTGGTGAATCGGCAAGTTCGATAAAATGAACGTATTGGGGCCCTATTTGATGCTTTTAGTTGGCTTGTGGGCCACTTTGGTGCCGGGCTCCCCTGCGAATAACCAGTAATGACCGCGGTAATCTACGGTCCTGCCTTGCGGTTATCTACGGTTATAGCCTTCAGGGATAACCGCGAATAACCAAATATCGCTTGAATACGGTTCAGGTCCAAAGTTGACGTTAGCTTTGTAAACAAAAAAAAACATAAGCAAACTTTATATTTGAATCGTATTTTGTAATGTGGTTCCAAGAGCTCTATACGGAACAAAGAATTATACATACATATTTCACATTTGTTTCAAAATTTGCACCAACAGAAAAATTTCAGAGAATGATGTCAGGTGTTGGAGATTTAATTGCATCTGTAATCTCAGCTAATGAAATTTTATTTGACTCTAATATTCATTTAAACATGTTGTATTATTCACAGATGCATTTTCAAGCACTATTCAATTTGATACTATACTGGACAACAAGCTCCACTCAATGACTCCTAAAATATTCATGGTGGAAACATGGGTAAAGAAATGTGAAGAACATATGTTTTTCAGGATGTTCCGTTTAACAAAAAAAAGTTTTTACTTGCTTGTAGAAGTGATTGGCAAGGAGGATATAAAAAAAAATTCTTGATAGGAAATATACAGGTGGACACTTTCCATTAGACCTCAAGTTACAATTATTGATTTCATTGTGGTATTTGGCTACAGGTGATACGTTATTATCAATAGGAGACAGAATTGATGTGTCACCTACCACAGTGATGAATGTGAGTGAACAACAGAATAATATATTTTTTATTGCAATTAAAAAAAACTATATTATTTTTCCTAGCCATCAAGAACTCCACACTGTAGCACAAGGATTTCGTCATTATCCAGGTGAGAAAATTGACTTATAACAATGCTTGCATAATTACAACTTAAACTTGTTTTTTCACTTCAGGAACAATTGGAGCAATAGATGGTACACATATATTTGCCAAAGTGGAGAAGGCCCAGCAAGATAGCTATATTGACAGATATAGAAGACTCCCGGGTGGGAATTCCTATATCATATTTATTTTACCACTTATATTATTTATACTGAGCAAAAACAAATCATGTTATCATTTCTAGGTTTTTCAGAATTCGTCATTCTATCGACAAATTGAGGCATATGGCTCCCAAAAGTTTTTCAATGATAATTATTATCTAATAGGGGACAGTGCTTTTGGTCTCAAAAATTGGCTGATGACACCTTACAAAGGAAATAATATCACTAGGATCCAAAAAGAACACAATTATATGTTGAGCGCAGATAGAGTGAAGATTGAACATGCCTTTGGTTTATTAAAGGGAAGATGGAGACGGCTCCAATATATCAATGTGTATAACATATGTAAAGCTGTCGAAATAATCATTGCATGCTGTGTTCTTCATAATTTTTGTTTAGTCGTTAAAGACCTATGCGATGAGGAGACCCCCTTACGAACGCTATTCCCGATTAATGCACATATGTCTAAGGGTATTAAACTACCAGTCGAATTCGTTGATTCATTCCGCGATTTGAAGGAATTAGCAGTAACTTCAAATGCGGTTACGCGCCTGATGAAGTCTGTTTTAGCCGATCCTGGAGCAGCTCGTAGGTGGTTGGTTGCCGATGTTGGCAAGAGAGCACTGGAAGCTATGCTTAATCATGAAGATGCGAGGGTAGCGCTGAGGCAGGGGGGCGGCGCCTTATTTGGTTGGAATAGATCGATCAAAAATGTTGGCGATTGGTTCCTGGCATGCATGATTTTTCGCTCACGCAATGGACATGACCGTCTGCCACTGCGTCTTACTTTAGAATTATTCACGACGCTAACTCTAGTTAGTGATAACCAACTCTTCTCAGATAAATTAGTTAACGCGGAGACATGGATAGTTTTTAACTCATGCGACTCCTGCTTTACAAAGGTCTTAAGGGGGATAACGTCGACAATTTACACGTCTCAATTATATTACCACGTTTGGAAGAGTAGAGTGGGTGAACTATGGAAGTGAAAGGGGTCAATGTTATGGATGAGCAGTTTCAAAGTGATGAATCTCATCAAAGTGGTGAGTGGTTTACTTTTTTCCATCTACTGTTTCTTTTTTGTGAAAAAAATTCTTTTATAATGTTTAAAGTGTTGGGACACACTTTCTGTTACATTCTTTAGCTATGTAGTTTTTTTCATTATATTAAATCTGGAAGCAAAGTAGGGGGTCATTTTTCATCAAAGGAAATATTTTGCTCTGAAAAAATTGTTCTCATTATTATGTGAAAGGGGTTGATGTTCTGCTAAATGTTGGAGATGAACAGTTTCAATATGAAACTAAATTCATGAAGGTGTTGAGTAATAAACATTGATTTTCCATCTTCACAACATTCAATTATGTAAGTTTCTTCATTTCATTTTTTTTGTTGGAAGTATCTTTTTTATTGATGCTTGAAACTTTTAGACCAAAAACACAGATCCAATAAAATAAAGAAATCTACATAATTGAATAGTGCGTAGATAGAAACAAAAAAGTCGATCACTCACCACTTCGATGAGATTCGTCAAATCGAAACTACTCATTCTCAACATTTACCACTATCTCAAAAATATAGCAGGATGAAAAATGCCTGTGCTGTTTTTTTTTTCAATTTTCCAGAAAAATTGCTATCGCTATGTATTACTTATTGAAAAGGATTTATAGACTAATTATAGACAACTTTTGGTTCAGATGTTCACTAACATAACAAATTTTTGTAGACCAGTTGAATGAGGATGAAATGAGAAAAGAAACCGTGGAAAAACATTGGATTAAATGTCTCGGTAAATTTAAATTCATCATAGATTCTTTTCAAAAATTTAGGGAACTTGGCGAACAGATTGAAAGCGATACAACACCGAATTTTTATCTTTTTACACTACAATTTCTAGAAGAGGTAACATCTCTTAAAAAGCATGTAGCGAGACTGTTGCTGTTTGTCAAGTTTTTATTTCGGCAGTAGATAAGTCGGGTTCATTAATTGAAATTGACTCTAGCAGGACAGAGCCTGTCGTGCCTCCACATGATCCAGGTCTGCGCAGTAAAATTTAAAATGATTCCGAGCGGAATTATTGAATCAAATTAGGACCGTGCCAACCAATTTTGAAAGTTTATCCGGCAGATAATAGAAATAATAGATTTCGAAGTGCTTGGTAGTATAAAGAGTATAATTTTTTAGGATATAGCATAGCAAAAGACGAAGCTTACTGCTTCGTTTGTTATATTTTTCCTCATGGAAAAATCTGAGGCAGCGTGGTCATCGGAAGGTGTTCAAAATTTTGGAAGAATGAAGAGCAGTGGTAAATCTAAGTTGGGGAAACCTCTCCACTTCAGTTCTAAGGCTCTTGCCGACTAAATTCACTTCACAAATAAAACACAACAAATAACTTCATTTTTAGATAAAGCTAATATCGGAATTGTGGTGGAAAAAGAAAGAATATTATCGCATAATAATACTGCTGTGGTTAGTATGTTGTTTGATGTGGCTAAGACCCGGTCTCGTCAAGGAATAGCCTTCAGGGGAGATGAGGATGAAGACAACAACTTTTTTCAAATTGTCTCTCTCATTTCCAGACACAATAGAGTATTGAAATCATGGCTCGAAAATAAAAGTCTAAGATCATATCACACAACATACTTCAGTTCTAAGTCGCAAAATGAACTGATGAAGATTTTGGGAGAACAAGTTAAATCAAAAGAATTGGATGAAATTGCAAAAGCTTCTTTTTTTACCGTTATGGCAGATCACAGCCCTGATTTATCCAAAAAAGAAATAATGTCTTTAGTTATCCGAATAGTGGACGAGAATGGCTATCCGAAAGAAAGACTTTTGTCGGTGTCTAAGCTGAAGATAAAACAGGCAATAGAACTGCTATCGACCTTATTTCTTCGTTGAAATCTAATAATATTGACACTACAAAGTTGGCGTTCCACTCCCATGATTTCGCTGCCAGTTTGTCTGGAAAATATAATGGAATGCAACAAAAAATTTCTGAAATTGTAAATCCATCAATACTGTACATACCGTGTGAGGCACATAGATAGAACCAATACAGCTCTAGAGCACTGTTGTAACGCTAGCTCTATGGTGTCAGAATCATTCACTGTGTTGGAGGAACTTTATGTATTTTTATTTGTTTCTCATTTGTAAACGTCAGTTTCCAAAAACACAATATTAATCAAGAAAGTTTATTTTATCAAGTCACTAACTTGTAAAACTGACAGTTAACTTGCAGAATTTTTTCAAGTAAGTATTATTATTTACATTAAAAAATTCTGTTTTATCGTCATGTATGTTGAAAATAATGGTACAATTGTTATTTCCAGTAACACAGATTTTTGATTATGTAAGAGTTGAAACTGATGAACCATCTGTTGACTCAGAAACTGCTGAACTCGAGGACTGCAGAACATTTGTACTCTCCTTACTACCAAATAATTTGCTAGACATTTCGATTTTTTGTTGGCCGAATCATCGACATAACTCATCTCAATTTCGGTGCTCTTCCACCCTCCTGCACGCTTTAGTGCTAAAATATCTCCACCCGAATCCGCAGCCATAGTGGCTCCAGTTCTGCGAAAAGAGTGGCAGGTGTATAACTCTGGGTCTTTTAAACCTAAATATTTCCATATTTGCTTTGGGACACCACCAATAGTGTGCTGGCCAGCATTAAGGGAAATGCACTTTCCATGTCGGTATGTCAAAAAAAAATCTTATGCTTTCTGTTCCAGGAGGCCGAAGATTTACATATTTTCTGTATAACATGCAGGGCTTGAAGCTGCAGCCATCATCGGTTATGGTGAATCTTCTTGTTGTTAAATTTTTTGTTTGCCGCAATGTCACAATAACGTATTTTACCATATCTTCTACATCATTCATGTTTAGGGAGAGAATTTCGTCACATCGACAACATCCAAAAATCCCAAATATTGTTACAATTTTCGCCAGCAACCACTGATCATCAGGAGCATGTAAAAGAAATTGTTCAGCCTCTTCTTTACTTGATACCTTGGCCTTTTTTGGCGTATAACGCTCATTTTTTCGTTTCAGAAACGCTATTACCTTTTGAAATCTGCGAATGACAACTAAACGTCATATTTTTCAATAAATTTTTTAAGGAAAACAAACCTGCGAACAGGGGCATTTTCTTTCATTTCCAAGCAGCTTTTCAGCATAGACCATTTTGCCCTTAAAATATTAGAGCTGAATCTAGCTGATAGTTGATTCAAGTAGACCAACCAACAAAACATCTTCAGTTACCCCAATCACACTATTTTTGTTTTGTCACTTTTTAAAGTCGTCGTATTCTCGCTCGTACCTTGAAGCTGATTTTGCAGGTAATAAACTTGATGTTACACTGCTGGCTGCCTCGATAATTTTTCTTAGTTTTTCATTTTCGCTTTCGCCAAAACAAATGTAAAAAAAAATAAACAGACATGTTCATGGCAACGCTTCCATAGCTTACGACATTTGCGACAAATTATTGAGATTTTTTTGGAATTTATCTAACCTTTTTACAAATGAGTAATGTAATATACTATTTCATAATAGTTCTGAAAAGTTCCGACTTTTGAAAGACAAGTTGCACGACATCGAAGATTCATTACATTTGAAAAATTTATCTCGATGAACGGTAAGAGCAGACAGCCTACAAGCCGTAAACACATGGTCTGAAAAGATACTAGATTTATTGAATGAATTGAGATTGCATTTGTTGTCTTTATTTTTGTGAAATCAATTTTCTTCGAGCTCAGAATAGCCACTAAGTCTCTGGAAATTCTTGATTTTAATATAATAGATGCCATAGGTGAAATAAAGGCGACTAGGGAAATTTTGAATGAAATTCGATCAGGCAATAGAATCAATGACCTGATCGAAAGCGCTAAAATGTTTTCGAAAAAATTTGATCTGTATCCAGAATTGACTTTTTAAGACATCATCGTCGTAGGGTTCTTCCGAAACGATATGATCCTAACAATCAGAATGAGATCAATTTTGAAATTTCATAGAGTCGAATTCATCAAAATTCTGAATGTTCTTGTGAACTTTCTGGGCAAAAATGTGGAAGATGTTATTCAAACACTTTCTCCAATTTTCAAAATATTTTAACTTCGTTAAAATCAGAGAATTTGAATATTTCGAATATCGAGGAGATTTTATTTCCTTCTGATTCACCAGACCCCTATGCTCTTCAAGGAGAACTAGAAATCATTTTTCAAATGATTCAAAAACCTGACGGACCCCCTTTAGAAAACAAAACATCGCTGAAACTGGCTTTCAAGCTGGGTACTCGGTGGCATCTAATGAAAGAAGTTTCAGCATAATGAAATTTATCAAAAATTCACTGAGATCCCAAATGACCACGAAACGCTGAGACTCCCTCATAATTGTTAAATGTCAGAAGGATATAAAAGACAATCTAGATTTGAGTACAGTTGTGAAAGTTAAAACCTAGAAGGGGTTTTATCTTTATTTTTACATTATTTTGAGCATAGATTCCATTCTAAAATTTCAAAGGCTAGTAATTTTAGTGTATTAACTCATGTTGTTGTCTAGCCTTGTGAGTCATCCGCATTTTGTAGTGCTGCCGATGATGGTATAAAATGTGAATTGAAAGCATGAGTTGAGAGAGATAAGGCAAACTATTTTTCCTTTGTTTTAATCTTTTCAGATAGAAGTTGAGGCAGAATGTGTTGTTTTCGAAGACCAGAAAGAATATTTTATTTGTACCTGATTTGTTGATTATGAGTTTCATTAAATATAATCCCATTTTTTTTTCTAATTGTACTTGGAAAATCAAAACATACAACAGATGCTGTGATCTGTGATCCATAATCTCAAAACATTATTGGTTATTAGTTTTTTTTGTGATTAATTTGTTATGACTGATAATATATATTACTTTCACCAATGTCTTTTTTAATATACCTACTGGAAGTTTTCTCATTTTTTTTTATCATAACAAACTTTATACCTTATATAAAGTTATAAACACCATTGGATAACCTTCGGTTTCATATTCCTTCAATGCACAGTTGGAAAATTTTTGAATGGTCGCTCCCCCCCAAAAATTTTGCTTCGGCCTGTCCCTGTTGCCGATGTTACACATTTATACTGAAATCCAATTATATTAGTTCGAATTTTGTTGGAAATAATGATATATCACTAGGGTCACTTACTTCTCACCTCTTATAAATAAAGCCCTTGGCAAGAATATTTTGTTCAACTCGCTATATAAGTTCCTCCCTATTTCCCTCCAATTCATTTTATGTCGTGCTGTCTTCAGGTGAGTATCTATTTAGGTTCATTCAAGTTAAATTTTTATTATTTTCTTTATCAAAATAGTGTGCAATGGTCTGCAGGAAGATGAAGACCGTATGAAAGAGTTTCTGAGAGCACGGTGTGATTGATTTGGCGAATGAGATGGATTGCACAGCTTATTCAAAATTTATGTGAAATAACACTATCGCGGCTCCGAATAGACGGAAAAGACAGAGATGCGGTTTTCAAAAGTATATTAGGGAGAATTCATTTCTTTCTGGCAGTCATAAATCGATAGCGGAAATAATTATGTTGGTTTGTTTCATTTTTTCTAGTTAACGGTACACAGGAAGATTTAGAATTAGAGATGGATTGTTCAGCTGCGGCAGTCGTAGATTGTGGACCATGTTTTGCCGCGAAGTTTGTTAAGTCGACATAAGGAGCGATTACGGGGCCCAGGCAAAATTGTTAAGATCAATTTGGCAAACCAAAATATTTTTGGAGGGATCGAGAGGGGTTCCAATAAAGCATTTATGATTCCGGTTGCAGATCGGACTTGGAAAACTTTATTGGAGCTGATCAGAGAATGGGTGTTACCAAGGACTCCCATCATATCTGACTGTTGAAAAGCTTATGACTGAGTCATGAAGGCTACCAACACCTCAGGGTCAACCACTCCCTGTATTTCGTTGATCCTGAAACAGGGGCTCACACCCAGAATGTGAAGCGTTTTTGGAGGGATATCCGAGATCACATCCCGAAATACGGAAGAATATCTAGTCATTTTCCCTATTATTTGGCTGAATTTAAATTTAAAAAAAATTTCAATAGGGAAGAAAGATTTCATTATTTTTTCAAAAATGTAGCGTTTGTGTATCCAACGAACGCTCAAACTTATGGTGATGATTGAGCCGTCAATTTTCACGGATTTTATTGTATTCAGATATGGTGTTTAATTTTAATATATCGAATTGGTTCATAACAGAATATCTACCACCTCCGAATCAACAACTCTGTTGAAAAGACGCAGAGTTTCCTACAATCAAATATTCAGTCAAGTGTGGTGCAAAGACAAAAAATATGCAAGTTAGTGCAAATCAACAAGTGATGGATCAGTGGCTTTTTGTACAATTTGTCATAAAACAATTAAGGGAGGAATCACTCACATTCAGAGGCACAGTAACACCTCCTTGCATGAGAATAATCTAAGAAAGGTCAAAAACACACCAAAAATAGAACACTTCCTAAAAAATAATGAAAAATCAACACATATTGTTAAAATAAAAGAAGCCGAACTAAAGTGTGTCATATTTCTTCATGAGCACAACCTTCCATTTTTATTGATGATCCACTATTCTATTATCTAGAATGTGGAGCGCTTTTGGAGGGATATCCGGGATCACATCCCGAAATACGGGAGAAGATCTAGTCATTTTCCCTATTATTTGGTGAATATAAATTTCAAAAAAATTTCAATAGGAAAGAAAGATTTCATGATTTTTTCAAATATGTAACGGTTGTGTATCCAACGAACGCGCTCCAACTTCTGGTGATGATTGAGCCGTCAATTTTCCCGGACTTTATTGTATTCGGATATGGTGTTTAATTGTAATATATCGAATTGGTTCATTGCTTTTTTTTTGCGATTCTTCCTGTATTTTTTCCTCAAGTTTTATATATTTATAATGAAAAAACTTAATTTTTATTTATTTACGAAGAATTTCTGTTACTTTTTATAGTTTATTCATACAGTGAAAGTCGCATGTTGCGACGTCGCCTTAAACGACCGACCGCATTTAACGACGCTTTTTTAGAGATTTGGCTGATTCCTCATAAGCCAAATGTAAAAATCGTCCAGGTTTACCGACGTCGGCATAGCGACGCAGTCGTGTTTAACGTCTGTAGTCTCTCGAATTTTCAGTGTCTACGACCGGTTACAACGACGCGTCGTCGTCGTCGCGACATATGCGGCTGCGCTAGAGCCACTGAAACGGATTTTAGTGAGGAGGACCCAAACTTCGTCCCACCGTCTGTTTTTGAAAGGTGATCGTGAGAAACTTCTTACTTCTTATCAATGTTTTGGCTATAGAAAAAACGGTGGAGAAAGACTATTTTCGGAATACAAAACAGACCAAAATAACAGATTTTTTTTTTAATAGGGCTCATTTTCAATTTCAGATTACATGTTGTTTATAATAGAAATTTTATTTGTCTATCCGTACATATTATAAATTAATTAATTAATAACATAAATTTTTTTTTTACGTTCCGTGTTACTGTTTTTTCTATTTTAAATTTTTGAATGTGTCGATTTTTATTTTTCATAGAGCAATGAATAAATTGGTTCATAATCAAGAAATATTATTTCCTTTCCGTCGGACATAGCGACGTCCGGGTACAACAACGATATCTTTCGGTCCCTTCACCGTCGCTGTAAACGACTTTCACTGTACAAAGAATTTCTGTTATTTTTCATAGTTTATTCATACAAAGAATTCCTGTTTTTTCTTTTTTTGTTTGAAATTTTTGATGTAACCCTCTTCCGAAATTATCCAAAATGCCTTATATTCCTTGAAGAGCCAAAACTCCTTCCCCAACAAAAGTGGCCCTAACCTCCCCGTGGACTTTGTTTGATTGCTTTTTATTTCAACACAAACAGGTGTTTTTGTATTTATAAGCGGTTTTCCTGCCTCTCACCGGTTTTTGAAATACTTCACATGGTATTTTCATATGTTCTTTTAGGTTACATTAAATGAATGTAGATTTTGAAAACACACGAGAAAATATCCTTTAATACACGTTTTTCATAGGAAATTAGAAATTTGCCAAAATTACTGATAAAGTCGGGAGTCATAAATATTCAAAACGGAACTTCAACTATAACCCTACCTTTTAGAAGGAAACTAATAGAATTGCGGACTTCTCGTTCATATTTTGTGATAGGTGGTACAAAATTTGTGACTAAGAATTTTTTCACTCAGCTAGCACAGCGAGTAGCACAGTTATTTATAATCTAAATTTTCACCTTCCTCTCCATGTTGTGAAAAGTAAACCTATCCTGAAAATTCTAATTGCAAAGATGAAAATTTATTAATTTATCATTCAATTCTGTGAAAAATAATATGTTCAAGAGTTAGTTATATTCCATTTCGTGAAAAAGTAAACCTATTCTAGAAATTCTAATTGAAAACATGAAAATTTATTAATTTATTTATTTTTTTTTAATAATTAATGTTTTCATACATTTTCCTCTTCATATTTCTTCTATCGATAATTGCGTAAATAATCTGAATAGACAAAGAATAATTAATAGACAATATTTGTTCAAACTATTTCCATTATTTCATTCCAAATGACCAAATGAAATTTGTGCATCCTACTTCCATGTATGTCCGAAATGTTTTCAAGTGGCGCTAGCTATCACTGAGTCCATTTTATTCCAAACATATGGGTTATACACAATTTGGAAACAAAAAGCACGTATGACACTGTCTGAATTTTGTTTTCAAAACAGCGTCGCCATCTTATATGACTAATTAGGTACCCTTCAATCTTTGCAACCCATAATTCTACCTTAATATAATGTGTTACAACTCACCTCAGGACCTGTTTCAACTCACCACGGTATGAAGGGAATTGAAACAGAATGACTTGTCACGTTAAAGTCGATTTTTCTATCATAAGTTTTACACTCAAATTTTTGTTCTTTTACGCATTTAAAAGTCAGAGAAATGAACTATCGAAAGATTTTGATCTCATGCGGTTTGTGTTCATTATATTTGCACTATGTAGCAAAATTTTCAAATTGTTCCATCCCCTCGGTCTCCTCTACAGTGTCAACCAAAATGGGCTGTAGTGTACGCGCGATCCAAAAATCGGGCGACTAGCGATAACTACAACTACAAAGACGTCATACAAATTTTCATATGGCCTGTCCGGAATTTATTGACGGAGAGTATAGTATTGCTTGGTTGACGTACTTCGATATTTCACGGTTTCACCTAGTTGCCTAGAATCGATCGATGCTAAGGTTTATTTTTGCATATCACCGTAAGAATAACATGGGTGATTCGCGACTACGCGACGCGACGTATGTATTTTGACGAATGGCCCTTATAGCTCTGAGAAGCAGGCATTTTTTCGACTCCCTTGATATTTTCTCATTGTTTTATGCTGAAATACCACAAAATTTTCATAAATTATGTTATTCGGATAGATAAACTACATTGATGTGAAGCTTCATCTGAATCCGTTCGGTAGTTCTCACGTGAAAGAGTAACAAACATCTTCACATCCTCACAAACTTTCGCATTCGTAATATTAGTAGGATTTTGATATTGTTTGAAATAATCATGTTGAGCAAGTGAGTATAAGTAATAAAGAATCATATTGCATTAATATAAAATAACTTATAAACATTTAATTCCATACCATTTATTTAAACTATATTATTTTTCGTTGGCTATAAAGGAATAAAATTGATAATAATGATCCTGGACTAGGAGATTCTGAAAGCCTTTGATATCCTCTAAGGCAGTGTTTTTCAATCTGTGGGTCGCGACCCCTCAGGGGGTCGCAAAGCCTTTGTATGGGGGTCGCGAGAAGTCGAGAGAACTAGGTCCTACTTCATTGAAAAACATCAATGAATTCCAATAAAAAAAGATTTATCAAGATTATACAGAAATACTGGTAATGTTATTCATACAAATGAATTCTTCGATTACTAGTTTATTTTACTGTGGAATAATTTTTTTTCAGTGAGAAGTTATGAGACAATTTATTCTTTCTTCACATTATTTGATACCATTTTCATTTCAAATATACCTGATGGTTAAGGAGTCTAAAAAATCGAAGTTTTGATACTGGGGTCTTTGGTAATTTTGTCCGAGGTATCGAGTGGGCCCATCAGATTTTGAGTTTGAAAGGCCCTTATATATGAGGCCCAACCTTGAAATTTCGAATGCAAACCCAACTTTTTTATTGCAGATTCGGATGAAGTAGGAATTTTATTTATCCGAATTGGTTGAAACCAAAACATTTTTCGTCCATATTTGGGCCCTATGCAGCATTTTTTGTTCAAAAATCAAAGTTGGACCTCATATCTCGAATAAGACCCCTTGGGACCCAAAATCTGATTGACCTTATCAGTATTAGAATATGAATTTTCGCAATCTATTCTGAATGAACGCCTCAGATTTTTGAAAAATAAATGAGGACGAAAACATTTTTGGTTTTAACCAATTCGGATAAAAAATGTTCCGCTTAATCCGAATCTGCAATGAAAAACATGGGTTTGCATTTGAAATTTCAATGTTGCTCCTTTTGGGCCCAAAATCGTTGATTCCTCGCACGGATTTACTAAAGACCCCAGTATGTGAATTGATGTTATCCCACTTCCCATTTCATCAATGAAAAAAGTCGGCTTCATTTCAATTCCATTAAGTTTGTCTTTTCTCATGATGACATTTTCATTTCATCCTTGAAGACGTTTATTCAAGCTATTTGAATGCTGAAAAGCTATATTTCCAAAAGAAATTCCAGGTAAAAATGAATTCAAAGTTTACTGACTTTGCTTGCTGTGGAAAAAAAGTATTTTGTTTGTTTTTGTTTTTATACTGAAAGTTCAGCATGAAGTTCCATAACTCTGGTCAGTACTTTGCTATCGAAAACTACTTTACCTCCATATGGTGAAGCAAATTTCAATAGGGTAAATCCATACTTGCGACACAAATGGAAATGATTTGAAACAGACGAGTCTGCAACTCTTTTCCTCTAATCGAATTTACAATATTATACATTTGAATTATTTCAACGTTAACATACATGGAAAAAGCCAGGGTTGGGGGGTCGCGAAATTTTTTTCGATGCTCTGGGGGTCGTGTCATGAAAAAGATTGAAAAACACTACTCTAAGGCTTGCATCCCGTATACCAGGTCCCAGTAGCAGGATTGATTACCCTATTGGCGTAACTTACACCCCCGCAGACCCCGCAATGTGGGGAGGCCCAGGCGTTGGGGGAGGGGCCGGTCGTTATGGGGGCCTAGTTTTTGTGAGAAAATTCAGATAATTTTATCGTTAAATAATATGAACATTACCTTAGTTCTGACCTTAACTTCCGAATAAACTCTTTTAGAATTGTATTGAAATCAGAGATTCAGAAAAAATCATCAATATGACAGTTAGCTGATCTTCTGCTTTTAGAAAATTTTTTGATTGTAACTAGTTTCCCCAGATCTCTGTACTGCTGTAATGTTATTTTCAATACAACCTGTTACTGTAGCAAAGGCAGAGCGATCATTTTAAAAGTTAAAGTTGATGAAGAATTATTTGAGAAGTACAATGACCCAAAAAAGACTTGGGCCCAGTTTGTTGAGAATTGAGAATAAACGAGTCAGGAATTTGGACCTTCACGAAGTAATCAATGTATTTGCAACAAATAAATCAACCACTCAAGTTAGTTAACAATTTACTTCAAGTTACACAGTATTTTCTGGGATTGATAACTATATTTGAAATAAAGATGCAATTCGTTACGCTAGCTACACCAGACCCCAGTAACAGAATATCTACCACCTCCGAATCAACAACTCTGTTGAAAAGACGCAAAGTTTCCTTAAAACAAATATTTCGTCAAGAGTGGTGCAAAGGCAAAAAATATGCAAGTTAGTGCAAATCAACAAGTGATGGATCAGTGGCTTTTTGTACAATTTGTCACAAAACAATTAAGGGAGGAATCACTCACATTCAGAGACACAGTAACACCTCCTTGCATGAGAATAATCTAAGAAAGGCCAAAAACACACCAAAAATAGAACACCTGCTTAAAAATAATGAAAAATCAACACATATTGTTAAAATAAAAGAAGCCGAACTAAAGTGTGTCATGTTTCTTCATGAGCACAACCTTCCATTTTTATTGATGATCCACTTTTCTATTATCTAGAGACCACAAAAAATTTAATAGTAAATTCTAAAACAAGTTGCAGAATGAGCTCCTATTCCAACACGAATGGGAAATTCGAAAACGAGCGACGAAGGAGCGAGTTTTTGAAAGCACGAGTGTTGGAATTGCCTTCTGCAACGAGTATTAGACGATATTTTCTCTATTTCAGTAAAGTTTTGTGGAAAACTCTCGAAATTCAAATAAAAATTCAGATTAGTGACTTTCATATTGTATCTTGGCAGTTGGTGTCACTAACGAAATTTGACAGATTGCGGAATTTGAATTGATTTGATTTCAAAATTGAGTGGATCGTAGGTCAGCACTGACAACAACAAAACGAAAAATATATATAACAATGCTGTAATGAGTTTCATTACAGCACTACATTTAGTACTGTAATACACTCATTACAATACTAAAATAGAGAAATTATTATTACTTATTGCAGCAGGGGCCGCCCAGGGTGTTGCATTTTTGATATGATTTGAAACAAAAGCACCTTCTTGTATTACACTGATTTTTGTTGAATCCTCTGCCGCCGTATTTGAGGAATTCGCTTCTTCTTCCCTCAACCCTTAATGTAATTGTTTTTTCAGTTGGAATTTGGAATATTCAATTATACAGCAACATCTACTAAAAATCTTGAGAACTGAAGAATAATTCCAAATACTGTTTACGTGCTAATCTTAATATGTGAAAATATCATTACGTCAAGAAGCGATTCCACCAAAAATTAACTACTTTTTTTTACTAGAAGTAATTTCTGCTGTATTCGATATCAATCAATAAATTATCAAAGGACATGTTCAAATGAACTTCCAGAGAATCACAAATGAGAAATAACAAATTCATTCGCATAGCCCTATTGATAGGATATGTTACTCAACAGAACAGTAATTCTCTAATTATTGACAAAAATATCCCCTCCACGAGTTTCTCCAAATTTGCCATATTGAAAGATTTTGAACTGTCCTTATTCATAATATTGCGTGAACACCAGTTGCAATTCATAAAACTAGTAGTTTCAGGTGGAAAGTTTAAAATGATATAGGATATGACCATCCGTCTGATACGTTATAGAAGTTTCTCTATTTCAGTACCGTTATGAGTTCATTACAGTACTAAAAGTAGTGCTGTAATGAAACTCATAACAGCATTGCTTTCAGTCATATTTTTTATTTAATGGTTGTCAGTACTGACCTCCGATCGAATCAAGTTTCGAATCGAATCAATTCAAATTCCGTCAAATTTCGCATGTCACACACCAACTGCCAAGATACAACAAAAGTCACTTATCTGAATTTTCATTTGAATTTCGAGTGTATTCCACAAAAATTGACTGAAATAGAGAAAATACGGCTCCACTTTCTCTTATGCCCAATGAGGAAACATAGATACAAATTTTCTGTCGAGTTTTGACATTGAGACAGAAAACAGTCATAGACATATGTTCGATCTGAAGATGAGTAATATAATAAATTATATATTTTGATTATGTTATGACTATTTGAATAGAAAATTACATGGAGAAATGAAATAGATCATCAAATATGGCGATTGATGACTTTCACATTATTCGACGTATGTTGGGTTGCCTATACTTAGGGGACGAATAAGATGAAGTGTTCTATCTGAATATTATTTATATTATTATGAATTTTGAACGAATCGAATAAACTAATACTACTTTTGTATTGTCTCTCGCTTATGCCAAATTTTCTATAAATGGCATTAACTGTTTATCAATGGAAATTTACGACAAACTATTCTGTTCACATTTTGAATTGTCTGTCTAGGCAAAATTGAAATTTTCAAAAATTAATATCTTCAGAACGGAGGGGTCTACACAAATGAAATTTGTTTCAGAGAATTTCTTATTGCCAAATGATCTCATGAAAAAATCATGAACGATATCGGCTACTGGCCACATTTTAAATTATCCGTCTGTCAAGGTTAAATTGAGAATTTCAAAAATTAATATCTCCGGAACGGCGAGGTCTACAGAAATAAAATGTGTACCAGAGAATTTCTTATTGCCGAATGATCTCATGAAGAATCATGAACAATATCGGCTACTGGCCACATTTTAAATTATCCGTCTGTCAAGGTAAAATTGAGAATTTCAAAAATTAATATCTCCGGAACGGCGAGGTCTACAGAAATAAAATTTGAACCAGAGAATTTTTTATTGCCGAATGATATCATGAAAAAATCATGAACGATATCGGCTACTGGCCACATTTTAAATTATCCGTCTGTCAAGGTAAAATTGAGAATTTCAAAAATTAATATCTCTGGAACGGCGAGGTCTACAGAAATAAAATTTGTACCAGAGAATTTCTTATTGCCGAATGATCTCATGAAAAAATCATGAACGATATCGGCTACTGGCCACATTTTAAATTATCCGTATGTCAAGGTAAAATTGAAAATTTCAAAAATTAATATCTCCGGAACGGCGAGGTCTACAGAAATAAAATTTGAACCAGAGAATTTTTTATTGCCGAATGATATCATGAAAAAATCATGAACGATATCGGCTACTGGCCACATTTTAAATTATCCGTCTGTCAAGGTAAAATTGAGAATTTCAAAAATTAATATCTCCGGAACCGCGAGGTCTACAGAAATAAAATTTGTACCAGAGAATTTCTTATTGCCGAATGATCTCATGAAAAAATCATGAACGATATCGGCTACTGGCCACATTTTAAATTATCCGTATGTCAAGGTAAAATTGAAAATTTCAAAAATTAATATCTCCGGAACGGCGAGGTCTACAGAAATAAAATTTGAACCAGAGAATTTTTTATTGCCGAATGATATCATGAAAAAATCATGAACGATATCGGCTACTGGCCACATTTTAAATTATCCGTCTGTCAAGGTAAAATTGAGAATTTCAAAAATTAATATCTCTGGAACGGCGAGGTCTACAGAAATAAAATTTGTACCAGAGAATTTCTTATTGCCGAATGATCTCACGAAAAAATCATGAACGATATCGACTACTGGCCACATTTTAAATTATCCGTATGTCAAGGTAAAATTGAAAATTTCAAAAATTAGAATCTCCGGAACGGCGAGGTCTTCAGAAATAAAATTCGTACCAGAGAATTTCTTATTGCCGATTGAATTTATGAAAAAATCATGAAGGATATTAACGCCTGTCCACAATTAAAGTATCGAGAAATACCAAGTACTGATACCAGTATTAAAATACTTGCAAGTATTGGGCCTTGGGCGTCTCTCAAATACGGGCTGGTTAGGTATGAAGTAGCGGTGTTGGAGTACGTAGACTAGACGTACTCTTTACATTGTGCGTTGTTGATATGATCATTGGTATATCTGAAGGAAATTGATATTCATGTTCATCGACAACTTCTGTTTTTCTTTGTGAAAATAAATTTCACATTCTAAATTGAATGATACTTTCAAAACTACAGAGTTGCTTAACTAACAATTTATTTTCACGTGCTAAGATACTCTAATTGATTGATTTTAAATCACAAATCCAGAAAAATATGTATTCCTAATCTAGCTATACCATTTCGAATAAAGTCAGGTGCTCCACAACTATTCCTTCATAATTCGACCTTATTAGAAAAAAATGCCCCTGAAAGCTAAGGTACCTTTCAGTCAGGAACATGCAAGAATATACATCAATTAAAAATTTATTGATACAATTGCATGAGTAACGTCATAGTACCCTAAATGAAATTTAAAGTGTCCCTCTGTAAATTCCCAGTGGGAATTTCCCACTATACCGGATTCCGGGAATTTATATTTTTACCAAATTTTCATTTTCTCTGAGGGTGCGGTATCAGGTAAAAATTAGAAGTGCCGAAGTGCGCCGATGGCAATAAAGTTTGACTGTAACATAAGAATAGCAAGTATCCGATCCCCGATACTTGTGGTGACGTATATGAAAAGAAGTGCCGACACCCAGTCCCGGTACGCATCGGGCGTTACAAGTATTTCAATACTTGTTTTGAAAGTATTTCGAAATACCACGATATCGATAAGTAGTATCGATACCTGGTATTCGGAATAATGGCCATCCCTAGTGGAGAGTGGCTGGATCTCTCTGCAGCACTACTACGAAGTTTGTAGTTCTTTCGTACCCAATGGGTAGGTCAATACTTTAATATTACACCACCATGATCATGCGCAATCCACTCATTCCACATTCAGCTTTAATATCTAGTGCGTCAGTCAGATCGTGATACCGGAAAAATGTTGAATTTAACCATTCTAGATTTACCTCATACTGCACTTGAAGCAGATGATTTCTGCCGGGAGAGGGGTCTATTCGCCAACTTCATGAATTGCCCTGTCCATAGAAACGACTGGATGAGACGTTATAAAGATAGGGCTCATGGAAGATTCCGCTGTACCAAAAGCCGCTGCAGAAAAACGGTATCTGGTGCAAAGAACTCCTTTTTCGAGGAGAGCAGGTTGGAAACGCATGTAGCCCTTGCGTAAGTATAAATCACGCCACGCATATCCAAGCATTTCAGTATGAATTTATTTTCCAGTCAAATGTTCTGCTATTCGTGGGATTTATTCTACGAACAAACAGAAGCTTTTTTAAGAAGTTTGAGAAGAAAGTCGGGAAGTGCAGTGGGACTAAGCTCCGCAACAACGGCGTCTTGGTGAGTTCAATTTCATTTCCATACTCTTCAACTATTCATACTTCAATAGTTTATTGATGATCGATTGTGAAGCGATTGTAGAGTTGTTCTATTATTTAAGTTTGAATAAATACTAGCATAATACTCATTCGTTGTTCATATTTTTTCTTTCAGGTTCCGATATTGTCGGGAAATGGTCATCGATTATTTTAATCATCTGGTCGCCAACCTTCCCCATATAGGTGGCCCTGGCACCATAGTCCAAGTTTATTTGGGCACCGTAAATATGAGCGTGGCCGTATCCTACAGGGGTCATGAGTTCTGGGGATGATTGACCAGAATGATGAAGTACGGATGGTGGTGGTGCAGCAGAGAGATGCAGCCACTCTCCATGGGGAGATTTTGAAGTATGTCGAGCCTGGATCAGTGATCCACACTGATTCATGGCGAGCATACAATGGGCTAGAGAATCTCCCTGTGGATCCTCCGTATGTTCACATGAAGGTGAACCACAATGACCCTGAGCACCGTTTTGTTGGTTAGTATTATTCAAGGAAAAACTGTGTTTTATATTCATTGCTTTATTCAACTGCAGCTGAGGATGGCACCCACACACAAAGGATTGAGGCAACTTGGCGCCCTGCCAAGGATTTCTTCAGGGGACGCAGCCGTTTCTGCGATGAACATTTCGCAGATCGGCTCTGCGAGTATCTGTGGAGGCGTCATTGCCGAAAAAACGGCATAGATATATTCCAGTCAGTGATGGATGCCGTGAAACAGCAATATCCGGTGAACTTCGAAGAACGAAGTACTAGGACTTAAAGGATAAAAGATTCCGGGATCTGTGATTCAAAGAAATCTGTTATCCTTTATTATACAGTGGTGTCAGAAAAAACAGGTCAAACTCCAAGAGCGGATTGTACACGTGAAATTTATTCAAAAAAAGTCAGACGTTCTTGAACGATTCTCATTTGTTTCAGAGATACAAGGTGTTGTAGTTTGAATACATGTGTAATGATTATATCAGTTGACTCGTCACATTGTGTAAACTATCAATGACAATATTTCTGCCAAATTTCAGTTGAATATATTGTGAAGTGTAGGAAGAAATCTTACTTTAAAACACTGTATTTCCACAACGAATCGTATAAGAACATATGAGTTTCCTTAATTATTTTCACGTGTACAGTAATACGCTCCTGGAGTTTGGACTGTTCCTCCCGACTCATCTTATACAGGGTGCGGCAGAGAGGACGGACGGTTTTCAAAAAATCATGAAATAGTTAATTTTTACTCAAAAACAAATTTATTGATGGAATCAGGTTCGCAACAAAAAAGAATTTCAGACAGTCAAATGTGGAAAATCACATCAGGCATGTGGTGGCCGAAATCGTTGATGCAATGCTGGAGGCGTTCTTGGAAGTTCTCACCAAACCGTTACTTTTGGGCTGTGCAGCGGTCTTTCGTGTAACTGTTGTGGATTTTCATTAGCCCAATGAAGGAAATTCTGCTTGTTAACCATGTTGTTAAGGTGAAAGGCTAATGAAAATCCACAACAGTTATACGAAAGACCGCTGCACAGCCCAAAAGTAAGCGATGTTGGAGAGAGTCTACGCGAACTTCCAAGAGCGCCTCCAGCACTGCATCACCGATTTCGGCCACCACATGCCCGATGTGATTTTCCACACTTGACTGTCTCAAATGCTATTTCCTTGAGAATTATTTCCGTCAATAAATGTGTTTTTGAGTAAAAATTAACGCTTTTATTATTTTTTTAAAACCATCCATCCTCCGTGCCGCACCCTGTATTTACATTTTTGAATCATTGTAAATCTCTTGAATATTTTCCTTAACGATTTCGTGCCAACATACAATAGTATATTCTAAAACAAGTTGCAGAATGAGCTCCTATTCCAACACGAATGCGAAAGCATGAGTGTTGGAATTGCCTTCTGCAACGAGTATTAGACGATATTTTCTCTATTTCAGTAAAGTTTTGTGGAAAACTCTCGAAATTCAAATAAAAATTCAGATTAGTGACTTTCATATTGTATCTTGGCAGTTGGTGTCACTAACGAAATTTGACAGATTGCGGAATTTGAATTGATTTGATTCGAAAATTGAGTGGATCGGAGGTCAGTACTGACAACCAACAAACGAAAAATATAACTGAAAACAATGCTGTAATGAGTTTCATTACAGCACTACTTTTAGTACAGTAATGAACTCATTATGATACTCAAATAGAGAAATACTAATATGTTATTTATTTTTTATGTTTCGAATGCTATTCTTGTTTTTTTTAATTATTACAGTCTTTTGAAATATATTTTTATTTTTTCAATTTGTTTATCTTTTTTGTTCAAAATCATAGAAAATTCTAATTTCTAAAGACCTAGCGGATTTTAGTTTTTTTAAACTTCAATTTCAATTTTGCCTACACGGATAGAAAATTTTAATTGTGGACAGGCGTTGATATCCTTCATGATTTTTTCATAAATTCAATCGGCAATAAGAAATTCTCTGGTACAAATTTTATTTCTGTAGACCTCGCCGTTCCGGAGATATAAATTTTTGAAATTTTCAATTTTACCTTGACAGACGAATAATTTAAAATGTGGCCAGTAGCCGATATCGTTCATGATTTTTTCATGAGATCATTAGGCAATAAGAATTTCTCTGGTACATATTTTATTTCTGTAGACCTCGCCGTTCCGGAGATATTAATTTTTGAAATTCTCAATTTTACCTTGACAGACGGATAATTTAAAATGTGGCCAGTAGCCGATATCGTTCATGATTTTTTCATGCGATCATTCGGCAATAAGAAATTCTTTGGTACAAATTTTATTTCTGTAGACCTCGCCGTTCCGGAGATATTAATTTTTGAAATTCTCAATTTTACCTTGACAGACGGATAATTTAAAATGTGGCCAGTAGCCGATATCGTTCATGATTTTTTCATGAGATCATTCGCAATAAGAAATTCTCTGGTACAAATTTTATTTCTGTAGACCTCGCCGTTCCGGAGATATTAATTTTTGAAATTCTCAATTTTACCTTGACAGACGGATAATTTGAAATGTGGCCAGTAGCCGATATCGTTCATGATTTTTTCATGAGATCATTCGGCAATAAGAAATTCTCTGGTACAAATTTTATTTCTGTAGACCTCGCCGTTCCGGAGATATTAATTTTTGAAATTCTCAATTTTACCTTGACAGACGGTTAATTTAAAATGTGACGAGTAGCCGATATCGTTCATGATTTTTTCATGAGATCATTTGGCAATAAGAAATTCTCTGAAACAAATTTCATTCGTGTAGACCCCTCCGTTCTGAAGATATTAATTTTTGAAAATTTCAATTTTGCCTAGACAGACAATTCAAAATGTGAACAGAATTGTTTGTCGTAAATTTCCCATTGATAAACAGTTAAAGCCATTTATAGAAAATTTGGCATAAGCGAGAGACAATACAAAAGTAGTATTAGTTTATTCGATTCGTTCAAAATTCATAATAATATAAATAATATTCAGATAGAACACTTCATTTTATTCGTCCCCTAAGTACAGGCAACCCAACATACGTCGAATAATGTGAAAGTCATCAATCGCCATATTTGATGATCTATTTCATTTCTCCATGTAATTTTCTATTCACATAGTCATAACATAATCAAAATACAGTGGAACTTCCCTACAGCGAACGTCTCTACAACGAATTTCTCTGTACAACGAATTTCGTGTCTGTCATTGCACCTTAAATCCAAATACCCTGTTAAAAACACCCTCTAAAACGAAGTGAATTCTCTCGATAACGAATTATTCCAAGAAAATCACTCTCTAAGTTCGTATTATTAAGAAGGTTTTTCCCAAAGTATACTTAGGGATCGTTTTTTCCGTAATTCTGTCGGACGTAGGTAATAAATCCCGATCATAAACTAAACCATTACGGCAGACGGAGAGTTCCTTCTGAAACAGTTGTAGATGCACCCCTGGCTATACAGATTGTTGAGTTTTCAGTTTCGCTCTGATCGTTAATGAAAATAATAGTGCGAATGTATTCAAATAAAAAAAAGCAAGTGAACGTTGCTTTTTTTTGACACTTGACACAATAAAAAAAATTTCTGCATAACGAAATTTCTGTATAACGAAATTTTTTGCGGATTTAGCGTATTCGTTATAGGGAAGTTCCACTGTATATAATTTATTATATTACTCATCTTCAGATCGAACATATGTCTATGACTGTTTTCTGTCTCAATGTCAAAATTCGGCAGAAAATTTGCATCTATGTTCCCTCATTGGGCATAAACGAAAGTTCTACCGAAAATACCGTCTAATACTCGTTGCAGAAGGCAATTCCAACACTCATGCTATCGAAAACTCGCTCCTTCGTCGCTCGTTTTCGAACTTCGCATTCGTGTTGGAATGGGAGCTCATTCTGCAACTTGTTTTTAGAATATACTATTACAAATCGACTGAAAATTTCAGGCGGATCGTAAAACGATCTGTATCTTAATAGTATATTCTTTTTCTAAATCAAGTTGCAGAATGAGCTCCTATTCCAACACGAATGCGAATTTCTAAAACGAGCGACGAAGGAGCTAGTTTTCGATAGCACGAGTCATGAGTGTTGGAATTGCATTCTGCAACGAATATTAGATGATATATTCTCTATTGCAGTCAAGTTTTGTGAAATATTCTCGAAATTCAAATAAAAATTCTGGTTAGTGACTTTTATATTTCATCTGGGCAGTTGGTGTGACTTACCAAATTTGACAGATTACGGAATTTGAATTGATTTGACTTGAAACTTGATACGATCGTAGGTCAGTACTGACAACTACAAACGAAAAATATAACTGAAACAATGCTGTAATGAGTTTCATTACAGCACTACTTTTAGTACTGTAATGAACTTATTAAGATACTGAAATAGAGAAACGCGATTTAGAAAACGTGGGTCAGTTTACAAAATGACTAGTCATTTTTCGAACAGACGGATTTTGGAATCCGACTGCGACATATATATATATATATATATATATATATATATATATATATATATATATATATATATATATATATATATATATATATATATATATATATATATATATATATATATATATATATATACGACTTCTCTGTATCTATAGTCGCGCGATTCAAGGCTCACGCGTACACACGCTATCATCAAATTATTTTATATTATCATAAATAAAATGATCAAATATCTGAACTTAGACTCACCTGGTACTCATGAGTCTTCATGTCACTTCGACAATGGATGGCTTAAATCTCACGGAAAAACAATGAAACACACCAATTTAGAATCCATACAGTTCGACACTAATAACGGAAGAACAGATAAAACACGAACACGAAATAACTGTTTGTTCACCGTATTCCTTCAATTAACACCATAAGTTAAAATCGACCAAAGACGCTCCGTCACACTCAAATATACGATATACAGCAGGGTAAATGGATCTTCCGATATTCCAAACAAGAAGTCGTAGAGGGGAAGTGAGCATCATAAATGGGGAAAAGAGCGAATAGCGATGCATAGGCCCGATTTATCGTTTACTGCTCGCTCCGCCTTCCGAACCATCTCTACACCCCTCCAGCCGTACCACCTTGTGCATGGTACGAGAGGAGATGAGGGGAACAACACAACAACGTACACGTGCTATTTTGGATGTTTGTATTTTCTTGTTTTTATTACTCTAATCTATTTATCTTGACATATGCCGCCGCCGACTTTTTTATAGAACTTTACGAGCAGTACAAAATTGTGTTTGACCATGTTTTTTTATCTCTAAAGCCGGGTCCAGACGGCTGTCATGCAACGTGTAATGCAGATTCAGTGTTGCCAATCCGCGATTTCTTTGGCTCTTGCGGATATTTTTCGGATTTAAAAATAATTCGGATTTTTTTCATGTTACACAGTTTCGAAGGTTTTCTGGAGAAATAGAATAATTCGAATCAATAATTGAGGCTTCGGCCACTAGATGTCCCGCTTTATTGCATTGATCGAAATAATATTCAATATATTATATCGTGGTGTAGTTTTTGAATATTGCGCCTTGTCGGAATAGTCGGAACGTCCAAATATGTAATTTAGGCACCAGATGTTTGACCCACCAGATCAGTAGGAAGAATAGAATGTAGAATCACACTCACAATTAAGGTAAATTATCTAAGTATTTAGGTACAATGTTTACTTATGCCAGATGTTGGAACCTCATAAAATATTTATAGCCCTGTTGACCGTTCTTTGGCGGTCCCTCTGAAATATTCGTTCAATTATCGTCTTAAGCACGAATTCATTCCATTGTAGAGAATTCCGCAAGGAGGAAATACGTCTTTCTCACGATTTGAATATTGTTTTGTAGGGAATTTTAAGATATGCAAATTATCTTGAGATTCACAAAAATCCGCGAATGAAAAAAAAACAATTCAAGCGGGATCAATGCGGATTTTTGAAACAGTTTTTTGTATAAAATAAAATGAATAACGAATTACGCTTTGCAGACAAAATTCATCTTGTTAGAATTTGACCACCCACTCAGAACATGTTTTCGGCTATTTTATGGCTGGACCCTTGAATTTAAAGGGATGGAATTCAACGGCTGGAATTACGGAATTACATATTCCCAGATGTTGCAAGTTCATGAAAGTTCGTAGTTGCGTACGTGAGAGAGTAACGTGAATCAGATAGACGAGCGCCAAATCCAATCAAAAACCAAGCAGATTTTTTTTTAACATTTTTTCTTTCATTCTTTGAAAATGGACAAGTGGCTTCCACAATTCAAAAGCAAAGTGAGTTTTTAAATAACATCATACATTTTACATTGGAAATCATGTTGGTATATTGAATTTTTATGCTTTTTTATAAAAGTAGTTTGGAAGAACCTTCCACAAGTTCTTCTGTATTGAATGACACGGATATTTCTCAAGATCTTCCATCCAACACCGCGGATGTTGATATAGTGTCAAACCACGACGACGATGTTTTTAATGAAGAAATTTTTTGGTTCTTAACTCTCGTGATTACTTTTTAAATATTATATTTGTGAAGTGGATATTGTAGATTCAGAAAACTAGCTCTAAACTAGTTGGTGTTTTTTTAGAAACATTAGAATATTCAATTTTTTCTTTCATTGAAAATCCAGATGAATTCATTCATTTCAAATAAAAATTTCGATGTCCCTTCAAATAAGATTTTCAGCAAAAGGTAAATTTTATCTCGGAACAAAATAATGTGGTAATGTGATTTTATCATTTTTTTCCTAGGATTCAACTGAAACCTGCACGGTTGCATCATCTTCTACAACGAATGAACGGAAAAGGAAGAGGATATCTTCAGAGGGAAGCACTGGAAGCAGACAGAAAAAAATTTAGAAATTCAAGAGTCTTGGCTGGAGGTACCCGAATTTAAATTATGGCTTGAAAGGTCAGAGAAAAATGATACTTATGCTTATTGTAAAGTGTGCCACGGCAATATTTTGAGCCACAAGAGTTTGTTGCTGAACCATTGCGAAACAAAAAAACATAAATTAAATTTCCAAAATGTTGACGAAATATTGAAAAATCCATCTCAATCCACTCATGAAAATGCCGTGAAGGTGGCAGAATTGAAGTTGAGTAGTTTGATAGCAACAAATAATCTCTCCTTTTTATTCATGGACACTTTAGTTCCTGTATTGAAAAATATATTTCTCTATTTCAGTATCGTAATGAGTTCATTACAGTACTAAAAGTAGTGCTGTAATGAAACTCATTACAGCATTGTTTTCAGTTATATATTTCGTTCTGTAGTTGTCAGTATTGACCTCCGATCGAATCAAGTTTCGAATCAAATCAATTCAAATTCCGCAATCTGTCAAATTTCGTAAGTCACACCAACTGCCAAGATGAAATATAAAAGTCACTAACCTGAATTTTTATTTGAATTTCGAGAGTATTTCACAAAAATTGACTGAAATAGAGAAAATATCGTCTAATACTCGTTGCAGAAGGCAATTCCAACACTCAAGCTATCGAAAACTCGCTCCTTCGTCGCTCGTTTTCGAACTTCGCATTCGTGTTGGAATAGAGCTCATTCTGCAACTTTTTTTAGAATATACTATTCCGGATTCTAAGATTGCCGAAAGCATAAAATTGAAAAGGACTGAGGCCACTGCTTTGGTAACTGAAAGTTTGGGTCATACTTTTTTAAAAAACCTTTATAATAATTTGAAAATTCCAGGAAATTTTTTCTCCCTGAGTATGGACGAGAACACAGACCTTTCAGTGAAAAATCAGTGTGCCTTAACTGTGATATACAGGGTGTCCGGGGAATAACTGTACATACTCATACCAGAGATAGAGTTAGACTAGGTGATTACTGATTGACTATAAAAAATTAATTTCTGGATTTCCCTAGAAAGTTACAGGGTGATCTTCCAACTTCATGGAAATACTTAGACCATCATAAAATACAAACTTATGGACGGATATTATTGAAACTTGGGAGGTTATTGGCACATGCTAAGGTCGAGTTAGAAAGTTATCAATTATTTCATTATTCCAGGGCCGGACTCATTAATCTTCATTTAAAGTGTTCAGGGTAAAACAAACACTTCGTATTTCGAATTACAAATTATTGATTCGCTTTTCGGAAAGAAGCTGAATTATGCTTCAATTTGTGGTATCGCTTAAAATTGTCACATCAACAATTATTTTTTTAAAAATTTTTGAATTGTATAAAGTTCGAAAAATTCCAATTTTCACCATGAAGAGGACTGAAAATTTCATGTTTGAATATAAAATGGAAAGTTTTAAGAGAAAATTTTCAAAAAAATTCAGAGCTTTAATAAGCATGTTCCATAACGAAACAATAACAAATGAAAGAAACTAAAATACAGTAAAGAGTACCTAATAAAAATGAAAGTATGAACGATTGAATTGCTGAGTCAACGTTATTTCAGAAGGGTTCGAAATGAAAACCATTCGCTTGTATACATTTCTCTTACCGAATGTTCAAATTGAATACAGCCTTGCGAATGATATCACCATTATTTCTTAAAATATCGCAACAGTTGATAATGCTGTTCATCAGCTGTTCTCTTGGCTGGATTTCTTCAGAATATACCATATCCTTTAATTTTCCCCATGACAAATAATCTAGCGGGTTGAAATCTGGAGATTGAGGATGACATGGAATAAGTCCTCCTCGACCTATCTACCTATTTGGATAGGTATTGTTGAGGTAACTTCTCACTTCCGAGCCAAAATGAGGTCCAGCTCCATCATGCTGGAAATAAATTCCTCTTATATTTATTCCTTGTAGCATGCGTGGTAAAATAATAATAATGACTGTTCTTTATTGGCCACCGACCGCAGTCCTTCAGCCTCTGGTAAAATATTTTGTAAGAAATCTAGATAAATCGCACTTGTAAGGCGACCGTCAAAAGAATGAGACCCTATCAAATGTTTGTTTATCACAGCACACCAAACATTTACTGAACATTTTTGTTGTGAATTTCTCATTCTTATACTGTGTGGATTCTTTTCGACCCAGATGTGCGAGTTATGAATATTGAACACACCATCTCTGGTGAATTGAGCCTCATAACTGAATATTGTTCTGTACAAAGTGACTCTGTGATCTGCTATCAAATGTGCAAAATTTAGTCCTCCTCACCTTCAGTAACTTTTTTGAGAAAATTTATTATTTATTTTCGACCTCCACAAGATGACTAAGTCATGTTCAGGTAAATAAATTCAATTTTTCGAATTTTATCCAAATTCAAAAATTCATAAAAAAATAATTGTTGATGTGACAACTTTAAGCAATATCACAAATTGAAGCATGATTTAGCTTCTTTCTGAAAAGCAAATCAATAATTTTTAATTCGAAATACAAAGTGTTTGTTTCAACCTGAATACTTTAAATGAAGATTAATGAGTCCGGCCCTGGAATAATGAAATAATTGATATTTTTCTGACTCGACCTTAGCATGTTCCAATAACCTCCCAAGTTTCAATAATATCCGTCAATAAGTTTGGATTTTATGATGGTCTAAGTATTTCCATGAAGTTGGAAAATCACCCTGTAGCTTTCCAGGGAAATCCAGAAATTAATTTTTTTTAGTCAATCAGTAATCACCTAGTCCAACTCTATCCCTGGTAAGAGTATGTACAGTTATTCCCCGGACACCCTGTATTACAGCAGTGAAGAACATATCACAAAAACCGAATTTTTTGATTTGGTAGAAACAAAGGGCTCTACTGCAGAAGAACTATACAATGTTTTGAAGGGTGGCTTGGAAACACGCCAAATTCCCTTTCAAAACTTGGTAGGCTTCTCGTCTGATACCACCAATGTAATGGTTGGGGCGCATCAGTCAGTATTTGCCCTTTTCAAAAATGTCTTCCCTATATTGTGTGCGTGAAGTCTTGTCATATGGCTCACTTAGCAGCCTCAAGAGCTTGCTTAGTATTGCCAAAGCAGGAAGAAGACATGCTTAGAAATATGGGCAGCCATTTCAGCAGGATCTCTTCACGCAGAGAAAAATATGAAGAATTCCAAATTTTCCTCAAGGAAGATATTCATAAAATTCTCTCCCCTTCAAATACAAGATGGCTCTCAGTCAAGGCTTGTGTTGACCGAGTACTCGAGCAGTTTGAGGCTCTGTTAGCATATTTCAGGGAGAATGTTTATGAAGATCCATCTTAAATCACTGAAGGTATTTTGGAAACAATGAGTTCTCCTTACACAAAAGTGTACTTGGAATTATTGGCTCAAGTTTTAGGCTTGATGACTGAGTTCAACCTGCTTTCTCAATCAGAAAAACCACTGTTGTACAGAGTAAACTGAAACTGTGAAATTAATATCCACTTTAGCATCATATTATATCAAAATGCCTGTAGTGAGACGAGATATTTTTAAATTAAATCATGAGAATCCCGAATTTTTTGTTCCTCTTGGTGAAATATATTTAGGTGTGGCTGCTACAACATCCTTGCAGCAAATATCTGAGTCCGTTGGGAAGAAAGACTGTGAATCTTTTTACAAAACTGTTTTGTCTTTTTATATCAAACTAATAACTAATATTGAAGCTAAATTTAGTTTTGATCTAAAAATCTCACAGTCTTTATCAATTCAATCCCTCAGACCTATATTGGAAAGATTCCCAATTCTAAAGAATTATATTGGGCTAAAGTATTCAAATTGAAAAATGATGCTGGAGTAAACCTTTTTCCAAATTTGGAAAGAATGTTTTCATAACTTTTTGTTCTACCCTTTTCAAATGCCAGTGTTGAAAGAGTTTTCAGCGATCTATTTAAAATAAAAACTGACAAGAGAAATCTTCTGGCTATTGAAACCATCAAAGGTATTATGGCCACATCAGATGGAAAAAAAGGAATGAGAATTGTGAGAAGTTTACTCCAAGCAAAGAAATGTTGGAAGCGGATATTCAGCGTAAGAAAATGGATTGATTGGTTTTTAAATTTTTTTTAATGCCAAAGAATTTGTACCTAATACTAGTCAGAGTAGCGATTCTGTTATAATATTATAGTTTATTAAATATTGTGTTTTATCCATTCATAAATATTTTTATGTAGATTTAGATGAGTGGATCTTATATATACCTACTATATTTTGGTCTGAACTCTCTTGTTCAATGACTAGTCATTACTAATCCTTTTCATTTTTTAATATATATTTTCACTTTCTTTGTATACTGAAATGTGATATCCTGTTTTCAGATTTTTGTTAATTTTTTTTCTTCATTTTATTTCGATTATTTTGTACTTCCATAGCTATGCTGGAGTAATAATATAATAATAAACAGTAAAAATTGCAAGTTCTTTTTCAGTCAGAAAAAACCCTTTGATATATAGATGAATTTTTTACATTTTGATTATAGCACCTATTCTCATTATCTTTCCAACGAAAAATCCATCAAATCTCAATCTCAAATCATAATAATTGTTCAATAGTCATCGATTACAGAACACTCAAATAGGCCAGGTTTTGTTGCTCATTACCACTAGGGAGCACTAGAGATTTTTCACATTAAAAAAGTTATTGGAATATTCAGGATAGAAACGGTTGTTCTTTGTTTTCCGAATTATTTAACCGTTTGATGAATGAGCGGATTTTTTTCGGATTAAATTACGGAGCCATCGGATTATTTCGGATTTTTTGTCAGTTATTTCGGATTTTTCCGTGAATCACCATTAGCAACACTGCAGATTGTACCGTCTGGACGGCTCACGAATACACGGCGAATCTTCAACTCGACTCCTTGTTCGTCGGCTGATCCACTCGGTTTCTACAAACATGCCGATAAGGAAAGTCGCACGGTTGGCACAGAATTTCCGCACTTTATGAAACTATGTGGATTTTTTTGAATTTGTTGTAATATGACGTAAATTTCCACTTGTTGAATTATGTAGTTTGTGATTCACTAAAATACGCCTGAAGAGCGCTCCTATTACTCGAAATATAGGTCGACGTACGCACGCTCCTTGAATAACATGCTCATTAGATTGTAATCGAGACGTGACAATATTAGATATTAAACATAGTAAATAGTGGTATTTTATTTAACCTAAAGTGGAGTATATCTAACAGAATTGATAAAACCCATTATTGGGTTTTCTCAAAAATATCAAATTTTCGGTTTATCCAACGTCACATACATAATTTATTTATTTGTGAATGTTCATTTAAAAATTTTGAATAAATACCATTTAAATGAGTATGATCTCTTTCCGACTCTCTTTCACTATTGAGATTGATGAATAGAATGAGTTATTTTTCGTTTTCGACGAAAAAACGGGCATGTGTGTACAGGAAAGTTTTAAATAAACAAGATAAAACATTTCTAACAACTCTCTATTAAGAAACCAGAGGAAAACCAGCTGAACCTTGAACTACCTTCCAGAAGAAAACTTCACCTTTTTTTTCAACTAGAGGGATTGACGACTTATTTCTATTTTCGTCATCTTCGACCCAGAATCTTTCAGTTCTGCATACTTACTGAAACTGTATGAAATCTGAATCTCCCCGAAAAAATCCAGCAAAACCCGAAAAAATCCAAAAAAACCTGGAACCCTGGAAAGTTGCGATAGTAGGTGCTGCGTTCATTTTCACTTACTCCACTGGCGTCGCTACAGGGGGGGTAATGGGGGTAATTACCCCCCCCCTAGGAAAATATTTACTTTCGAAAATAAACTATACTATCATTACATATCGTGACAATTTCCTTGTCCACAAATTTTTACCCCCCCCAAAAAAAATTCTAGCGACGCCCTTGACTTACTTTAAAATTAGTGAGGACCGGAAAAAACGTCGATGATGGAAAACACATTTGTAAAAAAAGATCTTCAGTATTATTTATTATTGGAATTGAAATCCCAAGAAACGAGTGTACAACATGAAAACATCATCGGGATCCTAAATGTCGCCCACGGATTTTGAATATTTATTTTGAAATGAAAATGAAACAGAAATCTCTGTCCAAGCATCATTTTGAATTTCATCTTGTGGTAATTCGGATTCGTTTGGTCCCAAATTACGTAGTCCTGCCTATAAAATTCAATCAATCCACACTCCACAACAAACGCGCAAATAGCCGGTCAAACGAGATCTGCGAGCGCCTTTGAGATCGCGAAATCGCGACAAAAACCAACACCCCGATGGATAGCCAAGAACGGTCTGACCATAGCCATAGACGAAGAAAGAGAAAGACCTTCAACTCTGAATGGCCAGGGAAATGAACTAATGGTTTGAAAGAGAGATATAATAGAAAAGGATAACTATCTTTTCGGAATGAACTTAACCAAGAATTTCAATTTTCAATTGCATTTTAACCGCCAAGAAGTAAGTACATTTTGTTGTCTGTTAAAAAAATTTCTAGTGTTTTTAATTAATCATACATGAGATTGATTAGGAACCCCTGTGAATACTTATTTTTGCTTCAATTCGAAAATTACCATTGATTCATTTTTTATACGTTTACTAAAGCAAAATTCATTCCGTAAAAATTGAAGCACATGGTGTAATCAATATTTCAAGTAAAGCTCATAATCTGAATTTTGTAGGGCAATGCTGAAAGTGCAGCAGAGGAAAAGTCGAGGTAATAGGTTATCAAGAATCAAGGTAAGGGTAAGTATAGCCAAAGGTAGGTGCAGTTTATATTCATATCAAGTATATAATTACTTCGCATCTATTGTCATAATCCATCAGTACGGCATCATTTAATGTTAAATTTTCACGTTGCATTCCAGATTGTTCAAACAAATATTACACAGGTTCCAAAACGAACAATCACTTTTTTCGACCCTTTCCAAGTAGAAGTTCAGAATAGCATAATACAATTAAGTCTGTTCATTCTAATTTTACTTTTGAGTAAAATACAAAAATATGTGAGGACCATTTTAGTTTAAAAAATTTTTCGAGCACATTCAAAACTAAGCTTCTTCCTTTAGCTCTGCCAGATTTGCCAAATTATGCACTTCGTTCAGATCAGGATATTGATAATAATCAGAAACTTTATTTCGAGGTTGGAGGTTAGAAAACATCTTATGCTTAGAGAAAATTAGATTTTCCAAATTTAGATAGTAATTGTGTGCCCAGTACTAGTTTCACCGAAAGTTCAGAAATTGCAGCAAATTCACCAAGTGCAATCACTGTTTCATCTTTTGTTAAAAAAAGATCAGGTATTTTAAATAAAATTAATCTCAAGCGTGTTAATGAGTTGACAGAAAGGGAAAATATTTATATAATATTACTAAACGTCAAAGGCAGCAGTTGTCTGAATTGAAAAAAACCATTGAGAAGTCCAAACATAAATTGAAGTTAGCTGAGAAGAAAAGTTATTCCAATTTTTTTTTCACAACTTAAACAATCAATTAACAGCAATGGGGTTCAATTTATATCTTCTCAATTCAGAAATTCCAAATTAAAAAAACATGGAGAGCGTTGGACACCTGAAGACATTAGCTTTGTATAAACGAGAGCCACGTTCGTACAGATTTTGGTCTAGATTTTTGAGATTGCCCAGTAAATCAACTTTAAATACTGTTTTGGATTCCTTTTCCTTCGATACTGGCATCAATGAACAAATATTTAAGAAATTAGCTGTCAAATTTTTCAAATTAACCACTCTTGATAATTTTTGTTGTTTAATGTTTGATGAAATGTCTTAATCACACCACTTGCAGTATGACCATGCCTCAAGTGAAATAGTAGGACATGTAGATTGGACATTGGACGATTTGAAGAATTTGCTAACCATGCCTTAGTTTTTATGATTTCTGGACTTTATAAGTCTTGGAAACAGCCAGTAGCCCACTACTTTACTAAAGATCAGGTAAAGACTACTCATCTAAAAATTTTGATTGAAGAAGTAATTGTTGCTTTGCAAGAAATTGGTCTTCGGGTGATTTGTACTGTTTGTGATCAAGGCACTTCCAACTCAGCTGCCATTAAACAGTTGATCGACGAATGCCATACTGATCAACCACGACCTTACTTCATTGTAAATGATAAAAATTGTTGTGTTACATGACCCTCCTCATTTATTTGAAGATAACAAAATTGCTGAATGGGAGCATATTATTCAGTGTCATACCATAGATAATAAAAGACGGTTTAGAATGATGTACAAAATTGATACAGAACATTTGGCTAGGAAACACTCGCACTTGAAAATGCTCTATTGCTGCTAAAACTGTGAGCCACACAGTTGCGGCAGCATTAGAGTCTATGGCAGTAAATCCTGATTTTCCTTCATCAGCAATTCATACCGCAGAATTTATAGATGATATTGATCAACTCTTTGACTCTTTCAATTCTGTGTCTATCAACCGAATCGAGGGTAAAGAATTAAGGCAGTGTGTTAATAGAAAATCTAAACATGTCAAATTTTGGTATGATAAATTACAGGAGATTTCGAAATGGCAATCTATGCACCCTGATACGGCATTAGAGACAAAAGCTCCCAGGTGTAAGGAAGGTTGGATCAACACTATAAAAGGTATAATTATGGTGTGAGATGAATGTCGTAAGGCTGGTCAAATATCTGCTTACTACAACGCTTAATCAAGATCCTCTGGAGAATCTCTTCAGTGTGATTCGACAGCATGGCCATGCACATACCAATCCCAGTCCATATCTGCAGTTTATATCTGCACTCAAGACCTGTATTCTTAATCTAGGAGCCGCGGGAAAAATTGTGAAGACGATGGCATAGATATTCTTGAAGATTTGAAAAACTTTGTGAAATTTAAACATGAGGAGAATTCCAGATATAATTAAAATTCAATTGATTTGTCGAAATTCAAAAATATAAAGCCTCCCACCAGTATGTCTGAAATCGATGATCAGGCTCTTGTTTATGTTAGTGGTTATTTTGTTAAAAAAAATTTTGGTATAATGTGTCATCGATGCAAAGAATGTCTGTTAAGTTCTAAAGTTAAGGAGTTTCATACATTTACAATGCTTGCATTCACCGAACGTAACAGTTGCGGAACTGTTGAGGAAACGTCCGGTGGCACATGCGCTACAAACTCAACATGTTGTGGAGCGGTCGCCATTTTTGGGAGCGCTTTTATTTTTGCTAGGTAGCGGGAGCGTTAAGTTGAACTGTCAGAAGTGTGTATAGTTAGACCATACCAGTTGTTGAAACTTGAAAGAAAAATGATGCAGTTTATGCTTGACGATGATAATGAATTGGATATTCATGGTAAGAAATGCACAATTTGATATTTTAAATACTATATGAAATAATACTGTACCGGCAAAGTATCTCGTGAAAAAAGATAGGTTATGTTTTCTTTTTTTTGAAAACTTTAATGGTTTTTCACTCCAAGTCTTCTAATTTTCTTAATTCGTTATTTGTCAGGCAACAATTACCTATCTACAACTGATTTGCTTCATACAAATTAGCCCAGGAATTCACTTCCATTACTCGAAAATATGTTATTCTGTTCCAAAGATTGGTAGTGAAAACACATGAAAGTTTTTAGAGATTGCATAGTATTGCAACCCATATGGTTTTCCTTTTTTGGTAACCTGTTTGTTTTATTTCTGTTCACAAAATTCGAAATATATCTCAATTATTATTATTTTTAGGGTCCCAAGGGTATCCTTCAAATGGAACGGTGGTAATTAATCAAGGTATGTTTTTTTTTAAATATCGTTTCAAAGAGATAATAACAATATACACAGTGTGGACAAGCTAACTGACATAATTTCAGTATGTTATTCCTTAGTCAAAAGTTTCTACCTAAGTTTCAACCCTTCAAATGGGCAACCGTAGAAAAAGTGATTTCACGTTTCAACTATTTGCTTCAAAACTAAGAAAGATACAAAGTGACCGCAAGAGGTGACAAGGCATCGTCTCCTGTAATCTTTGGCAGTTGGTCTTAAAACCATGTAGACAAAATGTATTTTTATAAATCTTTATTTTTTTTAGGAGCTCCCAGAGAACCCTTGAGGGAAATACAAAATAAGCAAGTCTCGAATCAAGATGTGTAGTTTTCGGACGTAATTGCACAAGTGCATCCAAATTACCTATAATTTTGCATGACAGTGTATTTTTTAAAAACTGTACGAGTTCATTTTCATTTTTGTAGATGAATGAATGCAGTTTTTCAAAGACTCTGGAATTTGCAGGTCTTTTTGATGCATGAGTGTAATTCAGGAAAATATTTCCCGATTGAACTCTTAACTTGCCAACCTCAAAAACTGACCCCATACATATTTCCTGTTCTGTTTTGTATTTTTTAGTTCATTTTCCAACACTTTTCTTTCAATATCTTGTAATGAATCATTTCCGAAACGAGACATTTTTAATGAATTATTACTCTAGCACTACTTGTCAAGCTGATATACAATAAAATTTCTATGAATTGTGCAATTATAGAAAGGCTCTTTCGCTTTTTACAATGCACTATTCACTTGAAGTTTTTGACAGTAGAGACATATTGAAAGAAACTTTTCTGACCATGATCGTAATTTGTATTTCAAATGTTATTTTCTTTTATATTTTTGATATCATTAATTTTTTTTAGTCCATCCTTTTGCTTGGGACAAACAAAGTACTCAATTGTTGGTTGAACGCTATGTGCATCTGAAAGATGCTTTCAGAAATCCCCAAAATAAAAAAAAAGGCTGTGGGATGAAATTAAAAATGAATTTATACTTAAGGGCCATTTTGTAACTGAGGAGATTCTAGATAGAAAATGGAGAAATATGAAGAAAACCTATATGGGTATCAAAGACAATATAAGAAGAACTGGAAGGGGCAGAATCCAGTGGGAATATTATAATCAATTTGATGATATATACAGAGAGGATAGAACGGTGAATTTACCTCAGACAATTACGTCTGCACCTGTATCTGTGATAAGGAACTTTCCGATAATTATAGAACCCCAATTGAATCTATGGTAATAGAGCAACCTAAACCCCAAACTACAGTCACTCCTCTGAGGCGGAAGAAGGCCACATCACTCACTCCGTATGTTGAATTTTAGCTGTGTTATCTTTTATATACAATATGGTTATATATGAATCTGAAGTTATTATATATTTTAATTGCAGAAAATCTAAGAAGACAGATTCAAAGAGTGGGATGTATTATTTGAGGAAAAAGCTGGCTGATATTGAGGAAGCTCGGGTCGAGGAAATTCGTCTGCTAAGGCATGCTCTGGAGAGAAATAATGAAATTCAAGAAGAAAGAAATTATATTTTGAAGGAACTTTATGATAAGCAGAAATAAACATTATTGAAATGAATAAATATATTAAAATAAACCATTATAATAACATTTCTGCTATCTGGTCTCTTTTGTCAATTCCACCCTCATCTGCAATGTCCCCTCCTTGGTTTGGTTCATCTTCCTCTATCAATTCATCCATTATTTCTTCTGATTCATTTAAAATTAAAAAATTGTGAAGAACACAAGCAGCACCAATTATTTTTGATCCAAAATACGGATCTCCTATGTCCAAGTATTTCAATCTTCTAAATTTGCCTTTTAATCGCCCAAATGCTCTTTCAATTACTGAACGAATGGAACTCATTCTGTAATTATTATTATTTTGGACGTTACTCAAATGACCATTGTCCCTATATGGTGTTAAGAGATTCCTCATTAGTGGGTATGCAGAATCCCCTAGCAAATGCAATTCTCTAGGTAACAAGGGGTTATTTTCATTAGTCAATTTTTGATAAATGTCACTCGATCTGAACACTCTTGCATCATGGACTCTTCCTGGCATCCCAATGAATACATCGATAAAAATCATTCGATAATCGCAGACCCCTAGAAATACAAAACCTTCATTTAACACTCAAACCTTCAGAAATTCAATATCAATAGTGTTAGGCTGAGAACCAAAGTACAATTGCATGAAATAAAAACAATATCGACAAAGTACCTTGCAATATTATTGAATGGAAATCTTTTCTGTTGTAGTAATCACTGGCATTGTTTTTTGGCTGTTTTATTGGGATATGACAACCATCAATAGCTCCTACAACACCAGGAATTCCATGGGATCTTTCTTGAAATACCTAAAATGCTCCTTTTAATACAGTTTTCGTTAGTGCTTCACAATAAAACTTACATTAATACATTGTTGATGATTTTCTGGCCAGGATATTAGGTGAGGCATCATTTGTCGAATAATGTCAACAACTTCTTTGAAAACTTTATGAGCAGTACTTCTTGCAAAGCCAAATCTATCTCCCGCTGCCAAAAATGATTCGGGTTTGGAAAGTACCCATATGGTAAACAACACTTTTTTTTCAAAAGGTATTACCATAGGTCCTACAGCACCATTGTCTGCGAGATATTGTAATAAATTCTAAAAGAGAACACTTAAATGAGTTACAATTACGTTTCACAATATACTTTCTTATCTTACCTCAAAGGTAGGTCTCATCATGCGAAAATGTTGTAAGAATAAATGTCCTTCATAACTCCGTATAGTAACTTCATAATAGTTTTTATTTCGTGGTATTACACGTCTACCACTATCATTATCCTCAAATAATTGAATTGGTTGTGCTAGTTCTAAAGCTATTTGACCCAGTATATTTACATTCAAATCACTCCCAAAATTTCATTTAAAATGTCCATTTTTAATGCATTAACCATAAAAGTAGGTGATCCTTAATCCTTTACAAAATTACACAAAAAGAACACATCAATTTACCACACTACTTCAATAACAAATGCAAAAGGCAACCAAAATAACCTTTTATTTCACAGAAAATGAAAAGGGCTTGACAGCGAACGTAGAACATGTTCCAGACCGCGACCGCTCCCGATAGGTAGCGGTAGCGCTCCGCTCTTCGTTCGGTGAATGCAAGCAATGTTTAAAGAATTTGGTGACGACAAAAGGTGCTTACATAGATGCATGATGTCCTTATAGGTATATTGCGAAGTCATGGTCACTTCATTAATATACATAATGAAATTCTTCGCTTTGTCAAGGAGAATATTTCATTTCAATTCTTCAAATGTTCTGAAAATTATGAGTATGAACAACATAATTTTAGATTTAGTTATTTAAAAATTTTTTAGCGATTATAAGAAGAATTTGAGAAGAAAATATGTTGCAGTAAGGGCAGTTCCCAAGAAATTTCGCCATATATAGGATTAATTGTTGGCAGCAGTCCTTTTTTAGTTGTTTCACAAGAGTTTTTTATGTTGAATATATTTAGCAAAGAATGATTTCTGTGATGAAAAGTTTCTAAGTTACCATATAGTATTTATTTTTAGATATATTTTTATTCATGTTTCAATGTAGAAGTTGTTGATTTTATTTATCTATCGTATATTTTTATTTTCATTTCAATGAGGAAATTGTTAATTTTAGTTATCTCTTCTAATGAGGAGGGGTTTTAGTGAGGTGAGTCCCACACGAATCGACAGCATTGCACAGCCCCGCTGTGAAGAAGGCATTAGCTTTCCCCTCCAACGTAGTTGAGAGAGATAGGAAGAACATGAATCAAACAGGGACAGGAAAACACATGAAACGTTCACTACAACAAGAAGTACGAGTAAATTCATCCAAACATAACCGAAGAATGATGAATGTCAACAAACAACCAATCTTCAGTTCTAAACAAGTACAATCGGCAATAACGAAAGCCCAACAATTAAATGAGATTAAGGAACTATCGAATACCCAAAACAACACTGAATGGATTAAAGTAAGACGCAAAAGACAACGTCATTTTGTGCTGGGACAAAATTTAAGATAGGCAACATTCAAACAGTTCCAAAATTGGTTTCTCTTCTTGTAACCAGGCTTCATCCATCAACTACACCCAGTGATATTGAGGATATTCTGAAGGAAAATTTTCCTGATGTCAAGTGTGAAATTCACGAATCAAGATACCCGGACAAATATGTATCAATGAAGGTGACTAGTCGCCAAGAAAATTCACGAATCGAGATACCCGGACAAATATGTATCAATGAAGGTGACTAGTCGCCAAGAAAACCTTAAAGACGCTTGGAAAAAAGAAGTTTGGCCAGCAGGAGCTTTAGTTTCCAAGTTTTTTCACCAAAGGAGGATGCTATCAGAACAGATAAATCCTCAGAAATAAAATTCAAAACGAATAATACCAGTGAAGTAGTTTAATTCATCAAAATGTGCAATCTCTAGGAAACAAGATCAACAAGTTGGAAAATATGCTATCGGATCACCCAGAATGTACTGCACTCTGCATTACAGAACATTGGAAAACAAGTCATGAAATTTGTCAAATTGGTATGAAAAATTTTAAAATGGCTGCAAGTGTTTGTCGTGATTCGGGTAAACACGGAGGCTCCGCAATTTTTGTTCGGGATAAACTAATAGTAAAGGAATGCAAGTATATTAGTGAATTGTCAGTGATAGGGGACTTTGAATGTAGCGCATTAGAATGTGTAGTAAAAAAATTGAAAATGACCATCCTTTCTATATATAGGCCTCCTAATTGGAATATTGAAGTATTTTTCTATAAATTAGAGCACATTTTATCTGACAAAAATGATCTTAACAGAATCATAATCATAGCAGGCCATTTCAATATTGAAATGAAAAAAGAAAATTCATTAGAAATCAGATTATTTACATTATTGAATAATTTCTCTATAAAAGGTCAAATTCATGAGAACACAAAAATTACCGATCACTCTGAGAGTTGTCTGGATAATGTTTTCACTAACTTAACGAATGTTTCAACATCGCATGTAATGGAATACCACATTTCTGATCATAGCACTCAAGTTGTAGATTTTCTATTGGCTAACAGTTCTAAAAACGAACTTATACGAAAAAGGTCTTTTAGTAACGTCAATAAGAAATATTTTATGAATAAGCTGAATCGCCAAAATTGGGAAAATGTGTTTAAAATTAATATTTCCGACGTGAATGAACAATGGCATGTTTTCATCAATGAATTTCTAATTCTTCTTAATGAATGTTTTCCATTAACTCCAGTATATAAAAATAAAGAACGTAAATCTAACAAAAATGTAGAACCTATGAAGATAGCATAAAAAAATAAGATTGTAAGATAAAATCTATGTGGGCAATTTGTAGTGAGATAACAGGGAAAAGTAATAGAGAGAATTTGATATATGAAGGTGCTCCAAAATTAGCGGATGAATTCAATGATTGTTTATCAGGGTAATACGGGACTTGTAGGTTAGTCAAAATAGTTTTCCTTTTGACACTATCATTCCTGAAAATAACTCATCTATATTCTTGAAGCCAGTCAATAACACGGAATTGATTGAGTTATCAAAACTTTTAAAAAACAAAAACTGTAGCGGCTATGATGACGTACCTATAAGTGTTGTTTAAATGTCAGTGAAAGTACTTTCGACTGTTCTATGCCACATTATGGATAATTCCATGAAATATTCCATTTTTCCTGATCAGCTGAAGTTTGCTTTAATAAAACCGTTATTCAAGAAAAGGGATCCAAGAGCACTTTTTGGGTGAACAAAAATCATGGAAAGTTTTCGAAGACGATGATTTCCATGTTTTTGTTTACCTAAAACGAAGTAATGAATTCATAAACTTCCCCATGCTTATCGGCATTCTCTTCAATCGATACCATATGTTCTTTTTATGACCGGTTTTTTTAGGCGGGTTCCTTGATGGGGGATTCATCATGCGACAAGTGGGACTACCTCACATTCCAATAATTATTGTCCATTCTCCAATCAGAATTTTTTTTTCCGAGAAGGCGGAAATATAGAATCTTTTTATTAGTATTTTCATTTCAGAGAAAGATGTATTCGAATTCGAAACAATCGAAACCACGTTGAATTCAGAGAGTATTCTTAGTTTTTAACGTCTTTGACTCCTAAAATTGTGTTATCGAGGGTAACTTCTTTAATTATTTACGTAGCTGATTTTTTCGTTCGGCGCCTCTCAACTATTATTATTGTAGATTATTGATAAGAAGTGTAAGAAATCCGAAACGTTGCAGTCTTTCGGGTCTGCGGATAGAAGTGAAAACAAAGTAACACATGAATTGTATCGTAGAGCGTCGACCTGTTAGATTATTATTTCCGAATAATTTTTGATTTGCAAGGAAGTATTAATGACCAATTTGAACTTCTTTGATCCCTGATCATGAACACTTCTTTGTAAACCAAAATTAATTCAAAAATGATAACCGAAGATTTCACTTCTATCGGCAGTCTCGGAAGACTGTTTTTTTCTTGTTTGTTGAGAGTCAATTTTACTAATATTTCTATACATATTTCATATATTTTCATAATATGATGAATTTACTTTTGGAAAATATGGATATTCTAAAATATTTCCAAAGGAGATCGATGCCGATGATGATCGCTATAATGGCTGGTATTATAAACGTGTCAACCGACAATTGAGACTCAACTTCAGGTTGAAGACCGGTTTTTATATGCCGAAAGTGGCCTTCAAGCTGAAGTTCAGTATCAATTGTTGGTTGACACGTTTATAATACCAGCCCCTATAGTCCAGTAAACGAAGGTCTGAAATCACTTTTTTGCGGAAAGAGCTGCATTTTGGATATAATGATTGTCACTAGAGTAGGAACTGATGGTCAAAAATGCAGGTTCCCAAATTTTCAGGAACCTTGGAAAATTCGTGAAAATGTCGAAAAAGTTACGTTTTCTCGAAAACTAGAAGGTTTATCGAAAAAAGTTTCAAACAAAAGTTGTAGAGCGGAAAATTTTAGTGGACAAAATAGCTTTGCGCATTTTCGTGGTGTTCATATTGACTAATTAGAGATGGATTTCTGTATTGGCATTCTCAGTTGCTAACTTCATTACGTACGAATAGCCGAAGACGCGGCAAGTAGAGAGCAAGGAAGCAGGTAGTTTTACCATTCCCATTTTATTACGTTCATGTTTGTAAACGAAAATAACAAGGCTCTTTAATACAGCCGTGGATGAGAAATTCATATCCCGGACATTATTTTGAGTGCAAGAAATTTGAAGAAATAATCATTTTGTAGATGCATTTTGCGTTTTATATTGTGTGCATTGAATTTGGCTATATCTGATTTATGTGTTTTTTTCAATAAAATAGGGATTGAATTTTCGTTCAAACTCTCTCTCTTCGATCAGCGTTGATTGAAAATTTTGTAGAGCTTCCTAATCGAAGGCTACCCAGAACTACTGTTGAAAGTAAAATTATTATTATTATTATTATTATTATGATGAACAGGGGTCGTTGTGGCTTCGTTCAGCCTTCCGGGAACTTCGACCGCAAGGATCTTTTGTTCTTTACCCAACTCGTTCATTTAAATCCCAAGGAGGCCATCAATGGTGTTGATGAACCCAGCGACCTCCTTAGGAGCCTTGGCGGTTATTTCATGTGGATCCAGAACCGACTTCCCCATGTGAATGGTTCTTAGTTCCGCCAGTTCTGGACACTTGCATACCATGTGTTCAGCTGTTTCCTTCTCCGATCCACATAGCCTGCAGGTTTCATCTGCTGACTTTCCCATGCGATACAAATGATATTTATATCGACAGTGTCCCGTCAGCAGACCCACCATTACTCGAAGCTCAGCTCGTGGCAGCTTTATGAGCTTCCTGGTATAGGTCGACGAGAATTCCACAAATCTCTTGGCTTGCGCAAGTCTGGGAGTATTTCTCCAAAGCGTTATTTTGTTTGCCGCTTCCCATTGTTGGACCGCTTTCTTGTATTGGTCTATTCCAAGCAGCGTTGATTGAAAATTTTGTAGAGCTTCCTAATCGAAGGCTACCCAGAACTACTGTTGAAAGTAAAATTAATTTAATTGGAAATGTGAAATTAGTGAGACATGTTTGATTTTTCTTCAAATAGAAGAACGACCACCCCCCATTCGAACTGTAGTATGAAAGTATGAAACTTAGCATGGCGATTATAAATTCGCTCTTGCAATCATTGTAATCTTTCGTACAACTCGTCGAGAGAAACTCATACCTTCCATAAGGATTGTTTTCAACTAAATAATGATTGATTTGACCATTAAATAACAAAATCTAATATTTAACGAACCACTAGTTTTTCGATCGGAATCGATCAAAAAACTTCGGAGAACTAACTGAGCAATACTCAGAACTTTTTCGGCTTTCAAAAAGTTCCTCGAAGTTTGATATTCACAAGAGTAAATGAACGAGAAGGATTGTTTTTTGTCAATCTTGAAAATATTTTGTCAAAAGACATTAAGGGCTTGTCTGAAATGTTTCTCAAATTAATATTATTAATATTTCGAACTTTAAACATTATAATAGCTAATCGAAGATTATTTTCTTCGGATTATTCCTCATTCGTCTTTTGGTTGTGTAGGTCTGCAGAATGGTACTCAGTTCGATCTCTTATTTAAGCAAAGAATTATGCACTGACTCTTTCTTTTTCGAAATACAAGTGTCAATAATGAGTCTCTTTGATCATGCTTAGATTTAAAGGTTTCCCTGTTATCAAAATGTCAATTTATAAAATTAGAGTGAGATTATTGACGAAAATGCATATCGAAATTATCTCACTTTCACATCGTTCTTATACTACTGCAAGTAGCATTATATAATAAAAATAAAAATCCTATCGAAGAAAATGATAAGGTATACAGGATGTACCAAGTTCGAAGGTCTATTATGCGTTTCTGGAGAACCGGACCTATTTGAAATCTGAAAATTGGGATTATATCATTGTTTGACATTATCTACCGTTCTAAAATATTCTTGGAGTCTGATCAATTTCACTTATATAGGGAGTGGAAAAAAAAATTTCAACTTTTTTTTTCTTTTCTGAATTCTGAATACATTCGTACTCAAATCGTTGCATTCGTCGAAATACTTTTCAAAATATCGAGAAAAAACTGAAGAAAACAGGGGGATAAGTGTATTCGGTATTATGTTTGTTATTCCTAACCCAGATATCGTAAGCACAGACTATTTTCACGTTTCTGAAGGCGAAGAATGTGGAAATATTGTACATTTTCAGAATTTTGAAAAACCCGTCACAGGGTGTTCAAAATGTAGGTTCAAAAATTGGGATCAAGATTGACCCATAACTTTCGTTTTTCAAATTAGAACCCTATTTTTCATGATTGGGTTGGATTGTGCGAAGAAAAATGATGATAATGTTCGAACATGTTAATGCTCCTAACAATAATAATTCTTGAGTTATTCAGGATTTCCTGATTTCATGTAGTACGTAGCGTCAAATTCATAGAATCTGTTTCATATATACAATGACCTTGGTCATAGAAGATAAATTACTCAAATAACTCACTAGTGACTTCCTCTTTTCTGAAATCATTTATAATGTTGATGTAAAACAGATTTCATGAATAGAAACAGAAAATCCTGATTAACTCAAGAATAAGTAATTTCAGGAACATCAACATGTTGGAACATTATCATCATTTTTCTTCGCAGAATCCAACGCAATCAGAAAAAATAGGGTTCTAATTTGAAAAACGAAAGTTATGAGCCAATTTTGATCCTAATTTTTGAACCAACATTTGGAACACCCTGTGACGGGTAATTCAGAATTCTGAAATTGTACGCCTTCAAAAATGTGAAAACAGTTTGTGCTTACGATATCTAGGTTAGGAACAACCAAACATAATACCGAATACACTTATTTCCCTTTTTTTCTCGATATTTTGGAAAGTATTTCGACGAATGCAACGATTTGAGTACGAATGCATTCAGAATTGCGTACTCTATCAAATTCGAAAACCAAAAAGCAGAAATTTTTTTTTTTCACTCCCTGTATAACTGAAAGTGGTCAGGCTCCAAGAATATTTCAGATCGGTAGATAATGTCAAACAATAATTTAATCCTAATTTTCAGATTTCTTATAGGTCCAGTTCTCCAGAAACGCCTAATAGGCCGTCGAATTTGGTACACCCTGTATATCACAATAGGTAAATCACATTCAATTTAGGTAACGTTGAGTAGCATATTTTTTGTAGTTATGTAGAATGTTAATCTTTATCTGGTGCTACAGGAATAATGACCTTTTCAGTAAATTTAGGAGGAGATTGAATTCCTTCAAATATAAAAATACATTACATTATCAAGGAGTTAAACAACTCAAACTTCTACAAAATTAGCGATATTCTCACATCGAAATCTTCATCCGACCTTTTATTAATCAATCCGTTGAAATATTTATATCGATTTCCATTAGGTTACTGCCAACTTTCGCTTTGCATGTCGTCCCTTGAATGCAGAACTTTCAAGTTAAAACTGCTCAGTTTAGAGCAGAACATTTCTATTGGATTTTTCCAAAAATAACTATTTTTTTAAAGTGTTGAGCTTGGTAAAAATTCGAAAAAAATTCCATCTGGTACAATGAGCTTCTTGGACTCACTTATATCTATATTTCAACAAAAAAAATTTGATTGAACTTCCGTGATTGTAGAACTTGTATGAATTTTGTACATTGTGCATCATATTTCTGAAAAACTCTTGAGGGTGTGCCATCAACAATTTTTCTTTCATTTTCTTTATTTTCCAAAATTCCAAATGACAGATTATTCGATGAAATTTTATATTCTTGCATGGAATGGTAACATCTAATTACCCAGTAATATCCGATTAAAAAAATTCAGGTGTAAAATCACAAGAGAAACAAATATAAGTGTAGTTTTCTCGCAGATTTGAAAGAAAGCTGTCTTCATTCTTAAACTCGCATAGCATTGGTAAGGGTGCTGACGCATTTCGCCCTGCAGTTCATAAACATATACATCATAAAAGGGAATAATAAAACCCTCGGTAAAACCACTAGCTCTCTTGGAGCGTCTTCGGCTCGGTCTTCGGCTATCCGAACGTAATGAAGTTAGCAACTGAGGACGCCATTACATAAATGCACCTCTAATTAGTCAATATTAACACCACGAGAAGGCGAAAAGCCATCAGGTTTACTAAAATTTTCCGCTCTACAACTTTTGTTTGAAACTTTTTTCGTTAAACCTTCTAGTTTCCGAGAAAACGTAACTTTTTCGACATTTTCACGAATTTTCCAAGGTTCCTGAAAATTTGGGAACCTGCATTTTTGAACATGAGTTCCTATTCTGGTGACAATCATTATATCAAAAATGCAGCTCTTTTCGCAAAAAAGTGATTTCAGACCTTCGTTTACTAGACTACTACTAAGACACCCAAAAAATAAACCTTTATACAGACTCATTTATGCAGACTCATTCTTCGTGTACTGATAAAGAAACAATCCAAGAAAAATATAGGAATTTACTTGATATTGAATTTTTTTGAGACTAACAGAAGGCTGGTTTTTAGTTCAGAATAAAATATGCCTACTCGTGGTATTACAATTCCGGTATTTTATTTTCAGAATTATTATTATTGTTTTTGTGTGTGTTATGTCTTTTTCATTTATTTTCCTATAATTTATTAATTTTGATAATATATTTATATTGTGTTATTTCAAATAATCTCTGAGTTTCTAGTTGTGAATTTATGGTTTGTTCAATTTAATCTATATTTCATATTTCATTATTATTCATATATGGTTTTTATGAATATCATTTTATCGAGCGTATATTATGTATATTCGTTTTTATTTCGTTATTACTGGTTGATGTGTCTTTAGTTATTAGCAATCATAAAATTCATTTCATTCCTTTCTTCGTATTATTTATATTTCATTTTCCTGTTAAAATTCTTTCATGGATTGTGATTTGTTCAGAAAACCGTTACCGCATTATCTTATACATATCACCTTATATTGTTGATGTTAAAAAAATGTTGAGGTGGAAAACTTAATCATTTTTAACAAATTCTGTGGGCGCTCATGCATAAATATGAAAAACGAAATAGATAGAAATGGAATACTGAAGTCGCATGCGCCTTATCGTTTTCGACAAATTTTTTTGCCCCTCCTGAGAAAAAATTCTCCGGGCGCCCACGATAATCTTTGGTTGTAATTGTATTGCCAGCTCTTGATATGAAATTTCTTTCAGCGGTATGAATTCGTGCCTGAAATTTCATCTACAGCTTTCCACGATAGTTGATCACCTGTATGAAATTCACGAAGTATTATTAATGTTCAATATAGGTTTAGTATTATCTTTTTCATATATTTTTATAGGAAGTCCAACTACTCATATTGTCTTTTATATTATTCACAGTTGAAGAAATGGATTAGTTTCTTCTGAAAATATTATTCAAAAATCCATCGGATTTATTGAAATTATTATTTCATATACTAGTTATAAGGACATCAAATTACATTCAAGTGTTTCAAGCGAAATCTCTGTAAATTGGAAGGTATGGTAGAAACGTGAGATTTATGTAGAGCCGGACAAGGCAGGCGGGGAACCGGGGAATTCCCCGATGGGCCCCCTTATGTGGGGGCCCTTGTCTAAAGCCACCCTACTTACTCAAACGATTTGGATTCATTTCGGTTAACGGCTGTACTAGAAAAGAGTTCCCCCAAGAGAAGAGAGGAAGAAGAAAAGCGGAAGAAGGTCCCATTACATAAACTTGTTTTTCATTAAACATATTCTAGAAAAATATTTTGCAATATTATTACATATATGAGACGAAATTATTTTTTAATAATAAATGCATAAATTTGAACCTCCAAGATATAATGTGGGCCCCCGTAAACAGGGTGAACCGGGAGAAACGGCCCAAACTTCAGGTGTGTATGCTATAGGTCGAAATAATCTATAACAACTCATATGTTTCTATCCGATTTTCATTTGTTCTCGAACTATATAGCGTCATAATAAAAATCAATATTTTCCATATTAAAATCTCTTCCAACCAAAACTGAAAAATGTGACATCAAAATAACTTGAAATTTTCTAAGGAATCTATTTCTGCAATAAAAAAATGGTGTTCTAATTTGAAAAACGGAAGTTGACGTCATTTCCGGAAAAACCGGAGGTGCTCATGCCTTGAAAATATTTTAGATTTCATCAGCATCGTGAAATACTTATAAGTGCTGAATTTCATGAAAATACGTTCAGTAGTTTCCCGTATAAATATGGGTGAGGTTCCTCGTGAAAGACCCTGTATACAACTGTATTCAGACGTTTACACACTTGATGAATATGTTCATACCAGTTGAGGTGTTGGTCCACAGTAACTCCCAGAAAGCTGGTACTGTACTTCAGTTGTATTTCTTTGCCCAAAAATAGGAAGCTATCAGATACTTCTGTTTTGCGTACCTTCTGAGAAAAATGAACAAATTCTGTCTTTTCAGAGTTCAGTTTGAAATTATTTGATACACACCAAGAATTAATAGATGTAGCCGCAGTATTAAGAATGTCCTGAAGATTTTCGTAAGTTTTTGCTCGAAGAAGGATGTTTGTTTCATCGGCGTAATTTATAAAAAATTCAGAGAGCTTCGGTAGAATATTTGGCATTTCATTAATATATATCAAGAACAATATCGGTCCGAGATGGCTACCTTGAGGAACTCCTTCAACAATCTAGGATATTGCTGATATGTACTCTTTATCGTGAATGGTCATACATACATACTGCGTACGTTCTTGTAAATAGCTTCTCATAAGTTGTAACTAGGTGCCTCTTATACCATATATTTTTAATTTTTCAGTGAGAATATTATGATCAACTGTGTCAAACGTTTTAGAGAGGTCCAAGAAAAAACCAAGAAGGTAGCTCAGTAAAATTGTAGAGAAAAGCAGACTGTATTTGCGGAGCGAAAGGCGAGATTATTGCAATTTGAAACAACAAGTTCATGAGACAAAAGGCGGTCAACAATGATGACTAACCAAATCTTCTAAGGCTGATGACTTGGAGGGCTCTGCTACAACTCCCAGCTCTTCTCAGAGACCCTTGGCTGCGGGAAATATGCCCCAACTTTCGGTTCTTAATATGCGGTGTTGAAAACACAATCAAAATGCGATGCGGAATTACACAATAGAAATAAGAGGTTTTTATTATCAAAAGCGTGAAATTATCCCGAACAAATAGCGAAATTTTAATCTGTAAGTACAGAAATAAGCGAGAAAAATCAAAATTAAAGGGCGTTTTTAACTCGTTTTCACTAGGAAACCATCAATCGAATCGAATAATGAATGAATGTTCACATACATAAACAGTGTGCTAAGAAACAAAAAACTATCGCGACAGGTCCTCATTGTTGACTGCGTTTATGCGGACTCCTTTGCAATTAGTCTTGCCTTCGCTACGTTTCAAACCAAACATTTTCCCGGCGCGAAGAAGTCGATCAAAACACAAAACAAAAAAAAAACATAATGTTCAATTGATGATGAGTGAATGCTGATAAATCGAGGGTGAAAAGTTAAAAAATACAAAATAAGGTTAGATTAATGGGTTAAAAGGGTAAAATAAAGATAGAGGTAGGAGAACTAGGTGATTGGCAGAGGACATAATTTAACAATAGGCCTCTGCAAAACACCATTTTTGGTCTTGACAGATGCGACTCTTGAACGTGCATCTTTCGCGCTACTCAGAGCTGTTATTCTTCCAAGAAGCCACTCACAAGGAGGAACTCTCTCGTCCTTTATTAAGACGAGCTCTCCGATAGTGGGGACTTTCTCTTCGGGAATGAACCACTTTGAGCGTTGCTGTAAAGTATGCAAGTACTCGCGATGCCATCTTCTCCAGAAATCTTGCTGCAAACGCTGAAGCAGTTGCCAACGACTTAAGCGATTAAGCGTTAAATGTGAAATATCTGGATAAGGTAATGCAGTAAGAGGTTCTAGGGTCAGAAAATGGCCTGGAGACAAAGCAGCAATATCCTCAGGATCGGAAGATAGAGCTTCTAAGGGACGCGAATTCAATATGGCCTCAATCAAACACAACAAGGTGTAGAATTCTTCATACGACAAAATCTGATTGCCGAGAACTCTAATAAGATGCGATTTTACAGCCTTAACTCCAGCCTCCCATAAACCACCCATATGAGGAGCAGATGAAGGATTGAAGTGCCAAGTGATCACCTCTTTTTCCGCTGCATTCTTCATGCAATTGACAATCGCACGATGAGCGCCTACGAAATTTGTACCGCAATCACTGTGGAGATGACTGACTCGTCCACGACGTGCAATAAATCGTTGAAGAGCTGAAAGGAAAGTCTCAGTTGTCAAATCTGTAGCCATTTCTGGATGGACAGCTTTCGTTGCGAAGCAAACAAATAAACATATGTAGGCTTTGGTTGATTTGACCCCACGATGTCGTCCCATAGTGATGGAATAAGGTCCTGCAAAATCAACTCCACTGTGACTAAACGGTTTCACCTGCGAAATTCTAGTTGCGGGCAAATCTCCCATAGGGGGTTGAAAATTCTTTGGACGAGCTCTAAAGCACTGCACACATCGAGACAGAACTGAAGAAATGGCACGTCTACCTCCCAATATCCAGAACTGTTGAGCAAGAAGAAAGCGAGTTGTTCGTAAACCGGCGTGTAAATATTTTTTATGGTAGAATTCAATAATCAAGGTTGTCAAGCGACTTTGTCGAGGAAGAAGGATAGGATGTTTACCATCATAGGAAAGACAAGATGAATCCATTCGTCCACCTATTCTCAAAATACCAGAGTCGTCAAGAAATACATTCAGCTTCCGAAAATTTCGGGAATATACCTTTCGATTAAGTTCTTCAGAAAAATGAGCCCTTTGAGTTACTTTTACTAAAAGAAGGAGAGATTCATTTAATTCTGAAGGTGACAAGGGACCACAACGTTTAGAAAGCGGACGTTTAAGGTTAGCGGTGAAGCGAATGACAAATGCAAGAATTCTTTGAATTTTCGAAAAGGAGGAAAAGCGATCTAGTAAAAGGGATAAGTCGTCCAAATATGACTGCTCCGAAGTCTGTTAACATGAAAGACCTGCATCAGGATGTGGAAGAGGTGCATGTTCACTTCTCGCGACATACGAATCGAAACACTCCAATATCTTTCGAGGACCATCAAACCAAAGAGCACAATGAGCTAATTCTGATGACAAACCGCGGGAGCCAGCGTCAGCTGGGTTATTCAAAGAATCAACATGATGCCAAGAAGCGGACGGAATTTTTTCTTGAATATGAGCGACTCGATTAGATATGAATACAGGCCAGCGTTGCGGTTGCCTTTTTATCCAATCAAGAGTGATTTGAGAATCCGAAAATGCACAAACCTTTCGGAAACATACGAGACCCTCGAATATGCGAAGACAAAAGGACAAAAGATTAGACAATAAAACGGCAGCACAAAGTTCTAATCTAGGAATTGTTATCCGCTTGAGAGGTGCAACTTTAGTTTTTGCGCAGAGAAATTTGAAGGACCTTTCATTGTTCCTATCAATAACTTGAAGGTAAACGACAGCAATATAGCCTTTTTCTGATGCGTCACAGAAACCCAACAAATCATATGATACCGCATCTGATACACTTATTTTGCGAGGAAAGCAGATAGAAGATAGATTTCCCAACTCTGAGCTATATTTATCCCACACTCTCACAATATCAGCAGATGGTTCTTCATCCCAATTTATGCCAGACGACCATATTTTCTGAAGTAAATGTTTCAGGAAGAAGGTAATCGGAGATAAAAATCCGAGCGGGTCGTATATCTGTGCTAACTGCGATAAGAGGTTGCGTTTAGTACAAGGGAGGTTTGAAGGTTGCACACTAAAGCGAAATACATCATTTGGTGGGTCCCACAATAAACCTAGGACCTTTAATGATGTGTATTCATTCTCACGATCGAATCAAACTGGGTCAATCGAAAGATGGGTTGATGGTAAGTCGGTTAGGATGAGGGGACTATTAGAGGCGAACTTTCTGAGCTCGAACTGACCTCTTTTGAGAAGATCAACTAACTCATGTCTTAAACGTCTCGCACCTTCTAGCGTAGAGCTTCCAGTGATGATGTCATCAACGTTAGTATCCTCCCGCAATGCCCTTGAAGCTAGGGGAAAAGCCTTTCCTTCGTCATCAGCTAATTGACTTAACGTTCGGAGAGCCAAGTACGGAGCGCTACTAACACCGTACGTCACGGTTAGCAATCTATAGTCTTGAAGATCTTCCTGAGGAGAAAATCTCCAAATAATGCGTTGGTAATCCACGTGATCTTTTCTGACCCGTATCATTCGATACATCTGTCGAATATCGGCACATACTGTATATTCGTGCAAGCGAAAACGTAACAACACAGAGACAATGTCTTGTTGAAGTTTTTTCCCAGTGAGTAAATGGTCGTTTGTGTGAACATATAAGCCAAGTTGGCATTCATTAATGATATATTTTTAAATATCAAAGCCTTCACCGGAAATGGTATCAACTTTCTTATTTCTAATGAAACAGCCTATATATTATCACTATATCTCTGAATGCCACATTCATTTTATGATGTTTCCTATGGTCATCTAGTGCCGTTATCGAGATATTCACTCGTAAAATGAAAGCGATCTGATTTTGGAAATGGGTTTACCGGAAAGATATTCAACATCATTTTGTAAACAACATAAAGTTTTTGTATACTGGAAGGTAAAATGAGAGTCTGAAAGTTGAAATTCGAAAATAGCCAAAAATTCGATTTTTTCAAATGAAAACAGAATTTTTTTTCACTCAAATATCAATTTGTAAGTTATAAATAAGTGGAGTTTTTCAAGATTTTTCTATATCCCTATACAGGGTGTTTCAGAATGAGATTCCGTAAATTCGACATCTTAATCCTGAGATAATTTTATGATATAAAGTTTTTATGAACTATGGGTCTCTGACGCACTGGTTCTGAGATACAGGGTGTTTAAATTAAAAAAAATTGGTTTTATGAAATTATTTTCTACACCGTACACGATCTCTTTTTGCGTTTTGGACGTTATGAGTACGCATTAAGACACATTTTTCCTGATACGAAACGATATTTAATTTTCACCAGTGGCGTACGTACAGATTTCTGTCCCAACAAATTCGGTGAAAAAATTTGTACGCCAATGTTTTTTTTCAAATTTTAAATTATTTTCGTAATAACTATATAATTCACAGTAAGAATGGTCTCTTGAGTTTTTTACCTGCGACGAATATTTTATCAGAAAAAAAAAAAATAAAATGCAAATTCAGCTTGAACTTCAATACCGACTAATTTTCAGACTAAGGTTCCGTGAATTCGGAATCTTTATCCTCACATGATTTCATGATATAAACTTTCTTTCTTTTTTCTCAGGAAGTATTCGTCGCAGGTAAAAAACTCAAGAGACCATTCTTACTGTTAATTATGTGGTAATTACCTAAATAATTTAAAATAAAAAAAGAATTATTGGCGCACCAATTTTTTTCCCAAATTTGTTCGGACGGACGCCACTGGTGAAAATTAAACATCGTTTCATATCGAAAAAAATGTGTCTTAATGCGTTTTCATAATGTGCCAAAACTCAAAAAGAGATCGTGTAAGGTGTAGAAAATAATTTCATAAAACCAATTTTTTTTTATTTCAACACCCTGTATCTCAGAAACAGTGCGTCAGAGACCCATAGTCCATAGGAACTTTATATCATAAAATTATCTGAGGATTAAGATTCCGATTTAACGGAACCTTATTCTGAAACTCCCTGTATATATTTTTGAAAAAAGTCATAGAGATTCTTATGAAAGGGCGAACATTGATTGTATTCAATACCTCATATACGATATTATGCTCGTAGCTAACAGTTATTACAGTATATCTTGAAAATGGTACATTTTGGATAAAGGGAACTCATAAACGACTCCACTTACGTTAACGCATTTCATAAACAGATCTGAGAAAATGCGTTGAATCCTCAATCTTCTAATTTTTTTCAAGAATCACTGGATGACTCGAAAACGGCTCTAGATGGCCATAGGAAATGAAACATATAATGAATCTGGCATTCAAAGATATATACGAAAAAGTCATTATATACAGGGTGTTCCATTAGAAATAAGAAAGTTGATATCATTTTCGGTGAAAGCGGATGTCATTGATATTTAAAAATATATCATGAATGAAGACTTCTCTTATATCTTCACACAAAATGTGAAGTGATCGAATGATTAAATAGAAGAGAGAAAGAAAAACACACTTATTAAAACAATTATATTCTCTGACGATCGATTTCGGCTCTAAGCCATCATCAGGTCAGCTGAAAATAGCAGTCAAATTATAAAATATGATGACAAAAACAGGTATAGATTAAAATTTCCTTTACATAACAATTTCTAGGACAACAATAAAAGTGAACAAGTGTGACAGGCTTTATTATTATCCACTCACCGTCAAAGGAATATGTACTTTTAGTTTTCATAAATTTTAGTTTTCTTTTAAAGGATTTGTATTCAAGTTATATTTTGATGTTATGATTTGTACGTATTCGTTTCGGGTGGTCAGTGTCGATATTTATCATTCGAGTTATCTGTCTTGCGTGGAAATATTTGCGTCAGCTGTCAGTCATCTTCAGAACAATTAACACGAGTACAGGGGTCATCGGAAAGTTAAAATTACGTTGTTAGAGAACGAATCGACTTGAATAGATTAGGCATCGGGAAATCTTTTATATCATTAAGGAGAAGATTATTGTTTTTGTTCTTCAAAATTTCAAGCTGTTCTAATAGTGTCAGCTTATAAAGATCATTATTTTGATGAAGTAATGTTAGACTTTCGAGTGAGGTGGAATGTTTACTCTCAACCAAATGATTTCCCATGGCGGAAGCGGGCCTATTTTTGATGTGTTCATTGAATCTGATTCGTGCCGCTCTAGTCGTCATCCCGATATAAAAGGCAGGACAGTTCTCGCAGATAATTTTATATAGTCCGCTCTTTTGATTGTTTTATTTTCTGGGTTTGTTGTTAACTAGTATTCGCTCCAGTGTTCTATGAATATTGACGAGGTTTAATTCATACTTCGCTAGTATTGCCTGTAGTCTGCTGTTAAGGTTGGAGAAGTAGGGGATAACTATATAGGTCTTTTTAACTGCAGTATGGGGATATATTTTCTTCAAAAGTTTTCTTTTTATTATGGATTTCAAGATTTCGTCCACAAACAGTTACCCCCCCCAGAAATTCACTCTAGGACCGCCCATGCCTTGTCGCATATCCGGTCTAAAACTATAGCATCGGTAACAAAGATAGGTGATTGTGATTCGACTGGGCGGAAAGAGATGGTTATGGAACCCTGTTGCGCGATACTGTTCATTGAATTTAGGCCCTTAACATTTATTTGCATTTTATGCCGAGGCAAACCCAACATATTAGCTGCCTTCTTACTTATGAAGGATGACATAGAGCCACTATCTAAAAGACAGCGTAATGTATGAAACATACCGAAACTATCACGCACGTCAATCAATGCGGTGGATAATAGAACGGATGAAGACTTCGAGATATCAACTCTTGCCGAAAATGTAGTATCATCATTACTGGACGAGGTTGACGGTAAAACTTCCACTCTTCTGTCTTCATTTGTAGTGAATTTATCAAGATGCAATAAAGTGTGATGTTTTTGATGACATCTGCGACAAGTATTTATAGACTTACAATTCCGAAGATCGTGAATTGAACTGAGACAATTGAAACAGAGGTGTTTCTGTTTAGCGAAAGCGTGGCGTTCTTGTGGAGTTTTTTCTGCGAATTTTGGACAAGAAATTAACGAGTGATTTTGTTTACAAAGCGAACAACATGGCGATGCGTTTCTGTTGAACTGATCCTTATTATCATCAGTGAAAAAGGATGCGATGCGTTTAGAGTTAGAAGATGGCTTATTATGATTATTAGAACGGGGAACTGCGGATGACGCTCCCAGTGTATCCATTGCGGTGCAATATTTGTTCACAGGGCCGCCGCCAGGGCCGGCAAACCGGGCAGTCTGCCGGGGCGGCAAATTCTAGGGGCGGCAAAATCAGTTTCGTCATACTAGATTTTTTTCCTTCGAAATCCCGCCTGTTATTGAAAGTGAAAGCGAAAACACGACTAAACTCAGGGGCGGCTGTTTGAGCCTGGTCAACCAAATATATCACACGTGTACACAAATAACCAGATAAAAATGCAATTAAACCAATACAAGAGTAATAGATGCAGCATTCTACTCATAAATAAAAATCCCTGTCTGGTTGTAAATTTGGCCAACGCTTCAGCGGCCTCTTATCCTAGTTACACCCGTTTGTTTACGAGTTTATTATCAAGACGTTCGGTCCCTTTGATGAACATCTGGGACTGTAAAGTTTTTGGGAGGGTTTCTAGGATAATTCAGTAATGATTCTTATTTTCAGTTTGGCAATCGGAAATCTAAATTTTGATATTCGGGAGGGATTTATAATACTCGAGAAATAAGGGTATCAACTCGTTAGTCCTCAGTATTCAATATTTTTGCAAAACTATATAGTGCTACATAATAGAAATCTTTTATCTATATTTGGAGTTGTGATTTTCGAACTGAATTACCCTACAAAATTGAAGGTATTTTTTTACCGTCGGATTTCACATTTAAACGATAATAAGTATAAAGCGCTCTCTGCTTATTAACAGTGATGTAGGTGATTTTTTTTTGAGTCTTTCATCGATCGCCTCAGATACGCATATTATTCATAAAGCCATACAGCGTCGTTTCAATAATTCGAAAAGGCGCCTCTAAGTGAGTTGGACATATGCCTCGCTGAAATTTGAGGCAGATTATTCTTAATTTATTGGATAATGGTCATAGTAAAAGAATATATCAATATTATTATAATAATCATTATTAGAGACAGGTGAATACTTAAGATTTATATTGAACTTTTTTCATTTACTTAATCAGATGTTTGAGTTTAAGAACATGGCAACAGGTAATAAATGTCATAAGGTCAAATCGCAGAACGAGAACCGTAAGAATAACATTTACCTTATTCTGATCCGGATATCATTGTCTAGAATTTTCCTCACACACGAGAGCTGTGTTGCCTTGGAATGAAGAATTAGTAATAATCAAAATCCAAGGCGCTCAAATTTTTTTCCTTTAACATGAGTTCATTAGTTTCGTACACTAAAAGCAGAGAGCGTTTTCATTGTTTCTCGATATTTTGTATGTGAATGCATTTTAGAATTCCGCATTTTTATTTAACATATCTTATACAAATGCATTCGTACTTGAATCGATTAATTTATTTTATTATTATTATGATACCTTACTGCCTGATTGATAATTTTTACATACGCATTTATATTTATCGGTATCGTGTATCGTAAAAACTGTCGTATAATGATTTTATTAAATATGGAAAATACTTTTGGGATACTTTTGGCGCGAGAAGCTTTTCAAAGTTGAAAATGAAAAATTTTCTACGATCAACAATGGCCCAAGATAGATTATCTAATCTAGCCATTACATCCATTGAACATGAGATAGTCAATAATCTCGATATATCTCAAACAATTCATGATTTTTGCGAGATGAAGGAGAGAAGGAAGAAATTTATTTGAGTTCGAACATTCGAGTCTGATGGTTCTAGTTCACTTTTATACATGCAATAGCCATTATATATGTTTCTTTTTGTTATTTTTCATTTAATACATTTTTTGTCTGATACATATTTATAGTTATATTTTCTTCGTTTCTGAATGTTTTTGCCCCTTGATTTTGATTTGTTGTGAAAGAGTTTGTTATGAGTCCCAAACTCAATACAACACAGCAAGTTGGCAAAATATAATTTTCCCGGGGCGGCAAAATGTCTGGCAGCGGCCCTGTTTGTTCAAGAAGTCAAGTAGGGTTTGAAATTCGGGAATAGAGGATGAGCCGTTTTCCATTTCGAAGCGAGTAACTGTTGCGTTATCCAACCGTTTTATCATCATCATAAATAAAACGAAGTCCCATGAGTCAACTGGAAACTGCAAATTGCGGAGCGCAGCGATATTTTCAGTGAAATTATTCAATAATTTACGAAGGGCGTTATAATCAGAAGAATTGATTTTTGGAGAATTTTCAAGAGCATTCCAATGTGCCTGAGCTCTTAACCGTTCATTAGAAAAACGACTAACTAAAGAATCATATGCTGTTTGATAATTGCTAGCAGTCATCGGTAACGTACGAACCAAAGACAGCGGCGGACCTTCTAATGATGAAATTAGATAATTAAATTTTTCAATGTCATTCGAACAAGAATTATTATGCACCAAAGCGTCAAAAAAGTCAATAAAGGTGGTAAATTGCGTATAATCTCCTCTAAACTTCTTTATCTCAATCTTCGGAAGACGAACAAGTGGCGTAGAGTGGTTTAAAATGCAAGAAGCTGAACTTTGTTTCCGCGTAAACACCGAATGAGCTGAAGTATCTAAATTGGCTAGGTTTGGATCAAATAATTCAGTATAGATAGTTTTGATCGTAAAATAGTCATTTTGAAACTGCGTTCGGATGGCCTCTTCCGACTCCATATCAGCATCATCATCTTGGAATAAGAGAGAAAGAATGATCTGATGTTGTTTATTGAACTCCTCTCTAACTTCGTCGAGTTCGGTAAATCGGATTTTGAACGATGTTCCAAGTGTTCTGTCTACTTTAGCTCGAGTAGCAAGATCTAGCAATGCCGTTATCTCGCTGAGACAAGAATTTCTGTTGAATTTGGCTTTCTTTAGTTTTACGTCAGCCATTTCAATTTCAACTAACCCCAATTCAAAACAAGAAAATCAATAAAGAAGATTAAATAAATTTAGCTATAATATATGCCTGGTGTGTGCATAAACGTGGTTACCACAAATATATCGAAGTAACTCTTCAACACATGCAATGTAGATAAGAGTACCTACGATATTATTTAGCGTATTTAGCGTATTAAGCGATGCGAATTAGATATAAACTATTTAAAAGGAAATGCGTATGCTGATTTTTCTGATGTGAATCAACATCTATTTATAGGTGCTCCCTATAAAATAACAAAGCGAACTCTCGAAGATACTCCAAGTGCAACCGAATACAATGAATGAAAAGGATTGCAAATCGAAAAAAAAAATAATAATAGAAAAATCAACCCTCACTCATCAACAATTTTCACCACAAAAATCATCCGGCTCGAAGGACCAATGTTACTTCCGGTAGCTCAGTAAAATTGTAGAGAAAAGCAGACTGTATTTGCGGAGCGAAAGGCGAGATTATTGCAATTTGAAACAACAAGTTCATGAGACAAAAGGCGGTCAACAATGATGACTTACCAAATCTTCTAAGGCTGATGACTTGGAGGGCTCTGCTACAACTCCCAGCTCTTCTCAGGGACCCTTGGCTGCGGAAAATCTGCCCCAACTTTCGGTTCTTAATATGCGGTGTTGAAAACACAATCAAAATGCGATGCGGAATTACACAATAGAAATAAGCGGTTTTTATTATCAAAAGCGTGAAATTATCCCGAACAAATAGCGAAATTTTAATCTGTAAGTACAGAAATAAGCGAGAAAAATCAAAATTAAAGGGCGTTTTTAACTCGTTTTCACTAGGAAACCATCAATCGAATCGAATAATGAATGAATGTTCACATACATAAACAGTGTGCTGAGAAACAAAAAACTATCGCGACAGGTCCTCATTGTTGACTGCGTTCATGCGGACTCCTTTGCAATTAGTCTTGCCTTCGCTACGTTTCAAACCAAACAGTAGTTATCTCTGTTAGCCTATAGAGAGCCGTTTCCGTACTTTTCCCTTCTGTAAAACCATGCTGCTGTTTATTGAATATATTAAACTTGTTGAAGAAACTCAGAAGTCGATTACAAATAATCTTCTCAAATATCTTTGCAGAGTTGTTCAAAAGACTAATTGGACGGTAGTTATTTATATCGGATGGATAATTTTTCTTGTGGACTGGTTTTATTACAGCGATCTTCAACGATTTTGGAAATATCCCATATTTAAAGCTGTTATTTAATATGTATACTAATGGTTGAATTATAATATGAATTGTTTTTTTAATAATTTGAATTGGAATACCGTCCTGACCGTAACACTTTTTGTTAGGTAATTTTGCAACAACCCCGATGACCTCGTCTTCCGTTACTTCAAACATGAAAAAGTACCTCTCGTTGCGTACTATTTTGTTGTTATTTTGTGGTGGAGCAATAGACTGAGTTCTTCGTGAGCCTTTGAAGTGAACATGGAAATCATCTACCACCGTCTGAGGGGCACCAAGCATACCAATTCCAGATTTTTTGGATTTTTTTCCAGTTCTCTCATTTATTATATTCCATATTTCTTTGGATTTGTTATCAGAATTGGTATATTTTGCAAAATAGTAATTTTGCCTGGATTTCCTCAGAACAAAATCATATCTCGATTTGAGTTTTCTATATGATTCCTGGAAAGCTTGATTGGTATTGGAAACGATATAGGCGATGTCAAGGAGTTTTCTGAGGTTTCTTAATTCTTCATCTCGACAAGGTATATATTTACTTTTGTTGGAAATAGTTATTTTTTTTGTTGGGAAAAATTGTTCGAATTCCCTTTTTATATAAATGAATGAATTTTTCCCATTGTAAATTAAAATTTTCACCATTTTCACTGGAAATACTGTACAATTCCTCTCAAGTCAGAAATTTCTAATTGTACACAGTTTATGTGAAACAAGTGTGCATTATTTTTGGAACACGTTAAATATTCAATATTTCGACTGATCGAGGTAAAACACATTAAGCATGTCGGCGCCATCTTAACAAACTTGTAGTTTATCCGTTATACAGGGTGAAACAAAACCTTGTTTAATACCCTCCATTTCTGAACACCCTGTGGTGAATTTGAGGCGGAAAATTTGATATCATTAAGTTTTAGTTTGAAGTGTGACCCTTTCTGAATAAATTTTTTTTTTGATTTACGTCAGTATCTGCTTTAAAAAAAAAAGATACACAGTTTCAAAGAAAGTGTTGCATTTTTTCAATTTTTATAACAATTTGAAACAATCCGTTATACAGGGTGAAACAAAACCTTGTTTAATACCCCCCATTTCCGAACACCCTGTGGTGAATTCGCGGCGGAAGATTTGATATCATAAAGTTTTAGTTTGAAGTGTGACCCTTTCTGAATAAAATATTTTTTGATTTACGTCAGTATCTGCTTTGAAAAAAAAGATACACAGTTTCAAAGAAAGTGTTGCATTTTTTCAATTTTTATAACAATTTGAAACATTACAATACCTTATCGACTAGCAAACATAAACATCTGAAAATTTACAGCGTGTATTTCCACGTCGCTTTCTTATCACTTCTACCATACGACGTGGCATAACTTTCCATGCAGTTTCGAATTTCTATTGGGGGAATTTTTCCCCAACAATTTCTGTTAATGCAGGACAATGCTAGGCCTTATGTTGCACGGGTTGTAACAGAATACTTAGAAGAGGTGAATATCCAACGATTGGTGTGGCCAGCCAGAGTCCGGATTTAAATCCAATTGAACATGTATGGGATATGCTAGGTAGACGTGTTCAAAATTGGCAGCCTAACACCTTGCCCGATTTGCGAACAGCCCTTCTTGAAGAACAGGAAAATATTCCCCCAGAAGCAATTCGGAAGTGCATTGAAAGTATGCCACGTCGTATGGAAGATGTGATGAGATAGCGAGGTGGAAATACATGCTATTAATTTTCAGATGTTTGTTTATGTTTGCTAGTCGATAAGGTTTTGTAATGTTTTAAATTGTTATAAAAAATGAAAATATGCAAAACTTTCTTTGAAATGTGTATCTTTTTTTCAAAAGTAGATACGGACTACTGACAGAAATCGAAAAACATTTTGTTAAGAAAGAGTCACACTTCAAATTAAAACTTAATGATATCAAATCTTCCGTCTCAAATTCAGCACAGGGTGTTTAGAAATGTATAAAACAAGGTCTTGTTTCTCCCTGTATAACGGATAAATTATAGATATTGATATTATAAAACCCAATACTATACCTGGTGAAAATTTCAACTAAATCGCAGCACCACGAAAAAAGATACAGGGTGTTGAATTTGACAAAAATTTTGCCTGTCCGGAATTTATTGACGGGGAGTGTAGTTGAACTTTGATTTTTGGGCGTTATAGATCCTTACGGAAACTTACGATAACAAACATTCACGAAGTTTTCTCAATGCTTAACAATATCTTTCTGTCGAAATGCATTGAGAATTTTTGTTCTTGACCCACTTTGCAGTAAACTAATGAAGTATTGAAAATCAAAGTGAGTCAGAACTAGAAGATTTTTGTGACATGTTCTTTCGAGCATTTAGGCCGTCGTCGTAGATTAGTTCTCGACGTTTCGCCAGTTCGAGTGTCTGGCATCTTCAGGAGTTATATTTCAGGAGATGTTCTCACTGGACTGAACTGCCTGAGTGTCGAGAACTAATCTACGACGACGACCTAAATGCTCGAAAGAACATGTCACATTGAACGATGGCCGCGAAAGCCTCAACCAATTCATTAGAAGATTTTTCTTCAGAAAACCGTTATAACCTAAGGAAAGTCAGAAATGTTCGACTTTTTGTTGTTGGAGAAATTTAAAACTAATTTCAAGCCGATATTTTGATATCGCAATTGTAATGAGCCTCGAATGAAATAATAATAAAAGAGCTTCACGAAATGCATTGAGAATCTTTGTTCTCAGAACAAAAAAATTCATCTTCAGGAGACCGTCATAACATAAGGAAGTCATCAATGTTGAAAAAAAAATTAAAACTCATTTCAAGTCGATATTTCGATATCGCAATTGTAATGCGCTTCGAATGAAAGAAGGTTACGAGATTTCCTGAATGAATATGAAATAATTCGAAAAAGAGCTTTACGAAAACGATTATATATGAAGTTTTCTTAATGCTCAACAATATCTTCCTGTCGAAATTCATTGAGAATCTTTGTTCTTGACCCACCCTGACAGTAAACTTATGATATATATATATATTGAAAATCCAAGTAGGTCAGCACAAGAAGATTCGTCTTCAGAAAACAGTCAAAACCTAAAGAAATTCAGAAATGTTAGACCTTCTCTTCTTATAAAAAAAATGACTTGAAAAAAAAATAAAACTCATTTCAAGCCGATATTTTGATATCGCAATTTTAATAACCTTCGAATGAAAAAAGGATACAATGGCAATTCAAAATTCAGATAAGAAATTGGATTATTAGATCTTATTGTATCGTGATAATTTATCTTCTATAACCATAGATGATTGTTGATGTGGAACAGATTTTATGAATTTGACTCTACATACGACATAAAATCAGAAAATCCTGAATTACTCAAGAATTATTCATTTTTGGATCATCAACATTTTGAAAAACTATCAAATTTTTCCTCGATGAAACCAACGCAATCATAAAAAAATAGCGTTCTTATTCGAAATATGAAAGTTATGGGCCAATCCTGTGAAGAGTTTTTCAAAATTCGGAAAATGAAGTTTTTTCTGGATATTTTGAAAAGTAATTCCACGAATGCAACGTTTGGAATAAGGGTGTTTTGAAATTTGAATACCGTATCAAAATTGGAATAGAAAAAAACTTTTTACAAAAAATTTATTTTCTGTATGAATAAAAGTGGTCAGGCTTCAACATTATTTTAGCTCGGAAGATAATGTCAAACAAAATCAAAATCCTTACTTTTCAAATTTCAAATAGGTCCAGTTCTCCAGAAACGTCTAATAGCCGTCGAACTTGGTACACCCTGTATAATAAGTAAAGCATCCTTAACAACATCGAGGCTATCAGCTCTGGGATTTGTATCGCAACAATAATGCAAATTCTTCATTAAAATTATATTTGTATGTTATTATCACATTGTATGAAAGTCACTGGATTACAACTATTCTACACAAATATCGATAAACAAATATTCGCGTTTCATTGATTTTGTTTAGATGAATGACTTAAATTAACATTTATGTCCAGTATTCATTCCACCCATTACATATTGTGTTTACACGACTTAACATTTAGTCTTCATTTATATTATTGACTTGTTTTATTTTAACATTTTATTGCAATGATATTTACATTTTTGAACATGTACAGTGATACTTATGGTATTTCGCGTACAATATGCTGAAGCAAATGAGTGAAACATTGTTTCATCAAGGTACTATTATTTAGATCATTCTAAAATATTTTCTCCAAAAAATATCGTTTCACTTTGTTCTCGTGAATGAACGTAAATTGTCATCACAAATCAAAGACACTTGGTATTCGGTAAATATTATATTCAGAAGTTAATCAGTAGTTGAAACGTTGGAAGAATTATCTACTTTTCAAGCAAATGAAGTATTGCAAATCGAATCATTTTTATAAAAATTATCGAAAAATTAATACGTAAATATTCATGTTAAAAATTTAGTTAAGTCAAAACAGCTCATTTTGTTGCGAAGCATATGTGATGGCCTTGAGAAATTCATGATAGGTATTTTTCAATTGTAGGCAGATTGTTTACTGAAAAATATTCCCTCCTTGAATAGTGATAAGTTTGTTCTTGACATTATACTTTTTCTCATTTTGTACACCCGCATCACGCGACCCCTAAAAACACTACAAGGTTGTTTGTTTTGAACAAGGGAATCAAGAATCAAGAGATGAGTGGGACAAGATCGCTTCGCGTCATCTTATATTAAATTCTTGTGATGTTATAGTCAATGATTGGTCAGAGTGATATAATATCCAATTGCATTTTGATATTCCATATGTTGAATATCTTGAGCCATAATATAAAGAAGTTTCTTAAAAAGCTTGGCTACCATATTCTGTATCAAAATATAATATGTGTTTATGTATTCTGGGCCCAACAATATGCAATATACATATCATCAAAATATAAAATACAAACTGAAAATGATTTTGGCACCCGTGGTAATATTTTAACCAAGTTCAGTCCAGTGAGAACATCTCCTGAAATATAACTCCTGAAGATGCCAGACACTCGAACTGGCGAAACGTCGAGAACTAATCTACGACGACGGCCTAAATGCTCGAAGGAACAGGTTACATTAAACGATGGCCGCGAAAGCCTCAACTAATTCATGTGTTCTACTCGTTATTTTTCTTAGATATACACAAACCCCACTAAATTTGAATTGCTTTGGGGATATGACTTATCCTTATTGATACAAAGAAAACAATGAAAAATATTTGAGCACTCTATGACTCTCCTTTCAAAAAGTATGAGACTCGCAAATAATCGTGAACGACCCTATATATCTTTAAATATGATGGAAAATGACCTTGAAGTTCTGAATAACTGATTTATTCGATTAGAAATACTTCATATGCTTCTGGATTCCGCAGAAGTTCAAGCTTTAGGAGAGGAAGACAATATTGATCAAAATTTATACATACATAACCCTAGACCCTTCTTTCAGTATGTATTGGATTGACCTAACATTGTGGGACATCTTGATTATTTCACCACTCCTTTTCATAATGAATATTCTGTAGAACATGCGGAAGGATTTTATCAAGTGTTCTTTCTAGAGCCTGACTTATTTTTACAGGACAAGAGAAGGAAGCAACCAGTATCGTTCCAAAATATCGATTTTTCTGTGAAATATTGAGATGTCGACCACAGTTAGGATCATATAAAGAGCGAATGAACAAAACAATAGTCTCATGATCTCTGCGACTCTGTGAGAGGAAAAACATATCGCTTTATTTTAAACAGTTTCAATCGGCCAGTTCTGAAATCCAGTGATAAGCAAATAATAATTTTCATTAATTGAAGAGTGAACTTTTCTGGAACCAAATTATCTTGAAAATTAAATGTGTTATTTTTAGGTGAAAACATGCCTTCCCCCTCAGCCACCTTGTATATCGACAAAATAATAATTATGTGTCTAGGGAGCATTTCATCCTCGCAATATTCAAGAGATGAACGAATTCATAAGCATAGGTAGGAGTTTGATTTTTCATCTACAATTGATTTCAACAATAATAAATTGCGCGATATTAGCTAGATTGACTGAAAAATAAGAAAAATGTTCATACTGGAAGAGAATGAATCACTATGCTATTTTTTCTCCACTCGAAAGATACCTACTCTTTTTAAAAAAAATTATTTAGACAATAACAAAACAAAAGGGTAATTATTGTAGAATTATTAAAACCTCATCACAAAAATATCAAAAGCTGCTCGTCGAGAAATGCTTATAACATACAGGCTAAATTTCTTGCTTGATCAGTGTTTTGTTCAGATCTTCTAGTGATTTATGTGAGTGAAAACATCAACAATAACAGCAACAATCTTATTCAGCAACAACAATATGAAAATCCACAAAATAAAACCAACAACTCGATACAGTATTCACTTTGATCCTACCGATAGAATAACTCCTATGAAAAGATGAAAACCTTTTATTTTCATATCTTGATTGGTGTAAGTTATTTTCTATCAAATTTTTTCTTGACTGCAACAAGTTGAAGGATTGATTTTTAGAATTTTCTCTTATAATCTACAGCGAATGAACAGATGTAATGTCATTATCATATATGGAATTAAAGGAACATTAAATGACCAAATTTATTCATTTTGCGACGCGACCCACCGGATTAAATTGAAATTCGGGTAGATTTCAATCGCGAATTCAGTAGAAACCCGGAAAATAATTTGAGCTTTTCGAAACTCATCAAAAAAATATGGAGAGTTCACATTCTTAATTTCGTAGAATCTTCCAGGTTTCATTTATGATTCAAAACTCAACATTTTCGAACATAACTCAGTTTATATCAAAACATATTTTGGGATGGAGGGCAAAGAAAAAATATATAATATTTTCTTCTCATTAATTAAAGAAATCTATAGAAGATGAACGTTTGCTCGGTAGGAACAAACAAAAAACCGTTCAATCGGAAGGAAATGTTTCGATGATATTTTTCACCTTCTTCAGGCTTGAAGAAAATAACCAAATTAATCACAATCATTGGAGTACACATAGAAAAAAAAAATTAATAAATCAAATTATCAAATAAACACTATTCAGGTATAACGAAAAGATGAATAAAATTATCATCAAAACAACTAGATGAAAAGTTGACTAGAAATAATACATACTCCTACCATGTATAGGATCTACTATCATCACGAAATGGCCACTTAGAAATGTCTCCTATCTTTCTGTGCCAATATACAGGATGATTTATTCATCCTGACGGAAATTTCTTTTGACTAAGTTTCTGGTTCTGTATATCAGAATTCATTGATTTTTTCAGAATTTGTAACTTTTGAGAATATGTTTGATTATGTATACCGAATATGCCGAATATCATATTTCCAATCCTGTACTCAGAAAAATCAATTTTGACTGCTTATGTGAAAATAATTACCCTATAGCCAACTCTCTGATTTTTTTTTTACATTAATTCGAAATGGATCAACACAGGAATATAATTAAATCATTCAAATTTTTGTCACACCCCTGAACATTTCATGATGAACGTATAAGTAGTGGATTATAGAAAATGATGAATATCATCTCCATTCCGGAATGTCATTGAATGTTTTCATGAAATTGGAAAATTTTGAATTTGTGATGGTGAGAAAATCAATTGGTCACTCATCTGCGTATTTTCAGAGCTCCACACTCAACGTGAGTTTATCAATGAGTAAATTCTCAATATTCATGCCTATTCTAGCTATTTAATTCTGCGATTGTGAAGTATGCCTTGATAATTTGACATTAATGGTAGTCATATGGAATGACCCTCACGATTTCCATACCTCAACCCCATAATGATTTATTCTGTGAATATTGAATCAAGAGAGAAATTAATAAATGTTATCCGCAATGATGATGAGAACATAAGAAGAGCAATTGGCCAGTTGATGAAACATGCAGATCAATGTGTGGAAACTGGTGGTTTCCACTCCGAGCATCATCTGCGAGTAAAAAGTATGTTGTGAGCTGCTTGTAAGCTCTACTCACCTTTTTTTGAACAATTAATAATTTATTGTTCCTTCAGGAATTGAATATTGATTTTGTCTATAAATTTTTTTTTAATAAAGTTCTCGAATGCATACATTGAAAATCGACAAAATAAAATGAATTATTGTCATTATCGTCAAGATGTAATATGTTGAGGAAATGGTTATGACAAAATATCGAACATTTATTTTTTATTTGCTCGATCATTATTCAAGCTTCTCAGGTTGGGATGACAATAAATAGATATCATAATGTTTCTCTATATAGGTATGTGTCAAATCCGTTCATTTCGCCACATACCGTGGAACAAAACAATGTTAGAATATTTCGTACTAATTTCATTCTATCACTGTTTTCAGTAATATTTATCGATGACATGTTGCTCTCCTGTCACGGACTTATTTAACATCTGTCAAATAGAGATAGAAAACAGTTCTGCCAATCAATATTTTTCAAAGCAAAAATTACTAAACGATATTTACGACAATATTTCATTATTTTCGATAAAAATTCAGCGAATTAGAGAAAAAAATGTATGATACTGTTACAGAAGGCTCATTCTTACACTCGTTCATTCCAAAACTCGCCACTTCGTGGCTCGTTTTGGAATTTTGAAGTCGTGTAAGAATATCAATGCCTTCTGCACTTGTATCATAAATAACTATTCTGTATCCCGTATGAGATTTGTTCGATCATCTCTATTTTTGTGTATGCATTTTAAATAAATGTTAAAAAATCAGAGACTGGAATATAGGGTGGTCATTTTCACATCAGCAGTCAAAATTAATTTTTCCAAGTACGGCACTGGAGATATTATATTCTGTATACGTATTCAAACAGATGCTAGAAGGTGTTACCAATTCTGACCAAATCATTCAATTCTGATATACAGTACCAGAAATAATGAACTTTCAGTCAGAATGAATAAATAATCCTGTATATCAACAAGGAAAAATAGGAGATGTTTTTAAGTGGCCATTTCGTGATACTGATAGTAAATCCTATATATGACGGGAGTATGTGAAGTTCTTACTGGGACACCCAGTATACCTACATTTTAGTCGTTCCTTTCGACTAAAAATTCCAGTATTAAGTGGGTTCGAATAATTTAATTAATAATTAATGAACGAAAAGAATTATTCGCTTGAAATAGTATCGAGAATCTAGAGTGAGAGAAAGAATCACGTAAGTGAACGATCATTTAAGAATTCCTGAAATTCCACTTCACGTTGCCGATGATTCGAATACCTGAAAAAATACAGTACATCTGTTATCCAGAGCCACTTAACCTACATTCAACCTAACCGCATATTAAGTCATATCTCCTTATTCTCTTTTCGAGGGTAACATTAACTGATACCTGGTGATGAAAATACGACATTATTTATATCATAATTATGTTATTTACGATTTATCCGGTTCAGTTCACTACTCACGAATTCTAATAATAACAATGCACCACAATCATAAGTTTATGTTGACACGTAATGGCAGATTTTCATATATGATAAGATGATAGGAAGTGAGTCTTGGTGTTTTTTGTGATGTTGAGTTCTTCTGATCACAGCACCGTTTCCATCTCTGCTATTTCTGTCCTTTGTCTGCAAAAAAATTGAACCAATGAAAATATACAATAATCAAAAGATTATACTGTGTTATAAGATTAGTTTTCGGGGGGAAGGGGGTATTAGGGGCTCCATCAACAATAAGTTTTTAACGTTTAAGTTTAACGTATGATAAAAGGTCTCTTTTTCCTCAACGAAAATTAATTTCGCGGGGGGAGGGGGGGGGTGGATCTGCAGCCACTTGGCTCCCACCCTGGGTGCGCTACTGGATTTTTCTTAATAATAGAAGCGGTTGTTAGAAACTTCTGAATTATAATTTATAGTTTGGATGCACAGATGCACTTCCATCCGAGGATAGTTACTAGAACTATCAGATTTTCATCCATTCATTGAATACCAATTCGTTTAAACATATCCCTGTATATTTTCAGCTGAAAAACTTTCATCAATATTTATCGCTGATAATATGATCTGCTCAGATGTCTGCAAAATTTTTTAATAATTTCAATATAATTGAAATGAGGTGCATTTAGTTTGGTATCTCATCTTACCAACATATATATTAATTTTCATTTACTGTGTAGTTTCAACATTCATCATTTCGAATTCCGAATTCATTTCTATTTGTTCACGTGTTCTTCATTTCATTTTGTGAAAATGAACGTTTCTTGATTCGGCTCATCCTTAATTTATATTATCGTTGTGTATTAAGCAGACTTGAGTAATCGTTACCCTTTGAAACGGTATATAAGGAAAAATATACTGCCACATGAAATGTTTCGAAAACTATTCATTTTAGGCACAACATATATAAACAAAAAATTATGCCGGTCCACCTGACTCTGGTATCCGACTGAGAAAAAATTCATATGCTCTTTGAATGAATGGATTTATTTGAATTTAATATAAACATTTGTGATTTAAAAAATTTCTGTAAATGGTATTAAACCGTTTAATAACTAGTTATTGAACGGTTTGATACCATTTGCAAAAATTTTTTAAATCTGGAATCCTACTTCCTACTAATCCTATCCTACTAATATAATAAATTTTAACATTTTTATGATGTTATATGTATTATTCAACTATTATTTTATTTTGAGGTAATTTACGGTACGTATATTTCTAATAAATCAAGTAAATATAATAAGCTAAGCTTTGACAGCATCTGAAGAGATAGTGATTTAGTGATAATCAAAATTAAATGAGATCCTGGTGTCATGTCTTCAACATTTTTTCTTTCTCTTTCTTCCTTGAGTATTACTGTTTTTTTTGTATTCCTATAATCTACAAGTAATGGGGTGACTTTTAATTCTGGCGAAGCGAGCCTTTTTGGCGTCTCTCTTTTTTTTAATATTTCGTCTTTAGTCAATTTTCTTTCGGCGTCCCGCATGATGTTTCCAACTGAAATATAAAATAGAAATACTTATACACGGTAGCAATTAAGAAAAAAGAGCTCTGAAACAGAAAGAACATCAGTACTATGGAAACACGTCAGTCGTCTTGCGCGATACCTGACAAAGGACTGACGCCAACGGACTGACGAAAAAGACATAATTTGAAATTATAATCAGAACTAATGTTGTTTTTGGTAATTTCGAATATCAACGAACTACATTTCAACAAATCATAGTTAACTATGTATAAATGAAAATAAATCTCAGATTAACAAGAAAATAACGACTCCTCAGGGGAATTGATATTTCGACTGACGTGTATAGACAATGAACACAAGCCAAGCACTCGAATAGTTATGGCGGCCGTCAAATTGTGCAGTCAGAAACTAACTTCATTACAAACAATGCAACTAAAACAGGAGTCGGTGATATTTGGGGCGAATTTCAAGTTTAATGAACACACAACGGACTGACGAATGGAACAAACACAAAGTTTCTTATTTTTTTTCTGAATTAAGTGGAGAACAATGCATTGTGAAAGTTATAGTATATAATAGTAGGTATATCAGAGATTGTAGTAAATTAGTAAGTTCTTAAATCAATGATAATGTTTAATCTCGTGTTTAATGAATAGTCATTTGATTGTTGGTTTTCGGAATTGTGACCTGCCAAAGGACTGACGTTTCGAGTATTAATGTTGTTTTTTTAAATAACTTGTATTCAAATAGAAGAAATGAATGATGATACTTTTGTCGCTTCCAGTATTCAATGTAGATGACCTTTGTCTTAGACACAAATTAATTTCAACGAATAGTTCGAAAGTTATCATGATATAAATTTTATCTGAATTAAGACCAAATAAGCACCAATTCAATGGACTGTAAGTAGAGGAGACATCGTTGGTGATTGTCTTCATTTTGCGTAACGTACCCCCCAAAGAAACCGAGTCAGGGGAGAGCGTTGAGATTGTTGACTGATTATTTGATTATAGTACCGAAGTTTCAGTTATTTAGGGATAGGCTGGACGTATATATACGAAAACTTGGATCTGGTAGGCGGCTAGGCAATCATGATCTAGGCTTTTTCTAAATTTGAGGATGATATTGGCATAATAATAACAATAATTTTAATATCTGATTTAGGAAGACGAAGTTGCGCGATCCAGATAATTTATATATAAAATACAAACTCCTATCTATTGAGATAGTAAGGCAGGCCACCCTTGATAATGCATCGTTAAATATATCAGCCGCTTGATCACTAACCACAATAACATTCTTCGTCAATCCAGGAATTGCAGAATAAAAATCAATTAGAATTCATTTTTTATAATAGAAGAAAACTTGCACACTGAGTAGTCAGGAGCCAATTCCTTCGAAAAAATTGTTGCCTAACAATGAAAAAAATTTAACAATTCGAACTTTCCAACTTTGTAAGGTTTGGAGTATATACCAAACTCCTTCATCAGACGAATTCTTAAATTCATGAACAGTTATTCAGAATCGATTCTGAAGATATTCATGAATTTATGAAGGAGTGATGAAGGACGAACAAGGATTTACTTGCACTAAATCCATTTTCATGATTTTTAGAATCTTTTCAATATTCTCTTGCCATACGTAGAAAAATATTAAATATGTACTTTACTTGCCATTATTTTCATGAAAGCATCGGAGCTTCTCCACTTGACGATATTTTGATTAGAAACAGTATCGAGAAACAATCGAGAAACAATAATCCGATAATAATATTCGAGATTTTTCATTGATCTCATGTGTCCCAAGTCACTTATTTTTATTTCCCCTGCTCTTCATGTATATGGGTCATTTACATGGTCGTATTCGACCACGAACTACTAGACAAATTATTCAACGAATTCTGAATCTGAATTTATGTCATAAAATAACTTTCATCCGAATGCTATCCGCGACTTCTACGACTCAGGAACTAACACAGTTGCGAGAAATGATAGGCACCATAAACTTTATGATTATTTCAGAGTCAGATGAAGACGACGCCGTAGTCTATACAGGGTCTTTCACGAGGAACCTCACCCATATTTATACGGGAAACTACTGAACGTATTTTCATGAAATTCAGCACTTATAAGTATTTCACGATGCTGATGAAATCTAAAATATTTTCAAGGCATGAGCACCTCCGGTTTTTCCGGAAATGACGTCAACTTCCGTCTTTCAAATTAAAACACCATTTTTTTATTGCAGAAATAGATTCCTTAGAAAATTTCAAGTTATTTTGATGTAACATTTTTCAGTTTTGGTTGGAAAATTCTCTCTGAGCGGGAAAATTCGAAAAAAAAATCGAAAATAGAGCTCCGCTGAAACAAGAATAACTTTTTTTAAATTTAAAAATCGAAATCGCGATTCATGATACAGGGGGTGAAAAAATCGCTTTCAAAGTTAGGGATGACAAAATCGTGAAAAATCAATTTTTTCAAATTAGAACCCCATTTTTTGATGGCAGATATTGAATATACGTTAAAAAATAATGTGAGTGTATGCATCACACCTTTGCCCTTAAATGAATATTTTTTGAGTTATTCACAAAAAACCGTTTTTCGTCTTGAATTTTCAGCTATTTCTTTTCCCAAGCACTATTTCACTTGGACTAAAACATTACTTCAGAAAAAATTTTATCTACGATTTTTTGTGTATGAAATAAAATGAAAAAAAAAATGCGTTCGTTTTCAAAATGAAAAAGTGTTTTTTTTTCACTATAAGTACACTTTTTGAAAAAAAATTGAATATAGTGTAAAATCCAGTGTAAGAGTGCCGCTATGGAACGTTCAAACAGTGTTCAGATATTTTCGTGAATAAAAAAGTTATGGCATATATTAGAAATTGATAATATATCAAAAAAAAAATAAATTGAGATTTCGTGATAAGGTTACCACTAATGGTGTTTTCACGGAAATCGAGCCTAGGACAGAAGTACCAGAAACAGTCAAAATAAAGCAATTTGGGATATTCTGTACATCAACATTTTTAAAATTTCATGAGCGAAATGACCAAAAAGCAACAAACTTGAATATTACAAGAGAAATATCACCTATTTAATTTTCATACCCAGTGGTATTCGACATGACAATTCACATTTGAGAAAGCCAAGAAAATGGAAAAATTTAAAAATGTCATTTGTTGTAGCTCATTATTTGGAAATTATTCCTGTCGATTGCAACAGATGAAATCCTATCTGGAGATTTGATCTCGATTTTATTTTATGGGAATTTTCATTGGCAGCAGATTCATAATTGTCCTTAGATTTTGAATAAATTTCAAATGATGTTCTGCATCTGATTGTAGACAGATGCTCGATAAGAATGTTTAGTTATTTTGAATTGTTTTGTGCTCATTTCAATAATGTAGGCAGACGTTGTTGTCTATTTTGATATTAAATAGATCTCTTGAACCCAATCCAATTTGAACATGTAGTGTGTCGGTTGTTATATTTGGATTCGACTATTTTTTATTTATGAGCTCAAGATACATGCGAACTTGACATAAATCCTATTTTCTTCATATTGAAGGCGTAGTCTTTCAATATTGAACTGAAAGTGTTTCTCGATCTAATGCTTCTTCTTAAGCAGAAATTCTGTCAAATGGTTCCACACAGATCTTCTTGTTATTGTTATTTCGGAAGGGACCAGTATGGCAATTTTAGTAATAACTTTATTGGACGAAATATTTTTTCTAACCCCTTCTTGAAGGCCCATTTTTCTAATTTCCTAATCAACTATTTGACGTATTGCGCTTTTTGACAAATATTAATATCCTTAGCGTTTTGAATTTAAGAAATGCCAATATGTTATCATTGATATTTTTCTAAATAACCATCACATTGAATCGCCACTTCTTGTAAGGGTGTAATGTAAAGGCCGAATGAGTCGTTACAGTACTAAAAGCAGTGCTGTGATGAATTCATTACAGCAGTGTTTTTCGCAATTGCACAAGTGCATCAAAATTACCGATAATTCTGCATTCCAGCGTGTTGTCTTTGAAAAACTGCATTCGGTCATTTTCATTTTTGGAGAAAGAGCCCTACACCTTTATCAGGTTATTTAGATGCACGAGTGTATTTCGGGTGAATATTTCCCGAAATTGCTATGGATAGCAGTGCAATTATCGCAGGGATCTTTCGCTCCCTACAATGCAATTATCGCTGTAATTTTCGATAATTGCATTCTATTTAGATGAAGTTTTTGACAGAAGGGAAATATTCGGAAGTAATTGCACAAGTGCATCAAAATTACCGATAATTTTGCATGACAGCGTGTTGTCAAAAAACTGCATGAGTTCATTTTCATTTTTGGAGAAAGAGCCCGACACCGAAGGTGGAGGGCTCTTTCTCCAAAAATGAAAATGACCGAATGCAGTTTTTCAAAGACAACACGCTGGAATGCAGAATTATCAGGTCATTTTGATGCACGAGTGTAATTCAGGGGAATATTTCCCGAAATTGCTATGGATACCAGCGGTGCAATTATCGCAGGGATCTTTCGCTCTCTACAATGCAATTATCGCTGTAATTTTCGATAATTGCATTCTATCAACATGAAGTTTTTGACAGGAGGGAAATATTCAGTTATATTTTTCGTTCTGTTGTTATCGATACTTCCAATCCTTCTGAATTCTGTAATCTGTCAAATTTCGTGATAGTCACACCAACTGCCAAGATAAATACAAAAGTGAATTGGATATACACATAATCTGAATTTTCCATTGAATTGTGACAGTGTTTCACAAAACTTAAATAGAGGAAAATCGTCTTATACTCATTGCAGAAGACAATTCGAATACTCGTTCTCGAATTTCGTATTCGTGTTGTAATAGGGGACCACTCTGCAACTCAGCTTAAAATAATATACTATTGTGGTTGAAACATAGACAGTAGTGTTTTATGAATAGATTTTATAGATTTTGATGTCACCCTTGCTGTAGAAACTGGATGTGTAGGCATAGAAGATAACAGTTATAATTGTCCTTCTTTTTGCAATTCGCTGAAGCAAGAATAAAAAATTATCAAACTCGAATAAAATAATACAATAACCCTTGATCCATTAAATGTCAACTGAATGTTCCAAACTTCAAAAAATTTTTCAGAAGCAATCTTACCCGAACACATCCGAACTGCTTCCTTTTTCTTGATTCAGTCCTCTCAATCTGGCTCTGGCCTGCTCTCCAGAAACGATGACACTGAAAACATGAGACAAATGAAGGAAGTTCAGAAGCAAATCCTATAAAAATTTTGTGCAGTATTTATTTCTATTTCTATTCTAATTACAATAGATGCTTCTAGAATACGATATGGAGACGATTGAGTTTAATGTCCCGGAAGTACAAGATTTACTGCCTCCACGTAACATGCTTCCCTATATTTGGCCATATGGGTAACAACGAAGTTCCTCCATTACTTCATGATTGCAATTTTTCAGACTCAAATAAATCTAAATAGAGGAATTCGTGATTTTTGAGTAGATATTTAATGAAGAATATTATCGATGACGAATGTTAATCCTAATCTTATTCGGGAATATACAACATAACATTTCTATTCATGGCATTGCCTGCCAAGAAGTATATCTAGTTACTGTTCCTAATAAATGAATGGGCTGCTATACCCGTGTTTCTTCATCTAACCCTATTATGTTATTATGTTAAATATTTTCTTCTAGGATTATTATTGAAAAGGAGTTCAAAATGAAGATTTATTGAATTTTCATTTGTTGGGCACTATGAATTACTACACTCTTATGTAAGCAATAGAAAACCCTTGTAAATAATTCAGAAGGCTTCTTGTAGTTCTATATAACATTCAAAAGAAAAATGAATAAATAAATATGTTTCTACTTCGAATATCTATCAATTTCGATAATGTTTGTTTCGTTGATATCACGATGTTCATTCAGTATCATATTTCCCTTAGAATGGTTGATATTTTTTCTATAAATGTGTGTATTATATTTTCTGATTAAATAAACATTATTATTATCATTATGTCTAACAGAAAAAGAAAAAAAAATAAATCAGAATTTTCCAACAAGAATAGACGGAATATGCATATTTTGAGGCCAGTTGGTCCCTCCAGTCCGCCTTATGCAGGTTCTGTGATCATACGAATTCAAGATGTTATTCATTTCAATGATTACGATTTTCAATATTTATCTATTTTATAAATGAATAAACTAACTCGAGACAGGTTTTCGTGCGACAAAGAAAGATACAAATAGAATAGATACTTGGGAAGTATTTGCATAATAAGGGTGTTAACTTCTCATTACAGATTTGGATGTTAACAAAGAATTACCAGGAAAAAATATGAAATTTTGAAAATGGGGCTGCTAATATCGCATTAGAGGGTTCATTTTCAATAATATTGAGGTTACAAACAAAAGTTGATTTATTAGGAAGCTTCATTAATGATGAACTACAATTGAATTTTTTTGAGAAAAATCGTAAAATGCATTACCGTGCAGTCAGCATCCAGCGGAATACAGTATCTGTCTAGAACTAATGTTAAAGTACGATAAATTTGAGTGTTAAAAATAGTTATCAACGAGTTTCTAACGAATGGAAAGAAAAGTTCCTCATTCTCAAAAAGTGTGTGCTTAGTTCACAGACACGGAACATTCTTTCTTAACATATCCCTAATATAGAACACATTTCTTATTTCCATTTCGTTCTTATATTACTCATGAACATCTTCTTGGTAAACCTGCACGGTTTACATTAGAAATCAGTTAGATAACCTGAAAATTTATGATGATTTAGGTTGAAATTTCTTGATAAAATATCGTCACAAAGTCTGAAGAACATTTCTCGACATACAAAGTGTTATTGACATTATATTTATATAAAAAAGGATCGGGTATCAGCAAAATTCAGATTGCTATTATGATCCTTAAGTTTTGATGAAGTTAACATTAACTTTATTATTGATTTTCTAAAAGAAAGTAACAATCCTGCCACTGTATGTTCAACACTTGAAAAATACCCACTAGGTCTCGTTGAAACTTTGAAGATATTTGATCAGGACATCACAAATTTCATTATGCTGAAGCAGGAATCCTTTATGTAATAAGTAGATGATTGCATAGTTTTAGAATACATCAATCGATGAAATATAACAAAAAATTCAAATAATAAGAGAAATATCATGCCATAAACAAACGTCATGCGAAGCACTGTGCAGACTTGCAGCTTCAAACAAGAAGAGATGGCTCACAGAGAAATTGGTGATAAAAATAGTGATAGAATCATGTTTTTTCACAAAATTGCAGTGAGACATTCTTTCGCTCTGTCCGCATCATCCAATTTCCAACGTTCGACCAAAAGATTGAATGAAACCTTCGGTATGAAAAATAGTGATACAATCCCACATAATTAAAACGCTGAAGCGGTCAACCAAAAATTATTATCCTTTGGGATAAAAGCGTTAAATCCGGAAAATTTTTTTGAAACAAGCAACTTAGGTACTTTTTTCTTGTTCGGGTTCTATCGCCGAAACCAATCATTTGTTAAATTGTTATTTTGTGTATTTCCGTTAAACGAACTATTATTCAAAACTGAAGTTAATGAATTTGACAACACAATCAAGCAATTTATAAACTACAACTTATCAGCTCGAAGCAATTTCTTTTTATTTTTTCTTATATTGAATAGTGAAAGAAGAATGACGTAACTGCCCAAATGATAATTGATCAGAAAGAGCAAGAAATAAGAGTTGTCCCCGCAAAAAACCGTCATTTTCCAATAACTCCAAAATTGAAAGGTTAATTTATTTAGGGATTCTGACAAATAGTTCATATTGAATCTTCTTCAATCTTGATTCAAGTAGATAGAATGATATTTATAGGTAATTCATTTATTACCTACTTTTGTTATTGAAAATATAATGGGTTTGATGTATCCTATTGAAATACTCAATGCATATCAAATCCATTTCTTATTATGATTGGTGTCACTTGACTTGATTCGTCAACTTGGTTATCAAAATTGAGAATAATACGGAAAATTTCAAAAATGAAAGGATATGTTCACAACAAAACCAGCTAGCTAGTTGGAATGAATCAAAATGTCATGTTCTTCATAGTTTATGCAATTATATCCACACGTTTTGTGAAGTTAGTTGCCCACATCCTGCAACTTCAATGAGAGAAAATTGCACTCCAGCCAGATGGCTAATCAAGAGAAAGAGAGCGTCATTTTCGATTGAATGACTCTTCGATTCATTTGTGTGTCGAAGCACTGAACTTTCGAATGATTATCTCTTCGGTCCCAGAAACGTAACAGAGACATAATGTTTTAAATTAGCTTATATTGTAGTGAATCATGTCTCGCTAGCATGGAATTTTAGTTCTCCTAATTTAATTTTTATCGAATATATCAACAGATTGAAACAATCTATACTAAATTCGATGAACTACCAGACGCACAAAGAATTGCGTGATAATTAAAAAACTATACCCATTATCTATATTCGACTAAACAACAAAAGCTTGACTATTCTAAACAGTGAATATGTTTGAACGCCGACTTACTCAGGTGAATTGGAAGAACCCAGGCAGGAGGTAAGACAGTTGGTTCTACGTGGTCGCCTAGTTTGATATACAATTGATTAACTGGTTTACTCTGTTAGAATGACACTCGTTGCGTCATTCTACAAGTGTCTTTCCAAGCATGGCCAATTAGGGGTAGTGTGAATAGAACTAGCTTCATCAGTCAATGCTATAGTGACTGTTTTTAGTTTTGTGCTTTCACAACCTCCGAATCAGATGTCTAATTATGATCTGATGTACACCATAGATTAGAGAATTTATTGGAGGTGTTTCTGTTCTAACCATTTCCTCTACTTCATAAAGAGGTAAGATATGGGTGAGAAACATTGACTTTTTCGAAAAAATTCGTGAAAACCAGACACTTGACCTGTTATTATTATGTTATTATAATTCCATCGAATCAAAAAGTTAATAACTATTTTGGTAGCGCAGAAATTGAGAACCGCTATATCAATTCAGCTAATTTCTCGAATGTATAAAATTGTTTTCTTTTTTAATTTAGAAAGAGATAGAGTTTATTGATGTTCCTACGAATATTTTCACAAGTTATAATGAACGAAACAAAAATCCATTGTATTACAAAACAACACTACAGCAGAAAAAGAGATAAGGCGGTTTTTGCAAGAGCAGTGTGAATAGGTGAAATGATGATATATTAGGTGTATAGATCAAACATTAATCAAATTAGACTAGACGAAACCAACCTTTTAGTTGTATGAGTTCAATATTCGGATAGAGACGGAGCAAAAGAGGGACAACCGGAGCAAAGCAGACACTACCTACAGATAGATAGAAAAGGACGTATGGGTTATTGACACCCAGATCGTGTCAGGCATTCTACCGCTTGATCTCAACCACAGTTTGAAGGTCGGCAAATATAAATGTTCGAATTTTCCTCGAAAAGTCTTCTCATATTCAAAACACCGATATAGCACATGTGCGCACACTCATAAAAATTACTTGTCTCCAAGAATTAATTGTCAATCGTCAAGTACACACGAAAGTTACTCCCAAAGTTAAGAATATTTCTCTCAACATACAAAATTGTTATTACGCTGAAAATCGCACCCAAGGTCAATGAATCAACAATTGTATTTTTATACTGAATAAAACTTCGGTGAAGAAAGAAGTAATTAATAATATACTCTCATTTATGTGCGATGTGAAAATCCGCTACAATAAGATCGATCTGATTAAGGTCGAAGTAGCCAGCTTTACTTGTAGACCGGCTTCTACTGTGAGAGAATCGTCGTGCACCATCACCTGGCGAGGTGTATGGTCACAACAGTCTGCCAACATCTTGACTGACGATCTGGGAGTAACAACCGGGATTCTCAGTGGAATCACAACAAGAGTCCTGCAAGGTTCCTCAACAAATTGGAACCATTGGAACCAAATGACAACTAGAGGATTGGTGTCGGGTAGGGTGTTTCCGGAGGAAAACTACCCCAGGGCAACCTGCGGCCATTCCATCTCAATTCGGTTGCAGGTAATTAAACCGTGCTCGCCCCTGTGGGGGGCGGGAACAGAGGAGTTTTTAATGGGTATGCCCTCATGGACTTGGAAGGAGAGTCTCCCCACACGCCACGGCCGGTTGATGTCCGTAAGATGGATTTTCTCCTCTCTATAAAAAAAAAGATGACCCACCTGACTGTACAGACTGTGATGGTTTGCTCAGTTAATATTTCAGAATTTAAAGGACTTGTAGCTAAAAAAAAAATAAAAATTTAACGTGCAAGTAGCACCATGTCGAAGTCCTCAGCATAAACTAGCTATATCTCGGAGTTGTAAAGTTACAAGTGTCAGAAACTTTGAAACTCACTTGGTATCATTGAAGAAGTACATAGTTATATGTGTGAAGTGGGCCCAGCACTTTTTCACTGGGAATAAGATATTATTTTTAATTTTTTTATCTTAAAATTTTTTCATGATATAAGATGAAAAAAAAATTGCGTTCGTATTTAAAATAAAAAAGTGGGTTTTTTTCTACGAGAAATAAAATTGAATATAGTTTTTTTTTCCGGTGAAAAAGCGCTTCCAGAAAGTTTTAATCGTATTCAGATATTTTCATAAATAAATAAAGTTATGGCACATTTTCGAACTAGATAATATATGAAAAATGAAAAAAAAAATGAAGATATCGTGAAACGGTTTTCACTAATGGAGTTTTGACGAAAATCGAGCCCAGGACACTTTTCGAGGTTTTTACCTATCTAGTCCAGAAGTACCTTAAACAGTCAAAATCAAGCAATTTGGGATACCCTGTACACTATAATTTACAAAGGGCCTCGAAACAAATTTATATACATGTTCATAATAACTTTATTTTCTATGATAACTTACAAAACAGTTACGATTTTTCATAAGACAAAGATTAATTTCACATTTTTGACAAAAAATATGACTACGCTGTTTGCCACCAGGGCCCGTATTCTCGAGAAGTGAGCTTTTCGACGTATACGTTTCAAAACGAATGGTTCATGTGCGAATACTTTTCCGGATTGGTATTCTTGACAACCATTCGTTTCATGAAAGGTATACGTTTAAAAACGTGTGATCGAAACATCCGGCAAAACTAACACATTTCACAAATGACATAAATTGTTCGTTAAGGATTATGAATTCGAATTGAAAACCTACTATACATCTTCAATCAGATAAAGTTTCCAATGAATTCACAGACGAAGATGCCCAATAGAAATAGTCAGGAGTAGGATACATAGCATGCCGGGTGCAATCAGAAATTGAAAAAATTTGATAAAGGTAAGATTAGCCTCCACAAAACCATATGTATTAGGAGTGAAAACAAAGGTTAGCAATGCGAAAAGCATGCCAGAGGAACAGGCGATGGGCCTCATGAGGACCTCATGACGAGTTTTGTTTTGTTTACTGCAATTGTGTGATGTATATAAATTTGTTGAAAAAGATATTTGATTTTTTATGATACTAGTGATGATAGTATCGTATGATTCTATAGTATCATACGAAGAATGTTATGATACCCCGTTCTTTTTTTACCTCAGCTTAGGTACTTTTTGTTTCAACATTTATTGTATTATTTTAGCTCTCTTTTTCATATATATATATATATATATATATATATATATATATATATACAGGGTGAGTCGGGAGGAACGGACCAAACTTCAGGTGTGTATTCTATAGCTCGAAATAATATAAAAAAACTCATATGTTGTTATCCGATTTTCATTTGTTTTCAAACTATAGCGTCATTATATAAAACAACATTTTCTATATTTGAATGGTTTCATTTATAGCATTATTTTAATAAATGCACCATTAACCTCGAAACACATTCGTCTGCGAAGGGCTCTCGATACTTTTCTGATTGATTCGTGCTTTGCTTTAATAAGCAATGCCGTATTTCGAATGCGTCGACTTAGAGCATCCCGAGTGTCAACTTTAACTTGAATACCTCGTTCTTGAACCAGCCCCACAAATAATAGTTCAATGCTGTGAGGTTTTGAGATCTTGGAGGCCAACTAATAGACTACAGCGGCCAATCCATAGTCCGAGAAATTCTTGAACTGAATATTGGTTAACCTTATTTAAATATTCTAATTACCCTATAGTTTGAAAACAAATGAGAATCGGATAACAACATATGAGTTTTTTGGAATTATTTCGACCTGCAGAATACACACCTGAAGTTTGGTCAGTTCCTCCCGACTCACCCTGTATATATAAGAAAGATATGAATATTGAGGGATCGGTTAAATACATGGAGGGTTGTGTCCAATAAATCTTATCCATATATATATATATATATATATATATATATATATATTTTAGAATAAATCTATAATGAGAGTGTGTCTATGTTATTAGAAAAGAAACATCAATAGATTCATGAATCATATTATATTTATGAAATGTTTTACATGGGTAAGCAGACTTACCACTCGCCTTTTAGATTGTTTTTAATAATTGTTGCTCGTAATTTTCTACCTGCTGCCAATTCTCAGTTGATTCTCATTATGTTTTCTTTATTGTCAATCAGAGGCGCATATATTCCAGAAACAGCCAGTCCTATGTCGTCACCATCATTATCTGGTTCAGGACCATTATCTCCGATACAAAGATTATGAAGCATGAAGCCCAACACAAGCATTGATAATTTTACTTGCAGTCTCTTCAGCATAGTGTAGAAATCTGTGTTCAAGCAGAGAAGGAAGTCTCATTTTGAGGACCCCATTATATCTCCCAATTAAATTTCTGATTGTTTTGCGATATTTATTGTATAAATATTCCGAAGTACCTTCTTGTCAAAGATCTACACAAACACAGAAAAATCAAACGATATCACGAAAACGAATGAAACAAAGCGTTCGCTGTAAACACTCGCTTTGAGAACGTATGCGAACGGATAGTCACGAGTCAAGACTACCAAAGCGTGAACACTGAAAGTTCGCATTAAAAGTTCACTTGTCGAGAATGCGGACCCAGGCAGTTTGCATCTAGTGGATCTTTGTTATCATCATACAGACATACAGAGGCATATGATCAACATGATCAAATTGTACATCGGCAATGGATCTTTTTTCGCCTGTTGACATTTTTTGATGATGTTCGTGTATCACCAGCTGAGCTGGGTTTTCCTCTTTTTCTAAGATTTTCAATAAGACTTCCTGCTGTTATGAGACATATGGTTACTTCGAAGCATACATGGAGGAAATCCATTATTTTATTCCTGGGAATATTTCTTGGGTGACAGTATCTTTTATATCCCGGCCATGAATTTACCAAAGCAAAATGTATTATGTGCATGATTAATCGTAAAGTCCATTCTCGTGATTTCATGAAAATTCTATAAGTGCTAATCATTTGGTCCAATATGTCAACCCCTCCCATTGACTGATTACATTTTGCAATTAGTTTAGGCCTTCAAGTATTTAGTAGATTTCTTATCCCACCTTCTAGCGATATATTCTTTTCCTTTTCCTAAGTTTTGTGTAACCATTTTACCATTGAAATATTATCTGCACTCCTGACTTCATCAGTAAAACCTCTTTTTTCTCTTTTTATCTCTTTGTCAGATAATAAGGGTGGATTTTGAAACTGATTAAGTCTCACAGTACATGCTGCCCATATTTTTTTTTCAGGCAGAGGCTTCAAAACATCGAAGGAAGAGAAGTAGTTATCGGTAGTTTATGGTTATTTGATGGAATTCTATTCGCAAAATGTAAAACAACACTACCACCTAGTCCATATTAGTTTAGATTTTGTTCATCTAAAGCCGTCTCTTTCCCTTGGTAAAAATAAATTCGTAAGCCATTCCACTTTTTCCACACAAGCAATAATTTTGTATGCCACAAGGAAATAGTTTTCCTTTTTCATATTGCTTGATATTGAGATTACCAGTAAATGGAATCATTTGCTCGTCGATGCAGTGGTCCTCCTCTAGAATGAGTTGGGAACATCGTCTTCTAACATTATAGATAATGTTAGAACAAAAGTCGAACTTTATAAAACTTGTCTTTGCAATTTGCAAGATAACGAAGCAGATCAACGAAATGCAAACATGTTCGTAGTTGGAAAAACCTGTCCCTTGACATATTTTCTAGAAGCAGACCGATATCAAGCGTCGCATCCCAATATAATCTGAGCTTTGAAAACTTGTTCAGGGAGCCGATGGCAATATGAAGTGCCATAAGAGTTTTCATTTCGTATTCATTAGTAAGTTTGAAAGAAGGTATTGCTTTTTGAAGAGCATACATATTGGTGTACTGTCATCCCTATACAGGGCGTTCTACAAGCTCTATGACAAACTTTGACAGATGTTCAAAAGAAGCACAGCTATCTTCTATCAAAGTTTGTCATAGAGCTTGTAGAACACCCTGTATATCGTGAAAAATACTTCAATGGCGAATCTAAACTTGGTGGCGGAATGTCATCATTTGAATCTTGCAAAAATGTTGTATCTGGTGTAATAATAGCCTCACGCCTCCAAACAGTTGTTGACAATAATTGTCGTATTCCATATTAGATGTACATGAGAAATGCAACGCGGTCCCAAAGCGTGAAAGCGAACAAGATAATAGGAATAATCAATAATTAATATTATGTACACTATAGTGTACTATAGGTCTGCAAGGGCTAAGTTTAATATAATATTCACATTTTCAAGGAATGAAGAAATTATAAATATTATAATCATGAGCAGTCAGTGTGCTAGAAATCAACAAGTAAGGTACCTACTGAGAGATTCTTCTGAAAATATCTTGAGTTTGGGAAAAATTTGTCATCATTTGGGTTATTCTACCGACCCAACGTCTTGAAATATTCCCTTCATTCATAACAGATTGAACTCATCAATAGTTATAAGTTCCTTCAAACAGGGGTATCGCTTAGAATTTTTATCTTTATTACTTTATTGCATTTCACCACCTGTGGATTATGACCTTATAGATCCCTATTGCAGCTGCAGACTTGCCCCAAGAGTTACGAACATAAAGACGAAACTAGGACTCTATGGATTTATGGAAGGTCTTGTAGCTTGAAGTTTTGTATTCTTTTATGAAATGTGAATGTAATAAACCAAAAACTCAGAATATTTTCATTTTCTCTATTGATGAGATCGTCGACGTACCTTCATTCTTTCACCTATTAAGTATCTCTTCATTAAATTCACGTTTGAATACGGTCTGAAAACTTCAATATATTCGAAGTAGTTCATGCGATAAAATAAAAAACAAACACCTTATCAATATAAAAGAAGAAATAAAAACTTTTTAAGTAACTATGAATTTCAAAATATATTCAGTTCAGATGCATTTATTATGAACCACGTTATAAGTGCATATGAAGCAGAAGAAGAGAAGGAAAGAAGGGTTTTTCTTGTATATAGCTAGAATATGGATTGTATATAAATCAAATATTAAAAACTACTTACCCAAAGAACCATACCGCGAAGAAAATAGAGGGAAGAAATATCAAATATTCAGTAGAAAGCAACCGGGATGACTTTGTGGATGTGCAATTAGATGGAATGTTGCCAAAAATAAGTTTTGAACTATCATTATATATATGAAAATAACAGAGATGAATATCTCTGGCACAATTTTTGTTGCTAGGAAACTTTTAATAATGACATTTTCCCCACGTTGTATTTTTTGACCACAAAACATAAAACTGGCTCTCCTCAGTCCTCTGCAAGGGCGGTCCTAGCCGTTATGGGTTTACAGTTTTCTGATCGGAAACAAGTGTATTTGCACAAAGAGTTCATTATAAGCAATGTAATTTCAAGATTTGGGGGGGCGGAATTACCCCCCTGACCCCGCCTCTGGGACCGCCCATGGTCCTTTGAGACCTATTCTGGGCTTTTTGAGATTGCCAATACATGAACTTATGCAAATTTATATTAATTTTTATATTTCTTCTAAATATTACATCAGTTAATCTTTTAACTTCTTCAGTTCCGGTTTCGAAATGCTAGACCTGGAAAATAGTTAAAGAGAATTTTCTCGGGAAAATTTACACTTTTGGAATCAAAAAGACTCAGAATTCAATGAAGAATCTATTTATGCAATAAAACATTTGAAAAACGAGAGTTGATGACACTTCCGGAAAAATCGGAAGTCTAGAACCTTACTCTTGTAAAGATTGATCTTATGGTTTTATCATTTTTTATTGCTATTTTGAACTTATCAATAGGAATTAGGCTTTTGATTCTATTTGTGAGATGTTCTTCATATGGTATAATTAAGTATTGTTTCTTTTTTTGGGTAGAACTGAACATTAATGATCATCAACCAGATCCGGACATTTCTTTAACATAAGGAACTCCATAGAAACAATACTTAATTATACCATATGAAGAACATCTCACAAATAGAATCAAAAGTCTAATTCCTATTGACAAGTTCAAAATAGCAACAAAAAAATGTGAAAACCATAAGATCAATCTTTACAAGAGTAAAAGATTCGATCAATGATTTGAATAAATCTGATGTGGTATATAAAATTAATTGTATTGATTGTGATAAATGCTACATTGGACAAACGAAGACAAAACTAAAACAGAGGATCGCTCTTCATAAGAGTAACATAAGAACATACAAAGATACATGTGCATTATCAATACATGCTAATTCTGAACATCACCAACCTGATTTAAAAAATGTAAAAATATTAGACACAGAAAAAAATGACAGGAAAAGAACATTTATTGAGATGTTCAGAATATGGCAATACGATAATTCTATGAATTTTAAAAAAGATATTAATAGACTCAGTTCAATGTATTCATATCTGATGGACATCGATTCAATCAGAAACAAACCACCAGATCAAGTCATTGAGAGAGGTTTATCAAACACCATTACATAGGATCATACCCTTTGAATTTTTGTGATTCGATTATTTCAAATAATTTTCTTTCATAATGTCATATTGAAATTTCATTAACGTCTAAATTCAATTCACTTATGATTTGTCTGTAAATTAACCCCATCATTCTGAATTTTTCATGAATTTTCTACACCATCTTTGAAATTCAACCTCAAATTCGTGAGTAAGATCCTTGTTACCTTGTCTTTATATTTATCCATTGTATTTATTCAGTTCTCCTGATGAAGGGACAATAAATTTCTCGAAAACTCGAGTAAAGAAAAAAGAGTACGATTTGATTCAACTGTTGCTATTCTCAATAATAATTAAGAACCTGTATCTGAATATTCAGCAATAATACCTTCAATGTATATATAGATATATATATATATATATATATATATATATATATATATATATATATAATTCAAGTCTTGAGTCCTAAATCAGGTGCGCACGCATCTGCGACTACGCTCTTGAAATAAAAACATCTTTACGGCAGTCTCTTCATGACTTTTTACCGGTGCTATCGAAATTTCAGTGCTACTTCAAATTCCAGAGCAATAAAAAAAACAAAATTTTCATATTTTCATTGTGTGCTAGTCTTTTCTTAGACAATTTCAAGAATATAAAGGTGTCTCATAATTAGACCGACAAACTTCTACACTGAGAGAAGTATTCACTTGATATTATCGATCATGCGTTAAAGTTAATAAATCATTTATTGGCCAAATGGACAAACAAATATTTCTTTCATGGAAATAATGAATTTATTTAAGTTTTCGCAAATCACCTTCACTCAATATTATATCACGTTTATTTATGAATAATAACATTCAATAATACCGAATAAAGACGCATTACACTGAAATAAATATATTTAGTAATAATTAACAAACTGCATGAATTATGAATGAATGTTAACGTCTGATAGCAAAATTGAAAATTAATGGCTTTGCAGACGGAATTGAATTCTGGAATAAGGACCAGTCCGTGCAGGATTTGAACCTGCGACCCTCAAAATACTAGTCCAATGCGCTAACCAACTGTGCCATTGGGAAGGTTGAAGGTTCCATCTGATCTTCGGTTGGCGACTCTCCCAGAATTCGATGTTAGTTTGTTAGTTTTAATTCTTCGTGAACTATGACGCTCGTGAAGAATTCTTTGGGGAGTTAGGGTTGATCATCGATGATTCGATTTTTACCTTTCATCCGATTGCGTCATTCGCGATTTATCGGCAGGAGTCGGGTAGTTGAATCTACCGACCACCGAACAATGTTAACTAGCCAAGATGACTGAAACATGTCAAATGCGGTTTGTTCATTGTTAATAAATCCTGTATTTTGAGTAAACATATCGTGGAGTGGTGGAAGTTTAGAATCATTTAGTAATAGAAACCAAAGTTCGTTTATTACCAAATGCCAAATGAACATATGTTTTCAATTAATATATCTTATATTAGAAGAGAACTGCAGTTTAAATGAAATACATCATACCCAAATATATAACATATTAACAAATACCGTGTAAATAAATATTTCGTTATATATGAATGAATTCTTTCAGAGGCAAGATCTGTTAGTTAATAAATAAATTAAAGATTAATAAGTGGATTTGTCTGTTAATGAATAATCTCGAAATAAATACTTTATTGATAAAAACAAATTTATTTCTCTCAGTGTAGTAGATGTTCTAAAGACTCTAGACAATATTTGAGATCCTTTCGACTAAAATCATACAATGAAAAAATGTTCGTTAAGGACCTAGAGCCATGTGAAGATGATTTCTAGGGAACACTCATTGTCACATATCTCCAAAACGGCGTCATCTGAAGTGTTGAAATTCAAAACATTGGGTAATATCGAAAATACGCATCGGATAGTTCGAGTGCATTTTTTTCATCTCAATCATAAGCGTATGATTTTGGGAGGGCGAAGGGTATTTTTAGTGACAACTTTCAGTTTTTAATCAAACTCCTAAACATAAATTTTTTTTTAAAAAAAGGTGCTATTGTGTGAAATCGCCCGGTGGCACTAGTTTTGAGAAAAATCGATTCGAAATTTTTACTTCGTTCAAACGTTCACTACTAGATTCTTGTTATGTGAAGAATCATAATATGGGTTAAATATCAATTTCTTCTACTCGATTTCAATAATTTTATATTATAATAAATTTTATAGAATAGTTAATTGATTAGGTCATCTCCAGAGGGCGCTAATTCCTTGACGAAGCATTTTTGCAATAGGAGGAGTGTTTCTAAAAACTTTTTGTTTCTTTTACATTTTGTCCACATAATGAAAAATGATTGTAATAACAATATCTCAGTTACCACGGAAATTATGGAGAACCTGCCTGAATATTGTTGACCGAGAAGTAGTTTTTTCGTATTTTTCGACATACCGGGTTTTCCAGTATACATGTTCCAATGGATCATCTCAGCCATTTAAGAAAAAAAAATTTAAAGTTTCATGTTCTTCAATTCATTCAAGGAACCTTAATTTGAAAAAAGCAATAGTTGGAAATTTTTTTTGCCACTGTTGATTTCTACTCAGAATGACCCCCAAGTTCAAATCGAAAAAACTGCAGGTTCAGATTTTCCATATTAACCCTTTCAATAATTTTCTACATCGAATCAAATGTAAAATACGAAGTGTGATACATCGTTGAAAAGGTTATTTTGGGCAGAAATGAAAAATTGCAAAACATATTCAGGATGCTATTCGAAAAAAGAGTAATTTCCGGTCAAACCGCTTCCTTGAACGAATTTAAATTTTCAAATTTGTATATGTCGAAATGGCTGAGGTTATCCATTATAGGTACTGGGATACCCCGTAGTATTTCATAATATATACATATTTTCGAAATTGTCTAAGAGAAGAAAAATATCATGGCACACTATGGTTTCCATTTGAAATTTTTTTTTTATTTCTTTAAAATTTTGAAGCAGATTTGAAATTTTGATAGCTCTGGTAAAAAGTAGTGGAAAATCTGCCCTTAAGATATTTTTATTTCGAGAGCGTAATCACAATACTGCGGAAATTGAAGCGAATTATGATAATTGCTCAAATACCAAAATCACCTACGGAAACTAGACACAGAAGCGTTTTGCAGCATTTCATGTTTCTCGAAAAAAAACAACTATACCTATATTACCTTTTTCAATCTCTTGAGATGTAGTACTAAATATTCGAAATCTGACCAGCCTGTACTTTAGAAATCAAGAGTATATGTATCGGCATGTTTTTCGTATTCCTTGTCTATTGCAAATCATAGTTAGGTTAGGAAAAATACCTATTTTATTCATTATAATATTGTATAGTTACAGAATAATAAATTTAAATTTGCTTCTTTATCTTTCATATCGCTAGTAAATGATTGCGGTTTGGAAAAAGAATAGAGAAAATCCGCAAATCCCCATTGGTTCTTGGGGGAATAAACCAATTGTCACATGGGAGAGAGTCTTGATAACAAGCGCCAAGAAGTGAGAAAATATCCTTTGGTATTTTATTTCATTTTAAACGTCTTGGATTACGCCAACTTTACGAGAAAACCTCTTGGGTTTATAAGTTTAACGTTACATGGAGGATTTACCTCGAAAGTTTTCTCTCGGGATTTCGGTCCTTGATTAAAACGGGGCTGCTTCTCCTGGAAGTTCTTTTATGGTGCTGTCCCAAAAAATTCCGATGAGTCGGTATAAATAAAAGATGTGATGTATGAGTTGGCTGTCAGATAAACCGGGAATGATGATTTATTGGAAGTAGTGCTTGATGAAAATTTCCCAACAACGTCAATAGTCTGAGCGTTGTGTTTTTGTTTCAATTGGTGAATGCATGATCGACCTAGAAATATCTCACCAATGTATTTTGAGGCATTTTCGAATTTCATAAAATGTTTATTTTACTGTCCGATTCCAGCTATGAACCTTGAAATAATAACGACGAAACAATGGTGATCAATTAGAGTGAATATGTTCAATAATTTAATAATCTTTTTTCTGATAACGCAGAAAGAGTTCACGCTTCATGAAAAAGCATACCATGAACAAAACATAAATACTGCCACAATTCGGAAATAGTTATTTTCCTAACAAGTGTGGAAAGAGATACTTCCTCGCACGCAACTGAGCTCCTATTACGACACGAATGCGAAGTTCGAAAACGAGCTAGTTTTCGAAAGCATGAGTGTTCGAATTGCCTTCTGCAACGAGTATTAGACGATATTTTCTCTATTTCAGTCAAGTTTCATGAAATATTTTCGAAATTCAAATAAAAATTCAGATTTGTGACTTTTGTATTTTATTTTGTCAGTTGGTGTAACTTATGAAATTTGACAGATTACGGCATTTGAATTGATTTGATTTAAAAATTGAGAGGATCTGAGGTCAGGACTGACAACCACAAAACGAAAAATATAACTGAAAACAATGCTACTACTTCAAGCACTACTTTGAGAACTGTAATGAACTCATTACGATACTGAAATAGAGAAAAGCACTTTTCGCACGAGTTGGGAACAAGTTGTTTTCGACAAGCGCTTATATGAGATCGATTTGAATTCAACACACATATAAAATTCGATTACTCATATCCATTCCTAATACAAATGAATGATATGAATGTCGAACGTAATGCTTCTACATGTCGTAACCATGGTACTTTCATCCTTGACGTTGGGTGCTTAGAGACATATCATAAATCAGTTTATTCTTTAATAAAAGTGTTAGGGAAAAACCCCTGCTATTCCTTTTCCGCACAGAAAGTGTATGAGAATGGATTAGCAGGTGTTTTTTCCGTACTGTTTGGAAATGTGACTCTTTACGAATTGAAATGCGTGCGGGAAAAGGGTTCAAAGCGTAAGCTTGTAGAAAAAACTGTGGACTGGCGGAGATCCAAACTGAGAGTTGAACACTGAGAGTGTGCTGTCATCTTGCATATTCATTCGAAATTGTTTCTAATTCATTTTTATTTCACAGTTAGAGAAAGCCAAAAAAAATTTCTGAAAAATGCAGAGGTGTCCCACAAAACATTCCAATAGATACTATTAAAATAATTCTTGAAGTTTTCTCAACCGTTATTATGCAATTGACTTCAATATTTTGAAATTCGATGAAAAAAGTTTCAAACAAAAGTTACTACTTTTTTTCATGAAAATTCTGAATCATTACATACTTATCTATTTTGAGAAATCAGGTTAACCTCGAAAAAATTTTTAAGTCAAGCTCAAGCTCAAGCTCCAAACAAAATGTTCATTTCAAACATAGTACATACGTAGTAAGTGATAACTTTTTATAAAGTTAAATGCCACACTTCTATATTATTTGATTGTTCGGAGAAAAATTGAAATTAATGAATTGAATTACTGTGAGAAGTATCTCATGAACTGTCAGAAGGTTATAATTTTCCGTTCCTTGCATGATTCAAATGAAGATATATCATATTCATTTACTGATTCGGCGATATGAATGTTTTGGCAATAATGAATGTGATAAATTTGCCAAACGTTCTTGAATTCAGCAACTGACTGAAAAAGCTAGTGTCAATGACAGGGGTGCTCAAATTTTGGTGCGTAACATGCAGCATTCTAATTTTCGAAATCTTGGTATGTGTACTCACCGCTTACAGGGAGGAGGTGGTTTGATACCATGTGATTCCATCTCTTTCTCCAATTGCTTACACCTCAAAATCGCTATGTCCAACTCTCTCTTCACCTTCCACAAGTGCGTGTCACAAATCGGATCCTTACATCTGTGGTTCTTCAGGATGTCCTGCGCCTCGTAGACAGCGCCTCGAAAAGTTAGGCTTTTGCCCATCGAAAGACTTATCAGAGCGCAGCAACCACCCCGATCCGTCTTGGCCAGGTGTTTTCTTATATACTTAAAATATACGTATTCTAATAGTAACAAAATGGCTGCTAAGAGTATACCAGCCATTAGCAGTAGAAAAGCTGATAAGAACTGTTCTAAGGCCAGAGGATCAGAACTTTTATGCTCTTGCTTTCCCGGTCTACATACCCCTGTCATCCAGTAACGTCTCAATCTTTCTAGGTCACCGTTTTCTCTGTAATCGAGAAGTCTTTTATTGAACATTTTGAGGTATTTCGAGTTACGAGGGAACGCTAGGCCATATCCGGTCATGGCGTACCAAGAACCCACAGTGAGCAATCTGCAGTCTTCATCCTGAGAAGTGAGATACTCAAGAACTGTTCCGTCGTAGATGAAGGCGTCAAGGTCTCCACTGAGTACATCTGCTACTCCTTCAAGAACTGTCGATTTGTTGAACTGCCTCATGTAGTTGTGCATGTCTTTGAAATATTTCGCTATGGTGGAATCTGTGTGTGACCAAGGTATCGTACCGAATTTGATGAGTGGTTTGTTGGAATACGGTCGACATAATCTGTTATCATCAATTCCTGAAAAAAAAATGAATTCTTCAGTTGAATTTATGAAAAAAATACAGGTAAAACTAACAGTTATATTTGTTTCGCAGTATTTGAAAATCCTCAGACCAGTAGGTATGATAAAGGTGATCGTGATTCCTATCTGGATTTCCAGACATTTTCAAAAAATAGAAAGGAATCAAATTCTTGAATGTACCTAATGTTCCCCTTTTCAACGAACCTGAGAAAGTTAGTATGAGTTATAGTGAATTGAACTAGCTGTATAATGTAGCTGGTTATATTCTGAACAGCATTATGAAAAACTACAAAAGTTGTGAAAAAATGTGTGAAAAATGTATAGGTTCTAGAAGAACTATCTTTAAATCTATCACAAAGTTCGTTAATTCAAAACGTTTCAAGAATAACACATTATTATTCTGTTCAGGACAAACCTTTCATTTCTTCATTGATATGGAAAGTATAATCACGAATTATTTGCCTGATTTAGCCCACCAGAAAATTCAGATTGTAAATCGTTTCAAACAAGTAATTTGACAGAAATCGAATTCATCACGTTTTCGTTGATGAGGAACACGCAGCCTAGTTTCTCTACACTTTCAGTACATAGAACAGACTGTGATTACTCGAGTTGCACGTATCCAAAAAAAATAGGGTGGCCAGCACAAGATATTTAGGTGTTTATATAGACCAACATATGAGTCTATAACATTTTTAAGAGAATTTATTATTTATTTTCGACCTCCACAAGATGACTAAGTCCTGTTCAGGTCAATGAGTTCAATATTTTAAACTTTATCGAAAGTCACAAATTCATAAAACAATAATTGTTGATGTTTCAACTTCAAGCGATATCACAAATTGAAGCATAATTTAACTTCTTTCTAAAAAGCGAATCAGTTATTTGTAATTCGAAATACAAAGTGTTTGATCCACCCCGAACACTTCAAATGAAGATTAATGAGTCCGGTCCTGGAATAATGAAACAATTGATATCTTTCTGACTCGACCTTAGCATGTGCCAATTACCTCCCAAGTTTCAATAATATCCGTCAAAAAGTGTTGATTTTATGAGGGTCTAAGTATTTCCATGAAGTTGGAAAATCGCCCTGTAGTTTTCTCTTTTGCAAGATACAACAAAGTTTGGATATATTATCGAAGTCGAAGATGCGCCAAAATTTTTTCATTTTCGTAAATGTCTATAAACGATCAAAACTTTTTCAATTTCGTGAATGTCGAAAAACTATTAAAACTCTTTCCGGTCTGTAATCGATAGGTTCTGTTGATTATACAGGGTGTTTCAAAAAATGGTGACCCCCTCATTAGGATAGATAGAAAACTGAAAAATATTATGGGTTTGTTCAGTAAAAAACTTTCGTAACGCCATCCGTATTCAAGATACATGGCGTTGAAAAAAGAAAAAAATATACACATTTTTTACGATTTTGCCAAAACTACTGGCAACATTGTAATGAAATTTTATACGAATATGTTTTGGAAGCTGTCTGACTAACATAGAGGGCGCTAGTTACACGGTTCGTACCAAGTTGTTTTGAACATAAACTTCTTTTGAGGTTTTATGCGATATTAAACATCGGATCGTTGACATTAAGAGAGTCTTCCGGGCTTATTGGCCGTGGTCTATTAGGAATTATTTCACCTAACGTTTCGCACACAATATCCGGTTGTGAAAGCCTGAAACTATCGAATCGTTTTCGGAATATGTTGATTTGAAAATTATGAAGTAACAGTTCGATGCTGGTATAAAATAATGATGAATGTATTAATTGAACAAAAAACCACAAGCAAATTAAAAAAAAAGTTATCAACATAAAATAGAATCAAAGTAGAGTAGGCGTTCAAAATGTCTTCCGTTTTCATGAATACACAAATAAAAAATATCCTTTTTTCTAAGGAATCCATTTATCTTCTTAATGGTTGGGAGTCACCCATGAGATCATTGAAGTGACAGTGAATTCTTTCCTTCAATTCTTGAGGTTAATTTTCCTCTATTGCATAAATTTTTTCTTCAAGGTACAACCAAACTGTTTAATTCAAGGGATTGAATACTCATGACCGAGGAGGCCAAAGAATCGGAGCTTCTGCACGTCTACCAACTCATCGATTTCGGTTACTCAACCGATTACGACACCTTCTGTCAATGTGGGGTAGACTTTATCAATACTTTATACCAGCATCGGTTATGACTTAATAATTTTCAAATCAAAATATTTCGAAAAAACAGTATAGAGTTTCATCAAGAGTACCTTGTTGGTGTAAAATTGAATTATGTTTAATATCGCTCAAAATTTAGCTCAATAAATCTAATATAAAAAGAGGTTTATGTTCAAAACAACTTGGTACGAACCGTGTAACTAGCGCCCTCTATGAGAGTCAGACATCAAAACACATTCATTCGTATAAAATTTCATTACAATGTTGCCAGTAGTTTCGGCAAAATCGTAAAGAATGTATATATTTTTTTCTTTTTCATCTTGAATATCTTGAATACGGATGGCGTTACGAATATTTTTTACTGAACAAACCCCTATTATTTTTCAGTTTTCTATCAATCCTAGAGAGGGGGTCACCTTTTTTCGAAACACCCTGTATTCATTTTTCGTCATCATTTTCGTAAATGTCTAAAAATGATTATGACATTTTCCAGTCCGTAATCGATCGGTTCTGTTGATAGTATTCATTTTTCGTCATCATTTTCTCACGAAGTATGTTTTTAGTTTTTCTATTTAGCTCCACAGATTCATAAATCTTGTTTTGCTCCTTCTCTTCCAGTGTGTTTTTGAATGCCATATGTTTGTCGAATATCAGATATATTTTTTAGCAGTCTTTAATTGTCTTTTGATTCTACTATTTCTTCATCGAACCCAATTTCTTGAGACTATGGTTCTACTCTCCCAATATTTCCTAAAATCCGAGAGATCGTCAATAACAGGTCCACTATGGGTTTACAAGTTAGATTTCGAGATCTTTAAGCGAACCTCATGTCACGAATCGGAACGAACAGCCTGTGTGAGACCATTTCATCATTATTGAATCATTGAAAATCTTAGAATGCTTTCCTTAACGATTTCGTCCCAACTTTTACCAAAAAAAAGCGCGGAAAAAAGGCGAACTACGCATCAAGGTTTGTGGTTCGACAAACAACGCACTGTGTAACCACTCCTTAAGGTTTACATTTTTACATATTCCGTTTTGAGTATTATAAAGTAGAACATGTTTTAGTTTCGCGTTATAGGAGGGAATTATTGGGGATTCAATAACGCCAGGCACTAATAAATCCTGGCCGAATTTGACATTTGAGCATGCGCAGAGGAACAAAAATACGTCCTGGAATTATTAAAGTTACTGCCTGTCACTATTTGTGGCTCCATTATTCCTGGTACAGCCATGACGTTATTCCTAACCTTGTATGTATATTTTCCTTCGAATATAGAATATTCCATAATCAAAGATATTTTCTCTGTTCCTAACCTAGGATAAGAGTAGCAGAGATAAGTTATCTGCATTCTGTACTGTGGATGTTGGTGTTGTAGTGAAGTGACCGGTTGCCGACGAAGGTTAGATGTGAAATGTCCCAATCAGTAAAGACTAAAAGGCTTCGGTTCACCTATAATGATGACCTAACCTTTTCAAAGGAAATCGTATCTGAGAATCCGTTCAGAGATCCCTCAGCCTGGGAAACTATTCAAAAACATTTGGAGATAATATTAAAGAAATCACCTTCTATTGAAACCCTGTAAAAACATTTGGAACTGCTTCTAGATGTTTTTATTAAAAAGGATAAGAACGACCCACTTCGCTAAGTCCCATTGTTATAAAAATATATAAGATTTTAGATTATTCTGATATTATTGCTATGTTCTTTCTATGTTGTAGTATTAAGTAAGTAATCTTCTTTATTTCAGATTTCTTATACAAATTCATACAAAAAAAAATGAAATGACGTCAAAACTACAAAATAAATCAAAACAAATTCTCCGACTCTAAATAATCCCTCAAAGAATATGGTTCCAATCTAACCAAACTGTCACAATTTTTCAAATGGTGCGGTAATTTATTATAAAACTTAATACACATATAGTACGGACCCTTTTCCATCATTGTTAACCTATGTTGAGGAAAAATCAGGTTTAGGGTTCGTTTATTATAATTATGATCACTACTGAATATAAAATAATCCCTATTTTTAAAAACAAATAGCAAACATTCATAAATATACAAACCATAAATAGTCAATAAATACAGAGTCTTAAATTTTCCCCTACAAGAATCCCTATATTTTAGTCCACAAATGTACCTGATTACCCTTTTTTGTGAAATGAAAACAGATTTTATTTCAGAATTTCCACCCCAGAAAATGATACCGTATCTCATGACACTCTCGAAGTTAGCATGATACAAAATCTTGACGGTTTCCTCATTCATATATCTAGCTACAGTTCTTATTCCGTAAGTTATGCTACTTAACTTCATACAAATGTAATTAATATGAGTACCCCAATTTAGAAATTCATCAATATGAATCCCTAAGAATTTCGTGCATGGCATGAAATAAACTTCTTTATTCTCCAGAAACAAACTTTCCGGAGGAGAATATCGCGACTGTTTCGTTCTGAACATTATCAAGTTAGTTTCTGATTGGTTTATTGTCAGTTTATTCATAGAAAACCAATCATTGATTCCAGTATAGGTGGTTTTTGTTTTTTCAATTGCTTCTGATGGATTTTTTCCTGTGATCAAAACGTTGGTATCATCCACGTAGTTAATAATGGAACATTCATTTAATGAAAAAGGAAGATCATTTATATATATATCACAAAAAGAAGAGGACCCACAATGCTGCCCTGTGCTATACCTACATCAATGGAATGTACGTTCGATTTGACTTCTTTATCACCTCCGTTAATAATCACTTGTTGTTTTCTATTACACAGATAGGATCGAATCCAATCATTAGCATTGTTTCTTATACCATACCTATGAAGCTTTGAGAGAAGTATTTTATGAGTGACACAGTCGTAAGCTTTACTCAAGTCAACAAATAGTCCCAGTGATAAGTTCTTGTTCTCTAAACTGTCCAAGATAGTACTAACAAAATTATAAATTGCAGAGTTTGTAGATCTGCCTTTCAAGTACCCATGTTGAAATTGGGAAAACAATTTATCAGTGTTCATAAAATTGAGCAATCTAGTAGTAATTACCAATTCAAAGATCTTATAGAATGAGGGTAATAAACTTATCGGTCTATAATTTCCAAGATCGAGTGGATCTCCTCTTTTAAACTGTGGAATTATCAAAGCGAATTTCAACTGATCTGGAAATATCGCATACTTCATCGAATTATTTATGATGTAACATAGTACATTCGACAATACACTTATTGAGTCTTTTACGATACTAACAGGTACATTATCATAACCACTGCAGTGTTTATTTTTTAAATGTTTAGATAATTCTATGAGCTCTTCTGCATTTATAGGTTTTAAAAACATTATCCGGAATATTATTGACATTATTTAGAGGGTTTAAATTCTAATGTATGTTTTAGGTCTGGCGTTGAAGAACCCTACTGCGAATTAGATGAATTATAATAATAATAATAATAGGCCTTTATTGAATATTTCAAAAAAAAAGATATTACAAAATCATCAGTAACAACTCACAGGCGGAGTTCAGATGGGTGTGAGCCCTCTGTTCTTCAACTCAAACTCGTGAGATATCTGTGCTAACTGCAACATATCAAGAAAGCCGAGCCAAAAAGAATGCAGGATTCAGTAAAGACAAACATTTAGAGCTTGGTAAGAAAGCTACGGAAATGTATGCTGGTAGAGAACTGGGGTCTGAACCAGATAATAATCAACCCTCTAGTCTCTAGTAAACCCCACTTCTATGATGAACATGATCACTGTGGTATGTAATTTGAACAATAGTTATCTGGGGGTGCTGAATGTTGGGTTATAATGCCTGTTATTATTTAAAATTTAGATTTGGGTGATAATGTTAACAAATGTGAGGTGACCATTATCGATGAGATTGTAATAGAGCAGCCATCTACCACAGCACCAGCATTACCAACATGTTTTGAAATTGAGAAAATCCCTCAAGGCCATATTCAACCCCAACAACAACCTCATCAATCTGGAAGTAGACGCAACATACTTAGTAAGTATTTAGGTATTGACAATTACTCCTATTTTTCTATAACTCCTCAAATGGTTTAGAGGACGGGTCCACACAAATTAAAATTGTTTACAACTGCTAATTGTTATTGAGATTGTGACTGAAATACCCTCGGAAATACCATAGAAAATGGAATAAAATATGAGATCTTGGAAAGATTGCAGATTATTTTTTTATAGTACATCCATTGGCCCATCAGTTTGAAATGTAATGTTTTCCCCTTTTCTTTTTGAATCTCTGTGCCGAGTGCAGGAACACAAAAAAATGTAACTTAATTATATTTTTTGAAATTTCTCAATAAATTTTTATTTTTAGCACCAGGCAGAAGAAGGCATAAGGAAATTTCTGGCCAAAGAAATTCTGGCCTGAATTACTTAGCAGAAAAGAAAAACAAACAAGAGAAAAGGAAATTAAAATGAAAGAACTTGAATTGGAAGACCGAAAACTAAAGTTGGAAGAGAGAAAAATTTCTTTGGCTGAGAGGCAGTTTAGTTTGGAAGAGGCGAAGTTTGAGTTGGATAGGAAGGAAAGACTAGAAAAAATAAAATTGCAAAACAATCAAAGCTACGGATTGCAATAAGAATTATCTTCAATATAAATGTTGTGTTTTCAAGTGACTACAGGGTTACTGAAACGAGGTGGGAGTTTAGTGAGTGTGAGCGCCACCTCGGCCAGTGAAACGTTGAAAAAGAAAAAAATTTACACCTTTTTTTTGCCGAAACTACTGGCAACAATGTAATGAAATTTCACACGAATATGTTTTGGAAGCTGATACATCTAATGAGTGTGTTTTGATGTCTGGCTCTCATAGAGGACGCTAGTTACACGGTTCGTATCAAGTTGTTTTGAACATAACTTTTTTTTATATAAGAATTATTGAGCTAAATTTTTGAATTTTTCAAACCTCATTTCATTTTCACACCGAAAAGGTACTCTTGATTAAACCATTTTCTGAATATTTTGATTAGAAAAATATGTTATAATCGATGCTGGTATAAAGTAATGATGAATGTATTAATTGAACAAAAAAATCACAAGAAAATCTAAAAGAAGGCTGAAAACATAAGAAAACTCAGAGTAGGTGTTCAAAATGTCCTCTGTTCTCACAAATAAACAAATCTATTTTTTTTATAAAAATCAAATAATCTTCTTAACGCTTGGGAGTCAGCTATGAGGTTATTGAAGTGACTTTGAATTCCGTCCTTCAATTCTTGAGGTGAATTTACCCCTGTTGCATCAATTTTTTCTTCAAGGTACGACCAAATTGTGTAATCTAAGGGATTGAAATCGCATGACCGAGGAGGCCAATGAATCGGAGCTTCTACACTTCTACCAATCCATCGATTCGGAAAATGGTTCCTTAACCGATTATGATACCTTCTACCAATGTGGCATGGGGCTCCATCGTGCTTTATAATAAGAAATAATAATAATTAAGTACTTTATCTATACTTTATAACACCATCGGTTATTGCTTCATAATTTTCAAACCAAAATATTCCGAAAACGGTGCACACTATCGAGTTCATGAAGAGCACCTTTTTGGTGGAAAATTGTATGATGTTTGCTATCGTTCCAAATTTAGCGCAATAAATTTAATATCGAAAAAGTTATACTCAAAACAACTTGGTATGAACCGTGTAACTAGCGCTCTCTATGACAGTCAGGCATCACAACACATCCATCAGTTTTATTAGCATCCAAAACATATTCGTCTAAAATTTCATCACAATGTTGCCAGTAGTTTCGGCAAAATCGTAAAAAATGTGTATATTTTTTTTCTTTTTCAACGCCCTGTATCTTGAATACGGATGGCTTCGCGAACATTTTTTACTGAACAAACCCCTATTATTTCTCAGTTTTCTATCTATCCTAGAGAGATAGTCACCTGTTTTTTTTAAACACCCTGTATAATCTGATTAAAACATTGAACTCACGTTTTTGAAACATCGTGAATTTTTCTCTCATTCTGGAATAAACTTACTAATTGTTCGTTTGTGAATAAGATTTTTAAAAATATTGATCAAAAGAAAGTGGGGGAAAGTATTTCATGAAATCATTTTCGGATTCATATATTCTTCACCTTATCATAGAGTCGATTTGTTTATGTGAATAAACATGTGTTTAAAACTGTTTCAAAACGTTTGAGAGAAAGGTGGGTTTGCGAGGAAGTTATCAATCACAAATCAAAACAACAACACGTCGTTCGACCTTGATATTATGAATGTTTAATAGGGGCTTAAGACTTCCATAAGCCGTGATAATTGGTGGCTTAGAATAAGAACAACTCATCGAGACCCAATCTTAAAAGTTTGAAATTTTGTTTTCACTCCCTGTATAACTGAAAGTGCTCAGGCTCCAAGAATATTTTACATCTGTAGATAAGTTCAAACAATAACATAATCCCAATTTTCAGATTTCAAATAGGTCCAGTTCTCCAGCAACGCCTAATAGGCCGTCGAACTAGGTACACCCTGTATATTACTCGGTATGTATTTAATAGGGACGTAGATAACTTTTTTACTCTTCATTCGACCTCAGAATAATGGATACTGGTCAAACACTGATACGGGTCGCCCAATAATAATGCAAGCTAAGCCTGTTATGTTGAAGTTATAAAATTCATACTTAAAACGAAATGGTAATGTCTGAACTGGGACAATTACATATTGTTGATTTTTTCCAAGTATTCTCTCTAAGGTTCTCAGTCAACGTTCAGAAAAATAAAATTTCTGTATTATTTGAATTATGTATTGCGTGTAGGTAAACGTTTCTTTATAATATTACGAATTGAAAACTTGAGTTTGATGAATTTGCAGGATGCAAGCGATATTTTATTCCCGTTCTTGTCTTTTGTTCAAAAACAAAACAATATTAGTTCCACTAGGAAAAAAGGTTTTGTTATGGTTTCAGTTTATATCTGATAGCACTTCTAGGAGTTGAGAAAGAATTTAATTTTTTATTTCGAATGATTCACTTCATCCCTGCAATGGTAAAAGTGAATATTCATCTATTTGTAAGGTGCGATTCACTTCACCGTGGAGTACGGGATGAAGTGGATCACACTGCAATCGGAAAAATTTCAAAAATGAAGCCGAAATTTTTATTAAATGAGGCAAACTAAAGTTTAATGAAATCTATATTCCAAACATCAGGTCGACCGCTCTAATATTTTGACTTTCCTTCCTAAAAAACTTCGATTTTTAATTCATCTCACATATTTAGTACCGAATTTGGTTCAAGTTGATATGTTGAAAGTTTTCGTGTAAATAATTACAGTATTTCCTTTGAGTAAGCGAAAATGTTGGAAATTTTCAACTTTTTGTCACGCATTCTTTCAGTAATAATTAATTAATCAATCAGTAAAAATTTCAGAGTTATTCACGACTTTGTTTGTTTAAACATATCTCCATAATGAAAACCAATGCTTGTTCACTTCAGATCTTCAACAAGCTCTCTGGGTAGTCTAGCGGCTTCTTCAACAGTCTATCAAATCAAATGAGTCAAATTGTGGCAGTCTTCTTTCAATAGAGATCAGATGATTAGTGGTAGCAGGTAGCAGTCTGGAGATGGGAACTTTCGTCTATAAATTGATAATGTCAAAAGATATGAGTGTATAATTTTATGAGTATCCACTCTCGGCAATTCGATGTTCGTTTTTGTTCAGATATCAATTGATGTTGAACATGATTTGTTGGTTTTAAACAAAGACTTTCATTTATATTTCCCAAGGCGTAATCAAACCTGCGTCAAACGGGAATATTCACCTCATATATGCACCTTCAGCAGTGCTATTTTTAAAAACGTCAGATTCACTTCTGTTATGAATTTCTTCCTTCGATTCCTCGGCATTTAGCACTGGCAAAAGATCAACATCGAGCTTGTCCAGTCGCTTGTTATCAACGCAAAACGGCGGTACTGGAGACGCTTTATGAAATTTCACGTTTGATTGCCTCAAATTGATGATTTTCCCATCGCAACCGTCGCATTATTACGGTCGCAATTTTTCGTTATCGCTTTCGGTTAAGGGCTCTGCACATTCGGTTTCCGCAATCAAGAATCAAGAACCTTAAATTTGCCACCGCAATCTGACTTCATTCGTTGCATTATTGCAGTCGCAATTTGACGGTACCTTGGTTTCGATCAAACAAGAGGTTGACGCTCCTATGCTTTTTTTACGGTACCTTGATTAAACTATATAGTAGAATATCCGAACCTACATCGATCTTCACCGAGCTGGTAATGCAATAAAACCTATTTCATGAATTGAAACCTATTTCATAATTATTTTCACATGTTAGATAATATATTTAAAAACGGTTGCCCAAAAAAATCCTGGAAGTATATATTGAATTATTTTTTCAAAATGATTTTTCACCACATTTTGCAACATCATGGTAATAAAAAAAATTTATACTGAACTATACAGGGTGATTCCAGAGGAGACCGTCAGATTTTAGGTGAAGTATACACTAGTCAAGGCAATTTCGAAACAATGTTTGGTTTATGGTTGGGGGCCTTTAATGAGAGTCTACAGGGTGATTTGTCCGATTCGACCGATTTTTCTTTTATTCATAACTTTGGTAAGGCTTGATCAATCTTGATGAAATTTTCAGTGTAGAACAATATGATTCTCTTCTTTCAATAATTCTAACACTTTCTCAAAAATACAGGGTGGGAATTATGATAAGTTCAGATTAAGTTTGCAGGTTGAAAAAACACCCTGTACATTCCGTTTTCAGAAATTTTCTACTTGCTTCAGATTCTACCATAAGTTTACATTACTGGAGCGTTTTTTTTGGCACACATCCAGTTTTCCTAGAAAATTTTTTCAAGGATGAACAATATCGTTATTTCGCTCCAAGGCAGTGAGGATATTCTGAACTGGAATGTAAACCGGTGTCGTCCAATGATACAAAGCTGTTCCTGAGTCCTAAAATAAATATTCGAAATTCATATTTAATCACCCATATTCTGATGTATAAAATCATTTAATCCAGAAAACATCTTTATACCTACCTACTTAAACCAAAAAATCTACAACTTATACAGAATAAACATTCGAAACATATCATGAACGGCAAAACTAAGGATTAACACAAAATTTACATAGAATGTTCGAAATGATTTCCCCTTTTTTGAATACATATTCGAGACCTTTTTATTGAGTTTCCAATTGACCTTCTAATGAGGGATTGATTTTGCTTCAAGATATTACATTCCTCGAAAATCCTTTCAACTAGGTGTTCTCTACTTCTAATTTTAACCTTATAAACTCTTGTTTTCAGATATCCCCACACAAAATAGTCTAAAGGGTTCAAATCAGGCGATCTTTGTGGCCAAGCAATAGGGCCTCCACGACCAATCCATCTGTTCGGATAAAATATATCCAGGTGATTTCTCACATTCAATGCAAAGTGAGGTGGTGCTCCGTCATGCTGAAAGTACATAGAGCGGATATGTACATTTTCCAATAGATTCGGTAAAATATTTTCCAAAAAAGTAAATTTCACCATTTAATCTTTCCGCAAAAATGCGAGGGCCAACTAAATTTCCGTCTATTGTTCCAAGCCAAATATTGGCAGAAAATCTGTGTTGTGTATTATGACTCTTCTTCAAAAGCGGGTTGCCTCTTGCCCATTCGTGGGAATTGTGGATATTAAAAATTCCATTCTTAGTGAACATAGCCTCGTCGCTGAATAGAATACGAAAAATAGTTCGTTGGTGACTAATAACCCAGCGACAAAATTGTAATCATTGGGGCAGATCTTGTGGCAACAGGTCTTGCAACTTTTGGTAGTGGTATGGGTGAAATTGTTCTTTTTTCAAAGTCTTGCTCACTTTGCTCTGCGAAATTCCTAATTCGGTACTAATTTAACGAGTACTAATAGGCGGTTCCTCCTCCACCCGTTCAACAATTTGAATCGAAATTTCATTTTGAGTAGGCCTATCAATGTGCTCTGCCTTACTAGGATATTGCCCATGTTCTTTAGAATAATGGAATACTCGTCCGAAAGTACATTTATTTGGTTGACGTCGGTTGGGAAATCTTCTATGGTATTCCATTTTGGCTTCATTTCCATTTCGGTTACAAAAACCATAAACAAAAATCATATCCGCATATTCCGCATGAGTAAATAATTCAAGCATGTTGAAATACACTTCTTGTGACAGATTATTTATTAAATATTCTAATTCTGTGGTTCACTGTGATGGTAACCATGGATCTTAAAGAACTTGATTTAAATAGAGATTTAATTTTCATGGAGAATTTTCAATTTCATTAAAACTATTTATCATACATTCGTGATTCAATATTTTACACCATAAAGCCATAAGTGAGTACATTTTTGAACGAAACTACTATGTTTTAGGAATATTCGCTTCATAGAAAACCGGAAGTGTGCCGAAAATCACCTGAATAATGACTCAATTTTATTAATCCATAATTTTGCTTTTCATATGTTTCGAACGTTTATTCTGTATTTGTAGTAGTAGTATGTAGATTTTTTTGGTTCACGTACGTATAAAGAAATTTTTTGAATCAAATGATTTTATACATCTGAATATGAGCGATCAAAAATCAATTTCGAATTTGGAATATTTATTTTAGGACTCAGGAAGAGCTTTGTATTATTGGACGATACAGCTTTACCATCTAGTTCAGAATATTCTCAATGCCTCGGAGCGAAAAAACGATATTGTTCATTTTTGAAAAATTTTTCTAGGAAAAATGGACGTGTGCTAAAAAAAATAAAAACGCTCCAGTAATGTAAACTTATGGTAGAATCTGAAGCAAGTAGAAAATTGCTGAAAACGGAATGTACAGGGTGTTTTTTCAACCTGCATACTTGATCTGAACTTATCATGATTCGCACCCTGTATTTTTGAAAAAGTGTTGGAATTTTTGAAAGAAGATAATCTTATTGTTCTACACTGAAAATTTCATCAAGATTGATCGAGCTATACCAAAGTTATGAATAAAAGAAAAATCGCTCGTATCGGACAAATCACCCTGTAGACTCTCATTAAAGGCCCCCAACCATAAACCAAACATTGTTTCGAAACTGCCTTGACTAGTGTATACTTCACCTAAAATCTGACGGTCTCCTTCGGAATCACCCTGTATATATATTCTTTTGATTAAGAGAGCTAAAATAATACAATACATATTGAAACAAAAAGGTACCTAGCTGAGGTTTGTGCAACACAGAAAAACCATACAGGTCTGCAGTATGATTTAATGAGGAAAGGGAAAAAACCTCAGCTGAAAAAAAAGCCTTACCCCGCCCGTGAAAAAAAAATTTCTTAAAATATTAAATATATATACTGGACTTACAGTATGAAACATATAGAATATGCGGGCATAGGGTTGTCTATTATTTACCTGGACAAAGTACTGGGTTGCCAGGTTTAAACAGGTATGTCGAAATCAGTAACTTCCTAAATCTTTACGTCGTCGAACCTGAAAGAGTGAAGTTTTCCATTTGCATTCTCTACGAGGGCTGTTACATTTTCTTTTCTACGTGTTGGATTATGTGCATTAGTCATATGTCTTTCGTTAGTCTAGTCTAGACTTTCGTTACGACTTATCAAGTTTATCAGTTTCGGAAAATGTCAGTACTGAAGATGCCATTCTGGAACTAATATAAAAACAGTTGTTGCGGCAATTAATAAGAATAGGAAGTCCTTGGCCATCTCCATCTTCCTGGATTTGGCCAAGGCAGTTGATACAGTCAATTTCGTAAGACTTGAAGCTGTTGGTGTGCTCCGATTTTTTTCGCAGTTATCTTCATGATAGGTTCCAGATAGTGAAGATTAGAAGACATATGAGTGACCCTTTTCCGGTTTCAATGGGCCACTGTGCTGGGGCCGATTTTATTTTTTGTCTATATTAACCTTTTGGCGGGTATGAGGATGGCGTTGAAATATCTTGAAGTTGAACTCGACCAGTATTTAAACTGGAAAGGGTTTTTAAATACTCTTAGGATTGTGGTCTTTAGAATTTATAAACTGGAATTTATATTGGATAGAAGGAAATTGTTGTTTTGGTTGCTTTGGTCGAGTCAGATATTGTGTGCTGGCTTGGGGAGGTTGCTACAAGAATGCCCTTGATCCTTTCGAGAAGATGCAAAATAATATTTTTATAATTGCTTTGAAGAAAGGGCGCCTCCACGAGACGAACTTACCTTACGAGTAATGTAATGTTTTCTCAATTAGAAATATTAATTTATACAGGTCAATACGCTAGACTAGATAAATTTTAGTTGTAAGCCGATATTCTCCCGGTCCAACAAGAAAAAAAAATCTCCCGGCGGTATTCCTTTGTAAAACAAATTTCGCTCAGAAGAATATCTTTTATTATGGCCCAAAATTCTATAGCTTCCTGCCAGGAAACATTTTGAATCAAAAAATATTATCGTCCTTCAGGAAGCTGTCGAAGAGGTACATTTTATTACATACGAAAGAATTGTTTTAGATATTTGATACCTAGTTGAGTGGGTTTCTCGATTTTTATTAGTTTCATGTATTCATGTTGTTGAAGTACAAGTCAGTTTGGCGTAAAGTAGAAATAATTTGCACATGTAACTTGGGTTTTGGTAGTTTTGGCGATCACACACGAGCGCGAGCTCAGATGACGAGTTGTTGGGGCTCGGGAAAGCGAGCTGAATTTAATTTCGAAATTCTCATGTGAAATGAATTGACTGTGTTAATTCAATAATGAGGAAATAAAATAAATTATCTTATTTGTGTTACAGAAAATAGTTACAATGCAAAGGTCACTAAACGATATTTACAGAAACATTCCATTAATTTCGATGAGAATCCAATGAAATTGAGAAAATAATGTGAAATACTCGTACTGAACACTCGTTCTTACTCTTGTTTATACAGTCGTTTTCGAACTTTGAACTCGTCGAAGAATAGAACTGCCAACGGCGGAATTTTATTCATATCGGGAGCCTTGAATGACATGAAAATTGTTGAATAGGCAGATTTGAAAGGCTTGCACAAAGGAAAACAACTTAACAAACAAATTCAGGCTCCGGCTAGATGTCGAAAACATAAATTAAGACAGATCTAGAAACAATAAAGATAACGACTGTTATGAAAACCATCAAAAGGTGCGCCCGCAAACATGCTAGTCGGCACGTGCTTATCGGCACTGCCTTCTTTGCAATTTCTTCACTTGTCTTGGATTCTAGAAGCGGCTTCTCTGATATTTTACAAACAATTTTCCCACTTCAAATTGTCCAACTAATATTTTTATCATTGACGTGTGTGTTTTGAGACTCGAAAGCTAATATCGATTAAATCGAAAATCCCAGGGCACGTGTCTACAGCCTAGCTAGAAGACCCAGTGATCAAAACGGCCCGAAAAATATGTGCAAAGACTTTGAAGTCGACCCAACATTTTTTGATTTTTAGATTTCGGTGCTTGAGATAAACCACATGTTCGAATGGGACATTGAAGCACTTTCCGAAAAAATTGGATACATCAGCTGAACTAGATTGTGAACTATAATACTAATTGTGCCCTACGAATTTTTCTCGAAAATCTAGAATAAAAAAACGATAGACCAGGTCTCTTTTGCTTTTCTTTTGAATAAAAAGTGAAAGAGATTGTAATTAATAATATCGAATCAAGTTATATCGCCGCAAATATGAGTATATTATCTCCGATCTGTTGAAGATCATGAGATGATCACAGTAAATAATAAAAAATCATAGTGTTGTTAAAATATTTCTTTGGGAAAGGAATATGATTTATGCTCAATCAATATAAATGATATTTAATATTCGTATATCTGTCTTGTCATCTTTTGAATTTATCTGCACTCCAGTAGATAATGAGAATTAATCGTCGTACAGTTCTTGACAAGAATGAATATGAACACTGGATGAACCTTGGATATTCAGATTCATATGGAAAATATCTGAAATTCTCTTGAACTTTACTGTTGAGTGTTAAGGTACACAAAGAATCTTTCGTGAATGCAGGCATTTACTCACTGTCGTCAATGCAGGGGGGGGGTAATGGGTGTAATTACCCAATTTTTGAAAAACGAAATTGTATGAACATGTTATTTTGCTTCATTTTTTCCAACACTTCGAATTTGAGTTGAATAGACATGCATATTTCGTATTTCTATGAATTATCAATGATAAACTTTTTATTAATGAAAGAGCCCACCTAAAATTGCAATTTATTATTTTTCATATAAATCCAAAATTACAGTGTTTTCCGTTCGAGGTTTGTCAAATCCCATCTCATCAACTGTTGAGGTGGTTTACTCACATAACTTGTGAGTAAAATTTCACCTAACCAGTTACGAGTTAAAAAGGGCTCCAAAAACTTTGCAGATCCACTACATTGTTATTGAAGTTTTACCCCAAAAATACAAAAAATTTGTGTGTTTCTGAATTCTGACAATGATCTCTGAAATATTTCTCAGAATGGTGGTTTTGAACATTTTAGTAAATGCAAGGGCGTCGCTAGAATTTTTTCTAGGGGGGGTAAAAAAATAATGATATATTATATTGTCTTGATATGTTCCTATTTAATGATTGTATGTATTTACGAAAGTAAATATAATAATTATAATAATTATATAAACTTGGCAAATAAGCCATTGCACTATCAAGAACGATATATGCGTAATATGAGTCATAGAAAAAAAAAAAAAAATCGTGTTACTACAATGAATAGATAAGTGCAATAATATACAGGGCGTGCCATTTGAAATAACAAACTAGTTACTACTTTTTGACATAAGCGGCAACACCGCAGCACTGAAAATATTTTAGGACTATATCTACGATTTTATCTAACCGGTCCAAGAATTCAAGATAGCGCCCTCTCCCTCTAAGGTTGGAAGGTGCGATATGAAAAAATGAAATCTTTAAAAATGTACTCGTATATTTACACTACTGAAATAAATTGAAGGATCAAATTAAAATCCGAATTTTTTGAACAATTTTTAAGAGGAATGGTCCTACAAGAAAAAGCAAGCACCTCAATTCAGTTTCGAAATATAATTGTGTAAGGGTTGCTTGCTACTACGCTAAATTTGGAACGAATTCAATCTCTAAGTGCTAAATCGAATGCGTGCGTATCGCATTCATTATGCGTGCGCATCTGATTTAGAACTGAGAGCTCGAATTAGTGCCGAATTTAACGTAGTATCAAGCGGCCCTTACATTTGAAAGAAAAAAGCATAAGGATTGATATTTATATTGTCAATTTCTTGTTGAGTTATTTCCGGTGAGTTGCTGCTATAGCTATTTTCTTATCGATTCAATTAATATTTGTATATTTCAGCGTGGACAAGAACAAAATAATATTTGAAACGATCGAAAATGGGCAAATCAATTGAACACAACTTGTGTCATTATTGCCAATTCTCATTTTACCTTCATTCCGATGAAAAGGTCTGACAATATAGGGTTCTCGTATCAACGTTGATAAATGAATTTCCGGTTTGATTTACACATCATTTCCCTCTTTCATAGAATCGAGTTATTTCACGCATGCACAGGGTGTTTCTGAATTGATGCGAAAGATTTCAATGGGTGATTCTTTAGCAAAAATTAAGGAGGGTCTTTCATATAACTATTTGTTTAACACCCTTTTTTCTCCAAGTTACAGTCCCTTTTTTTAATGTGAAAAATGTTTGAAGTCATTATAAATAAATAATATAAGTCTACTTATACTGTTATGATTCTTTTTGCCATTGCGACTTGTCAGGACTTGTACTCAGTCTACCTATTACGATTCAGTATTTTGTTATCAGAATTAAAATATTCGGATGTGTTTTGTCTCATCCATGGTACTACACTATCAGGATATAGGATATTTAGTGATCAGAAGTGTGCTCTGAGAACTATCTTTCGCTTGAAAATTGGTGTAACATGTCGTGGTTTGTTCAAGAGTAATAACATCATAACTGCTGTAGGTTTATACAAAATATATAGATGTTTGATGTTTATACGCAGTCACTCTGAATATTTTAATCATCCCAAGAACTGTATTAACACCCGGAAGATACATCAGTTTATAGTTCCTAAATGTCGATTGACCTGACACAGCATCAAGTTGAGTTAATGTGTACTAAATTATTTGATCATTTACCCAAAATGTACCGTAAACTAAATATAAGTTTACAATTTAAAAATAAAAAAAAAATTTTTTTGAATTGAATGTGAGCCTTACCTATAGCATTTTAGTATAGTGACTTTTGTAAGAAGAAATTGCGATTTCTTTTGTTTTTCTTGTTGTGAAGTTCCTTTGTCTCTATTTGCCTCAATTTTTTTTTGTTGTCTAGCAGTAATTGTGAAATAAACTTTTTTTGAATTCGAATGTGAATTTGCTATAGGACTTTATTTCCATTTTTCGGTACAGGCTGTATTATTAGACTTTTCCATGAGTCAGGGAAATTCGTTCTCTGTCTGACATAGTTGACATCTTAAAGAAACGAATGCAACCTTTGTGAATACTATCCGTACACAATAGCAGAAATCTAATATACTCCGTTGCTTTCTCGGAAATGATAACTTGAGCACCCAGTTTGAAGTATAAAGCTGATCTCTGATAAAAGAGTTACAATTGTTGGGGATACCTGATACAATATCGTTACATTAACATGTACTCGCTTACACCTATTCCTATCCTCGCTGGAGTTTATTATTCGATCACAATTCTTCACACTTTCTTTTATCAAGGATAACGCCTCCCTTCTTGCTCTATTACCCTCTCGTGGTTGGCTGTTGTGGATTGATCAATCCAAGGATTGAAGTCACATTTTTGTTCTTTGTATATAGCTCAAAAAATTCGCATGCATATTCCACTAACTAACTAATTCTGAAAACGAGAGTTCCATTCGATATTCAATGCTACCAATGCAATTATCTAATGGTCATCCAATACAATCAAATAGTCGTTGAGTGGGCTAGTTGACTCTGCAAAACGTAGCGGTTTACTACCATATTATTTTCATAAAATTCCCATTTACCTAATACGTCTCACGAATGTAAATCAGACTGCCCAAGAATACTAGTACCGAAGAGCTTTCTGATCCAACTTAAGTTCTCCTTTCATTGAATTGATTATTTCCCAATTGAGTATGAAGACGCCTCGGAAGACGATCGCAAGAGAAAATCCAATCATTCCCCGAGGACTGTCTTTTCTTGGAATTAAAGGTTGAGAGTAAATGGATTTTCAAACATTGGTGTCACCCTCACTAAGCGGATGAGGTCTTTTCGGCCCACCCTTTTCTTGCTCCGAAAGCTGGTTAACACTTCCCATTCCCGCAGGGAAAGTAGTTGCTGGGATCGCAAAACCCAAAGGCAACAAATCATGAGAGGGATCGCAACTAGCCCGGGAGCGCCATTTCTTGCCTGTCGTAAACATCTTGGTCATTTCAGGTCAATTCCTGCGGAAAGCTTTTATTTGATGTGAATCGATATTATATTTAACACGAGATTCAAGATAGGTCTTGAAAATTGTATTATCTGATTGAAGTTCAACTCTTTCACTTGATGGATGTATGCGATACACTTCAACAGGTTGCAGAGGATCTAGAATAAATTTTTGAGATAACTCGGGAGCAGGACGGGAACTCTGTCCTCAACAGTGACTACTTGCACTGATCGAAGGAGTGCCACAGTAATGCTATTCATTCTCAAGATTCCGAATGGTCACATCGATTTTCCAGAGTTGTTATCCCTGGTATAATATATGTTCCAGGCTAACCAGACGTTGGTAATTGTTTAGCGTAGAATATAGAAAGACAAACTTTGGCTTAAACTCACCACTCATAAAAAGTCAAAAAGTCTGTAACTGTCTCAGCAGTAAAATCAGCTCTTTCAACATCTCCTTAAATTGTTTCAAATTTAAAATTAAAGATGTATCAAACCCCTTGAAGGAAAAAATGTTTTTGTTTTCTCTCAATTTTCCAATTTCTATATTTTTGTTGTAAGTATTAAATATTTTTCATATTTCTCTGGAAGTTTGTAATTAAGAGTACATTTATCATTGTTGACTATGGTTATTATTGTAAAAAACGTTGATATTGTATTGGACATGTTTGGCTGTTCGTTTTCCTTATTTTGCAATAAATAGAAAAAACCTTTTAAATTCTTTTTTAACTAGGGGGCATTTTCATTCTTACATAGGTGGCTCCTTTGAAGCGATTGACTGATACCATGTTGATAATACCTAAGATTTTGATTAATGAATTCATAAGATAAGGGTACAATTGATTATTTACAAAATGCGAAGAGAACCCTTCAGAAGATATGAGAAGATAGATGTTTTCATAGATTTTCAACAACCTGTCTGCTTAGAAGCCGAATATGAAAAGGAAATTCCGACTCCACATAAAACAAATTTTCTTAAATTTCCCTGATAAGATTAATTAATTATAATGGATAATTTCATTCCACAATATGGTCAAATATGCATTGAATTGCATTCAACTTACTTTTTAGAATTGGGTTCCTTGAATTTCGGGTGTTATTATGGAATGAAATGGTATGAAATTTTCATAATGAAAAAAAAATAAATAAAATATGTTAGTGGAAATTACAGTTCGTAGCAGATTCAATACATTACGAAAACCTTTATTCCAAAAATCATTTCATTTCCTGACATAAATTTAAAAATGATATTTTTTTATTGACTTCGAACAGCCTGCATCTTCTCATCCGAATCGGACAAAATGGGATAGAAGAAAAGTGACCTCAGAATTCTCTCGATTCATGAATTCATAAGATATTAATTATGAAACATTGATTTCAGATGTACAGAAATATTTGAAATGAGTCAGATTTATTTTCAGCACCCGAATTCAATGTTTCTGATTTATCAAGAATATTATTTTTCATCAGGTGGATATAAAAATATTGCGGCTTTCAAAATATCGCCATTCGAACATAAAACAGGACTTTACTCCTTTCAAATATCTATTCGATTTTTTTATCCCATACAAACCGAGTGATATTTCTCACCTGACACTGAAATTTCTTTTAGCTGATATAGAATGCGTATTGTAACAAACTTATGAAATATCAGCGAAACATTTGCCATACTAACGAAGATTTATGGGAGTTCACAATTTAAGCATTTTTTCATAAATCACCCTATATCTCTGAAATAAATATCCTCATGGGACATTCAAATCTCCAATCTCTATTCAGTTTGGGAGAGTCTATCTTCACTGAGCCGGTCTCCCTCGAGTCAACAGTCACCCTGTATTACATTAAAATTTTCTGTTCGAGTTTCGGTCGAATCTATTAGATTTAACGAGAAATGGAAAGATTATACCGATTTCTTTTCCTTAGAGCAGATGTATTTAGCTCTATCAGATTGTTGGTGGTATATATGAACCCACCAGCTCCTGTTGAATTTGGAAGGAAATTGATCTTCCGGAAACCGCACTGGCGATCGCTTTAGTTCCGCTTCGCTTTTAATCCCTTTATCGATGGGCTCTATTCATCTAAGACAGAAGAGGGACCTTCCTCGTTCAATCGGTTCCAGTAGGAGAAAAAGTCCGACTGTCTGTAATTGAGTTGGAATCGATGAAAAACGTCGTTTCTATAGACAGAGAGGCGATTCTTCATGAAATAAATGGAGCAATTATCTTTCAAATATATTGAGTTCAGTTTTTCATAGAACAAATCATGGGGCATTCCTTGTATTGTCGAGGATAAGTCGTATATTCTACGTGGATCACTTATCATGATTATTTCAAATTCAGTAAGATTAAGGTGAGTAATGAGTCTTAAACATACATATTCCTTTAAAAAGAAGAATAAAACGGTAAACAAAAAAATTCTTCGCCTTCACGGAGACCACACCGAAAACATAGATGAATTCAAAATAGTAATCATCGAAATGAATCCCATTTTCAATTCTCAGGCTCAGAGATCTTTCATCATGAGGTTGGAGAAATGATATTAGATTTTGTTACTGAGATGAGAGATACACCGGTTTTTGCCTTGTTTGGCACTATCAGTATCCCATACACCTCAGGGACAAAATCATTGGAGATGTGAAACTTCATTTTGACGCAATTGGATGCCTCTACTTTGTAATTTCTGCCCAGTACATCACACCTTATTGCTTTAAATATCGAAGTTTTTCATGAAGATTTTGTCCCTGAGGTGTATGGGATACTGATGATTGTAAACAAGGCTGAAACCGGTATATCTCTCATCTCAGTGACAAAATCTAATATCATTTCTCCAACCTCATGATAAAAGATCTCCGAGCCTGAGAATTGAAAATTGTATTCATTTCGATGATTACTATTTCGAATTCCTCTATGTTTCAAACATACATATTTCTATTATCGGAACCGTGAGAGATGATTTATACAAGAAAATGTTCTATTATATATTCAATATACAGGGTTATTATTTGACTTGTACATATACTTCAGCGATAGATTATTGAATTCGAAAGAAACACTTTTTCCTATAGCATATTTTCCGATTCAGTCTAGAAAACAAGATATAGCCATTGAAAATTTCATGATGAGGTTTGGCATTTCCTGTAACATGCCACTAAAGTTTTCTCGAGCATCAGATCTGGCTCTAAAATCATTGAAAAATGCTGAGGAATATTTTTCAGTTATTGTTTGATTACATTACATTTTTCTTGGTAGGTATATACTGAAAACAGGTTCATTATTCAATCAATGCAGTACCTAATTCACTCTGAAGGTTTCGGAACTTACGTAATGTATTACTTTTTTTGGCAAATATGAAAAATGGATTTCTATTAGATTCCCCGAGCTGATTGCTGAGTCAGGATTGTTTATCAGTTGAAATTTGAAATTGTGTCAAAATCACAATGCGATGCGATGACAAACCTACTAGCGCGCAGGTCTGGTTTCGCTGCACTTCGGAATACTGTAACTCTGGGATTTATTTGTGTTTTACTGTATCCTCACTTCAATCAACAAATATAACATGCTATAATCATAAAAACAAATAATAAAAGATATATTTCATTGAAATTTTTTACAAAAGGGCAGTACCATAGATAATTCAATCAACAAATATAACATGCTATAATCATAAAAACAAATAATAAAAGATATATTTCATTGAAATTTTTCACAAAAGGGCAGTACCATAGATAATTTGGTAGTGCTTTTAATCCAATGCATTGCGTATGGTACCATCCTATGAGGCAATTTCATTACCACATGAAATCAGGATTTTGTGATTCATCTTCTGATTTGCCAAACACAATTTCATGGGCAAGTCTTAATTTCTGGTGAAATATTTGCCTAATAATTCCGGCATTATCACTCTTTTATGAAATCGTTTGCTGATGCCAGATTTACAAAGCCAAAACTCTTCGTTTAATTTTATTTTTTCAGTAAGAAGTAACAAATCACAGTACTTTCTCTTCCTGATTGCCATCTGTTGTTGAACCTGAAAGTAGTATTCATGGTCCTTATTGAGAAAAGAATTCTTCGTTTTACAGCATTCCACTTAACATTTATCTCGCAATAAATATGAGCATTTCACCTCAACACATCATGTCCGCAACAGTTATAGGACAACAAACTGTCAGGGGAATTTCCGAAATAAGGATATTGAGTATTTATACATAAACCTACAGATCTCAAAGAAAAATTTTCATTACACATATATATTTTGTTCATGAGCATCTTGATTCCACGCATCCTTTTCATTAACTTTTCCCCAATCTGGTGCTTTGGATCTGAAAGTGTTGTTCATCGGATAGCAAATGACTTTCATAACAGATAACGAAGGTTTTGTCAGACTCGTCCTTGTTAGACGTTTAAAATTGGGAGAAGTTAGCCGACCAATATTTTGCTTGAATCAATTCTCAGAATTGCTTTGAGTTATAGTCATTTCTTGTACCTTCTCGCTATCTTCCGGAGACATCTGAATGTTTATTGTTTGGCAAAGACCATGAAGCTCTTCTATACTGTAATTATCATACTCCTCCTTGAAGAGCTGTGCAAATGGATTAATAAAATTCACTTCTATAATTTCATTTCTTCAGCTATTTTCGAGCAAAACGGTTTCACAACTCTCATAAGTACAGATTAGCTTTCAGCTTCTTTAATATCTTTGAGAAAATTTATCACCCATAACAAAAGAGATACTGCAATTTAGAATCATATTTGAATACTTTACTGAAGGTCATACTTTTCACTGGCTGATACTCGACCTTCTTTACAGTTTACAGTTCCACAAACAACGTACATCGGTGCATGATGTATTTCTTTTTGCTGTTTCGGTATACTATTTATAAAATATTACAGTTTTTTCACAAAAACCCAGAATATTTTGAAGGATTCAAGGCGTCACAAACTTATAATAGTCGTCATAATTTGTACATATATCCCAAACATAAGTTGTCTTCCACTGAGAAACAGTGCACATACTTATATGGCTATAAAATTGTTCAATTCACTTCCGAAAGATTTGAGACAGATACAGTGTTTCAATATATTCAGAAGAAGACTTTTTAATCTTTTAATAGAACGGGAGCCTTACAGAAGAGAATTTATTTCCTTTAGAAATTGATTTTTGTTTTTTTGGTTGCAGGCAATGTTGCATGTACTTCTTTGACTTGTTTTGTATTTCATTCAATCCTTTGTGCATGCATTTATATGTTTGTATATGAGTGAGAGAATGATTTTTCAGAATAGAGGATGTTATTATTATTATTATTATTACTCTACTGCATGAAGAAGAGCGCCAACATGGCAACAAACTTCACCTCACCCTGCCATACAAGTGCAATGAGCTTTAAAAATACTTCCGTCAATTTTGCAAATTATCCAAACTTTCAATGGTGTTTCATTCATTCGTTGTGAATGTTTAACCTGTAAATAGTTATTTTCCTATCAAGTGCAGAAAGATTTACTTTTCCGTACGAGATTACTGTTGCAATCGAGCACGGGAAAGATACTTTCTGCACAAGATAGGAACATTATTTTTTCTACGACCCCAAATTGAAAATATATATTTTATTTCAACATACAAAACATTCCATGAAAATCCATAATACACATGAATTCTACATGTAGTCACCATGGTACTCTTATCGTTGACGTTCGATGCATAGGGACATATCATAATTCAGTTTATTCTTTAATGAAAGTGTGCGGGAAAAACCCCTGCTAATACTTTTCCGCACTAATGCGGGAAAGTGACACTTTCTAAACTAAAATATGTACGGGAAAGTGGGTTAAAACGCACGGTCGTAGAAAAAAATTCATTCATTACGAATTGTCATTCATTTCTGCAAATAAGAACACAAACCTTTTCAACAACGCCAGTGCTATCATTAATTTTCAATGCACCACAACTGCAAACGAAACCAACCTCAAAGTACTTTGATGGATATAAGCTTCTGCGAGCTTGCAATTGTTCATCGGTATAAATATTAGTAGTCAGCACTAAATAAATGGCTATGTCGAAATTTCTCACAGGAGAAAAATCACATGGTTTCACTGAAGATCAAATGGATCCACGTTATTTATGATGGAAAGTTTTTGGCGATATCATCAATTTGTAATTTCAAGTAATAACTACTTATTTTATATAGTCTACACTAGATGTAGATAACGAAGGGCAGCAATGTGAACCTCGTGTGTGACCAGATTTTTGCAGTTGTACAAATAGAATTATTAAACTAGCTCCCATTGAAAAGTGCCCATTAACCCCTGACAAATTAGTGCACAAGTTCCACGCAGGGGCCTTTCTTCTATCACCTATTTAAAAAATGGAGTGATTCACTTGAAAGATGTAGACCTTAAGTCTATGTTGTTACATCCGCATCCGCATGAAAATCCGCATTGATTATTGCGGATGAGGATACGGAGGCAGAAGTCCAAATCTATGTGGAAGATCCGCATTTGCGAATATTGCGAATATTCGCAACCTGATGAATTCCACAACAAATAACGAATATCCTCGTGAATTATCAGAGGTCGAAGAAGTTAAAGTTATCTTTTAACAAAACCTTCATTTAAAGAAGAATCGACAATGACAAATGATAAAAAGTAATTTCGGCAGCAATGTCATGGTTTGCGTCATATAAAATTTTGCTTTATTTCAACCTTCGTATTTATACTTATAAATACTCACAGATTTTGAATGTTGGAAATTACGGTCATGTTTACTTTTGAAATTATAATTCTGAATTTGTGTTCGACATCTTTTCTGGGTCTCCCAATAGAAGGAAATTCTTGGTCATCCTTTTCACTGACATAAAACCTTCCTGATTGTCAAAACATGTAGCTCAAATGTATGTCATTCAGATTCAGATGCAACAATATTAATTTCCTTGCATCTAATATGCTCGATACAAGCTGATGGTTCTTTCAAAATATCAGTGTTTACTGTGTTTCCGCGTTTTGGGAAACACTTTCTTTATTTTTGCAGTTTGAACGAATGAGAGTTGGGAAATGGTTGTGGCAACATTATCGACATTCCATTTCTCACTTCTTTCTAGTAACAAAAACCTAAGAAAATTATTTCAATGGTCACCTGGCCGCTTATATGAAAGTGAATGAACTATGTATGTAGTTCCTAGATGCAATTTGAATATCATGCTCTAACTTCTCGAATGAAGTTGAGAACTCAGACAGCGTTACGTACTTGTATTCGCATGGCTGTAGGAAAAAATTTGGTTGAAATTCATCGCTTTTTCACGAAGTTGTTGGAGATGATTCAAACTTACCTGAAAATTCAAAAAATTCCTCCCTGGTTATCATGAAGGCCGCAAGGTTGGCAGTGTAGATGGCAAGAAACACAACAGCGAACATTGCCCATACGTTTGTCATGAAACGAGCAGTGAAGCCTCTCGGAGAATCAACGTGGACAGCCGCTTGGAAGAGTACAGCCCAAACTAGCCAGTAGGTGCGGAAGAGAGAAAAACGATGTGATGCAGAGGGTCCCTGAGGAAAAAATAAAAGATTGTTTATCTTATGGTTATTACGTTGGGGACTATTCTAGCGTTTGTATTAGGAAGGGTGAATTACTATCCCTGGCCGATAGAGAAAAAACTCGAGGGCTGACGCTAAAGAGATCTATTTTTACTTTCATCCTAATAAAATTGCAATCATTGTCCTTATGTGGGCTCAGCATGGTGAGGGCACAGGGGGTGTGCGCCACTGATAACTGTTATACAACAGTCGAAATCGGAGAATGTTTCAACGACCACCGCGTCAGATGCGTCAAGTTGGTGACTCACTAGTGGAATTTCGATATGAAAATATTTTGGGAATTTTGTGCCCATTTTGTGTCAATTTGTGCCGTATGCTACGAATTTTGTGCCCATTCTGTTTTCGAGATATTTCGAAATTCCAACATGAGTCACCAACTTGATGCTGTGACTCATATGTGGAATTTTGATATGAAAATATTTTGGGAATTTTGTGCCTATTTTGTGCCAATTTGTGCCGTAAGTTAAGAATTTTGTGCCCATTCAGTTTTCGAGATATTTCGAGTTTTCACTATGAGTCACCAACTTGACGCTGTGACTCATGTATGGAATTTTGAAAATTTTCTTTTTTCGATGAATTGTGCTCATTCAGTTTTCGAGATATTTCGAAATTCCAATATGAGTCACCAACTTGACGCTGTGACTCATATGTGGAATTTTGATATGAAAATATTTTAGGAATTTTGTGCCCATTTTGTGCCAATTTGTGCCGTAATTTAAGAATTTTGTGCCCATTCAGTTTTCGAGATATTTCGAGTTTTCACTATGAGTCACCAACCTGACGCTGTGACTCATGTATAGAATTTTGAAAATTTTCTTTTTTCGATTAATTGTGCTCATTTTGTGCCAATTTGTGCCGTATATTATGAATTTTGTGCCCATTCAGTTTTCGAGATATTTCGAGTTTTCTTTGAGTCGAGCGTCAAGTTGGTGACTCACATATATGGAATTTTAGAAATTTTTTTTTCGATAAATTGTGTCTATTTTGTGCCAGTTTGTGCCGTAAGTTACGAATTTTGTGCCCATTCAGTTTTCGAGATATTTGGAGTTTTCATTGTGATGTCACCAACTTGACGCTGTGACTCATGTATGGAATTTTTAAAATTTTCGTTTTTTCGATGTATTGTGCTCATTTTGTGCCAATTTGTGCCGTATATTATGAATTTTGTGCCCATTCGGTTTTCGAGATATTTCGAGTTTTCTTTGAGTCAAGCGTCAAGGATGGACATATATGGAATTTTAGAAATTTTTTTTTTCGATAAATTGTGTCTATTTTGTGCCAATTTGTGCCGTAAGTTACGAATTTTGTGCCCATTCAGTTTTCGAGATATTTGGAGTTTTCATTGTGATGTCACCAACTTGACGTTGGCGCCTTTGTATATGGTCCCAAGATTTGTTATCGCTAGTCATATTGTAAACTTATATTTTTACGATACCCGATTTTTCCAAAGCATTTGAAATTTTGAATATCGAGGACCAAGGTTCCAACAGATTTCTTTTACCAAGGAATCTCAGCAGCAACTTCGAGGTTTCTTCGCTTATGAGCTCGCTCCTTACCATCTATCTCTTTTCGATGAAAGTGGCATGCGAAAGAGCAAAAAATCTGTTTTTTCTGTTCTGTTCACTCCAACTGACGAGAATGTGACTTCAGGATATGTACAATATGTTATCGATGGTGGTCACTTGCTACATAAAGTTATATAGCGGAGTGGCGACGTGTACGGTGAAATTTGCAAAACATACATCAACTATATTCGGAAACATTATGGCGATCGTGTCACCGTTGTTTTTGACGGGTATCCAGACGACGTCACAGCCAGGGGTACGAAAACTGCAGAGCGTCTACGTCGAATGAAAACTCTCTCAGTTGATGTGTTTATAGACGAATCCATGCCATCAACAACAAGCCAACAGAAGTTTCTGTCAAACGACAAGAAATGTCAAAACTGCAACATAATGGACACAATGCTATACAGAGCAACGAAGATGCTGATACATTGATCGTTGCAACTGCTCTGAATCTATCTTCAGTCTACGAGAAAGTCGTCATTGTAGGAGAAGATGTCGCCTTGCTCGTTGTATTAACTGGCGCGGAAGAAATGAAACGCAATGTCTACTTTATGAAGCCCGGAAAGGGAAAGTCCTCGAAACATGTATATTCCAGTGACATTCTGAAAGACAAAACTTTGACCGTACATTCTGACGTGCCACGCGTTTACCGCATCTCTTGATTGACGTCCCTTGTTGCCAAACATGAAGACATCCGTCCAGCCCTCGACTGCTTCAAGATTGCCAACGCAGACCCAGTCATCATTGCCGATGCCGGAGAAAAAATCATGGCTAGAATGTATGGAGGGAAATCGCTCAAATGCTTGGACTACCTACGGTACGAAGGATTCGCACGTTCTATAACAAAGAGCAAATTCAACATTGCTGGATTACCACCTACCAAAGCAGCCGCAGACAACATTCGTATCGCGTTTACCATCAGGTCCAGCAGTGGATGGGTGAGTTGAGATCTAATTGAATCTTATTACCTAGAATAATGAAAACATACAATGCTTTGTCCCAAAGCACCAATATCGACGTATTTTCTGATTCTACTTCGATGATTCGGTCAGCTCTCTTCGCGTATTTTCGTCGTTGCAATCACAGGCAGGACTCCGGTGTGTTGAGGTTGCTCAGATGAAACGAATTGAATGTTAAGGTGAACTTTTTTGTACACGTCACCACATAAATTGCCTTTTTTTATTGTTTTACGTAGAGTAAGTTTTGTTCGCAGAATATGTTCATATGTAGACTTAATTGATATTGTATGATTTGAATAGTGGGCACTGTTTTGGGTTCGTCCCGTTTGTGTCCCGAACTGATAAATAAATAAATAAATAAATAAAAAAGTTTTTTTTTCATTTTTCTTTGACTGCTTGCTAACAATATCTGTTTTAACGTTATTAATCTTTATAGGGCGAAACGTACCAGCTACATCATGGGGCTGGAAACGAGATCCTAATGGGCTAAGTCCGATATTGACAACACAGGAGCCTCCGCCAGACGAACTGCTGAAACTGGTATCCTGCAAATGCGAAAAAGGATGCGGGCGATTATGCGGCTGTAGAAAAGCAGGACTAAAATGCTCCGAAATTTGCTACTCTTGTCATGGACAAACGTGTACAAACGCCAAGCTTATTGAAATTGATGAAATAGAGGATGATATTGAGATAGAATCAGTTCAAAAAAGCATCTTCAATGCCGAAAATGATCAATTTGGTGAACCGCAAGATGAGTTTCTTGATTCTGAAGACAGACAGATGAGGAAACAACCCTTGAAGAACCTCAGAATGACGGACCGCTGGATGATTCCAGTTCACCTGGACCTTCCACGAGGAGAAAAAGGCGAATATCGAATAGCGAAGAAGTTGGTTAATTGTTGATACGTTGTCAAAACTGGAATGAAAGTTGTTTTTTTCATATGTAATGATTTCTTAAAATTTTTGTATGATGAATCCAGTGTTTGAATATTTTCATGTAGCTTACTGAAAAAAAATGCGTACAAAACGCAAATATTCAATACGCTCAATTTGATACTTGAAAGAAAACTAAGTACGTATTTTTGTATATTCACTGAAATATTCCCGAAATCACATTGATCCATTCGATATTTATTCCTTCAAATGATTGGGAATGGCGCAGAGACTGACTATTCAATCCCGCTCGGGCGAAATTATTACGTAGCATAACATTTTCGGGTTCTCCATGCCATTTCTGTACCTGAGTCTTCATCGCGATCCCCTGATCGCGCGCCGAACCCCTCGATAGGCTCCGAGGCAATCTCGTGGCTGCTTTCAGCTTTTCCACTGGTCAAAAAAGGTAGAAACTTCAGTAACTGAATGATCCTATTATAAACAACTTTGTATTAACTTTCCCACCTTGTCAGAATTTTTTTACCAGTGTTATTTCAAAAATTGTACTTTTTCATTTTTATACAAGATTGATAATTATTTATTACACCATACTCCAAAATTTCTACCCACGAACAATTTTTTTATGAACAAAAACCTTTTTCGCCCTTTTTAACCCCTAGCGTTCCCCCCAGAGGGTAGAAAAATTTTATACCTTCATGTTTCACCGTCCCCAACAACATATCAAAAAATTACGCTGTTGCTAATTACTTGCGATTTAGAGGCTTTATTGACTGGCCTATATGTCCAACTTGAAAAACAGTATTTACTGTTTAATTTTATTCATACAAATTCTTGAAGCCAACAATGCTTCCTTTTTATTTTTGTAGGTCTCAAAATTCATGTTGAGATATAGATTGGAGAAGAGAAAATGTTCAATATACTGAAATCTACGATTCCCATCAGCACCATGGACCAACTTAATAAGTTATGGACAGTTTGAAGTTTGATGCCCAATTTATCTAAAGCACCTCTTCTAGATAGAAGTATATGAAAAATATAGAAGTGTTCAATTTCGATAATCGTTTTCGTTTCCAAATTCAGAACGTGCAGATAATTTGATGAATTCATACATAAATAATTTCTGTGATATTTGTAGTTCTGATATGACCTAATTTGTTCAATACATTATTTAATTTCTATCCTTGTCTGAAATCCAAGGAATTTTAATAATGAAGATGAAAACCAAAATAATAATTGAATAATAAATAACAAAAAATACAAAAAATTAATATTTTTCGAGAAAAAAATAAACAAAAAATTTTTCCGAACAAAATTGCAGATATCTCCATCAAACATAAGGGCCGCTTGCTATTACACTAAATTTGGAACTACATTGAGAACTTAGTGGCAAATCAAATGCGTGCGCATAATAATATCTGGCATTGATTATACGTGCGCATCTGATTTAGGACTCAGAGCTTGAATTAGTTCCGAATTTAGCGTAGTGGCAAGCAGCTCTAAGAAGAAATAATTTTAGCACCTTGAAAATACAGCGTTAGATATTTCCAGAGACTCGTCAAAATGGTCAAAATAAAATTTCGTCAGGATCAGTAAACTTTTAACCACCCATAAGTCGTCAAGGAATTCAATGTTCTCTATAAAGACATCAATAGAATTGTCTACCATAAAATTCCTCTTAGAGCCATTTGCCGTTGGACCTCGAAGTAGTATGAACGTGTTTTTTTGTGATGGATTTCGTCACTTCTGTTGACTTCCAAAAATGGTGCCAAACCTCTTACAATACATCGCCAATAGTGAAATTTGACAAGAGGCCACCCTTTGCCAATGTTTCGATTTCCAAAAGATGATACTCGTTTTTAACAGTAGCAAGCACTATCCTGTCAGGGGATGCAGCTAGGAAAGGAACACCACTATACACACATATGCCACAATAAAATGCTTTAAAATGGAGATATTTCCCTAAATATTTATCTACTGCCCGTTTTTCATTTTCTATCCCCATTTTCGTAATGCCGGTTTTATTTCGATGTTTCGGCCGAATTTAAATCATAAAGTTAAAATCGAAAAAAATGTGTATATTTTTTTTTCAACGCCTTGTATCTTGAATACGGATGGCGATACGAAAATTTTTTACTGAACAAACCCCTATTATTTTTCAGTTTCCTATCTATCCGAGAGAGGGGGTCACCTTTTTTTGAAACACCCTGTAATACTATAAGATTTAGATATGGATAAAAATAGCAACAGGTAATGAGTCTCCATTATCCACATATTGGTTCTAATGTTGACTATATTTTAGATTTGTACTTCCAAAGGGATCATGGACAAGGAATCTTGATAGGTTTCCTAAGAATTTCAAGGAAGAGAGCATTTTGCAATACAAAGATTCGTCTAACATCATCTGCTGGGATATGAAATTAAAAGTTGGTATAATTTCTGGAGGATACTGTGAGTGTACTGGTGGTGTGTCTGGTAGATGTTAACATATAGTTTTATTATTATATAGTTTCATAATTGTAGCAGTTACTAGATTATATCAGGGATGAACGATCCTACATCCCAGAAGCTTGCACGTCAAAACAGAGGGAGCAGGGAACTGGCTCAGCCACATCCGTAAATTCACCGCTGCATCAAATGAACTTCCTCAAACCAGACCTAGCAAAGAGAGATAAATCTAACTTGGATAATCGTAGGAAACACTCTGATAAGCATCTCTCAGCAGAAACGCTCCCTGTCCTCAGAGAGCATGTGGAAAATTTTAAAAGCAATGGGTGGAGTTTTCTGATGGGAGAGGTAATAGAAGCTAATAAATCAAACCATTAACAACAACTATTACCCATCCCAATGAAAATAGAAATGAGGATTCCAATCAGGACAGTTTTAATATCCCATTTTCAGTAAACTAGAAAGATGCGTTTCAACAAATTGTAGATGAGTATGACCTTCCATTAATGTTATTGAAACATTGCGAAATATCCAAGGGGGATGCCAAAGAATGAAAAAACGAACTCGAGGTAAAAGTCAATGCAGGATATGGTTTCACGCCGTATCTGGACATAGCCTTTCTCGCTGCACTAGAAACTCTGGACAGGCTCAAAGTTCGTACTGATTTCGAAGACGTTTGCACCATAGAATCATTGGATTAGGTATAATTTATTTATTGATATAACTGGGATTGAGATTCGAAGAATACATCCACACAAACTCACCCTGTGCCTCATTATACAAAGCTGTATTATGTATTGTAAAATTGTAAAATAGATATACACAAGCCGACTGAATTGTGTGGAGAATTTCGATGCATATTTCGATGTTATGCAATGCAGTTTATTTTTCATTCTTATGTGTTAATGAACCAAATACTGATATACATACCTCAAATAATCACGTATATGTGTAGTTTCTTCCCTTAGCAAAACGTTAACGATTGAACCGATTGACATTACTGCAGAACTTCGCGCCAAATATCTCATTGTGGTCTGAGCAGGTCGCCAGTTTACTGAACTAAAACTCGAACCGAATCAGGATTGAACCATCTGGCATACGTAAAAAGTCATAAAAAAGTCCCTGGTGAATACCCATTTGTTATTACGAGTTATTAAATGTGTCAGTCACTATTATGCTATACCATTTACCTACTGTAGAGGCTCTGAAAAAGATTTTATATATCCTGAAATTTTTTTTCCTAAAGCAATAACCACCTTCTAATCACTTCATGGTTTACAATGATTTTATAAAAATTTTGTACCCTGGGTATTCCAAGGGCGTCGCTAGGAATTTTTTCTGGGGGGGGTAAAAAAATTTAGGATGTAGTACCGAGTTTGACTGCCTATTAGAAGTTTCTGGAACCTGGATCTGGAGCCTGATCACTTTCACTACAGGGTATGAAAAAATTGTTTAAAATTTTTTTTTCTGGTTTTTGTTACAACCTTTGATAGAGTATTCAATCGTGAATACATTCCTATTCAAATCTTTACATTCGTCAAAGTACTTTTCAAAATATAAAGAAAAAACTGAAGTAAAAAGGGACATAAAAGTGTTTGGTATTATGTTTGGTATTTCTATTCTGAATATCTTATGCACAAACCGTTTTCACATTTTTGAAGTCAAAAACTGTGGAAATATTGCAAATTTCTAGAGTTTTGAAAAACCCTTCACAGGGTGTTCCAAATGTTGGGTCAAAAATTGGGATCAAGTGTGGCTCATATTATTTCTATTTTTAATATCTTAACCACAAACCGTCTTCTCATTTTTGAAGTCGAAGACTGGAAATATTGTGAATTTCCTGAATTTTGAAAAATTCGTCACAGGTGTTCCAAATGTTGGGTCAAAAATTGGGATCAAGATTGGCCCACAACCTTTGTTTTTCGAATTAGAACCTTATTTTTTCATGTTTGCGTTGGATTCTGCGAAAAAAGATAACGATATTTTTCTATCATGTCAATGTACCTAAAATGAATAATTCTTGGGGTATTCAGGATTTTTTGATTTTATGTCGTACCTAGAGTAAAATCTGATTCATATCAACAATGATAAATGAATTCAGAAAAAAGTCTATCACTAATCCATTTTCAAGTGTAATTCAGAAATTGTCAAGTGTGTTTCAGATTAGTCACTTTAATTTCAGAAAGCGTGAATTGAATTTCAGATTAGTCAATTGAATTTCAGAAAACATCAAATGTATTTCGGATAACTCAATTGAATTTCATTTGATATTTTCTGAAATTCAATTGACAAATCTGAATAACATTTGATGTTTTCTGAAACACAATTGACTAATCTGGAATACAAGTAATGTTTTCTGAATGTAAATTGACGATTTCTGAATTACAATTGGAAAGGGTGTAGTAAATTGTTGTAATAATTTATCTTCTATGAACATAGATCATTGTTTATATTAAACAGATTTCATGAATTTTACTCTACGTACGACATAAAATAAGAAAATCCTAAATACCGCAAGAAGTATTCATTTTGCGAGCGTTAACATGTTAGAACAGTATCGTCATTTTTCTTCGCAGAATCCAACGCAAACATAAAAATATACGGTTCTTATTCGATAAACGAAAGTTATGGGCCAATCTTGATCCCAATTTTTGACCCAACATTTGGAACACCCTGTGACGAGTTTTTCAGAATTCTAGAAATATACAATATTTCCACTATATTGGAATTCAAAAATGTGAAAATGGTTCGTACATAAGATGTATAGAATAGGAATAACAAACATAATATTGAATACTCGTCTATCCCTTTTTTATTCAGTGTTTTCTTCATATTTTGAAAAGTATCTCGAAGAATGCAATGATTAATAAAAATTTGAAACGAAAAAAATTTTTTTAACATTTTTTTTCATACCCTATATAAATGAAAAGTGATCGGGCTTCAAGAATATTTTAGCTCAGTAGATATTGTCAAACAATATCCTAATACCAATTTTCAGATTTCCAATTGGTCCAAGTCTCCAGAAACGTCTAATTGGCCGTCGAACTTGGTACACCCTATATTGTCATGCTATCTTCCTATGTAATGATTGTAAGACTTATTTTTTAACTTTTTTGAAAGTCATAATGCCATCATGTTCCTGGGGGGGGGGGGTAATTACCCCCATTACCCCCCCCGTATCGACGCCAATGGGGTATTCCAGGATAGGAAATTATGTATTTGATTTCCTTCTGTCCAGAATTCCTTACACACAAATAAGGGCTTCGTAATTAAAATTTCTTCCTCAACACTGGGGATCATGGATGAAAAAACACTAATTTCACGGATTGAAGAAATCACAAATCAAACAAATGTCGGATTATTCAGGCGAAAATGGGTATACGAACACTAACTGAAGTATACTATACATATATTTCGAAGTAGAAGTGCCATTCCAAGTTCCCAAACTACTCAAATTCATTCTTCAAACAGCAATTAAGTATCGTGTTTGCACAATATTCACGGAACTTACCGGAATCGAGAGAGTTCGAGCTGCACTATTTACATTCCCCTTGTCTCGAGATCATCTATTAATTGCGCTTATTGGAAACAGAAGCAAACACTTTGCAGTTAAACACATAGGACTGAATTTTCTTTAGTAGGGTGAAGTAATCTGGAAGATTCATGTCTCAGATATCAATTACGTTCGAATAGTTTATGGAAATGTACCAATTTAGTAATCGGAGAAAACAAAGATTCTACTGGGTATTGTACTTGACACTAAAACAGACAAATAGGCAGGTTATTTACCACATTTGGTAGCTCCAAATTGATTTTAACCCTAGTTTGTTTTGTTTTTGTATCTCGTAAATGTGAAATATGTCTTTTGTTTACAATTTATCGTCAACCGACAAAGATCTGGAGAAACTAATAGAAGTTGCTGAAATTCTCAAGAATATAGTATATTTTGAAGAAGAAGTTTCAGAATTTACCGTGCACAATATATTAAACATTTTCGATTGACCAACTATGTTAAGAATTGTACCATGAAATACAGCTCACCAACAAACTGTCAAGTTTTTGTGCTTAATTCAGCTATAAAACATGCCATTATTTTGCCGAGTATTGAATTGTGGAATTAGAGGAATATTTTAATGCAGTATCTTCCCTACGATGACCTAAATGTTTGTCGGCGATTAATCGGGAGGATCTGAATGAAACAAGTTACAATATGTAAGATTTTGTTGAGAACACTTCATAAGAGGTAAATGAATATGGAAATAATTAATTATCGTTATCAATTGGACGTTCGCTGTCAACCCATTTTTATTTTCTGTCAATTATTACTTTACAGAGAAAGGAAAATCATTCTCATCCTCAAGCAAGAACCGAATAAGGTCTCTTCAAACTTAATTCATACTTTCCGCTCAGTCTCTGCTACCGCTACCAAGAACAAATTGAAAGCGCTTCTAAAAATGGAGACCGCTCCAGATCATGTCTAGTTGGTAGCGCATGTGCCATCGAACGAATCCACAACAGTTGCAGAACTGTTACGTCCGGTGAATGCGACAAATTATTATTATTATTATTATTATTTATTGGAATAAGAAAGGAGGCAAATAGCCTATAAACTTTCAAAATACAAAGTAAAACCAAACATATGGTGTGATACAAAAATATAAGACCTGTATACAAGCATACCAAGAAAAATCCTAAACAGACCAAACTGAGAACAAAGTTCATCTAACCCCGAACAAAAAATTTTCACCCATTTCTTCCCACGCACACACATCAGCCTCGGAAATATCTGTCCAATCGGTTCTTGAAAATGTTAACCGACGGAGAACAAACCACTTCCGCGGGAAGAGAGTTCCACACATCGAAAACGCGGTTGCACAAAAACTCCTGTCTGCATCTTGACCGGAACACCTCATGTTTCAATTTATAACGATGACCACGCAAAGAATTATTGTTCATAGTGAACAGAGCACTGAGATCACTGCCGAAAAAACCGTGCATTGCCCGGAATGTCACTATTAAGTCACCCCGCTCGCGACGCTTCATGAAAGAGGTGAGGTCGAAACTCCGCAATCTGTCTTCATAAGAAGGTCGTCGGGAGCCATAAGGTATTCTGGTTGCCCTGCGTTGAATACCCTCTAGAAGTTGTTGATCCTGCACTAGGGAGGGATACCAGACAGGACCTGCATACTCCAGATGGGGTCGAATATATGATGCATACAGTATTCTGCAGGTCTTAACTGAACAAAGGGGAAAGGACTTCCGCATGAGGTACATAACCTTATTTGCTCGTGCACAGACATTCCGAACATGAGCCGACCAGCTCAAGTCATGTGAAATAGTCACTCCAAGATCGCAATGCTGTGTGACAGATTCAATTCCTACACCGTTCAGGAAATATTCATGCCGTGGATTGTTCTTGCCAAGATGAAGCACTTTGCACTTCTGTACGTTTAAAGGTAGTAGCCAATCACACGACCACCTATACACAGTATCGAGATCGCACTGCAATTGATTCACGTTCGAAGAATCCGAATAGAACTTGATATCATCAGCGTAGCATGCACATGAACTCTTCAGAGATGACGGAAGGTCAGCAACATACAACAAGAACAGCAGTGGTCCGAGCACAGACCCCTGGGGAACACCACTGGTTACATCAAATAGAGCAGATAAAGAATTGCCGACTTTGACAGAGAACTGACGGGAGCTGAGGAAAGATTCAATCCATTTACACAGAGTTCCTCGAATACCAAAATGCTCAAGCTTGTATAGCAGATGTTTCTTCGAAACACGGTCGAAAGCACTGGCAAAATCTAAATAAATTACATCGACTGGTATTCTTGCATCGATTCGCTTAGTCCATTCGTTCACACATTGTAGAAGACACGTAATGACAGATCTGCCCTTCAAAAAGCCATGTTGCTCCTCCGGTAATATTCTGTTGCTGCCGAAAAAGCGCAACATCTTTTGAGAAATGATTCTCTCAGCTATTCTGTATACAATAGGCAGTACACTGATTGGTCTGTAGTTAGAAGGAAGAGTTCTATCTCCCTTCTTGAAAATTGGGGTTACATTAGCAATCTTCCAGGATTTAGGCACCACAGAAGTCTCCAATGACATATTCATTATTCTCGTTAACGGAGAAGCAAGACAACCTGCGCACTTCCGGAGCAATACAGCAGCAATCCCATCCGGACCAGGGGCAGTAGATGGATCCAGATGTCTCAAATGAAAAGCCACCTCATCTTCAGTGATCTCCACATTCAGCAAGCTGGACGAAGAACGTGGGGTATTGATTGTTGGCAGAAAACCATCACGTTGAGATTTGAATACTTCAGAGAACACATCTCCCAACACTGCAGCCGTCTCGTCATCATTCCCACACATCTGCCCATTAGATGTTTTAATAACAGGGGTACAAACTTTAGAGCTGATCGAAGATCGTACATGCTTGTAAAACCGTTTACGATTACCGGAAGACACAAGTGACTCCTCATATGACCTCTTGGCATTGCGGATGGTAACGGAGAGTGTGTTGGAGAAGGAGCGATGTGCAATATAGTTTTCATTCGATTTATGACGTAAGTAGCGTTGCCAAAGTCCTCGCTTTCTCCCCAGCATATCCAAAATATCCCCCGAGAGCCAGGGTCTTCCAGGAACAGTCTTCACAACTATGCTTCGCGAACAATTAGAGATCTCCCTACTTAAGCTTTCGTGAACCAGACCCCATGCCATATCAACATCATCAGTGGAGTCAAGCAGCAGCCCCCAATCTATACCAGAAAGACGGGTTAGAAGTGAATCGTAGTTTACTATAGTTCTCGTACAGGCAGATAACGCAGGCCGAGGCACGGCAATGAACTGAAGAGTGGCAAAAATAACCGAATGATCAGATCTGCTCACAGGATCAAGATGACGAACCTCAGAAATGAGATCAGTGTCGCTAATCAACAGCAAATCAAGCAATGAAGAGTTCTGGCCAGGAGCAAATCTGGTGGGCCTGTCAATCACCTGAGTAAGTCCCGCCTCATCCAAAGCTGCTAGGAATCGGGATGCTACGGAAGTATCGGAGGAAGGTGCTGTAACAGGCCAATGAATCTCCCGAAAATTAAAGTCACCTGCGATAAGGACATTCTGGTTGCGTTGGGAAACAGAAACTAGTGAATCGAACAAAAGGAGATCGCTAGGCGAGGGACGAGGTCGATAGACGCAACCCACCACAACTGAAAACCCTGCAGAGGTAATCTCCAAAAATAAGTTTTCAATACCCGGAATATTATGTTTTATCTCATTTATTCTGAAGGAATCGGAAATAGTCTGCTTCACCCATATACATACTCCGTTATAGCCTACGTTTGAAGTGCTATCGCATCGATAAACAATATAACCGGGAATAGCTACCAAGCTATCAGGAATGTCTGCATGCAACCAGGACTCAGTGATACATACTAAGTCAGGATTTAGGTTTATAACGGTGGCACAAAACTCCTGAAATTTATTTTTAATCGAGCGTAAGTTAGTATATAGCAGGGACCATTGTACGAAATCTTTTACTAGTTTTTTTGAGATGCCACAGATTTACAATCTATCACAGTTGGCACACCCTTGATATATTTTATAGTCAGGTTTGACTCACCACCGGTTTGTCTCCGCTTCAACTCCTCACGTGCATCCTGCAGCAATCTCGCCTGCAACGGCGTTATATCATCTGTAATGACAACCTCCCGGAATCTACTCGAAGTACATAAAATTTTTCTATTTCTCAGAATATTTCGGACTGTTACAGGGTTTGAAAAACATGTAAGAATGGGTCTAGGGCTCTGTCTAGTCGTGGAGCCAACTCTCGAGCATGACATGAGGTAGCTCGAGCTATTGGGAGATATGTGATCAACCACATCCTTCACGACACTCAAAATATCTGCTCCATTAGGCAACTCAGGCAGATTACGCACCATAATATTGTGCGATCGACGGACGCGTTCCATCATCTCGAATGAATCTTCAGATGAAGCAGAAGGAACCAATTCAAGTCGATCAGTCCTGGAGCCAAGATTAAGGATGTCTTTTTCAGCAGTGGAAATTTGCTCCGATAACAATTTCAAAGATGACTTATGACTACTCAGCTCCTCGGAATGCTTATTGATGAGTTCATCATGTCTTCGCATGGCAGCAGAAATTTTATCAACCTTTGCATCGATAGCTGCGATGTCGCTTACCGCCAAAGATAAAGCTCCCGAAAGAGAATCAAGTTTATTCATCATTAGCTTGAACTCCCGCATTGTTATTGGTGCGCTATCATCCCCCGATGACGACCGTTGGCTCGAAACGTTGTCCACAGATAAGTTGTCCGCCTTTCTTGCTCTCCTGGAAGAGGTGCAATAAGAACAGGACCATTTTGTGCCGAGATCCTCCATAGTCTTCTTATCATTAGATGTTAAATTAGCACATTGTAAGTGAAACTGGCTAGAACATGAGGAGCACGCAATAAGTTCTCCGGATTTCGCAGTTGATCTCGAGCAACTCAAACAAGTCGGCATTGTTGGCAGGATGAATTAAATCGTAAAAATTCTATGATGTATGGACTCCTTAAGATGGAAATTTAAACGTTATCTCTCACAGCACGCAGAGATAAGATAACGGAGATTATCAGCCAGGAGATTATGAACTATAAATAAACTAAACAGTGTCTATACTAGTGTACTTTACCCGTTTATTGGAAAAAGTATATAACTACGGGTTCGTGGAAGATTTCACCTTGCCATATGAATAGTCACAAATTCAAAATTTTTCAGTTTCAACTGCCTTCAAATATGAACCAAAACTTCGGAGCACAAATCGAAACGAACTCTTCAGCTAAAGCATCACACACATGAATAATATCTGCCATTCAGAAAAATAAATTGAATTCAAATGTACAATCAATAACTACAGACACATACAATGAACGATAAACGTCAATATATACAATTTTAAGAAAAAATAGCTTTTAAGGTCCTTTTAACCCTTAACTTCATCTTGTATCTTCACAGATAGATTCATTTCATATACGTATTTCATATTGCTAGTGTCATCTTCTGATGAGTAGCTGAAAGTTTTAGCTTTGTTGATGTTCTATAATTCCCGTTAGAGCGAGAAATGGCGCACAAAAAATGTTTAGTGACAGTAAAGCTTAAAGTATTGACAAGTTGTTCAGATGGTAAGTTTTCTAGTAAATACTCGCAAATTCGTTGAAAGAAGGCGTTGAATCTTTATATCCAAAGAATAATAATATACATTGTACATTTTTCATGTTTTTCATATTGTAGTCATAGTTTTTTTCACAGTATCTTTCACAAAATACAGATGTATCTCTCAGTATACGTTGCCAGATCAACCACTAATCGAGAATCTGACAAGGTGTATCTTCCGGGATACATTACCAAGTATATCATTACTGACATTTCTGTACTAGTGTATCTTCCGAGATACCTCGTCAAGTTCTATGAATAGAATTATTCCAAATTATTTGAATATATTTCATACCTCCATCTATTCCATTCGTCTATTGTGACAGAATGAAACCTATGCAAATTCTAGAGCAAAAAAGATATTAGCTCTGGTACCAAAATTGAACAGAGAGTCAGACGATGGGGCTAGTTCATCTTCTGATAACGATGAGATTTTTGCATTCTCTTCTCGTAGAGCAGACAATGATGATACATCCTCTGCCCCATCATTGCCTTCTTCAATAGAAACGTACACCGTTGAAGATAATCCGTGTATTACCCAAGATATCAATGCAAATATCACAGATGATCATCTGAGTACTAAAGATAATCTTGCAAATCACATTGTCAGCAAATCAGAGCATATAGATGCATCTACAAATGGAACGCACACAGTTCCATCAGTTACAAATATAGCTTCTTCGAGTAATTGCACACGGTCGTCGAAGCTGAAAGTAGAGTCAAAAAAGAAAAAAACTAACAAATGTTTGTTGAAAGCCAAGCCTCTTTCATTTAAATGGAAACGTGGAAAATTTGAATACTGTGCCGAAATAAATGATAAAGAATTTGAGGAATCAACTCCAAAAACACCCTATGAATATTTTTCAATTTTTTTTTCTGATGATATATTTCAAATGATTGTATCTGAAACAAATTTATATTCAACCCAAGTCAAGGGGAAATCAATAAATGCATCTATGGAAGACATAAAAGATTTCATTGGAATCAATATTCTTATGGAAATAATAAGTATGCCAGCATATACAGACTATTATTGGTCTGACCAATTTCGATATACACAAATATCAAATATTATGCCTATAATTAATCATTATAATGCACATATGGGAGGTGTCGATCTCACTGATATGTTGTTGGCATTATATAGGATTGAACTAAAGGGACATCGCTGGTACCTTCCTCTTGTATCTCAGGTTATTGAAATATGCATGAATAATGCATGGATTCTCTATAAGAGAGATACGAAGAACATTGCAAAAAGAATAAGAATGGGTTTAAAAAAATTTCGTTATTCTATATATCAATCACTTACTAGGTTTAGTCGCGAAAAACGAAATTGCTCCAGTGAAAACAAACCACCCTCAAACATAATTAGGACACCTCCACAACCAAGACCAAATCTGGATGTGAGATATGATAAAGTGGATCATTTTCCAAGCTTTACCTCAAAAGGAGGGTGCAAATTTTGTACTAAGGGACAAACATCTGTGTTCTGTGGTAAATGTTCCCAGAGATTATGTTTGTTGCCAGATAGAAATTCTTTCTTTATTTTTCATAACCAAAGAGTACTTAAGTAAAAACAGCTATTTTTTACTCAAATTTCATTCCAAATTGTTGATAACAATTCATTTATCCTATAGAATAGTGTGAAAGTCGAAAATTTTGCTAATTTTCACTTTTCCAACTATGATATCTTCATGTTTTCTTAAGAATTGAACATATATTTTCTTCATTTAGTTTATTTTTTCCACTTAACTGAAAATTCCAGAATTTTTGTATTTTACCTATTTTGACAATGTATCTTACCAGATACAGTCATTTGTTTCTGTAATTTCACATATACGAGGCAGTGTATCTTGCAGGATACACCACATATTTTCGAAAAAAACGAATGATCATTCATCTGTCGTCATTTCAACTAAACTGAGTCGAAATAATAAAAAAAAAAAAAAAATTAGATGATTTTTTTCCTTGCCAAGTTAAGGGTTAAAGCGATACAAGATGGCATCTGAAAATAAATCCAATCTTGTCTCGTAAGCATTGTATAGGTCAAACATCCTCAACAGCGGTGAACATTAAGCGGAGTTGTTGCTCCTAACGGTTAACTAGAAAGGGAGGTGCTGTCTAAGATGTCTCGATAGAACGTGAAACCCAATCGATTGAAAAATATCAGAACAATTCAAACGGTGAGACAGCACTTTAAAAATAAATAGGACATCGCTGATTTGCCTTCTATTCCTCAAAGTGGTCACGTTAAAATGCCTCATACGGATTGAATAGTTATTCGTTATTCTGATCTTCAGGAACCAACCGAAGTCCAGTCCTGAAGCCAACTTATCTGTGAAATCTATCTCCAACCTGTCAACGTAGATACCGGGAATGCAAAAGTTTGAAAGTGTGTGGACCACTCCAAAATGATGATAGTTTGACAAAAAATTATACTGGACTGACTTCATATGAATTATTTCAGGTGATTTTTTTAATATATTAAAGAATATATAAGTACCCACGGTAAAAGGTAGTATTTGGCCACCTGAAGAGCAATTATTTCTAACTCTTATGAAACTAAGATTGAACATATGTTTCCTATAAACCTATGAGTTAGCAGATACTCAATAAGTTCGACTAAAGCAGTTCATTGATCATTCTCAGAAAATATAACAGTTTTAATAGATTGTTTTGGGATTGAATGAACAACGCCATAGTTCACCATCATAAGATGGCGAGACAGGCGCATCATAAAAAAATGTTATAACCAATTCTGTTACTAATAATTTGAATTTTTAAATCATCATTATATATGAAACATAGATGAATTCAAAATAGTAATCATCGAAATGAATACCATTTTCAATTCCCAGGCTCAGAGATCTTTTATCATGAGGTTTTGCATTTGATTGGAGATGTGAAACTTCATTTTGACGCAATTGGATGTCACCACCTTAGTACTTTGTAATATTTTACTCATTACTTCACAACCAATTGCTATAAATTCTGAAGTTTTTTATGAAGATTTTGTCCTGAAGATGTGCGGGATACTGATGAGGCTCAACAAGGCCGAAACCGGTATATCTCTCATCTCAGTGACAAAATCTAATATCATTTCTCCAACCTCATGATAAAAGATCTCTGAGCCTGGGAATTGAAAATGGTATTCATTTCGATGATTACTATTTTGAATTCATCTATGTTTCAAAAATGTTCTCGATGTGCCTTCGTAAAGGCAAAGAATTTTCTTTTTCTTAAAATCATTATATATCATGGCTGATACCGATCAATTTTTTTATATCTTCAGTTAAAGAAAAAGTATTGGTATAATACCACAAAAGATTATTTTTGTATTGTTTTTCGACATATTGCATTGCTTTTAATATAAAATTTGTCGCCTTTACGACTGTCTTCCTTGAATTTTTCTCAAATTGGAAAAACAGAACCAGTAAAGTAAAATTTAAGATCGGTAACATCGGGTCAGCTTGTGCGTTAACAGTTAACATTATGATTTTTATGACTAAGAATACTAGTGTTTGAGTTGAGAGTTCAGATTAATATATCAACTCATGAAAAAGTGTTCAGAAATGTAACGAATTTATTTGAGAAATCTTTCAATCAACAAACTGGATAATGAATAGAATAAAAACACAGGAAATTAATTGGAAACATTCTAATCTCAATTCACTAGCGATGCAATCAACAATTCCTGTAATTTTTGAACTATGGGATCTGAAAAATTGAAATAAAATTATTTGCTTTTCAATCTGAGGAAGATTTGAAGAATGAAAGTCTTACAGGATGACAAGATTGCAAAATTCGAAACAATTCTACCGAATGTGACATGTTCTTTCGAGCATTTAGGCCGTCGTCGTAGATTAGTGCCTGAGGCAGTTCAGTCCAGTGAGAACATCTCCTGAAATATAACTCCTGAATATGCCAGACACTCGAACTGGCGAAACGTCGAGAACTAATCTATGGAAATCATTCATGAATTTTTGTGAAGATAGAAAGTATGAATTAGATGGAAATCAGACGACGGAAGAATTGGCGTTTATTTTGAAGGATTGGGCTGTGAACATGAGGAAAAAAGATGGGTCAGAGTTCAAAGAAAGCACAGTGAAAACCATGTGGAATTTAACAAGTAAGCTGTTTCAAGAAAAATATTATAAAGAAATGAAAGTTATTTTTGACCAATTCAAAAATGTTGTTCCAACAAGCGTTGTTAATTGCACCTTCAAACAAATTGTTTCAGCTCTGTTTTTTTTATAAGTAGCAAAAAATTTTTTATCCGAATAACCCTCGGACATTGAAAAATACACAAAAATACATAAACTTTTTTCGATTATCAATGTCCTCAGGTTATTACTACTGATAATTTCATCGAAGAAAGCGAAAGATCCCTGAGATAATTGCACTGTTCGTATCCATAGCAATTTCGGGAAATATTCCCACGAATTACACTCGTGCGTCAAAATGACCTGATAATTCTGCATTTCAACGTGTTGTCTTTGAAAAACTACATTCGGTCATTTCGGAGAGAAAGAACCCTCCACCTTCGGTGTCAGGCACTTTCTCCAAAAATGAAAATAAACTCATGCGGTTTCTAGACAACACGCTGTGATGCAAAATTATCGGTAATTTTGATGCACCCTGGATTATGCTGCCAAGCAGATATTTAGAATTTTTATTATGAATTATTTTTTTGTGGTTACGAAAAAAAAACATTCCAATATTCTCGGAAATAGGAAAAGTTTGAAATTCCGGATCTGAGTTATTCGGTTCTAGAAATATTGAAGGAAGGCGATATTAAAGGGTGACAAAACTTCAAAATTTGAAATCTTAGGATCGATTAGTTCAAGAGTTATGGAACTGTGAAATTGCACTCATAAGATGAACATCACCCCAAACGCAGGCAGCAGGCGATTAAAACCTCTTGATATGAGCCCAGCCTGATGATATTAATTTATGGCATAGACTATTAATATAACTAGACCGAGTATGTTTACGTTTTGATGGGAACGAACATTGAATTTGTTTACTTGCGTTGTTGCCGCCTGGATGCGACGTTCAGCTATATCGAGTTGGATTTAAAATCAGAATATTCAGAACTGGTCTAAAAATTGAACAAAAACTTGCCAAGACGCAGAACAAATCGTATAAGTTAAATCTTATTATGTCAAATTCGATAAATTAAAAATTTATCATCAACAAACCATTAAATATTTTTTCCTGAAATCTTAGTCGAAAAGTAAAACATCTGAAATTCAACGCAATTTGGCAATGCTGTGCTCTGGTAGTGTTGACCTGTTCAATGTGTCAAAGTTTGAAATTATTTTCGAAATATTCGTTGTAGAAAGTGTTTTGTAGTCTGAATCCTCTGATATTTATTCTCAAAAGTATCAAAAATTGTGAGACACTGTTATTTTTGCAAAATAAATCCCAAAGATCTTGGAAACGAAGAAATATCGTTACATACGTAAGTATAGGTTAACTTAATGTTTGTTTTCCTATTCAGGGTCGACTCGTACCTCGAGGACTTCAAATTTAAAAGCTTTAATTTTAAATTTCTTATAGATTTCCCAAAAATATCGAAGTAAGGAATTTTTGGTTTTCTCTTCTTGGTTTGGATGAAGATGGGACATATCTTAAAGGCATTTCAATTGTAAGAATATAATTAAGAATAATATTGGAAAACGCATATTAAAACCAAATGATCTTCTAATTCAAATTTATAATTTATTCGGACCCTGAGACACTAAGGTGAGTATTTTCATTGGTATTAGAGATAAGTTTGAGAAAAGAATTAATAATATTAATAGCCATATTGATATTTTAGCACTTCTCCCAGTAAAAGTACTGGGAGTTGTAGGTTATCGATATCTGATATATCAGAGGGCAGTCCCCCAAAGAAGCAACCCAGGGTAGAGTTATGTCTGATATCGATGTGTAAGTATCAATATTCAATTTCTTGCAACTATGTATATAAATTTATCTATATATAAAATAATAATAGTTCTGATAAAAACTTTATTAAATCATCCAAAGAACTAACGACCTAGGTCTTCCTGCTCATGTATTGTTTTATATTTTACATCGATAAATTTATATACAATATATAATTGAAACTTTCAGTCTTTCGACCACATTCCAAAATGTGGGAAATTGTCCAGAAGTAGTATTAGAACACAGCAATTTGAAGAAGACCTCCAGCCTCAGGATGCAATTATTCCCGGATTCTGAACTGTATGTGGTAATTTGTAAGTATTTTTTATTCATTGCTATTATGTATGATATGATTTTTATTTTTTGGATCTTCAACTTCCTTTCAGAATGTTAAAAAATTCATTGATTATTTTGAAGTGCCAGAAATATTACATAAGTTTAATTTCCAGACCTTCTCTATCGTTTTAAAGTGTTGCATCATCGTCAACAAACACTGCATCTAAAGAGGCTAATTTATCTATCTTAACATTAACAGCTTCAGAAACAGTAGAGTATTTAACAAAAAAACCACATCCACAGAAAATGTCAACCAAAAAATCCAATAAACCTGCAATGAGACGAAGAAGGTAAGCTTTGTATCACATTAAAAAATTTAGTATTGAAGTACATTTTTGTGTTTTCAGGAAAACCCATGTTGAAGATATGGATGAAGAAGAATTTAGTTCTACTAAAACAGGGAAAAAATTCTTAGTCATGAAGAGAACAATATTCTCTCTTCGTAAAAAGGTTCAGACATTGCAGAGAGAAAAAATGAAGGTCACAATTGCCATGCAAACATAAAGCAATAGTGTAGCAGAGGTAGCTGATACTTTGCTATACTTGTGTGACGATTTGAAGCTTTCTGATTTCAGTATCCATGCAACTGCCAAATTCATTCAGAATTTCAATGATCTTTTTAACATATGCAATTCAAGAAATACTATATGTTCAAAAAAAACCATTGTCACCTGCTAGCCAGATTGCTTTTTCAATTTTTTGGATTATGTGTCAGAATACATAATTGGAATTGAATTAGAAAATGCACCTGTAATATTTTCATGTCGAAAAACTGAATTTCTGGGATTCTTAATATGCATAAAGAATTTGAAAGCACTATATCAGACATATGTCATTGAAAAAAGTTTTAAAATATATCAAACTATATCGAAACCATCTGGTGAAATAAGGGCAAAAGTTGGTAATAATAATAATACTGCGAGACAGTTTGAAAGTGCTTTCAAACGCTTATTAGTTCATGCTGAAATAAGAGGTCCAGATACCGGCAATGTGGAAAAGGCTCACGTTTAATGAAGAGAATGAAAATGTTTCGAATAGCGCAGACTATATGAAATTTGAAGAGGACATCACACAGCAAATGGTGAATTATAATTGTTTTTCATCTGCTGTGTGGGATTTAACTCCATATTGTTGTAGCATACATATCCAGGTTTGTAGTTCAGAAACTGAAAAAGTGAGTTACTTACATCAAATGCAGAAGTTTACAAGAATCTACACAAATAGTTTTTCAATTGCAAGAACAGAAACAATTTTGGAAGTTAATTCAAGCTTCTTCTACAATTGTTAGTCTGTGAAAAGTTACAGAGAAATGCTTAAGGCACTTTGATAAGATGATTGGCATCTTAAATAAAAAAATGCTAAATTAATTAATATTATCCAATACGAATGTATAGATGGGCAGGAAGACCTAGGTCGTTAGCCTTTTGAAACATTGTTTCAATAAAGTTGTTTACTACTACTACTACTAATGTTCGAATATCGTTATTGACTAGTTGTGATAAAACCTCAATTTCAAACTACAAAAATTATTTCTATTTCCAGCTGTTCACCTTGAATACCTCCCTTTGCATTATGTACATTTGATAATTCATTAATAAATGCATACTTCTGGTTTAATATTAATTTTTTTCATTCTTCACCTAATTCAAATTCAAATTATTCATTATTGTAATTTAGACAAAATTTTTAAGCAATTTTCATGTAGCTTGGAAAACCAGTTATATAAGAAGTATTCTAAACCGACAATCTAATCTTACACGAATATTTTCACATTAAATACACAAATCCGCCTCCCACATGAGACGCCTATGGCGTGATCCAGGAAACCGCCATTTCTGTTTGTGTTTCACTCTAACGGATGTGCACATCTCGTTTTATATGTTCTTTCCCAAAACAAACCCGCTATTGAATGACTTGCTTGGTCTATTTATTATTAGTAGTCTGTGATTTATGGTATCCGTTTGTCGCATTCCTCCCGGAAACACTGTATACAAAATATTATAATGCTATAATGCTTTTTCAAATGCTCGCACGCGGATTCTCATTTTCATAAATGAAGAATTTTGAATTATTTTACAAATCGATGAAATGTAGTCTTCCAATGTCATGAAACATAACCTGTATTCGAGACGCAATAATGTCTACATTTACAAAAACAAAATAATAATAAAAAAAATGTCTTTCTTGTTCTGTTTTATCTGCTATTTCAAACCCAGTGCAACGTTTTGATTGTGAATCTGGTACTAATCAAGACGATCTACAAAATGAAAAATGTTTAAAAAAAAAAATTTCACGAACACAGAGACAAACTAATACAAGACCCAGCAAACGCGGTCCCATCAAATCACAACAAAACTATTTCTAGCTTTCCCGAATAGTGCGGCCCAGGCATCCCCCAAGTTCATCTTAGAAGCCGCATTCGAAACGTAAAGGGTCCTAAATAATGTTCCTCTTACGTCGATGTAGATAACGCGCTAGACAAGGAAGATGAAACAGAGACCCATTTTGGGAAATTGAAATGGAAAAATAATTAGAGGGAGATGAAATAAATTAATGAAATATTCGATTAATTGAATTAGTACCTGTAATTTTCAGAATTTATTTGGTGGGGCGGTGGACTCATCTCCCTCATAGGACAAGCCGCCACTGAAACGCCATCTGATCTGTTATTTGCTGCTCGGTGTTGGTCAAATTACAATCAATCAGAAACAATAAATTACCTCATCGGCAATCGGCATTACACCACAAGGGTCTATATGTTTCATTAGTAAAGGTTTGGGGTGGAAGTGTATTTGATAAATATTTGACTCAAATTATGTTGTTACTTATTCTGTCTACCCAACTCATTTTGAGTAATTAATTAATTATCAACATGTGATTTTACTTGTTCTTCAGGTTTGAGTTGGAATTCCAGAAGCTCTTTGTCGAAAAAGAAACAAAAAAACTAATGTAATAGCAGGAGCCTATCAGAAGTGTCATACTTTGAACCCGTTCCAGGTCAACGGAAATTTTTGGGTCTAATGGAGCCCACAGACTTCGTGCCGATTCGCCGATTTGAATCGCCGATTCTGATCGCCGTACCGTTTTGCTCACACACTTCGGGAAATCCTGGCAGTTATTTTTCAGTCGTTCTTCGGTGAGTACGTAATGCAGAGGAAACATCTTTTAGCAGTGGCGGCTGCTATTGTTGTGTTGAACAAAAAAAAAAAAAGATCGATATGGGTGGAAGAATGGCTCCTGAAAATGTTATACTCAAACTTGTACGAACTAGCACCTTCTATGAGAGTCAAATATAAAAAAAATTTCATTGGATGTATCAGCGTCCATAACATACAAGTATAAAATTTCATCATAATGTTGTCAGTAGTTTCGGCAAAAACGTAAAAAATGTGTATACTGATGGCGTTTCGAAAATTTTACACTTTTTTGAAACATCATGTAGTGAATTTGGCCAAACAATTCTGTGAATATTGAAAAGTTAGTTTTTAATATCAATATCAATGGCATTTGATCAAGTTTTGTAAAAGAAAATCAAAAATGGGATGAGAGTATTCCTTTGGTATATATTGACCCATTTTGGATTCCTATTTTCAATTTATTATGAAGTTACATCCCATTTTGAACAACTCACCTCATGAAGGGATAGTTTCATATTGAAACCACTAGGTGAGAGCCATTCGAATAAGAATATGGTGAATGTAGCAGCTTGGATAGCAACAACTCCTACCAACATCCAAGAAGCAGTGTCGAACGGCTCCAAGAATGCTGTAGGTGAAATGATTCCTGTCCTCTTAGCCACCACTATGGCTATTCCAGTTTCCATAAAAGGTACGCTGAAGTCAACCTGAAACAGAAATGTAAACAAAGTCTCAATTTTTTCGACAAGTAGTTATCGACATTTCATTCATGTATAAGAATAAGAGTTGAATATACCACCACAATGAAGACAATATATCCATCTCTACGGGAAATATAATTACATATCCTACAACGTCCGATTACGTTTAAAAATACGAGGTGTCGAAAAGTTATGCAATGAGGAAATATTTTATCCATGGCATGTACAAATCTTCGGGAGTTTCCATTCATTTGAAAATATTTTCATAAGAAGTAACTTCTCGAGCAGCAATGCAATCTAACTCTTGCTGGGAAGTATCTACAGCATTCGTCTATTTTTTCTTGTAAATCATCAAATAAGAGACTCTTTGATGTGTACCTTAGACATAATGTCGAGGAAATAAGATTGCCAAGGAGTGTCAGTGCCATCAAAGCTCAATCTAGGCCAGTCTGGGAATTTTGTGAAATGAATTTGACACGATGGCCTACTCGAATAAATTCTTTACACAACAGAGGAATTTTCATCGAAATCGAACATCTGGTTCCTGAGTTATGTAGAAACAAACAAACAAACAATCACACAAACTTTGACTATTTTGTCGATCTGTCATCTTTCGCGAGATTTCCTTCAGAAAAGTATGCTGTAAAGAGCATTTTTCATCAGGAATTCAACCGCAGATAAGGGTCACCTTCACTTTAATGTTCATTCATTTTATGCCAGGTAGATGAAACGATATTTTGGATTGATTCAGAATATTTTCTACTCTAACAAAATTGTACCCTCGTGGTTCAACGAGCGTCGGTCGTAGAATACTCGAATAAATTCTCTACACCATACTGAAACCTTAATCGAAATCGGACACCTGGTTCCAGGATTCTGCAAACAAATGAACTAACAAACACGGACTTTCACATTTATAATATTAGTGAGGATAGGGATAACAATTCTCCTAATGCGTGAACAAGTTTTTTTAACTTGCTAATTTACCACACTTGAGCTTTCAGAGATAAATAAGATAGAATCTATGTTCATCAGACCAATTCTTGACATCTTCGGAAATCATCGGAATATGTAATATGTCTTTAGTTTTTGCTCCTGAAAAATATTCTGTTTTCTTGTGTTATAACATGTTTGGTTTATCTATGGGAGATGATTGCCTTTCATTGGGGTCCCGTAGCGGTCTTCAAACATCTGAAGTGCCGAAAAATCATCACCTGGAAGGTCGTATCTGGTTTGAAAAAACCCTCACGACCAGAGAGCAACAATTTGTGGATTTTGAATTCGAATATCGAGGGAATTTCGAAAGGAAAGTGTGATAACTTCTCCAAATTAGCTGATGAACATGGAATCAAAGAGATTCTTCTGCAAGAAACCCACACGGCAACAGAAAAAAAATCCTCGTGAAAGAGGACAGTTGAAAGTTATGTATTAATTGATTTTTTACAAGTTTAGCTTGTTATGTTGAAAAATTATCAGTTTCGTAACATTCAACAGATTCGGAAAGGGGAAATTGATGGAGTTTTTTTTTCATTTCTTTCAAATTTTGTGACATTTCTGTCATAAATATTCATAAACCTCCGAACATTATTTGGCCAAGAAATCTTAATGTTGATGTTTTTTAAAGTAGCAAATGCATTTCCAAAATGCATTCGATTTATTCTGAATAATCGGTTTCTTTTCTGCTTTTGTCTTTTTTCATTTCAGATTAAGAATTACGAGTCGTTTTGGGAAGAATCTGTGCATCCGAGCCCATCGACGGATAACATGAAGATGATCACACTGATGTCTTTCAAGATTTTCCTGATATTTGATATTTTATGTTATTTTGTTTACGGGGAGGCAGGTTTTTTCGGCTGAGGTTTTTTCCCCTGGCTGTATAGTATCGTATGATAGTAGTGTTGATAGTATCGTATGATTCTATAGTATCATACAAAGAATGTTATGATACCCCGTTCTTTTTTTACCTCAGCTTAGGTACTTTTTGTTTCAACATTTAATGTATTATTTTAGCTCTCTTTTTCATAAGAATATATATATATATATCGGATCACGATTTGGTGTGATAATGAAGTCTGGTAGTGAAGCTTATTTCATTCATTATCAAGCAAAAAATTTTTTTGATCTTATTTGCTCTCAACATACCCGTACTTATAGGGCAAGAATTAACGCAAGAGAATTTCTGTTATTTAAAATTGGGTTCGTTTCAGAGACTGCGAGTGAAAAAGTTCAATTAGAGTTTTGCCAATTTCAAGCTTTCATTGCAAGCAATTCTGGCCTCTTCTGTTTATACTAACCCATCTCGAGTTTGCCGGAGAAATTAAGATATTATATAAATCATGACTTGTTTTTATATGGTTAAAGAAAATATGACACTGACTATAGTATATGGTGCTCATCCGTTACTATAAAAGTATGTATCGTTTCCATCTAACTCGTGTTATTATTTCAACGCTAATAATTTATTGAACATCCCTGAAATTCCTCCAGTGAATGATCTCCAACCCTGTCCGGAGTAATGGCACAATGAATTTCATCCCATCAAAATGGTTAAAAGCCGTTGAAACTTCACGACATGAATTATGCTGCGCTACGATCACCCATTAGTTCATGCCTGAAAAACACAACATACTGGATCATCCTAACGCACACTCGGGTTAATGAATCCTAAACATCAATCAGGACGAAAAGAACATTGAAGCATATGAGCCATGGAATCATTTATTTCCATTTCCGCCCGATTAAGTATCAAACGAGGACATCTGCCCACCGTTTGCAAATGTTGCGTTGATATCTCTGTAGAAGTAGGAAATGACCTCTGAAACGAGTAATACTAATTAAGTCTTCAAGGATTAATTGGCTTTGAAAGAGTTACAGTGGTTTCAATTTTATTTGCTTGCTTAAATCTTATCCTGTTGCTGTACGCAGTCGGATCTTTATGCCCTGTTAGATTCAAGAACTCGTTGGAACGAGGGAATAATGAAGTCAACTCGGAACTAGTCGTGGCAGTGATTGTTCTGGTTCTTATAGTTCTTCTCCATTCATAGTTCTCTATTCATTTCGATCTTAGAAAATTAATTCTTCTGGAAGTCAAACGTTTCTAATCAACTAGTGCAATAAATAGTTTCAGGCTTTCACGACCGGATATACTGACATTAGAAAGTCCTCCGGTCTTATTGGTGAAAATAAGTGACTTGGCCGTTTCTCTTTCGCCACGTGAGCGTAAGGTGAAAAATTCATTCGCTGGTCATAACTTTTCTGTTATAAAATAGTTCTTATAGTTACGAAACAGCCAAGTCACTTATTTTGACCAAGGCATAGAGTTTGTGAAATAAGGACTTGTGAAGATGAAGAGTGTAGAGTTAGCAGCTTAGCTCTACACGAGATCTGATAACTTTTTGACAATGTTAGAAATACGGCCTCGTCTTGGCAATATTTTACATGAAAATGTTTTTGGTTGGATTTTAATTCTTTTTGTACGTTGCTCATGACAAAATCCTTTCATTTTTTCCCAATAATAATTAAATAAATATAATTATTGCGAGATGTATTTCAAGACAAACTAATTTACAATTCATGTTCAAAATAAATAATGTACGAAGTATAGAAATATACCTTTACCTATCTAGGTTCAAGCTGCGATGGCGATGTTGACATCACAACCATTGTATAACGGATCCTATCATTATACAATGATCACAACGGGAAATTGCACAATGGAAACTGTGGTTAAGGAAATTTTATTTGGTGTAAATACACATATGGGGCGTTTTACGAACTCTTCATTTTATACCCTTATTCAAAATGTGGGGATCACTTTTCCCTGAGAATTCTGGAATATTTTTTCAAACTTTTATAACAAGCAGTCCTTCGTATATATCCATTTTCAGAATACTTGCATCAAAATTGGCGGAAGTCTCATACAAACATTTACATTCCCTGGTTCTAAGGGTTGGGGGTGAACGTTTCAAGTCTAAGAATTTTTCCGTTTTTTTTTTGTACTGAAACCAGCTCATATACCGAATTTCAACTTGATAAGACATCGGGAAGTACCCTAATAGTTTTTATGATCATCAGTGAATGAGTGACGAAAACGGCAGTTTTTAGATATCTATGAAATCTAAAGTGTACGAGCTGTCACCTTGAAACTTTGCACGTTTGATGAGTTCACTACTGGAATTATATCCTGATAATTTTGTTCATTTACTATATTGCAAACTCAAGTACTGATGATTCAAAAATACTACGAAACACTTCGAGAAAATATAGGTAGTGCCCGGCGCGGCGCTTCGCTTGGCTCGTCTTGGCGGGGGCACTACCGTGCCCCCAGATCTTTCAAATGAATCCGGAATATACTAAATTCAATTCTCAAAAACCGTGTTCCAACAAAAATTGTTCAGAGCTGCAGTCAACAAGGTCCGGATTGCTGTGATTATAGCAAACCTTCGATAGGAGATGCACTATAAGAAGAAGAAGAACAAAAAAAAACCGACCGAAGATCGGTCAAACTAAGTACTATAATTGAAGTGAAATATTTGAAAGATTGAAAAATTTTACAGAGTACATTTTTTACTTGTGAGAAAATTTTTCCCGAGGTCACCTTTTCTGAAACACACTGTATAAGTAGATTTTTGGTATTCCTATGGATTTTCCCATAAGAGCTATTGTTTCTGAGTTTTTTCTTAAATACTGAACAGCAAACTTTACTTTCCCATAATTTTAGCATATCGTTTTACTACAGGTCTGTTGATGATAGACTTATAAGTTTTGATTCAGACTATGTTGATGCACTGTTTAGTACATTCAACAGCTTTCATGAAAAATTGCCTTCAGTGCAGAAATCCCTCAGGGCAATCACATTGACTTTCTGGATACAGCCATCCGGAACGTTTCCGGCAAGCTCTGATTCAATTGGTACAGAATGGAGACAGGGCCTGGCCGAAAGTTGAACTTCTTTTCTAATGATCCTCAAAAATACAAGACAAGAACCACCAACAACCCTCCTTTCTGACGGAGAATTCCATGAATCCAACATAGAACTGGTTTACACACACTGTTTCGGAACACTTACCATACCGACTACGTAATTCATACAATCAGTAGAAGTAAGAGTCAAACATCTCAAGTCCACCAAAGCCGTATCACAACTACCTAACCTAATTCCATGGTGGAAGAATATAGTATATAGTCCAAGATCCCAGAGCTGTATGACGTAACTTATTTTCACATGGCTGATTTTCATATATGTTTTGTAGAATATTATTTTTAAAATAGTATCAATGTGTCAGAGACCCCTTCTATGGGCCAAAACTTTTGTCAGACGCTTTAAAAAATGAATAAACTTATTTTCACATTTCTGATTTTTAAATATGTAATTGAGGTAACTATCAAATTATATTTCATGAGTTGGGCAAATTGTAGTGACTAAAAATCCCCTAAACACAAAAACTATTCAGCTGAATAATATTTATTCCACAACATCGACACTACATTAAACTTCCATATTACATTATAGTAGGGGAGCCCACGATATTAAATTTAGATTTACTCGAGCGTCATAGAGACCTATTGGGTTGCAAAGCTAAGATGATAAAAAGAAAAAAATGTTTTATAGTGTATACCTTTTCATCGGCGATAGGCTTTCAAAAATGTTTAAAAAAAATTGTTACATGGACATACTCGAGCGCGTCAGATTAAGATAGCATACATTGCCTACGTACTTCTAATGATGAATATAGCTTAATCTCGTTTTGGATGTGACGCAAACCAGCGGCGTTGTTTTGAAGTTGCAAAAAAAAAAATTGTCATATTCACATACTCGAGCGCGTCAGATTAAGATAAATATGATTCATCTCCATGTCCTAGATGTACTGTATCTTAATCTGACGATTTCCTTGAGTGATTTGCTTAATTTTAATCAATAGCCTTTGACTCTTTTGAATAGCCTCGACAACTATGATCATACGTAACACCTCAATTGTACTCTTTCAGGAAGATTTTTCTCGTTTGCCGTATGGGTTTCTTGGAGAAGAATCACCCCAACACCATGTTCATTGGTTAATTTCGAAATGTTATCACGGTTTTCCTGCAGAATTACTTCAACATTCCAATTCGAAATTCTTCAATTCTGGCTCTATGATTGTGAGGGTGTTTCAAACCCCGAAACCGATTTTTTGGAACTTCAAATTTTTGGTGATCGCTACAAGACACCAAAGCAATGAAATCATCTCCTAACGATATACCAAACATTTTATAATACAAAAAAAAATCGGAATATTTTGCGTAACCAAAAATTACGAGATATTCCGAAAAGTGTCAAAATGACATTATGCAGATGCACGCGTTAAACTTTCTAGACGAATTTATAATACTTCGGCTTGAAGAAATCGTCAGATTATATATTTTTAGTAATCCTTTCATTATTTCCTTCAAAATAAAAAAAATTTAGCGACGCTCGAGAATGTCCAGACGACGATTTTTTTTTCACAAGTTTGTAGCCCTCTCCTGTACTTGCGTCACTCTCAAATTATGAGATTTGTGGTATATACACTTTTCAGCATGTAATTCACCCACCCTATCTTGATCTGACGCGCTTCAGAATGTCCGAAGATCCATTTGTTTTACTAATCTGATACTTTATTTTGCACGGGCGGCCATTCACAGAGTGTTTCATAGGTAAATGAACATACGATAACCTGAGCTAGAGCTACCCTAAGCGAGTCCAAAAAACCGATATATGATTTCGTAACCGAGATACAGGCTAGTACATGTACTTATTCCCCGAAGATTTCAATATCTCATTACTTTTGAACCAACCTGTATATTCAATTGATACTTGGAACGTATGATAATCTAGCACAGGTCGATCGACTTATATTTAAATAATCAAAAAATTCCAGCCCCGTATTTGAAAAATTTGGGACTTCTTTTGAGCTGAGATTTAACACGTTGTATATTGAAAATTTTGAATTTGCTTGAGATATTTTAAAAGAGCAGAAAATTTTCTATGGGGTTCAATAGATTTCATTGTCCTGCAAGTTATTTTGCTCTAATAAAGCTTCAGGAAAAGATCACTTGATTGTTGGAATTCCAATAATTCCGCGGCAAACATGTTCATTGCATTAAAATTGGAAAAATTTTATCTCGAACTGATAAAATATTTGCATTTTTCAATATTCTTTCAGATTCTCTAAAAAAAAGGTTGATTGAGATCAATTTAATTGTATGTATTGTATCCAACTAGGGTTGTTTCGAGTAGACTACGAATATTTCTACAAAATAAATTTTGAGTGGTAAGTATCTTCAGTATGAGGAATTTGCATGAATGGGCTGAGAAGAATCCGTATGAGTTCAGGCATACGGTATCACAATACAAATTTTCAACAAACGTGCGGTGGGGCGTTTTTGAAAATCGATTGATTAGACACATTGCAGGAATGCATTTTCAGTATGATGGAGATCCACCCCATTTCAGAGTAATGTTCAGATAATTTAGAGATACTTTCCAAATAAGTGGATAGGCCGAGGTGGACTGCATTCCTGGTCCGCTAGATCACCAGATTTCAATCCTGTTGATCATTTCATTTGGAGTTATTTGAGATGTTTAGCATATTCACCTGAAAAAAAAACTGAGGAGATATGGAAATCGCCTGTGATAAAATACGTTAAAATCCAGGCATGATCAAAAAAGTATCAGACATATTTTGAAGCGGAAAACTATTTGTATTCAGAAAAACGGGGTACTTTCGAAAACATTCTGTAAATCACGTTGAGTGTTCATCGTTGTTGAGTTCAAATATATTTTTTTCAATCAATAATGTTCTTCCTCAGAATAGCATGAAATACGAATATGCAATTAGTGGGACCAAAAAAATTCTATTTGATCAAAATGTACGATTTTTCTGAGAATTTAGTGGAATTCCAATATTCAATTGAATATTTCCTTGAAGCTTTCTTTGGGCAAAATCACGCGTGGGACAATGAAATCTACTGAACCTCATAGAAAATTTTCTGCTCTTTCCAAATATCTCAATCAAATCCCAAAATTCCAATATACAAGGTACTCAGTTTGGAATATATCCCATATTTTTTAAATACGGACCTGGAATTTTCCAGGAATTTGAATGTAAATCCATCGACCTGTGGCAGTTTATCATACGTTCCAAGTATCAACTGAATATACCGGTTGGTTCAAAAGTTATTAGCAATTGAAATTTTCGGTGAATAGATGAACCACCCTGTATCTCGATTATGGAATTGATTAGACCTATCATATATCGGTGTTTTGGACTCGCCTAAGGTAGCTCTAGCTCAGGTTACAGTATGTTCATTTATCAATTAAACACCCTGTATATGGCGATTCTATTCCTATTTAGTGGAGATACTCAACATGGTAAAAGGAATCCCCCTATATATTAATCTGCCGCTCCTGAGTAAATCCCGAAATCCCCGCTTGGCTCCCCTACTATTAACAATTCATTGGGTTGGACTCCCTCAAATGCATTATCAAACATTTTCAGCAAACTCAAACAGTGGGAGAATGAAATAAACTTTAGTAATATCACCCAAAATCAAGTGACTTTACTGCCATCCTCCCGAATTTTATATTGAACAACCATCACAATATTTGAAAAAACGAATTTATCAACATAATTATAATATACTTAAGTCCAACCACTTTCATTCAGGTGGAATCGCATAATTTCGACTTCGCATCAGTTGAAATCCTGGACAGTGAATCACAATATTGGAAAAGAATAAACCTGAAATCCCTTATATGTAATACACCAATGACAATGTGAACATGAAAACCGATTTCATATTCATATCGGAAAAATACTTATATTGGCCCTTAGGCCTCACCAGTTTTGAACAGTATCAAAAATATATTCCGTTAATCAACATGGTGGTTTGGTTTCTAATTTGTTGTTCCGTATATGTCAAATATTCGGTTTGTTCCTGCAAAAAAGGTTATTTACGGAACTATGTTCCTGAAAATGCGATTTGGATTTTCCAACCAGAACAACCAAGGTTTTTCTTTGGTTACTTTGGTGTCTGATTCAAAAACAACCTAACCACACCGACATCCGTTCCGTAAATGAATTCCTACAAAAAAAAAAAAAAACAGTGTTGGACCGCTGTCAGAATATTGTCTACCAGTCCTGAAATAGTATATCCCTGCGAGGGATCTGGACTCAGTTTTCTTCATTGTGAGAAAATGTACTTGATCACGTGATCACGTTAAACTAATCAACAGCTGTCGCGTTCTTTCCCTTTGTTATGAATATCGAATGAAACCATCTGAATATCAACATATCTCCAGTAAACTAACCAGATTAAAATACTTTTCCGAATTCCCACAATACTAACATAGCATTATGGGGTGAGTGTCTTAACGGAGGTTGTTTAATTTAGGTTTTTCGAATTGTTCAATGTGTTTCAAGTTCATTCACCATAATTGTGTCACATATATTCATTTCGTGTAATAAATAGTGCAGAGCTGCGCCACTGATGTGATCATGCGATATGTTTATGAGACTTATTGTTTGACGAATAAAGACAGTTTTAACCCTATCTTCGTCTAATTAGTTTCGTTGGCATCCAACATGGCGCAGTCGGTCTTGTGGAATCAAGAAATTTTGGTGAAAAATAGCAGAGTGTAGTGAGATGGGAGATTATTTCTGTGAAGATTTAGCCGGAAACTGGAAATTGTGGAGGCAAAAGTTTGAAAATTATCTGGTGGCGTCAGAGGCTAATAAGAAGGATGAGAAAATCCAAATTGCACAACTTCTTCATTACATTGGAGAAGATGGAATGATAATCTATAATACGTTCACATTCGAAGATGAAAAAACTAAAGACACATTAGCAACAGTTATGAAAAAATTTGAAGAACATTTTTTGCCTGAGAAAAATCTCTTATATGAAAGATTCATGTTTTTTACAAGAAAACAACGTGATAACGAGAGCATCGAGCAGTTCGTCACGGATTTGAAAAGTACGGCAAGATCATGTGAATTTGGAAATCTCAAGGACACTCTCATTAAAGATATAATGGCGTGTGGCCTGCAGAGTCAAATTCTCAAAGAAAAACTTCTACAAGAAAATGACATCGGATTGGACGATGCAGTAAAAATGTGTTTAGCAGTGGAAAAAACACGCGAACAATCTAATGAGATGGCAGGATCCAGCCTGGAAGTCGAAGCAGTGAATTTCATCATGGTAAACGATATTCTGAAATGAATGATTTCAAGAAACGTGAAGAAGTTTCATCCAGTGGTCGCAAACAGGGCCGCCGCCAGACATTTTGCCGCCCCGGCAAAATAAAATTTCGGCGCCCTGGTTCTGAGTAGAAGTTAAATGAATTCATTCCGTTTCAAAGACAATTAGCTCGTCCTTGATTTTTATTATTACTACATTATGCTTCCAAGGCAACACAGCTCTCCCATGAAAAAAAAATCAAGGCAAAATTATCCGGATTACATGTAGATTTTTTTACTGTTTTCGTTTTTGGATTTGATATTTTTTGACCCCCTAACTTTTTTTCCCGGTTCGGTGGCCATGTTCTCGACTCAAAAATTTGATTCAGTTAATGTGGACAATCAATGTAAATTTTGAATCAAATGAGCCCATCAGATTTTTTGGACCAAAAGAGCCTCATACGAATTATGAAGCTGGTTTTTGACATTTCAAATGCAAACTCATCTTTTTTATTGCAGATTTGGATTTAGCGGGAAAAAGTTTCAACAGAATTGGTTGAAACCAAAAATTTTCTCGACCATATTTGGACCCTATGAAGCATTGTTCGTTCAAAAATCCCCGGGAATATTCATGCCAGGATGCGAAAGTTCATATTCCAATCGTGAGATCCACTGGCCGGTTTGCCGGCCCTGGTCGCAAACATTTCAATTCTCAATTCCGAGAATCGGGCAGAAGAATACACCTGAAACGCGGTGTGTGTTTCAGATGCGGAATTATTCACGATAGAAATAAGTGTCCGGCGTTCGGGAAACAGTGCGGGTTACAAGGTCATTTTGTGAAAATGTGCAGACAAAAGAAGAAAATAGATCAGGTAGAAATTGAAAATCAAAATGTAGAATGTGATGAAAAATCTGTATTCATTTATAGCATAGGAAATGAGGATAACAAAAATAATTCATCTTGGTTTGCGTCTATATTAGTAAATAAAAAATCATTTCTTAATTTCAAACTAGATACAGGTACTCAGACAAATTTTATTTCTCTTAAAAATTTAGAATTCATAAATGTGCCGAAAAAGTTCATTCTGGAAACAGATGTCGCGTTGAAATCTTATAGAAAAAACACGGTGCCAGTATTAGGGAGAATGTGTTTTGGAATTTTATGTTGTAGAATCGAATTTCAATAGTTTGTTGGGCTTACAAGGATGTCAAAAATTGAATTTGATTAGGAAAATCGAGTATGTTAATGCCAGTAGAAATGATATTTACTCAGAGCTCGTAAACAAAAACAAAGAAATTTTTTCAGGGTTAGGCAGGTGAATACCACATAGAATTGAAAGATAACTTCACTCCGGTAGTTCACCCCCCCTCGCAAAATTCCTATTTCTTTATTAGCGAAATTCAAGGATACTTTGGACAAACTCGAAATATTGAATATAATTAGAAGAATAGAAGAACCTACAGATTGGGTAAACTCAATAGTTATTGTGAAAAAGAGTGATGGAAGCTTAAGAATTTGTTAAGATCCACGAGATTTAAATTCAGCTATTAAGCGAGAAATTTTCCAGATACCGACCATAGAACAAATTACATCAAAATTAGCGGGAGCTCAATTTTTCAGTAAGTTAGATGCAAATAGCGGATTTTGGCAAATTCGCCTTGATGATGAAAGCGCAAAATTATACACTTTTTCCACTCCGTTTGGGAGATATTGTTTTTTAAGAATGCCATACGGAATAAAATCGGAACCAGAAACTTTTCGAAAACCTTTCGAGCAAATATTTGATTTAGAGGGAACAGAATTATACATTGATGATCTAATAGTTTATGATAAGACAAAAGAGGAACATGACCGACTTTTATTGCAAGTTATGATAGAGCTCGAAAGTATAATGTAACATTCAATAAAGAGAAATGTCAGTTTGGATTATCGGAAATAACTCTCTTAGGTTACACGGTTATTTTCCTACTTCACAAAGGGTTGCAGCTATCAAAAACTTTTCCCAGCTGAAAAATAAGAAAGAGGTCCAAAGATTTTTAGGTGTAGTTACGAATGTCGGTAAATTCATTCCCAATTTATCTAATGTGAATTACCCATTGCGGGAAATAATAAAAAATGATGTTTGTTTTCAATGGACAGAGAAACAACAGAAATATTTTGAGGAATTGAAAAGGAAATTGAGTGAACATCCAGTATTGCAATATTATGATGTTAACAAACCTGTTGTGATTTCGTCAGATGCAAGTAAAAACGGCTTAGGAGCTTGTCTGTTGCAGAATAAATTACCGGTGGCTTACGCGTCTCATGCATTGTCGGAAACACAGCAGAGGTGGGCACAGATAGAAAAAGAATTAGCCGCGATTTTATTCGGTTGTGAAAAATTTTATGAGTACGTTTATGGTAGACGGTTTGTTGTTGAAACAGACCACAGGCCTTTATTGGGAACTTTTAACACTAGTAGCCCGTCCAGCTAGGTTACAGCGAATGGTTCTACAACTACAAAAATTTGATTTCACACTCATTTTCAAACCTGGCAAGCATTTGTTTGTATCCGATGCTTTGTCTCGCGCTGTATATTATAATGATGAGTATAAATTTAAAAACGAACTAGATGTTTCCATAATAGAGAACAATTGCGAAATGAGTAACAGAAAATACTTAGAAATGATAAGATTGACTCAAGAAGATGTTGAACTTGAATTGTTGAAAACATTTGTTGTAAATGGTTGGCCAAAAACTATTAAAAAGGTACCGGACATTATTAAACCCTACTTTAAATTTAGAAATGAAATAGTTGAGAGCAATGGTTTATTATTTAAGGGAAATCAAATTTGCATACCTTCAAAAATGAGAGCTGATGTAATCGAAAAAATTCATAATGGTCATTTTGGAATCATAAAATGTAAAAATAGAGCGAAACAATCATCTTTTTGGCCCAATATGTGTAAATAAATAGAAAATAGAGTACTTCTTTGTGGAATAAGTCTCAAGTATAGAGTTTCAAATAAAAAAGAAGAACTGATGTTGCATGACATCTCCAATATTCCTTGATATAAGGTAGGATGTGATTTTTTGTATTTGGGACCCAATATGTATCTACTTGTAGTAGATTATTATACCAAGTGGGTGGAATTGTTCCGACTGGAAATAAATGCACACTCGGATACTGTAATAGGTTGTCTGAAGGATTTATTCTCAAGATGGGGAATACCTGCAATATTGGTGTCTGATGGAACTCCACAATTCAGTTCAGGAAAATTCAAGGAATTTTCTGAACGGTGGAACTTCATCCATCCTCAATCAAATGGGATGGTAGAAAGAACGAAACAGACTTTGAAAAAATTACTTCGTAAAGCTTTTGATGAAAAGAAAGAAATTGAATTAGTTCTGTTGATGTATAGAAATACACCATCAGAAAGTGGTTTCTCTCCATCCCAGTTGATGATGTCAAGAAATCTTAGAGATATTCTCCCTTATTCTAATAGACAATTGAAACCCTTAGTAGTAGATTATGAATCTTATGATAATCAAATGAAAAGGTCTAGGCAAAAACAAAAACATTATTAGGATCAGAACAGTCACACCACACGTTGAAGCCAATTCCTTCAGATAGTAGTGTAAGATTTCAGAAGAATGTAAGATCTTCATGGTCGTTTGGCCGAATCTTGGAGAGACCCAGAGATCGTTCACATAAAATTGAAGCTAGTGATGGTTCACATCTTCTAAGAAATCGTAGATTTATCGAAGTTCTGCCGAACGAGTGTGAAAATCCAGATGCATGTGAGACTAATATTAAAGACGAGATGTATTCTCCTGAACGAAATGAAAGTACTAATTCAGATAAGTCAGATTTAGATGATTCCGTCGATACGAGTGTGGAGGAATATAATCTTCCTAGCACTTTATCATCTGGGAGAATCATAAAAAAGCCAGATAGGCTCATGTACATGTAAATATCAATTACACCTCAAAAAAGTAGGGAGATGTCGCATATATTCATTTCGTGTAATAAAAGGTGTTGCGCCACTGATGTGATCATGCGCTATGTTTATGAGACCTATTGTTTGACGAATAAAGACAGTTTTAACCCTATCTTCGTCTAATTAGTTTCGTTGGCATCCAACAAATTGTTTTCATTTGTTTTCTAGAGTTTTATATGTCTTGAAAATGCTCTACACTGAAGGGGCGAAACGTCGACTGAATTTTATAATAAACAAGGCCAATAAAAAAGAGATTTATTGCTACTAGGAAAATTTAACCGATAATCTTATTCAATAATACCTTTACTGATGTTGTGAGTTCAACTATAACTAAACTATTTTCTCATTCGTAATTACTAATGATAAAAAGAAATGGAAGCGAAGACATCACAAGAATATAGTTGTTATATGATTTATTTTATTACGTGGGATTCAGAAATATCAAGCATCCATCCCTTCCATGTTGAAATCACCCAAATATTTGTGTAATGAGATGCTTTTTTGAAATGTCGTGACACTACACTGACTTAACTTTACTTATCCAACATTTTACCTAATTTAACGCTCGATGAATGGCGCTGCAGAAGCAGCCATTGCAAACGCGCACTGCTCTCTGGTCCAAGTTATGGTGGAACCTTACAAGACGACATCCTTCACCAAATTTTCAATCTTGCTCTTCCACATAGATCCAAATATAAATCAGCAGATTACTCTGCCGCATCATGTATTGATCATTACTGTTCGATGACAAGTGAATTTTCGCATCTATAATGAATTCAATATTTCCGAAAGTAAATAAAATAAAATTCGATAATAATTTTGATGAAGAGTTTCATCGTATGAAATTATAACGAGAAAATGTTTAATTATAGGCGCAGGGGTTGGATATACAGGGTGTCCGGACGATTGACGTCAAAAAAACAAAACAGCTCCCTCATGTCATGGGGTATTCGAATCACCCCCATGTATGTTATCCGATTTTTCACGGTTTCCGAGTTATGAATTTTTTTATGAAATTTCAGAATTTTCAACTTGAACATCTTCAAAAATTTTTTTTTCTAAAAGTATAAGACTTTTCTGATATTTTTTTGTTGTAGATAGATCGCCAGGAATTGTACTTTTATACATAAAATAACCAGCATCGATACTCTGATAAAAATTATTTTTTAGCAGTGGCTCTATTCAGGGCCCTGAATAGAGCCACTGCTAAAATCTCATTCAGTGAAAGAGGAAGTACAGATTTCTTTTTTTGCATTTGATTGGAGATGTGAAACTTCATTTTGACGCAATTGGATGTCACCACCTTAGTACTTTGTAATATTTTACTCATTACTTCACAACCAATTGCTATAAATTCTGAAGTTTTTTATGAAGATTTTGTCCTGAAGATGTGCGGGATACTGATGAGGCTCAACAAGGCCGAAACCGGTATATCTCTCATCTCAGTGACAAAATCTAATATCATTTATCCAACCTCATGATAAAAGATCTCTGAGCCTGGGAATTGAAAATGGTATTCATTTCGATGATTACTATTTTGAATTCATCTATGTTTCAAAAATGTTCTCGATGTGCCTTCGTAAAGGCAAAGAATTTTCTTTTTCTTACCCTTATATATATTACGGAAGTGACTCGAACCTGCGATTCTCGAATTTCCGGTCCGGTCGCAAGACTACCCAGGTAGTCCAGTAAACGAAGTTCTGAAATCCCTTCTTTGCGGAAAGAGCTGCATTTTTGATATAATGATTGTCACTAGAGTAGAAACTCGTGGTCAAAAATGCAGGTTCCCAAACTTTAGGAACTTTAGAAAATTCTTCAAAATGTCGAAAAAGTTAGGTTTTCTCGGAAACTAGAAGTTTTATCGAAAAAAGTTTCAAACGAAAGTTGTAGAGCGGAAAATTCTAGTACACATGATGGCTTTCCGCATTCTCGTGGTGTTCATATTGACTAATCAGAGGTGCATTTATGTAATGGCGTTCTCAGTTGCTAACTTCATTACGTTCGGATAGCCGAAGACGCTCCAAGAGAGCTTGTGGTTTTACTCTATGCCTTGGTAAAAATAAGTTACTTGGCCGTTCCTTTTTCGCCGCGTGAACGTAAGGTCAAAAATTCATTCGCTGTTCATAACTTTTTTATTATACAATAGTTCTTATAGTTACGAAACGGCCAAGTCACTTATTTTTTTCCAAGGCATAGAGTTTGTGAAATAAGGAATTGTGAAGAGGAAGAGTGTAGAGTTAGCAGCTTGGCTCTATATGAGATCTGGTAACTTTTTGATAATGTTAGAAATACGGCCTCGTCTTGGCAATATTTTACATGAGAATGTTTTATTTATTGTGGTTTTATTATTCCCTTCTATAATGTATATGTTTATGAACTGCAAGGCGAAATACCAGCACCCTTTCCAAATGCTATGAGTTCAAGGTAGAGGCAACTTTCGTTAAGGCAGCATTTCCTTTCAAAGATGCCCAAAAACTGCACTTATATTTGTTACTTGTGTGATTTTACACCTGATTTTCTTTCAAATCGGATGTAACCGGGTAATCAGATATTACCATTTTATGCAAGAGTACAAATTTTCATCGAAATATCTGTCATTTGCAATTTTGGAAAATAAAGAAAATGAAAGAAAAATTGTTGATGGCACACCCTCAAGAATTTTTCAAAAATATGATGCACAATGTACAAAGCTCATACAAGTTCTACAATCACTGATGTTAAATCTAATATTTTCTTGGTAAAAAAAAATAAAAGTGAGTCCAAGAAGCTCATTTTACAAGATGAAATTTTTTTTTAATTAATTAATTTTTAGAAAAATTCAAGAGAAATGTTCTGCTCTAAACTGAGTTGTTTTAACTCGAAATAGATCTGCATTCAAGCGAGAACATGCGAAGCGAAAGTTGACAGTAACAAGAATCAATCGATTTTGCATAAAAACTTAATGCAAATGGATAAATTGTTGAAAAAAAAAGGATAATGATTTTGAAGTGGAAATATCGCTTATTTTGTAGAAGTTTCAGTTGTTTCACTCCTTGATGATATAATGTATTCTTTCATTTGGAGGTCTTCAATCTCCTCCTAAATTTACCGCAAAGGTCATTATTCCTGTAGCACCGGATTAAGATTAACATTCTACATTACTACATAAAATATGCTACTCAACGTTACCTAAATTGAATGTGTTTTGCATTGTGATATATATCTTTTCATTTTCTTCGACAGGATTTTTATTTTTAGTTTGGGTCCTAATCCATCATATTAGATTTGAATATTATGCTACTTGCAGTATTATTAGAACGATGTGATAGAGAGATAATTTCGATATGCATTTTCGGCTATAATCTCACTTTATTTCTGTTAATTGATTTTGTAAATCGACATTTTTATAACAGTGAAACCTTCAAATCTAAGCATGATTAAAGAGACTCATTTTGACACTTCCATTTCGAAATAATGCAATATTTCTTTAACAAATAAGGGATCGAACTGAGTACCATTCTGCGGACCTACTAAACCAATAGACGAATGGGGAATAATCCGAAGAACAGAATCTTCCATTAGCTATTATAAAGTTTAAAGTTCGAAATATAGATAATATTATCTAATTTATGAAATATTTTAGAGAAGCGCTTAATATGTTTTGACAAAATATTTTCAATACGACAAAAAACAATCCTTCTCATTCATTGACTCTTGTGAATACCAAACTTCGAAGGAACTTTTTGAAAGACAAAAGAGTTCTGAGTATTGCGATCGAAAAAGTAGTCGTTCGTCAAATATTAGCTGTTGTTATATAATGGTAAAACTAATAATAATTATTCGAGTTGGAAACAATCGATCTCTGGACCATCGTGATAGAAGTTCTGAGTTTCTCTCGACGAGTTGTACGAAATATTACAATGATTGCAAAAGCGAATCTATAATCTATAATCGCTATGCTAAGTTTCATACTTTCATATTACAGTTCGAATGGGGGGTCGTTCTTCTGTTTAGAGGAAAACCCAAACGTTTCTCTTTCATTTCACATTTTCAATCAAATTAATTTTTGTTTCAACAGTAGCCTTCGGTTAGGAAGCTCTACAAAATTTTCAATCTACGCTGATCGAATAAATCCACACTCTTTCATTCAATCCCTATTTCGAGGTTCGGTTCGCATTTCGCAAACTTCAACCTCTCGTTAAAAAAAACAAAATAAATCAGATATAGCCAAATTGAATGCACACAAAACGCAAAATGCAACTACAAAAATGATTATTTCTTCCATCATATTCTCTTGCACTCAAAACAATTTGAGAGAAGTCCGGGATATGAATTTCTCATCCATGGCTGTATTTGTTATTTTTGTTTACAAACATGAACGTAATAAAATGGGAATGGTAAAACTACCTGCTCCCTTGCTGCGTCTTCGGCAATTCGTACGTAATGAAGTTAGCAACTGAGAATGCCACTACAGTAATACATCTCCAAATATTCAATATAAACACCACGAAAATGCAAAAAGCTATAATTAGCACTAGAATTTCCCGCTCTACAACTTTTGTTTGAAACTTTTTTCCATAAACCTTTTAGTTTTTGAGAAAACGTAATTTTTTCAACATTTCCAAGGTTTCTTTGCGCAAAAAAGTGATTTCAGACCTTCGTTTACTGGACTACGGTTCTAATCGCGATTCGAGTTGCCACTTCGTGAGGAATGCTAAACTAACATCGTATTCTGAGAGAAGTGGTAACACGAATCGCGGTTGGAACCTTTGATCACCTCGGTAGTCTTGCGGCGAACACCGGTAATTCGGGGATCGCCGATTTTCTCGTTATAATTTTGAATAGCATCAGAAAACTCTTTTCGCAGTCAAGTATAGATTAGTTTGATATGAATATCGAATTTCCAACTGTGCCCGAAGGAATGGAAAACTTTATCCGAGGTATAATATTTGTTTTGGTGAAACAATGGTTTCAATGTAATAAATATCAAGTTAGTGGGTAATTAACATTTTTCTCACCTACCCAACATCATATTATATAGATTTCTTCATTTCATGGAATCGGTTTTTTTTTGTGAAATGTATCTTGTTTTATTATGATGACGTACACTTTCCATTCGTGTTATCCCGTTCCCAGATCTCATGTAGAGCCAAGCTGCTAACTCTACACTCTTTCTCTTCACAAGTCCTTATTTCACAAACTCTATGCCTTGGTAAAAATAAGTTACTTGGCCGTTCCTTCCTGTTCATAACTTTTTTATTATACAATAGTTCTTATAGTTACGAAACGGCCAAGTCACTTATTTTTTTCCAAGGCATAGAGTTTGTGAAATAAGGAATTGTGAAGAGGAAGAGTGTAGAGTTAGCAGCTTGGCTCTATATGAGATCTGGTAACTTTTTGATAATGTTAGAAATACGGCCTCGTCTTGGCAATATTTTACATGAGAATGTTTTTGGTTGGATTTCAATTCTTTTTGTACGTTACTTATGACAAAATCCTTTCATTTAGTTCATTTTTTCACCAATAATAATCAAATAAAATATAATCTATTTCAAGTCAAACTATAGTATAGAAATATACCTCTACCTACTTAGGTTCAAGCTGAGATGCCGATGTAATTGAGAGCTGCCATCACAACAATTTTATGAAGAATCCTATCATTATATAATGATCACAACGAGAAACTGCACAATGAAAACTGTGGTTGAGGTTATAACAGGGAGATTGTATTTGGTGTAAATACACATGAGGCCTTTTACGAGCGCTTCATTTTATCCCCTTATTTTAAATGTGGGGCAATTTTCCCTGAGAATTCTTGAATATTTTTTTTTTAATTCATAACAAGCAGTCCTCCGTATATATCAATTTTCAGACCACAAGCATCAAAATTGGCAGAAGTATCATACAAACTTTTACATATTCCGGTTCCAAGGGTTGGGGGGCGAAAGTTTCAAGTTTAGGAATTTTTCCGTTGTTTGGTACTAAAACTAGCTCACATACCAAATTTCAACTTGATAAGACATCGGGAAGTACCTTAACAGTTTTTATAATTATCAGTGAATGAGTGATGAAATCGAAGGTTTTAATATATCTATAAATTCTGACGGTGCCGCGCTTCACTTTGCTCGTCTTGGCGGGGGGCATGTTGCCCTCCTGTCACTGATTTATTCAACATCTGTCAAATTTTATGAGATAGAAAACAGTTCTGCCAATCAATATTTTTCGATGCAAAACTCACTAAACGATATTTACGGCAATATTTCATTAATTTCGATAAAAATTCAGCGAATTACAGAAAATAATGTATGATCCTTGTACAGAAGGCTTATTCTAACACTCGTTCATTCAAGAACTCGCCACGTGACTCGTTTTTGAATTTTGAACTCGTGTTAGAATATCAATGCCTTCTGCACTTGTATCATTATTAACTATTCCCGCACCCAACAGCTTACCCGAACTCCGATTCGCGTCGTTCGGATTTCGGCAGTTTCGTGCAGGAAAATATCTCTTTCCACACTTGTTAAGAGAATAACTATATTCAACTCAATCCATTGAAAATTTTCCGACTGCTTTCAAGATTTGCTTCGTTCATTTTTGGGGGAGGGGTTTCAATCCCCCTCCCCCCATTCTCCCATCCTCACCCTAGTTAGGCTCATCCCGGATATTGAATATGTATTTGTTCATAGGGAACACTCGTCCTTTCTTACTTTCTTTTTCATTCATGATAGATGCAGAATGCAACTTATTTGTTTTCTGTCACATTGAAATTTTACATTGAGTTTGGAAAATGGATCTTATTATTATAATTATTATATTTACATTCATGATAGATAGTGAAAATTCTTAGGTCGAAATGATCTTCGCGGCAATAAACCGAGCCTTTTGCTTTTCGCTCCGAACGGATCCAAACACTTCATGGACTTTATCCAGACAGAAAAAAACAACTTCAGTTTATAGTTAGTTGCGTTTCTACATTTTGGAACAGGAACAACACATAACTTCCTCGTTTTTGGCATTTCGAACAGTAACCACTTCTAAACGTTATATTATTCCCTATATTACAAATTTCGAAAGTATGAACATTCTTCAATGAACAGAATTTAATGAAAGTCAAACCGATCGCGACTATGCATGGATGTGGGGTACTTATCTATTCATGGATAATATGTAACTACTTCCCCAATATCTTATCGAATTGTCGGATAATTCTTCGCGAGCGTTTTATATCCATTCCCTTTGCGGAAATGCTTTCTTCATTATCTGCCAAACATGAAACATTGGAATCAGCAAAACCATTCAATCGAAATATCCATGTTGTTCCTTTTAACTGAAAAGATTTTATATATAGCTTTTTCCGGCCAACTAATAAATCTCCTGAATTTTTCAATTCAAGACAGACAATATCCATTACATTTTCTGGAGCTGCCGTTTCTGCAGAAAAAACTAATCTTCCACCATAAATTTCCTCAATTAGTTAAAAGTTTCAGCTGCATGAACTCCTGTAATGCGCAGTAAGAGTCTGTAGCCTGAATGGATTTTTCACTCTCTGGAAACATGAGTCACGCAAAAAATGCGGTTCGAATATAGATTAGAAGATTTTGTAAATTACAAATATGAAAATTCGTACCTACCCTTTTCATGGGAGTTGATCAAAATAAACGAATATACTAGTGGAGAATAAAGTTTTCAGGTTTTTCCAAAACAAGAAAAATTTCGCCATCTCTGCTCCGCTATCGCAGCAAACACGATTCATATAATTTTCATATTTTCATCTTCATTGTGAAAATCATAATGGAAAAACTCAAAATCAAGAGAAGAAAATATGTGATATGAGACTGAAGTATAAAGAGGCCGTATGCATGAACCATTAGTTGAAAATTCGTATCCAAGAAGGATGTTGAAAAAACTCTTTTCTTTTTTGCATCAGAAAGACGAGGTGAAAATCTAACACAGACTGATATCGTGGGAAGCAGAGAACCAAAAAACTTTGAAGATCATAAGAAATTAAGAAAAGTTCCGCAGTGTTAAAACCGAATAAGCTAAAATCTAATGTGGTATACGAAGTAGAATGTGCAGAGTGTCATAAAACCCAAGTAGGCTCTAACTTTTCATGAAAACACATATTCCCATGATATATTTTGATAGTTTCGAGATTTAAGATGTGAATGCAGAATAGAAAAAGACTTATTCTAGAAATTATTTCCAAAAAAAATCGAGAAAGTAAAATGAACAAAAAAAGATATTCAGAATTTGACTGCGATATACCAGGGGTCTCAGTATACCTGTTCCAATGGAGTATCCAAGCCATTTCAGAAGATGAGAATTTCAAAATTTCATGTTCTTGAATTCATTCCAGGAACTTTCATTTGAGAAAAACAAACCGCAAGTGACGCAGGCTTTTTCATCTCAAATAGCTCCCTGTATATTTTTTGCAATTTTTAAAATCTGCTCAAATTTACTTTTTCAACGATGTATCACACTTCTGATTTTACGTTTGATTCAGTGGGGAAAACGACAATTGAAAATTCGAATTGAAAGAATTGCAGTGGGCTACGATATTTTGTGTATTCTTGATTTCGGCTTAGAAAATAATTGATATTTCATGAACACGATAAGATACCCTGCAAGATCTCCAAATTTAACACTGGTGGATTTCTTGCTTTGGGCGTACCTATTTGAAGGTTAGTTACAGGGTGTTTGGTAATTCGACGTAATCCTTGATAGAGGATATACTTAACGTCATTAGCAGCAAATTCCGTCGATTGAAGCGATTCTTCACATTTGTACACCAAGTTCATGATAGTATTTACGAGTAATTCTCAATTCTTTCATCGAACTTTATGAAAAAAACAAATACAGTCATTATGACCCTTTATATCTCGGGTTGTCCCAATTTTCAGTGAATACTTTTTCGCAAGAAATGGTGACTATCTTCAGCTTTCGAAAAAATATTCATTGAATATTAGGACGAAGCAAAAAGTTTCGAAAAAGTTGAAAAATCGCCATATCTTCATCAAATCAAATCAAATCATAACCATAGATTTTCGGACCATGCTTCACTCGACGTAATTTGCTGCAAATGACGTCTTATCAAGGATCACGTAGAATTACCAAACAGCCTGTATATTTTAACTGTCAATGTAAGATAAGGAATTACTCCATAAATATATTATGTAATATGTTTATTGAATAAAGTGTCACCGTTCTTAATAATTTCGAATTTTAACCAGATAAACGTTTTTTCATATGTTTTTCCGACTATAATGTGAGAAATTATTTTCATCTAGGGTGGCTTTATGTTGATAATAACCAATTAGTAACATGTGTTGAGAAAAACACACTGACTCATGAAGTGAGCAATGTTGATTCGCTAGTCGAGATGCGCAGAGTGTAGATCGTGATCGCATCGCTCCTGATTTAACTGTTGTAGTAACATTATCTGAGTGCAAATAAAAACCAAAAAATCAGATTATTAGAATTTGCGATTTCATTATAAAAATGAATCCTAAACTAAATACTGATATAAAAACGGTAATCGAAGAATCCATTATAGAATTCTTGAGTGACGATGAAATTATAAACAAACTTCTCATCAAGATCAACGAAAACTGCATACTCTTCAGTCGGCAGTCGACGATAACACGAATGAAATCGAAACAATCAATAAGAAGATGCAACCTGATGCAAGCGGAGAAAATTAATAACATATGTATTTACAATCTAGAGGAAACACAGGAGGGAACCTTGATGGAGAATTTGCTCGGAATTTTTAACGAAAACATGAATTTAACAGTTAACATGGCTGACAGTATGAAGTGCTATAGACCTGAATTTACGAAAGTGCTTTTAATTAACTTTTTATCACAGTTTCAGTTCCTTTCTGCGTGTTCTTGGTTCGTATGTTTGTGTTGGGTGAATATTGATTGTAAATTTCGTTTGGATTTCATTCTATTAGAATAAAAGATAAAATTGTTGCATTGTTATATGATGAAAATTTAATATTTTTGAGTTGAACAGGGGGTGAGAGAGCTGTTCTTTCTTGTTACCTTGTCTTATGGATATATTGGGGACACTAGAGCTTGATGAATTCCCGGAGTCTACAACGATTGGGGTGCCTGGGTTGCGGGGTTGTTTTGTTGGAGGCAAGACAAGGTTAGGCATAGTACATTTCAATATAAGAAGCATCCAAAAAATTTTTTATGAATTAATGATACATCTAGATAAAATGAACTCGGAAAGATTACAGATAATTGTACTTTCAAAAAACTTTTAATATTATTAACATTGAACATTTCGAAATTGGTGGATTTGATGCATACTACAATAACTCAGCATGCATACTACAATGATGGAACGATGGTTTATGTTCGTCAGTATTTAAGTAGAAAAGTCAATTTCATACAACTGAGTGAAATAACACGCGTTCGTATAGAAATTAAACTAAATGAAATTTCACTTGGGATAACTGCTGCATATAGACCTCCATCAACCAATTTGGATCTTTTCATGGAAGACATTGAAAAATATCCGATTGAACTGAAAAATAACACTATTGAGATAATTGTGGCTGACATAAACATTGATATTTCAGATGAAAATGATAAATGTCTAGCCGTCTAGCCTATAGATGAATGTAATGAGTTCGTGTGGCTTTTTTTCTTGTATTAACAAACCTACCAGAGTAACTGAGGCGTCGTCTACATTAATTGATCATATATTTCCCAAAACGCAGAATAATATAATATTAGAGATGTTCAACGATGGATCACTTCCCTATAGGCTTAGAACTTTGTTTCGATGAGAGTTTGAAAAACGAAATGAAAACAAACAGTAGAAAAATATCAGATCATGAATTCCACCAGAAAAATGGACAATATATCCGTGAATTACTTCCCAGAAATAATTTCCCCTTGTCTCTGATCAAAAAGGTGTTGAGAAGAAATGTATCTGTGACTGATGAACAAAGTCATCCAAAATAATATTTCAAGATCCCCTTCATAAATGCCCTGTCTCAAAGGATCAAATATGTGGTTGAAAGCAGGTTAGAAGATGTGAGAATCGCTCAGAAAAGTGAGAATACCCTTCAGACTCTCTTTTTTTCTCGTTCAAAATCAAAAATGGAAAAAGACTTCATCTTTAATATTGTGTATCAGATACCATGTGGAGGATCCTCGGGATGTTATACAGGTCAGACAGGTAGATATTTGAAACAGAGAATTTATGAACATCGTAACGATAGCAAGAACTTTTTAATTAAAAAAAATCCAACTGCCTTAGTCGAACATAAAATAGAGACTGGACATGAGTTCAGCTTTGATGAAACAAAAATTTCGGCATCACAATCTAATTATAAAAAAAGATTACTACAGGAGATGATTTGCATAAAAAATAATCCAAATTCTGTGAACAAACGATCTGAAATAGATGGACTGAGTTCTTCATATTTTAATTTACTGAGAAAAATGAGTACATGAAATTTTTCGAACCATGTTATCGTTTTCTGTGTTTTTATTTTGGAGATGCATATGTCAGCTTGGTTGTTTAATTTAATCCTCCTGAATGCTTTCTCTCCGTGGAATGTTTGTTGTTTTCTAAATTATTATATATGTTATCCTGCTATTCAAATTGTTATGTCCTAAACCAAAGGGAGCACAACTGTGAATGTGAGTATTCGATATGATAAGATCATTTCTGTATATACATATTTATGTGTTTGTATTTACAGTTTTTATTCATGAAAACTTTTTATTTATTTAAATAACTTTTACAATTAAGTGTGAATCTGTAACTTTTTCATCTTCTGACATAGTATGTTTTTTCTAGAGCCCTGATGATGCAAAAATAAATTTGCGAAACGTTGGCCTTCACATAAAGTGGTTTCTTAATTCTCCTACGTTCCCTAACCCAAAAAAACCAACAATATATTGAACAAAAATAATTACGAAAACAAATTAGAAAACTTGATAAGCAAGCTGATGAAAGAAAATTGGCGGAAAGTATATGAAAAACATAATCCAGAAGAATGTTATCAAACTTTCAAGTCTTCTTTAATGATTCATATTAACTCCTGTCAAGAAAGTATACGTATAAATAATAAGAATAAGAAACTGATACTGTGGATAACTTCTGGATTGATTACCTCTATTCGCAAAAGAGATAAGATGAAAATAAATTTAAATAAAAACTGATCGCAAGAAATGAGACTTCGATATTCAAATTACAGAAATATCCTTAATGAATTAATAAAAAAAAAACCAAGAATAACTTTTATTCTTACAAAATGAAACTTGCAAAAAATGACTCCAAAAAACCTGGAAAATAATGAATGAAGCTGTCAATGTAATGAAGCATAAAAGCAAAATTGTTCTCATTTTACATGATAACAATGAAATCTTGACGAATCCAGCAGATATTGCCAATTATTTCAATAATTACTTCTCTTCCATCGGAGAAAAGATGCAGACCGAGGTCAAGAAGACAAAAAATATATATAAAAATAACATAACTATTCAAAAAACACTTTTCTGACACCAGTAAGCTCCCAGGAACAGATTAATTTGATAGCTACCTTGAAAAGTGATTCCCCGCCTGGGGATGACGGTATTGACGCTAAAATCATAAAAGCCATACATTCATACTTAATTGAACCTCTAAAATACATAATTAACCTCATATTGAAAAAATAATATTTCTCAGGACTGAAAACATCTAGCATTATAACTGTACACAAATCCGGTGACGTTCAAAAAGTACAAAACTAATAGACCCATTGCTCTCATTAATAATTTCGGTAAGTTATTCGAAAAGTGCTTGAAAAACCGTATTATGAACTTTCTTGCGAAGCATAATGTTATCTATAAAGATCAATACGAATTTACAGCCAATCTAAGTACGGAGGATGCCATATTTAACTTAACAGATGAAATAAACAACGCCTTGAACGCAAATCAGAAGAACTTTTAAGTTTTCTACTTCCAGATTTGAAAAGCAAGCCAACAGAATCATCAGTAAGTTGACTGAGGCTCACGTGATAGACCAAAAAACCGGCAGAAAACTAAAACGATATAACTCAGTTTCCCCTGAATTGTATGGTTTGAGAAAAACTCATAAGGATAATCTCAGTATCAGACCAATAGTAAGTTGTTTGAACGCCCCATTCTACAACTTATCACTTCTAGTTCATAATATCCTGTCAATGGTAAACTTAACATCCGAATACTCTGTCAAGAACTCATATGAATTCGTCTCATTTAGCAAAGATGTCCTCCTCCCTGTGGGTTTCCGTCTGTTTTCGTTGGATGTGGTGTCTTTGTTCACCAATATTCCTAGGGACCTCGTAATACAACTAATAAGAAAAAAGTGGAATCTCATATCGGCTTACACACAATTGACCAAAACATTCTTCTTGGACGATTCTTCATCTACGATTCTAGTTACTTCCAGTTCGAGGGTGAATTCTATATACAGGTGGACGGTTCGGCGATGGGAAATCCTGCCAGTCCATCATTGGCAGAATTTGTAATGACTGATCTCATCCACCAATGTTTGAAAAAACTAACGTTTCAAGTTGCCTTCATAAAACTTTATGTGGATGATACGATATTGGCGATTCCACCAGATAAGCTTGATGAGCTCTTGTCAGTTTTTAATACTTCCAACCCTTGCATCAAGTTCACTGTGGAGGAAGAGAAGGATAAACCACTGCCTTTTTTGGATCTGAAGGTTGTTAAAGAAAATCATGGCACTTTGTTAACAAGTTGGTAAATGAAGGCTTCACATTTGGACGTTTGATGAATTTCAAATCAGACACTTCAAAGTCATATAAAGTAAGTACCGTTACAAACTTGACACACAGATCAATTAACCTCAGTTGTGGCTCATTTCACGAAAATAATCTGGCAAAAATCAAACACATTCTCAGGATGAACAACTATCCCAAGTCATTCGTGAATAAAATAATTAATGAATATAACCCGAATGTGACTAACAATGGCAATCGTCTAGAAGAGCCAGGAATAAAATATTTCCCTTTTCCCTACATTCCATCCTTAATACACAGATCAATTAACCTCAGTTGTGGCTCATTTCACGAAAATAATCTGGCAAAAATCAAACACATTCTCAGGATGAACAACTATTCCAAGTCATTCGTGAATAAAATAATTAATGAATATAACCCGAATGTGACTAACAATGGCAATCGTCTAAAAGAGCCAGGAATAAAATATTTCCCTTTTCCCTACATTCCATCCGTCAGTCATAGGGTAGCTCGTACATTGAGAGAAAAATCTGCTAACACGAAATTGGTCTTTTTACAATCTCAAGACAATAAGATCGCTGTTTTCACGCTTATACACCCCTAGACAGCAGGTCTCACGTTGTGTACAGGATACCTTGCCTGGCCTGTCCAAAATGCTACATAGGACAGACAAGACAGTTGCTGAAGACACGAAAAAGACAGCACAGGTACGACTGCGACGAAAGATTTTCAAACAAGGAAAATGCTACCGCCCTCGCAGTACATTATTTTACAGAGGGCCACACATTCGACTTCGACAATACAAAAATTATGGACTATGAAGCGAATGGTAAAAAGAGGAATATCAGCGAGATGATTTTCATGAAACTAAATGACAGTGTTAATTTTAGGACGGACACAGAAGATTTAAGCCAGGTATATTCAATTCTGTTAGACAGATATCGCGAGTTCTTCGACCCATAAGTGCGCGAACTGAACATAGTACATGTGTTGTGAGAATTTAAAAACAAGATCTCCACTTGACATTTCATGCTGACAATAATAACATCAGAAATAATTATTTACTCCCATTCAAATGTATGTCTCTTTGTTTGAAAAATTTCAAATTGTCCATCAGTGTGTCTCTACTAATTTCAGACCCCTCCGTTACCAAATCTATGAACATCTATGTATATTCGACTAAACAAACTTGGTAAGAGCAATCTTGTAAAAAAACTTCAATTGTTTTGTCATTTTATTTATACACATAATTAGTTGTTGTGCTTCTTTGACTGAAAACCATTTTGTTTTTCTCTGTAGCCTTGATAAAGTCTAAATATATAGACGAAACGTCGGCTTAGTTTAAGATGGTCGCTTCATTTCCATTGGTCCTATTCCCGTGAAAGAGACTCTATTATGTAAGCGCGAGGACGTGAAACTACAGACTTCCTTTAAGTTTTTATAGACTTGGCTAAAGCATTTGATACTGTCCCACATAACAAACTATTGGAGAAAATGGAATATAGGTGGCGCAAATTTACTTTTCAAAAACTATTTGTCAAAAAGGACAGACACATCGGGTAAAAATTGGAAATAGTTATAGTAATGTTAGAAAGTCAACAATAGGCATCCCACAAGGTACTGTTTTAGGGCCTACCCTATTTCTCATCTACATAAATAATATTGGAACAATTCTTGATTATGCCCTCTTAATTTCTTACGCTGATGATACTGTTATATCTTTCACAGGATCAACTTGGCAGGATGTTTTTCGGGTGGGAGAAAATGGAATTAGAAAATTGTACAGTTGGTTCAAGTGAAACCTACTTAAACGTCCTAAAAACAAAATATATAGCTTTTTTATACGACCGTGCGTTTTCACCCACTTTCCCGTACTCATTTGAGTTTAGGAAGTGTCACTTTTCTGCACTAGTGCGGGAAAGTATTAGCAGGGGTTTTTTCCGCACACTTTCATTAAAGAATAAGCTGAATTATGAATCGAACATCAACGATGAGAGTACCATAGTAACGACATGTAGAATTCATGTGTATTATGGATTTTCATGGAATGTTTTGTATATTGAAATAAAATATATATTTTCAATGTGGGGTTGTAGAAAAAATAATGTTCCTATCTTGTGTAGAAAGTATCTTTCCCGTACTCGATTGCTTTCCCGAACTCCGCTCCGCGTCGTTCGGGCAACAGCAATCTCGTACGCAAAAGTAAAACTTTCAGCACTTGATAGGAAAATAACTATTTCGATCTCGGTTATCGATATACCGGAAAATATGATTTTGAAGATGCACAGCGAAAATTGTTTGAGGTCTCATTGCAAATGCGATACCATAGAGAATGTTCAAAATATTAAATACATAGGGGTAATGCTACACCAGCACTTGAGATGGAATATACATGGTTACTTTATTAATAAGAAAATAAGAAACTTCATCTATAGATTTCATCAACTTAGAGATATCCTCAATATTAGACTTCTCAAGACAGTCTCCATCTCATGAGTAGAATCGATTCTGAGATATTGTTTGATTGTTTGGGGAGGAGGGTTCAATAGTTCTCTTCAAAACGTGATAATCACAAAGAAACTCGTTCTGAAAGCTATTTATCGTAAAAAACGGACTTTTCCAACTGACAGACTATACAAGTTAGCTGATGTACTACCACTTAAGGCTCTATATGTGTACGCTTGCATAAATTATCTGCCAAAGCTTCAACATAGATTGCCGATCACAAAAACACACTATTCAACTAGATCAAACTTATTGCGAACCCAATTGTACAATAAAGCGCAGCGGATAGTTACATATATTGCACCTAAATATTACAATACACTTCCCAATAATATGAAGCTATTGATAGAAAAAAGACGGTGGTTCGGTACTCTGACGAAAAAATTTATTCAGAAAAACTATTCGACTTTCATGAATGTAATGAAATCTTCATAAACAATTGCGTGAAGTGCATATTCAAGTCCTCATGACTACAACATATCGTCATCCTTCGGGCACTTTCGCGGCTGGCTCTCTGGTTGGGTGGATTCTGGGATCGTCGCAGTCGTAGAGAATATACCGAAAGGTATGTTCTGTGCAGGCTCCACTCTAATGGAATGAATGCATCAATAAACTTTATATTGGTGAATGATTCACAACACAGACATGGATTTTTCCATTGCCGCATACCTACAATGAAACAATGGCTCTAACAAAGATTAATTTTGAAGTAATAAGCGAAAGTATGTGAAGTCATTCTTTTTGTAACATTCAATCATGGTGAATAATTTTGATTTGATGTTAAATGGGCAGATGGTACATTGTTTGAATTTAGCAATTTAGTTCTGTTCAGACAGGGACGGGCCCAAGCCAAATTTTTGGGGGAAGAAATACATCGAAAATGTTAATTGAATTAACAGGAAACCGTTATACATATTATGGTATAATATTTGTTTCGGTAAAAAAAATTCGAAATGATGAATTTCAACAGAGTGAGGAGTAATTAACTTCTTTTCCATCTACAGAACCTTCAATTAAGTAGATTTTATGGAGTTTGCTTTTTTTTGAAGAGTATCTTGATGTTGCTTGAAACTTTGAGAAACACTAGTTGTTTGTTTCTTCAGTTTTGTAGCTTATCTTTATTTCATGGAATCTGGAAGCGAGGGCATGGCTCATTTTCATCAGAGAAAATATTTTTTCTGAAAAATCTATTCTTTTTATTCCGCGAAAGGAGTAAATATTGGGAATCAAAGTTATGAGAAATTAACGTTTATTTTACAATTACCCAATATTAAAAAATGTGAGTTTCTTTCTTTTATGGAATCGATTTTTTTTTTGTGAGGAATACCTTGAAGTATGTTTGAAACTTCGAGACACAGTTTTTGTTTCACATCATTTTCCTGAATCCCATATACCAACCATTCACAGCAGAATTGAACTCGACACACCAATCGCTTTCATTCATTCATTATACTCCATAAGTCGCTTGTTTTTTCTGTCAACTTTTCCATTCTCATGTTCTTCGATTTCAACTAGTGTCAGCAGGTTGTTCTTAGTTGTATTGATGTATGTACAACCTACTGTCATTCCTCGTCTGAAGGAGTTCCGTTTTATTTTTGTCCTTTGATTAAAATCCTTATCCTCATCATTAATATTCTCTTGCCGTTTTCAGCTCCCTTACCCGTGCCGATTCCTCAAGTGTCAGATAACGTCATGAGAGAAAAAATATGACTGGATTTGATATGAACGAGAACGGAATCTAGAAGTACAATTCTTCTGATTATTTTGATGGAGAAAGCTTCCCAAATATAAAAGCGAAAAACAGGCTGGCTTCCTGCCAAACTGCTGTTGAAATATTTGTATTCTCGCTATTGTGTCTGTCCCACATTTTAATCACGTAATACATAAAAAAAAGAAACGTTCTTCAAAGTATATGACACCATGATGAAACTTGAAGGTGACGAAAAATTATCCGCTATTATTACGAGAGCAAAGGGTGCTTTTTACACTACAGAAGTTATTATTTTCTCATACTTGAACTTGCTCACAATTTCTGGAGACAGATATGAAAACAACGTATATATCTACTCCAAAAGTAAGAGATGACTCTTTAGTGAACTAAATCAATCATTAGGTACTTTAAAAAAGTCATTTTCCCAGAAAGAGACCATGAGATGTGAAATTAACTATATTATCATGTTGATTTTGAGAAAAGATGAACGCAATAACGAATAAGGGTCTTCATAGATAGTACTTATTCATTTGTTTTTCATACATATGGACTTTCTATTTTCAAGGAAAATATTACAATAGAGTAGAAGTGAAGTTTTGAAAATTATTGCGAATCAATGAAACAAAAAAAATCAGCTATTGTTATACAGGGTGAGTCGGGAGGAACGGACCAAACAGGTGTGTATTCTGCAGGTCGAAATAATTTAAAAAAACTCATATGTTGTTATCCGATTCTCATTTGTTTTCAAACTATAGGGTAATTAGAATATTTCAAATAAATAATTTTTTTTTAGTTTATCGCTTCTTATCACAAATGCTATAGGTGCTGACTTATTTTTTTTTTTTTGCGAAATGAGTTAATAGCATTACTGGAGGACGTTCCTTTCAATATCCGAATGCAAATGAATTATCAGCACGATGGAGCTCCCGCACATTTCGCTCGTCAGGTCAAACAATATTTAGATCAAGAGTTTCGCGGACGATGGATTAGTCGCGGTGGTCCTATTAGTTGGCCTCCAAGATCTAGAGACCTCACACCACTGGACTATTGTTTGTGGGGCTGGTTCAAGAACGAGGTATACAAAGTAAAAGTTAACACTCGGAATGCCCTAATTCGACGCATTAGAAATGCAGCATTGCTTATTAAAGAAAGACACGAATCAATCAGAAAAGCAACAAGAGCCCATCGCAGACGAAGTCGAATGTGTTTGGAGGATAATGGCTGGATTTTTGAGCATTTATTAGAATAATGATATAAATGAAACCATTTTAATGTAGAAAATGTTGTTTTTTTATAATGACGCTATAGTTTGAAAACAAATGAAAATCGGATAACAACATATGAGTTTTTTTGAAATTATTTCGACCTGCAGAATACCTACACACCTGAAGTTTGGTCCGTTCCTCCCGACTCACCCTGTATATTCATACATTGAACTCAACGATGAAACAGTTTTTCATTTGATAATTAGGGTATGAAAATAAATCAGCATTTTTTGAATTGGTCTGACTCTTCCCAAGAAGTAATAAAACCGTTGGCCTAGGCCAACGTCTACACTCATTACATTTTCCACATTTTTGCATGAGTTTTCAGGAGATCGGGTTGACCTCCATGGGTGGTGTAATGAACGTAATAACGAATAAGGGTCTTCATAGATAGTACTTATTCATTTGTTTTTCATACATATGGACTTTCTATTTTCAAGGAAAATATTACAATACAGTAAAAGTGAAGTTTTGAAAATTATTGCAAATCAATGAAACAAAAAAAAAATCAGCTATGGTTATATATTCATACATTGAACTCAACGATGAAACAGTTTTCATTTGATAATTAGGGTACGAAAATAAATCAGCATTTTTTGAATTGACCTGACTCAATTATCTGTCTATGATATTATTGAAGATGTTATCAGTCATAATCAGGATTCGGTTAGCGAAACGAAGGAACTTGGTTTCAGCAATTCAATTTTATAATTTTTTAGGATATTCATAATCCATAAAATTATCCAAAACATTTCAAGTATATGAAAATGATATATGTAGAAATTTCTTCTCCCTCGCTCTATAATAGAATAACCCTTGGATTCTCAAATACAATTGACGTCGACGAGAGGAGATTTTTCTTATAGGTTCGCGATATACTTTTCATGAATTTGAAAAAATTATCCAAAAAGATTCAAGATTATTAGCAAACAACAAAAATCGCTTTATTATATATTTTCTCTTCTTCGGTATCGTAATGAGTTTATTACAGTACTAAAAGTAGTGCTGTAATGAACTCATTACAGCATCGTTTTCAGTTATATTTTTCGTTTTGTGGTTTTCAATAGTGACCTCCGATTCTATCAATTTTAAAATCATTTAAATTTAAATTCCACAATCTGTCAAATTTTGTAATTCACACCAACTGCTAAGTTAGTATACAAAAGTCACTAGGATATAGAATCTGATTTTTCATTTGAATTGCGTGAGGATTTCACAAAACTTGACTGAAATATAGAAAATATCGTCTGATAGTCGTGGCAGAAGGCAATTCCGACACTCGTGCGAATTTCGCATTCGTGTTGGAAAGGAGCCCATTCTGCAACTTTTAGAATATACTATTCTCTATTTCAGAATCGTAATGAGTTCATTATAGTACTCAAAGAGGTGCTGTAATGAACTCATAACAGCATTGTTTTTCAGTTATCAATTTTAAACACAAGTCAATTCAAATTCCGTAATCTGTCAATTTCTGTAATAGTCACACCAACTGAGAAGATACAATAAAAAGTCACTAGGATATATAATCAGAATATTTATTTGAATTTCGAGAGTATTCCACAAAACATGACTGAAATAGAAAAAAAAACGTCTAATACTCACTGTAGAAGCGAATTCCAACACTCATGCTTTCGAAAACTCGCTCCTTCGCCTCACGTTTTCGAATTTCGCATTCGTATTGGAATAGAAGCCCATTCCGCAACTTGTTTCAAAATATACTATAACCCAGTTTATAGCTTATTATCTGTTCAAAAACTTATATTTGTATTACTTTTGTGAGCTTGCACCTACCCGGTGACTGACTATGCACAGCAAAACGAATATAGAGAAAAGTTTATTCAGGTAAAAGCACTAAAAATATCTGAGAAATTAAATATATCACAACTGACGTTTATTCAATTTTCTCGCGCTCTTACAAACGCCTTATGTGTACCGGCCCTTAAACATATCTCTCAGGAGAGATATCTCCATGTGTTGAAAATCTTTATCATTCATTTTCAGACCATCGTGCATGGACGAATCGAGTTCAGTAACAAGAAGTGTCAAAAATTTTGAAGCAGTAAAGAGAAGGTTGTTTATCTGGAAAAACTGGAATCTAAGCTGCATAATATCGTATCGTGAATGAAAAAGAGATTATGTCTTTAGATCCGGATTATAAATATTATACTATACTTGTGATGGTACGCGACTTCAGAGTAACGACCAGAGGATGTTGGAATATTGTAGTTATAACTATTATTTGACTTCAAGACAGTCTTTCGGGCTCATTGGCAGGGATCTATTAGGAATTATTTCACCTAACATTCTGCCTACATCTGCGGTAGGCATCTTCAGGGGATTCTTGGTCTTAGATCGCTCGACCGCTCAGAGACTGACTCTGTTGTAGTTATTTCATATTTAGCGTTATTTATAGCTCCGTAAATGGATTGAAACCAACAAATAGTACAATCACTCAACAGTTTACATGTTTCAAATTACCGAAACTGGAGTAAACAAAAGTAAGATTGTGCATGAGACCTCAACATTTACTTCTTTCTTGAGAGAATGTAGTCTAATGAATAAGGTTTTTAAGACATGATATACTGACAATGAAAGAGACTTCCGGGCTTATTGGCCGTGGTCCATTAGGAAAAATTTCACTAATGGACCACGGCCAATACGCCCGGAAGACCAGTAATTGGGCCAGTAATTGAGTAAACTAGAAGTCCACTTACGACTGCTTCGCGCTCAGCATTAATCATCAAAGATGTCATGACCATATCTGTCTTTCTATTTACTAGATCAGCGATCAATCCATTCCATCTCCCATTTACATTTGTTCCCCATCTTCCGTCCTCCACTCGGACCAATTCGTAGGTGAATCCCAATTCTTCAGAAAACTTCTGTAGGAGGTCAATACAAAATCCGGAACAGCATTGATAGAAGCTACCATTGCGATGTGCAAGAGTACTGTCCACCCTGAAAATAAAATGAAATTCAATTTGAAATATCCAATCGAAATCGCCAATGATATTTGTTTAATTTTAAATCAAGAACAGCTGTTTTTACATGGAAACAATGAATATATATGAATAAAGATTATAAGGATGGTAAACGGCCATATACGAGTAAAGTTGAAAACCGACTACGGTTTTCCGTTGTTAGGAACTCTGAAAGTTAAGATGGCGCTGAAATCATGCTTACTGAAATTGAATTTCGACTTTGTCGAGCCTAGAAAATAACATCTTGTGCGACAAAACCAAAGTATTGATTAGAGAATTTCTACACTAGCCCGGAATTGAACTCGGACCTGACGGTCCCAAGTCATCCTCTCTAATCGCTGAGCTCCACTATGTGTTTCTGAATCATCATTATTTAGCATTATCAATATCTGGCGCATTGAGATATTTTCTAAATCAACTCGAAATAACTAGATGGCGCTGACGTAAGTGTAGTCGCTTCATTTCCAATCTTTCTCCTCTATAATCGTTGATATGAATGATATTCATTCCGGAATTCGGGAGCCACGATTCAGATACAATAAACTTGGGTACATTCGACTCAGATCTTGTGTTTCAGTTCTGTGGTTTACAGTGTCATTCAGTCTCATATGAATCCCTTCTCCTGGAATAAATATCAATTTTCTCTATTCCAGTATCGTAATGAGTTCATTACAGTACTGAAAGTAGTGCTGTAATGAAACTCATTGCAGCATATTCGTTTTGTGATTATCAGTACTGACCTCAAATCCTCTGAATTTTCAAATCAAAACAATTCAAATTCTGTAATCTGTCAAATTTCGTAAGTCACACCAACTGCCAAGATACAAAAGAAAAGTCACTAATCTGAATTTTTCATTGACTTTCGAGAGTATTTCGCAGAACTTGCCTGAAATAGAGAAAATATCGTCTAATACCCGTTGCAGAAGGCAATTCCAACACTGATGCTTTCGAAAACTAGCTCGTTTTCGAATTTCGCATTCGTGTTGGAATAGAAGCTCATTCTGCAACATATTTTAGAATATACTATTGAGATCTTCATTCATTTTTAAGCAAAAGCGATTTATTTCATCGCTGTCTCTGTCCTACGCATGGTTTTCGCTGAAAATGCAAAAATATTTTCACATTCAGGAATTGATCCTGAAGTAAAAATTTTTATTTCTTCAAGCCAAAACCATACGACAGAAAAGAAAACCCATGAAATAAAACTTGCTCAAAAATGAATGAGGATGATTATTACAACAGAAAGCAGTGGCGTAGCTCTTTTTTCCTCAAAAACATCGTACTCTTAAATATTAGGATTTCTTCAACCCCATCCTGTATGTAACGTTGCAGACTCCCACCACTGGGCTTTTTCTCCACCAAGTTATTGTGGTTACCAATTGACCATGGCCGTGCAGACGAATTGCATTGAATTTGAAAAAAACAAACTTTTGGTAGACACGATAATGCTTTCGTCTAAAAAAAGCGCGCAAAAATGATATCTTTCTGATCGGTCCCTAATGTACCTCTCGGTTTGAAAATGGATATTCTACGCCCCGCTAAGGCTCAAGAACAAAAACTACAAAGCTTTTCTATTTCAACAACGAAACAGAGGAAGCAATTCGAATGCAGTCAGCTAATATAGAGTTAGTTCAAGGAGTTATCAAATATTTGAGTGTCCACAATTTCCGACAAACATTGTCTCACTTTGCATAACTTCCCAGTATATCTATGTAATGTTGCCGATCGTATAATATGAAGCGCCTTAGAAATTCATGCGGAAATTGAAATACCTGTTTACATCGTCCAAATATGCTAATGAATGCCTGTGTAATTTGATCATTACCTCCTTCACACGCATATTGCTCAAGGGAGGCAAATTGGTGGCTTACGGATTCATGTTCAACAGGACCAATTTATTATTCAGAATGTGATTTCACAGATATACGAGAGTATCCACATTTATACAAGTATATCATAAGCGATTTCATGGTTGAATTGGTTTTACCAAATGTCAGCATTGTACCTGGTACAGGGTATGTCGTAAAATGTTCGCTATTAGTTTGTGAAAACAACTTCATATGCCCTCGTAAACGCGCTATTTTTCAGGTAAATGAAAGTATTCACTCTGTTTTTAGGAAGTGTCTTGAAATTTAGTTGGGGTTATACTAAATACTCTCTTAAGCAAAGAAAAAAATTGCCTCGGGACAAAATTCGGTTTATTTGATGTAATACATTTTCTAGTTTGATGTTTGCAGTGAGCGAATAATTACTGCAGCCAGGAACTGAGAGGCATTTGAGATAAGACTTATTTGTAGGATCTGAGAATCGTTGATTCGCAACACGAAACAGATTATTATTATTATTATTATTATTATTATTATTATTATTATTATTATTATTATACATATATAGTTCAATTGTGCCTTAGGTTAACTATCAGTTAACTTAATCAACACAGAAAGTGTGGGTAAACCCGAAGTTAATTCAGGTACCATTCGAAAATTTTTGATTTGATTGATAATTACGAAATTTATGTCCCACTGCAGATTTGTTAATATGGATTTCATGGAATTTTATATCAACTCTTTTAGGAGTGATGAAGAGGAATGTCGTAGACTTAAAGTGATATGTCTAGGATCAAATTTTTTTCGAAAATTACGACGATTCTGATTTTTTTTAAGATTCAGATTATCGAAAAGATGAGTTTTATTATTATTTATTCAGCGAATATTCTAAACCAAATAGAACATGGGATAGCTCATCAAACCAGAAGGTACTCAAAATTCTAGGATTCCGAGGTGCCTAACTGCTATCGACTGTACATATATGAAAAATTCAATGGCCAGGATGTGATTAAGCCGAACTATTCAGGAATCATTAACAGTAGTAGCTGATTCGTTTCTGAAAATTACAAACATTGTTGCAAAATGGCTAGGTTCAACTATATTTTTCGGAATTCTATGCTGTGCAGATCATTTGAAAGGGATTTTCCTTATAGCGTGTTAGTAGGAGATAGTGGCTATCGAATTAAGTCATATTGAATTACACCTTCAGCTAATACAAGGAGGACACCTTCGAGAGTCTCATTCAATGAATCACACATGTATCGTCATTTTTGGGAACGGAAAGGTATCCTATTCTTATTGATTGGAAAAATTGTCCTAGATAATGTTCCTCTATCTGCTTTAGTTCCGTGAAGTCAAACAAACATACAAATTCAAAAAGATACAAATTTTCACATTCACAATATTAAAAATGTAATTGTGAAGTGTTTTTTTAGGATGGTTCGGAGAATCTTTCCATAACTGAAGTTGGCTTTTTGTTCTCATCATCGTTAGGGTTTTCAGATACGTCCTACTGATCCTTACTATCCTACTAATATAATAAGTGTCAACTTATGTTATTTGATTTTTTTTGGCTACTCAAACTGTTTGAAAAAATACGCATAAAGGGTTTCTGAAAAGTGAACGTAAAATATTACTTTCCTACCCTCGGAAAATCCAGTTTTAATATAGTTCATGTTATCGATATATTTTTGAGGGTTTAGAACCAGGAATTAAATTCTTATGCAATGGGCTATGGCTGAATCTCGTAGGCAGAACGAGATGAGCTATCTCTCAAGCGCGTTCATAGTCTTCGAGCGTGTAATTAAACACGGCACTGTTCGAATTTCTGTGATTTCTGTTGAAAGCGACAGATAATTACGAAGCTGAATACTTTCGAGATTGAAATTGGAGATGAGCCCTTTGCTATCAGGCTAGTTCGTTATTTGTACAATTTCACCATAATCGGATTAAACTTGGTCGATGCGATTATTTCATGTTTGGAAAATTGTTGGTATTGAGGAAGGATTACTCACATTAACATTCGAGTTTTGAATATATATCGGGCTACAAATGATTTTTTCGATGTTTCACTGTCTGTCGATCAATTTGAGAATGGAAGTGCTAATCAAGCTGGATCCGAGGAAAGCTCTGTTAGAAAATGTTCTAGAATGGGAAAAGAAAAAGCAAATGGTTCAAGGTGATTAATAGATGCTTTATTACAACCGGAGGATGGCGGACAACATGTTCTCGATCATCAAAGCGTTTCAAATGACTGGATTTCGCGACTGTCAGAGGAAGAATTAGAATTTGAAAGAATACCTTCAGATATAGGACTTAAGGCGACCAATGTAAGAATCAAACAGGAGATCTTCTGGACGTTTTTTAAGGTTGAAGTGCTTCAAAAATGTTATTGAACAACAAAATAGATTGTACCCACAAGTCCCAATACGTGAGGCTAGTTGTTCCCTCCTACAACACTCGGCATACAGAGACATTTTTCACCGATTTCGCTAGTACTTACTACTTTCTAAATTCTCCTATACACAGATTAATGAAAACTTATAATGATCTATCGATGGTCATTAACATCGATATATTTTTTGACTCTGCTTCGAAGATTCGGTCCGTTTTAATGAATTATTTCCGCCGCACAAGTTTGAATGGCATTGATTGATTGAGGTCGCTCAGACAATTATCTAATATAAACCATATTGAACTATGTTGTTTTTTTCATTCTAAATTAGATTTAGGTATTTTATTTAGGGTTGACATTCATGTGTTATTTTTGTCACTTTGTACATATTGAATTATGGACACTGTTTTGGGTTCGTCCCGTTTGTGTCCCGAATTAATAAATAAATAAATAAAATAAATAAAATAAATAAAATAAATAAAATAAATAAAATAAATAAAATAAATAAAATAAATAAAATAAATAAAATAAATAAAATAAATAAAATAAATAAAATAAATAAAATAAATAAAATAAATAAAATAAATAAAATAAATAAAATAAATAAAATAAATAAAATAAATAAAATAAATAAAATAAATAAAATAAATAAAATAAATAAAATAAATAAAATAAATAAACTAAAGAGAGTTCGCTAATTACTTTGCATCGGTGCAGTCCGGGGCCCACCTTTGAGAGTGCAATCACTGTAGAAGTGTAGATTATTTCGTTGCTGAATGTCAAATCCTCATTCATAAGTTTTCGTGGAAAATAATAGAGCGACTCGGAATGAAATGAAACTAATTTTATTATTTGCAGTAACAAGCGAGTGCCTATTGAATTGATGTCGGGCACCAAATGACACTCCCGACGTGCCACTGCCTGGGATTCTCCTTTTTCTGTCGATTTTAAATGCATAATTTTGCTCTGGTTTTGAAGATGGAAGTGCTAGTCGGGCTAGATCCAAAGCAAACTGTGGTAAAAGAGGTGTTGTAGAAGGAGAGAGGGAAGAGCAAATATGTCAATGTGGTTGAATTATGGGGCTTCATTATACTGATAATGGCGGAAAGCATCAAAGCTGAAATAATGCTGGATTTCGTTCACTGGCAGATGAGAAAGTTAAACAGTAGACCTTCTAGAGGCATTTGGAGGTTGAGATGCTACATCTAAAGAGAGTTTGATAATCACATTTTATCGAAATGCGGCCTGGTGCCCAGCCTTAAAATTACCATCACCTTAAAAATTTGGACCATTTGATTGGTGACTCTCCGATCCTTTAGCATACGTTATCGTGATAACTGAGATACCTATACAAAAAATCTTGATTGAATTTAATTGTAACAGGCAAGCGAGTCTGAATGAAATAAAACTTATTTGATTATTTGCAGAAAAAATCAATTGATGCTAGGCAAAAATGATATTTTCGATTTTCACTGTCTAAATTTTTTTTAGATCAAGTTTTTAATGAATAAGTTTGCCTTGGTTCTGAGGGTGGAAGCTATGGTAGACGAGATTTTAGAAAGAGGAGATAAAGAAGCAAATTGTCCAATATTGCCTGAGGATAGAACTTCATTACACCGGATGGCGTTAGACAAGATGCCTCAGTTCATCAGAATATTAGTAAAATGGTCGCATTCGACAAAATACAGTAAACACTTATGAACTTCAACTCATACCTGGACAAAATCCAAATGATTCCTATGGAAGAAAATAAGCAATGTTTACCCTTCTTCGATTGGTTGATAATCAGGGAAGGAGAAAACTTGATAACTGATTGGTAGGTATACTAAGCCTTCAAGTATCAACAGTTGTATCAACTTATAGTAACCACAGAATGCAGCAAAAAACAACATAATGAACAATCTAACAGAAAGATAACTGAAACTTAGCGATAAGAAGTTCCACAAATCCAATTTATAAAAAGGAGAAATATCTTGTATTGTATCTTGTATTGGCCCGAAATAACTCCCCGACTACAGAATAATATTTTCCCGAAATATAACAAATAATTATGATCAAATTTCATTATAAATGAGCAGGGTACTAGGACTACTAGGAATTAAAAAATTAAACTTATTATGTTAGCCCAGGACCCGTTGGCATTTCATCCTACCTCATCAAGCATATTCATACATTTTGAAACCTCTAGTCCACATTATAAATATGTGTTTCTCAACAGGTATAGTACCGACGGAGTGGAAACGATCCCACGTAACTTGCGTTTTTAAATCAGGAAATAAAACTGAAATGACTAATTATCGTCCAATTTCAGTGGTGGACAATTTTGCTAAGGTTTTTGAAATGTGTCAGAAAAAGCGACTGATAACTTATCTTGAGAAGAATAAACTGTTGAGTGACAGACAATTCGGATTTAGGGAAAATGTAAAACAACTGACACGATTCAGGAGCAAGAAAGTGTCATTCGCCCCATGGACCACGGTAAGAGGGTGTTGTCGGTGTTTTTTTTTAGATCCGCGGTTCATCTCTACCTATCAATTTCTGAATTCATAATTTGGCTTCGATTTTGAGAGTGGAAGTGCAAGTCAGGTTAGATCCGAGGCAAGCTCTAGTGAAAGAGGTTAAAGAAGGAGAAAGAGAAGAAGCAAATTGTTTGTAATTTGGCCTGAGATTGGGACTAGAGTACATCGCAGGATGGTGGACAGGATTTCTTGGTTCATCAGATAATTATCAAAATGTCCGGGTTTTTCACACTGGCAGATCAGCAAGAGAAAGAATTTCGAATTTGATTAATGTAACTTGTACCACAATCCATAGATAGCAGATGATCAAACAGGAGACCTTCTGAAAGGAGACTTTCCTTCATGTTGAGATGCTACAACGAGCGAGCGACTCTGAATTAAATCAAACTTATTTGATTTTTTGCAGTTATATTCGAGTGTCAATTAAATTAACGTCCAGCACGTTTTGCGGAAAATGAGAAAAACAAAAAAATTTGATTGAATGACAATGAGCAAGCGACTCGGAATGAAATGAAACTAATTTAATTATTTGCAGTTACATTTGAGTAACTATTGAATTGGTGTCGGGCACAAAATGATATTTTCGATTTTCACTGCTGGAGGTTGGAGTTGGCTTCGAATCTGATGGTGGAAATGCTAGTTAGGCTCAATGCGTAGCAATCTCTGGTCGGCAAGGTTCCGGAAGGAGGAAAGTAAAACCGGAGAATGGTGGGCAGGATGTATTCGTTCATCAGAGCATTAATAAAATGGTCAGATTTTGTTTACTGCCAGATGGGAAAAAATTAGAAGTCGAGTACATAGCTTCAGATAAAGGACTCGAGGCGACAAATATTACTGGACCACAATACAAGACCTGCAGGGGATCAAAAAAAAGACCTTCTCGAACGAGTAGTTTCCGAAGATTGAGATGCTATTGCGGACCCTTCGCTTATCATATTGCATAGAAGTGCTGCTGGCTGGTACTACAGCCTAAAAAGTGCCATCAATGTAATAAATGTGGGAACTATTTAATTGCTAATTGTCAAGTCCTCCAGAATTATGATGAATTTCAATGTCTGAGGTTCTTCAGCCGTAAAAGTTCCATCATCGTAAAAATGTGATTGCTGTCATATCCTTCAGCATATTATTGTGTGCCGAAAAACTTTGATTGCAATGGCAATCCATTGAATGCAGAGGATCGAACAGAAGACCTTCTGAAACGAGGAGTTTTCGAAAGTTGAGATGCTACAAATCCTGATAGTTCGCCTATCGCATTGCATCTAAGGGTTGAGATGCTATTGCGGACACTTCGCTTATCATATTGCATGGAAGTGCTGCGGCCTGTAACTATAGCCTTAAAAGTGCCATCAAGTAATAAATGTGGGAACCATTTGATTGCTGACTGTCAAGTCCTCCAGAATTATGATGAATTTCAATGTCTGAGGTTCTTCATTCTCGATCAATTTTTGAATGCATAATTTGGCTTCGATTCCGGGGGTGGAAGTTTTAGTAAGCCTGAATGCAAAGAAACCCCTGACAGAAGCAGGAGGAGTAGAAGAAAACTGTCAAATGTGTCGGAGGATGTACCGGAGGACGGTTGACTGGATGCCCTCGTTCATTAACGCGTTAAAACGGCTAGTAGAAGACGAGTGCATAGCTTCAGATGTGAAAATCGAGGCGACAAATATGAGTAAGTTGATATGTTAAAACTGCGGAAAGTTCGCAAACCATATTGCATCGAATTGCCCCGGCGTGTTGAAGTGTGGACCATTGTGGGCTGTCAAATCCTCTGGCATATGAATTACACCCGAGAATGGTGGACAGGAAGTCTTCGTTCATCAAAGGGTTATTCAAATGACTATATTTTCTTCACTGCCAAAAGAGGAAGAAGAAGTCGAGTGTATAGCTTCAGACTCGAGTCGACAAATGTAACTGGATCACACTTCAGTGACTGCTGAAGATCAAACGGAAGATATTTAGATTTTGTTTTTCAGGTTGAGATGCCAGAACTACAGACAGTTCGATTGTCACATCGCAATCAAGTGGGGCTTGGGGCCAAAGCCGTAAAAGTTCCATCATCGTAAAAGAGTGGACCATTTGATTGCTGAGTGTCATATCCTTCAGCATATTATTGTGGGCCGAAAAATTTTGATTGCAATGGCAATCCATTGAATGCAGAGGATCGAACAGAAGACCTTCTGAAACGAGGAGTTTTCGAAAGTTGAGATGCTACAAATCCTGATAGTTCGCCTATCGCATTGCATCTAAAGGTTGAGATGCTATTGCGGACACTTCGCTTATCATATTGCATAGAAGTGCTGCGGCCTGGTACCATAGCCTAAAAAGTGCCATCAAGTAATAAATGTGGGAACCATTTGATTGCTGACTGTTAAGTCCTCTAGAATTATGATGAATTTCAATGTCTGAGGTTCTTCATTCTCGATCAATTTTTGAATGCATAAACCCCTGACAGAAGCAGGAGGAGTAGAAAAAAACTGTCAAATGTGGCGGAGGATGTACCGGAGGATGGTTGACTGGATGCCCTCGTTCATTAACGCGTTAAAACGGCTAGTAGAAGACGAGTGCATAGCTTCAGATGTGAAAATCGAGGCGACAAATATGAGTAAGTTGATATGTTAAAACTGCGGAAAGTTCGCAAACCATATTGCATCGAATTGCCCCGGAGTGTTGAAATGTGGACCATTGTGGGCTGTCAAATCCTCTGGCATATGAATTACACCCGAGTATGGTGGACAGGAAGTCTTCGTTCATCAAAGGGTTATTCAAATGACTATATTTTCTTCACTGCCAAAAGAGGAAGAAGAAGTCGAGTGTATAGCTTCAGACTCGAGTCGACAAATGTAACTGGATCGCAATTCATTGACTGCTGAAGATCAAACGGAAGATATTTAGATTTTGTTTTTCAGGTTGAGATGCCAGAACTACAGACAGTTCGATTGTCACATCGCAATCAAGTGGGGCTTGGGGCCAAAGCCGTAAAAGTTCCATCATCGTAAAAGAGTGGACCATTTGATTGCTGAGTGTCATATCCTTCAGCATATTATTGTGGGCCGAAAAACTTTGATTGCAATGGCAATCCATTGAATGCAGAGGATCGAACAGAAGACCTTCTGAAACGAGGAGTTTTCGAAAGTTGAGATGCTACAAATCCTGATAGTTCGCCTATCGCATTGCATCTAAAGGTTGAGATGCTATTGCGGACACTTCGCTTATCATATTGCATAGAAGTGCTGCGGCCTGTTACTATAGCCTTAAAAGTGCCATCAAGTAATAAATGTGGGAACCATTTGATTGCTGACTGTCAAGTCCTCCAGAATTATGATGAATTTCAATGTCTGAGGTTCTTCATTCTCGATCAATTTTTGAATGCATAATTTGGCTTCGATTCCGGGGGTGGAAGTTTTAGTAAGCCTGAATGCAAAGAAACCGCTGACAGAAGCAGGAGGAGTAGAAGAAAACTGTCAAATGTGGCGGAGGATGTACCGGAGGATGGTTGACTGGATGCCCTCGTTCATTAACGCGTTAAAACGGCTAGTAGAAGACGAGTGCATAGCTTCAGATGTGAAAATCGAGGCGACAAATATGAGTAAGTTGATATGTTAAAACTGCGGAAAGTTCGCAAACCATATTGCATCGAATTGCCCCGGCGTATTGAAGTGTGGACCATTGTGGGCTGTCAAATCCTCTGGCATATGAATTACACCCGAGAATGGTGGACAGGAAGTCTTCGTTCATCAAAGGGTTATTCAAATAACTATATTTTCTTCACTGCCAAAAGAGGAAGAAGAAGTCGAGTGTATAGCTTCAGACTCGAGTCGACAAATGTGACTGGATCACAATTCAGTAACTGCTGAAGATCAAACGGAAGATATTTAGATTTTGTTTTTCAGGTTGAGATGCCAGAACTACAGACAGTTCGATTGTCACATCGCAATCAAGTGGGGCTTGGGGCCAAAGCCGTAAAAGTTCCATCATCGTAAAAGAGTGGACCATTTGATTGCTGAGTGTCATATCCTTCAGCATATTATTGTGGGCCGAAAAACTTTGATTGCAATGGCAATCCATTGAATGCAGAGGATCGAACAGAAGACCTTCTGAAACGAGGAGTTTTCGAAAGTTGAGATGCTACAAATCCTGATAGTTCGCCTATCGCATTGCATCTAAAGGTTGAGATGCTATTGCGGACACTTCGCTTATCATATTGAATAGAAGTGCTGCGGCCTGTTACTATAGCGTTAAAAGTGCCATCAAGTAATAAATGTGGGAACCATTTGATTGCTGACTGTCAAGTCCTCCAGAATTATGATGAATTTCAATGTCTGAGGTTTTTCATTCTCGATCAATTTTTGAATGCATAAACCCCTGACAGAAGCAGGAGGAGTAGAAGAAAACTGTCAAATGTGGCGGAGGATGTACCGGAGGATGGTTGACTGGATGCCCTCGTTCATTAACGCGTTAAAACGGCTAGTAGAAGACGAGTGCATAGCTTCAGATGTGAAAATCGAGGCGACAAATATGAGTAAGTTGATATGTTAAAACTGCGGAAAGTTCGCAAACCATATTGCATCGAATTGCCCCGGAGTGTTGAAATGTGGACCATTGTGGGCTGTCAAATCCTCTGGCATATGAATTACACCCGAGTATGGTGGACAGGAAGTCTTCGTTCATCAAAAGGTTATTCAAATGACTATATTTTCTTCACTGCCAAAAGAGTAAGAAGAAGTCGAGTGTATAGCTTCAGACTCGAGTCGACAAATGTAACTGGATCGCAATTCATTGACTGCTGAAGATCAAAGAGAAGACATTTAGATTTTGTTTTTCAGGTTGAGATGCCAGAACTACAGACAGTTCGATTGTCACATCGCAATCAAGTGGGGCTTGGGGCCAAAGCCGTAAAAGTTCCATCATCGTAAAACGTAAAAGGGTGGACCATTTGATTGCTGAGTGTCATATCCTTCAGCATATTATTGTGTGCCGAAAAACTTTGATTGCAATGGCAATCCATTGAATGCAGAGGATCGAACAGAAGACCTTCTGAAACGAGGAGTTTTCGAAAGTTGAGATGCTACAAATGCTCATAGTTCGCCTATCGCATTGCATCTAAAGGTTGAGATGCTATTGCGGACACTTCGCTTATCATATTGCATAGAAGTGCTGCGGCCTGGTACTATAGCCTTAAAAGTGCCATCAAGTAATAAATGTGGGAACCATTTGATTGCTGACTGTCAAGTCCTCCAGAATTTGGCTTCAATTCCGAGGGTGGAAGTATTAGTAAACCTGGATGCAAAGAAATCCCTGGCAGGAACAGGAGGAGTAGAAGAAAACTGTTGAATTTGGCGGAGGATGTACCGGAGAAATGGGTGACTGGAAGTCCTCGTTCATTAACGCGTTAAAACGGCTGTTTTTCATTCATTGCCAGATAGAAAAAAATGAGAAGTCTAGTGCATAGCTTCAGGTATAAGACTCGGAACAACAAATATTACTGGCTCATAATCCATTGAGTGCAGAAGATCGAACAGAAGACTTTCTGCGTGACAACAGTGGAAAGTTCGCAAACCACATTGCATCTAAGTGCTGCTTTCTGAAACCGCAGCATAAAAAGTGTCATCACTGTTGAAGGGTGAACCATTGCCATTGCTGACTGTCAAATCCTCCGTTCGCGAAAAATGAGATAATCAAGAAATTTATTGCATGGAAGAAGCAAAAAGTTGTTCAATTTGACCTGAGGATGGGACTTTATCTCACCGGAGGATGGTAGACAGGATGTCTTCGTTCATCAGAAAACTATCAAAACGGATGTTGACTGGTAGATGAGCATGAGAAAAATTCTATCGCATAGCTTCAGATAAAGGACTCACGTCCATAAATGTCACTTGTACCACAATCCATGTACTTCAGACAATGAAACAAGAGATATTCTGGTAGGACCTGCAGGATTCTTTTTTGATGGGTCAGATACTACAACTACAGAGATTTCGCTAATCACATCATATCGGAGGGCGGCCTGGGACCACATTGAATTTTATCTCAACGAGCAAGCGACTCGGAGTAGAATCAGATTTATTTGATTATTTGCAGAACATGCGATCGCCTATTGAATTAATGTCGGACATAAAATCACATTTTCGATGTTTTATTGTCTGCAATTATTCTTTTTCGATCAATTTTTGAATGCAAAGTTGGGAAATGCTAGTCAAGCTAGAGCATAGGCAAGCTTTGGTAGACGAAGTTTTCCAAGGAAGAGAGAAAAAAGCAAATTTTTCAATATGCCCTGAGAATGGAGCTTAATAATTATAATAAATCTACTTCAGTTTATGTACAGAAATACATGACATAAGGAGATGTTGGACTTACAATGCCAAGGCGGAGTTTAGTCATGAGACTCTTACACACAACCCCGTTTGGCTGTCTTTTCCTGAGAATAAACAATGGGAAGGAAAACACAATAGAATGAGTTACATGAAAAATAAAAAAAATAATAAAAGTCTGAAAAAAATTGAGTATAAATTACTCGGTTAATAACAAATGAGGAAGAACAAGAAGTCGAGTGTATAGTTTCAGGTGTATAACTTGAGGCGACAAATATTACTGGACCTCGATTCATCGACTGCTGAAGACCAAACAGGAGACTATTCGAAGTTATTTCTAGGTTGGGGTGCTTCAACTACAGAGAGTTCGCTAATTACATTGCATCTAGGCGCGGGTTAGGGACACAGCCTCAAAAGTGCCATATCACTCTGAAAAAGTGGACTATTTGGTTGCTCACTGTTAGAACCTCAGATATAGAAGAAAATGAAATATACAATAAATCTTCATTGAATTTTTTATAGTACAGTCAAAAGACTCGAAATGAAATTAAACTAATTTGAATATTTGTAGTAACATGCGAGTGTCTATTGAATAGATGTCGGACACAAAATGACATTTTCGATGTTTCACTGTCTGAGGTTCTCCTTTTTCGATAAATTTTTGAATGTACAATTTGGGATGTAAGTTTTGGTCAGGCGGGATATAAATCAAACTCTAGTAGAAGACGATATTGTCTCAAAAATAACCGGCCTAGTTCTTTAAACGAACCTCATATGAATGAAGGCATATCGCGTTGTCAATGAAGTAATATAATAAATAATAATAATAATATGTTTCTCTATTTCAGTATCGTAATGGGTTCATTACAGTACTAAAAGTAGTGCTGTAATGAAACTCATTACAGCATTGTTTTCAGTTATATTTTTCGTTTTATGGTTGTCAGTACTGACCTCCGATAGAAATAAGTTTCGAATCAAAACAATTCAAATTCCGTGATCTGTCAAATTTCGTATGTCACACCAACTGCCAAGATACAAAACAAAAGTCACTAATCTGAATTTTCATTTTAATTTCGAGAATATTTCACAAAAATTGACTGAAATAGAGAAAATACCGTCTAATACTCGTTGCAGAAGGCAATTCCAACACTCATGCTATCGAAAACTCGCTCCTTCGTCGCTCGTTTTCGAACTTCGCATTCGTGTTGGAATAGAAGCTCATTCTGCAACTTGTTTTAGAATATACTATTATTCATCAATAGTTTTCACAACCCAAACATATATATACAAAATTAATATTTGAAGTAAACATTAGCTTGTCCTTTGAGATGGCAGGTTCATCGAGACGACCCTACCGTCTGTGTAAAGTCTGCATCACATTACCTCTATTTTAAAGCGTTTCAAATTAAATTTCTCTCTTTCATACATAATCAAATTAAATCGGTGTTCCCTATCAAAATTTTCATTTTCACTCCTAATCGGGTATAAACATCAAATTCCTGGATATCTGGTCAAATTCGTAGTTTTAGTGTTCACCTATATAAATCTTGCAATAATGCTTTATTTTCTTTTATCCATACCTTAACATTTCTTTCGAATCTGTTTAAATTTTTTATCTCCCTTAAATCAGTTGGTATGAATTTATATATTTTGGGTGCTAAATAATCATGACACCTCTGTCCTATTCCCTTCTTACATTTTATTGTTTTGTATTCTTTTTGTCTAGTCCTTGTGCTGTACTTGTGGTCGAGTTTTTCTATCTTTATTTTCCCTAAATATGTATTCTTGATTATTCTGTGCACAAACAGTAAACGGGCATCAAATATATTAGCAATATCGTATAGCTGTTCACTTGAAAATCTGATTGGCTTGTTATATATAATCCTCAATATCCATTTCTGTACTGTATTGAGACACCTCAGATGACATTCATAAAGTCCTCCCCATCCTAAAATCCCATAGTTTATTTGAGACTGAACCAGAGCATAATACATCATCCTCAAATACTTAGTCTCCATCCCGTATCGCTTCATCTGTTTGAACTTGTATATAAGACCTCTTAGTTTTTGTGTAAGGTATTCGCTATGTTCATTCCACTTCATTTGCCTATCAATAATTACTCCGAGATATTTTATTGACTCGGTCTGCGGTATTTCAAAGTTCTGTACATTGATACTTCTCGTCAGAGGAAATTCGGAAATATAAGATGAAAATGGAACATATTTCGTCTTAGTCGAGTTCAAGGTAAGTGAATTGAAATCGAACCAATTTTTTACCTTGACGAATTCAGTTTGAACCTTGTTTTCCAGGCCCATCCAGGATATATCGTGATACTGTATAACAGTATCATCCGCAAAACTTATAATTTTGCCCTCACACTCCATGTTCAGAAGATCATTCACATAAATAAGAAACAACATGGGACCGAGCACAGTATCCTGAGGAACACCGTAAGTTATTATTTCTTCTCTACTTTCAAAGCCATCGATGTCTACCACTTGTTTACGATTCATCAGATAATCCTGTAAAAAATCGTATATCTTGCCTCGAAAACCATAATTTTCTAGCTTTCTCAAAAGTTTCCCATGGCAAACAGTGTCAAACGCCTTCGAAACGTCGAGGAAGATACAGAGGGATGGGGTACCCTCGTCCATGAACTTGTAAATATTTTTCGTTATTTCCGTGATCGCATCTTCAGTCGACCTTCCTTCTCTGAAACTAAACTGCCGGTCTGAAATTATTCTGTATTTATATAATGGTTTTACAATCCCCAATTTGAATGCCTCCGGAAATCTTCCCGTATCGAAACTGTGATTAATCAAATATGCCAAAGGTGTTGATATTTCTTTTCTTATTTCTTTCAAAGTTTCTGCTCTTATTTCGTCATGACCAGGTGCTTTGTTCGATTTTAGGTTGTTAATCATTCCTTCCACCTCTAGTGGATAGGTGGGTGACAAAAAAAAATGAATGGTTCAGGTGACATATTTTCTCTTCGAAATCTTCTGGAGGTATTATTTTACTTGCGTATTTTTCTCCCACCGAACTAAAATAGTCAACGAAAACATCTGCAACTTCTTTTTCATTTTCCGTAATTGAATTTTCTTTATTTTTAATCTTTATTCTTTCTTTTTCAGGTCTACTGGGTCCACATGTCTCCTTGACGAAATTCCAAATAGCTCTGGATTCCGTGTGATAATTTTGAATGAATTTTTCCAAATAATTTTTCTTTGCAATAGTAATTAATTTATGTAATTTAATTTTGTAATTATTATATCGATTCTTCAAATCAACATCTTCAGGATACTTCTTTAGACTCAAGTATAGAGAATTTTTTGTATTTATGGATTTTATTAGAGCCTTTGTCATCCATTTTTTCCTACCAATTTCTTTCTTTTTTAATCGAACTACATTTGTTGCATTTTTTATGTGATTTTTTAAAATTTCAATAAATATTTCAGTCATTGTATTTAAATTATTTTCCCTATAAATTGCCATCCATGATTCATTCTTTAAATTCTGTCTCAATTTGTCGTATTCAATGTATTTTTTTACCCTTATATTAGGCTTCCTAATTACGTCATTCTTTTCTATTTTAAAAGTCAACACTATTGGATAATGATCGGTGATCAAATGATGCAGTATAAAACCCTTGCAGTCAGTCGCGTCTGAATTTCTAACCCAGTAATGATCCAGGCACGTATCACTTTCTGGCCGAGTACAACTATTTATATAAGATAATTATCCTGAACTATGAAGAATATTTTTATATTCTTCTACATAGGAATCAGGGATGTTGCGGATATTCGCATCCGCATCCGCAAATGCGGAGCTTCCGCATAGATTTCTACTTCCGCATCCGCATCCGAATCCGCAAAAACCAATGCGGATTTTCATGCGGATGCGGATGTAATATAATTTGTGAGTTGTGCAGTGTCGCCATCTCAGGGCCAACAAAATATGTTAGTGTTTCGTTTAGAAAATGCTAAATATATACTTTTTCAATTTTGAAAGTGTCAGAAAGATGCTAGTTTTTCACTGTTACTTCTTTCTGTAGCTATTTCTGAAACCGAAACATCTGCATCCAAGAGGGTTTAATTTCCGACGCACCCCTCTATTCTGTTTATATTCATACTGGTAATTCTCTTTTCGAAACACTTTCCAAATACATATTTTATTATACCATCTGTTTTTTTTTTTCGGTCAGTCCGAAATTCCAATCCGTCTCCTTTCTAACAACCGCCTGTGGCCCCAGTCTCAAGATTTCTTATCGCCCGTGATATTGAAATGTTATATTTTTGCGATACCCGGTGTTTCAGAAGCATTTGAAATGTTGAAGGAAAGTTCAGGGACCAAGCGTCTTTGAACATGAATTATGATTCGCGAATCGGGGGAAACATTTTCATCTGAATTGCGTATTTTTTGGTTGTTGCGGTTTTTTTTTTTGATTTGACAGAGATCTCCCCAAGAAAAAGAGCCAGATGTTCGTCCGATCAGTGAGAATTGTCTACGTTTGTTTACCTAAACAACCCGGGTTGTTGCAAGCTCATAAAACGTTTATAGGGGCTATAAAATTCGCCTAGTTTGACGATTTTTGGACATCTGTTGATGATAAAGATTAAAAAAATTCATTTTTACTTTCGGAATATGGCATATTGGAAAACGTGAGAGTTGCGATAAGAAAAAAATGGGCGTGTGCTCTTCGCACGAGAATTTGACCAATGGGAACGAAGAAATTGGTGAAAAAGTTCCGATGCATTTGTTATGGTGCAATACTTATTTATTGTAAATGAACCATAACGTGTTTTTTGGCCTTGTGGATTACTTGTCGAATAGTAAATTTTTGTGAGATTTTGAATAATATTGTGACTATTATGATACAGTTGATCATAGTGAGGAGTGTACGTGTACTCGAATTATTGTTTATTGGGAAATATTAAGGTGAATACCATTATATTTCTCCGGTAGTACGTTTCATTGTTTACGATATTATCACCGATAGCACGAAGAATTTTGTCCACTCCACCAGGCAGTGTTCCAAGCGAGCAATTATTCAGTAGCGTGGGTTTAATTTACGAACCTCTGCGTAACCGTCTTGAATCAGAAAAGGCGGCAAAATTACTTTTTATAAAGTATAATGCTCCAATTTTCAACTTCTCTTACTAATATAAAAATAAGTAAGTGAAGTTAAAAAAAACATGTAGGTTAATACTTACACATGATATACTTAATACTAATTTACTTCAAAAATGTTAATAACTGCTTTATCGATGTTTCAATTCTTTACTCGTATACTATTTTTAAATAAGATCTTAAACATCCGCATCCGCATCGCATCCGCATCCGCGGATGTGAGTTTTCGAAAATCCGCATCCGCATCCGCATCCGCGGATGTGAAAAAATCGGCATCCGCAACATCCCTAGTAGGTAGTACAGTAATATCTCATTGAACACAGATATATCTATTTGAGGAGATCGATATATTGCCGTGAGTTTAATTTTCTGCTCTGTGCGGATATCTACTTCACAGGGACGGGCCGAAGCCAAATTTTTGGGGGGGAAAATCCATCGAAAATTTTCCAACTGGACATTGAATTGACAGGAATTCGTTTTATATATTTTGGTATAATATTTGTTTCGGTTGAAAAAATTCAAAATGATGAATTTCAACAGAGTGAGGAGTAATTAACTTTTTTTCCATCTACCGGACATACAATAAAGTAGATTTTATTGAGTATCTTGATGTTGCTTGAAACTTTGAAAAACACTACTTGTTTGTTTCTTCAGTTTTGTAGCTTTTCTTCATTTCGTGGAATCTGGGAGCGAAGGCACGGCGCATTTTCATCAGAGAAAATATTTTTTCGGAAAAATCTATTCTTTTCATTCCGTGAAAGGAGTTAATATTGGGAGGGATATATTGTGAGGAGTACCTTGAAGTATGTTCGATTCTTTGAGACATACTTTTTGTTTCATTCTTCAATTTGGTTCAGTTTCATTATTTGGTGTATCTAAAAATTTCAAGCATCATGAAACAATCTATATTTTTCACAAAAAAGCAGATTTCATAAAATAAAGAAATATATATGATTGAATGTTGGGAAGATGAAAAATCAAAGTAAATTACTTACCACTTTGATGAGATTCAAAATATTGAAACTGCTCATCCCTAACATGGGTCCATTTCACAGAATAACAGGAACAAAATTTTCAGAAAATATATTTCGTTTGATAAAAAATGAACCTCACTTTTGCTTACAGATTTTATGAAATGAAGAAAAGCAAAGTTTACACAGAAAATATGTGTCAAAGTGTGTGTCATAAATCATGATACTTCTTAAAAAAGAAACAGATCCCCGATTTGGTAGGGAAACGGTTTCGACCTAAATCACTCATATTGAAGAAACAATTTTGAACAAAATTTCCTAATTTGAGTTGGCGATTTCGAACTCTTTTGCAGCGTTCATTGCAATTAGTGTTTGGAATTGAGGATATATTTGGTATTTTGAAAGATTGTTGTTGTGACTGTGACTTCTGATATTCTGTGGTCACTACCCATAATTTTCTCTCAAACTTGTTCTCCTTCATGCAGTTTCCGTTCATATTTTTTTTTTTAATTTTTTATAAGGCACCACATAACTCAAACTTCACTTTGAATCTTTTTTAGTTCATTATTTAAATTTATGTACACATATTGTTTATTCGCAATACTATAACACAATGTACGAAGAGCTAACCTAATGATGATTCTGCTTATCTGAAAGCAACAGCTTAAATTCATGATACCAGAAGGTTTTTTTATGACACAGTCCATGCGACGTAACTGAAAAATTTACAACTGGGTACCTATTTCTTGAGGCCGGCCGCATCTCTCCCAACACTTGATGATAAAAATATTGGGTTAAATACCATTTATTGCCGACTATACATATATTGTCAACTACTGATTGCAAACTTCTTTTTTTCTAATTCAGATTCCTTCGTATTTCATAACTCTTTTGGAATTATGTTTTTCAACTGTTTCGAAACTTTACCAACTGCTTTGAACTTTCTCCAACTGTTTTGGAATTTTTTCCCAATGCTTTGAAATTTTGCCAACTACTTTGGAATTTTTCCAACCCTTTTGAAATTTTTTCCAACTGCTTGGAAATTTTTCCAACTCCTTTGAAAATCTTCCAACTGCTTTAAAAATTTGCCAACTTCGTTCAACATTGGGGGGGGATGATCCCCCCCCATCCCCCCCTTGGGCCCGTCGCTGCTACTTCAATTGCCCTTATTTCACCTATTTCGACAATTTTGCTTTCATACTGAATATTTTCTTTGAAGTATATGACTACTCAGTATCAATCTGGAATCGACGAGATAAACATTGCGTTCGCGGACAGCTGTTTATCGTTATCGATCATCTTGAAGTGCGATATTTGTTTTGATTTTCTCGAGGACAATTTACAACACTATTGAAAGTTAACTTTTTGTCAATAAAATGCCTCCTTCCCCTGGAGGGGTAGGTGGAGATAAAGGGACGTCAAGTGATGCCCTGGAAGGCAGTGAAATGGACAAAAGCCATGAAATGATGGATATCACCAAAAATGTGGAACCCGAAAAGAAATTTTTCAATGTTCATTCCGATAAGTATCGATTAAATACAATTTTCGTTATGATTGAGAGTACAAGTACTGAAAATTTTGGTCGTATTCATCCATTAAAAGTTGGACATATATTACATAAAAAACTAATGGTTAAAAATATTATCGAAACCAAGTCTGTTGGTAGAAATCGTGTAAGAGTACAGTTTAAAACCCTCAAAGATGCCAATGAATTAATTGGAAATAATGCACTAGAACAAGAACAATTACGTGCTTTTATTCCAAATCACGTCTTAGAGACAAAAGGAGTTGTGAGGGGCATCGACACTTACTTTGACGATAATTATATTCTTCAAAACATCCAGTCATCTAGTCCGGTAGTAAATATTAGTAGATTCACTAGAAGAGTAATCAAAGAAGGACAAGATCAACCAGTAATCATTAAAAAACAAACTGTTTTGGTCACCTTTGAAGGAAATATACTTCCTCCCAATATATTCATAGACAGCGTCAGATTTCCTGTAGAAACTTATTACGGAAAGGTCACTCAATGCTACAAGTGTTTGAATTTTGGTCATATTTCGAAACAGTGTAGATCAGAGAAAAATCTATGTATTTCTTGCGGTAAAAACAAGGAAAGTGATATTGCACATAAATGCACACTGCTCAACATCTTTTGCGTACACTGCAATGTAGATACACATACTTCCAATTCAAAAAATTGCCCAGCCTATACTAAACAAAAAAACATAAAGAAAATAATGATAGACAATAAAATAACATTCAAGGAGGCAGAGAGTATGTATAATAATTCATATTCAGGTATAACAGTAAATAATAGATTTTCTGTCCTCGATCCAGGTTCTGAAAATTACGAATCTCATTTCCCACCATTACAAAATGAAGGTATGAAAACTATGAGTGAGCCAAACCCAATACCTAGCTTCAGAAACCGCCAACCTTCCTATTTATCTCAACATGTAACAAGTTTCAGTCAGAACACAGAACATACATCTAAAAAACGTAAAAGTATATCTCCAGCTGATAACGTAATGTTTCCTTTTGTGTTTGGTCCCAGTACACCTTTGAAACCGAATATTAATTTAGAAAAAAAAGGCGATTTAGACAAACAAGAACATCTAATAAATTCTTTCGCCGAATTTTTCCTTCAACTAATCAGTAAAATCAATAATTTGGAAGATTTGAAAAATTTAGAATTAGAAAAAATTAAAAAGAGTTTAAGTAATATTCTCAATACATCTGGTACTCTTAATCTTAAATAATTATGCACACACAGATAAGCAAAGATAAACTTCGTATGCTGCAATGGAACGCTCAATCTGCTATAGCTAAAAGGAGAAGTTTGGAAGCCCTTCTTTATGAAAATAATATAGACATAGCTATGATCAGTGAAACCTGGTTTAAACCAGGTGTTACTGTCAATTTTGCAGGCTATAGTATGACACGACAAGACAGATCTGATGGAAAAGCTGGTGTTGCTATATTCATATCAAAAAAGATTTCCTATGAAGATGTTGTTATACAATCGAACTTCAACAGTGGTATTATGGCATGCGGCACTAAAATCTCAGTTAACAATAAGGAAATTACCCTGCTGGTAGTATACAAACCACCGAGTGTTACTACAACCGGAAGAGATTGGTATAATCTCTTCTCTCAGATAAATCCTCCATTTTTGATCTGTGGAGACTTTAATGCACATAGCAATGTTTGGGGTTCTGCAAGGAACTGCAGTGTTGGTGATCAGATCCTCAAAGTGATAGAGGACCTCAACATGATGGTCTTGAATGATGGCACTCCCACTAGACGTGGACGTCCTGGAGAAAATAAATCAGCTGTTGATTTGACTCTCTGCTCTCCAGAATTTTGCACTCAACTTTCCTGGGATGTGAATGTCGACTCCTTGGGCTCGGATCACTACCCAATAGATATAATATACGAATATGTGAATAATAACCGGGAAACTTTGCAACCAAAGAACAAATGGAATACAAAAAAAGCAAATTGGCTTCTTTACACTCATTACATAAATGAAAAAATTTCCACCCAACTTTTAAATGTACAAGATAAATATGACCTATTGGTCAAATCTATGAACGGAGCAGCCAACTTGTATATACCTGTTTACAAACCGTACACACATAAACGTCGTCCTCCTCCACCTTGGTGGGATCCAATTGAATGTGAACAGGTCATACAAAAGAGGAAACAAGCCTTGTCTAAATATCGACAAAATTCCGATCTAACCAATTATTTAGAATGTAAAAGAGTTGAAGCTGAAACAAAGAGGTTCCTCAGAAATAAAGCAAGAGAATGTTGGAGGTCATGGTGTTCTAACCTCAATAAAAATACATCTTACAAATCTCTTTGGACACAAGCCCGGAAAATGACCAGAAAATCGGATTATATTAAACCTAAAAATAATGAATGGATCGAGGAATTTTTCGACAATGTAGCACCTCCCACGGCAGAACTCAAGCCAGTATATCAAATAGTGCCCCATGAAAAACACTTTTTTAATGAATTCTTCTCCATCTCAGAGCTCGAGACTGTTCTGAAAACTGTAGTAAATACAGCACCTGGATTTGATGATATTCAGTATTGCATGTTAAGTAATCTTCCACTAAACGCCAAGGAATTGATGTTGGACATATTCAATGAAATTCATATTTATGGCAACCACATAGTAGAATTTGAAAATGTGATTATCATCCCTGTTCAAAAGTCCGGTAAAGATCCTAATAAGGGTAGTTCATACAGACCTATATCTCTTCTATCTTGTATGATGAAAACTTTGGAACGTCTTATCAAACAAAGGTTAGAGTTCTGGTTGGGGATACATAAACTACTACCAAAGAATCAATATGGATACAGAAAGGGTTTCGGTACAATGGATGCTGTTACACAAATTGTTGTCGATATTCAGAACTGCTTCACAAAAAACGAATATTTATGTAGCCTATTTCTAGATATAAGGGGTGCTTATGAATCTGTAAATTTAGATATCTTGGAACAAAAACTTATCGTGCAATTCAACATTCCCATCAACATAGCACACTCTATAACGAACCTATATAGAAAAAGGAGAGTGTTTATCCGGAATGAGAACAATGTAAAAATCGGACCTAGAATGGTTTATGCAGGTCTACCTCAAGGTTCTGTTTTAGCTCCCCTACTCTTTAATCTATACACAGCAGATATTCATAGAACAACAAATCTCAGGGTAACTCAATATGCTGATGACTTCTGCTTCTACAGCCAAAATAGATGTTACGAAAAATGTACCAGAGACATTTCAACATGGTTCAAAAAATTCTTAGTGTGGGCTGGAAAAAATGGATTCGAAGTATCCTCGGAAAAATCAGCTATATGCATTTTTTCAAGACATAATACACCGAATATTACGCATTTTAACATCAACAATATCGAAGTGGAAGTAAGCGAAGAAATTAAATATCTGGGAGTTATTCTAGATAAAAAACTAAATTGGAGAAGTCACATAGAATATCTAAGTAAAAGATGTGAAAAAGGTTTAAACTTTCTACGCTCAGTAACCAGGACATGGTGGGGATGTGATGTTGCAACTGCCCTAATTTTTTATAAGTCATATATAAGATCGATCCTGGACTATGGCAGCACTCTTTATGGTTCAGCTAGTAGGACAAATCTAATTAAGATTGATCGCATCCAATATAAAGCGCTTAGAATCTGTCTAGGTGCCATGCGTTCCACCCCAAGAGAAGTACTAATGGCTGAGGCTATAGAACCACCGTTAACTTTGAGAAGAGAAGCCCTCAGTGCTAGATTTTTGATTAAACATCACTTCTTTAATACTGACTTAATCAGAGAAATCTATAAACTCAGTCTTAATGATTTAGGAAACACCTACTGGAAAAACAAGCCATCCCCCCCATTATGCGAAGCTATTCGCAATTACAATGAAATTATTGGAACTACACATACATTCGACCCAACAACGATGAACTATAATGACGTTTATGTTTTTATGCCCATCAAATTCCCAAGATTCACGAAAAATGAAGGCATCAACATCAATATTCTGAAGGCTGAACTTGAACAATATAAGGGATATCATCTGATTTACACAGATGCATCGAAAACGCTTCGGGGTAATGGTTCTGCCATCTACATTCCGGAGTTTCATATCGAAAAATTAATGAAATTAAATAGCAAATATAGTATATTTACATCTGAGGCTATAGCGATAAAAGAGGCACTCATTTTTGCTCTCGCGCATACCAACAAGAAATTCCTCATTCTCTCGGACTCTATGTCAGTTTTGTTAGCCTTAAATCAAGTAAAACCCTGGAGTCACAAAACAAATCCTATCCTGTGGACTATCAAAAATATCTATTGCCAAAACAGAATGTGAAACAATGATATTTCTTTCATATGGGTTAAAGCACACTCGGGGTTAGAGGGTAACGAATATGTAGACTCATTAGCCAGAGACAGCATTGATAATGGTCCTAACTATGACTGCAACTTTACACTATGCGATGCGAATAACTATTATTATTAAGGAGAAATGGAACAGAAGATGGCAAGAATTTCGTGAGAAGTCAAGAACTAATTACATTTTATTCACCCCAAGTATACCAACTAAATATTGGCACCAAAATTTTAACGTCAGTAGAAAATTAGTAACCACAATCACAAGGATGAAATTTGCACATTGTTGTTGTCCAGCTCATTTGTATAAGATCAACATCCTACCATCTGACGAGTGTGAGGCATGTCATGTGAGAGCTGATTTGGATCACCTTTTTCTTGGATGTGGGAAATACTCTGACGAAATCAAGAATTTTTACATAATCTTAACAGATAAACTTAAAGTTAACAGACCCTTTAATATAAATCACTTACTTGCTCTTGAAAATTTAGAAATTTACCACCTAATAATACTGTTTCTCAATAAGATAGGCCTCAAAATCTGATTTATACACCTGTTTATACTGAATTATACTGTAAATATTTATTATATTGTTATTTATTCACTTATTTATTTAATGCTCATATATATTCATATTATTTACATATTTATACAACTTTTCTCTTCATTTAATTTTCTAAATTTACATTACCTTATAATTTCTTAATTTTTTTTTTTCTCTATATATATATATACATGTGTAAATATTCTATTTCCTCGTAATCATCTGTAAGCTAGTTAATATTGACTGTACAATTCTGTATATGAACTTGTGACTGGCTGCATGACCACCGGTCTAAAGCCAAGTAATAAACCAAAAAAAAAAAAAAAAAGTATATGACTACTCCATCATTTCTATTATAAACGCCGTTGTTGTACAATAACGTGTACCCATCAATATAATGCATTTCCGAATTCAGTATTTTATGTGTCTCAGTCAAAACAATTATATCAAATTTATGTGAAAGGTAGCACAAAAATAACTGAAATTCCTCCAAATTCATGTCGATACTCCTTATATTCATATGGATCATACTAAATTCACCATCATGTACACATTCCCTCAAATCATCAACATTTTCTATCACATACGTCGAGATAATTTCATTTTGGTAATCTCGGATAAAGGTATCCATACTTATATAGATTTATTTCATATGCATTAATAGTACCAAATTATATATACACGAAAACAATATACCCAAAAAATTAAATTATACATACACCCATCATATTTATTTTTTATATATATATATATTTTTTTTGTTAATTGTATATAGATTATTTATTGAACAAAAGATTTCGATTGAAGTCTATTACAACTCGGTCTTGCAATTATTTGCAGGTACTGTTTGACTGTCTGAGGTTCTTCTTTTTCGATCAATTATTAATTAATAATATGGCTCCGATTCTAGGGGTGGAAGTGCTTGTCAGGTTGGATTAGAGGTAAGCTCTGGTAGATGAGATTTCAGAAGTAGGAGAAGAAGAAGCAAACTGTTCGATGTGCAGAAAGGATGGGGCCTCATTACACCAGAGTACTGTTAACTGGCAGAAGAGGAAGAATGAGAAATCGAATGCATAGCTTCAAGTATGATAATAATATAATAATAGGACACGAGGCGACAAATAATACTGAATCAAAACCCATTTAATGCAGAATATCGAACAAAAGATATTCTGGAACAGGGCTCTGAGGCCATAAATGTTACTGCACCAAGCACCACAATGCACTGACTGTAGAAGATCAAGCAGAAGACCTTCTGGAAGGTTTCGAAGGTTGAGATGCTACAACTGCGAATAGTTCGCTAGTCACATTTGTCATTTTCAAAGTGACAAATATTTCAAGTCAGTTCTTTTTTTTTTTTATCAGTTTTAATGGGGGTAAAGCTGTTCGCGTCCGTGATAGAATTTCACACGTGCCTCCGGGGTAATTCTGAATGAACAGCACCAATGAATACCAGACTGTCTTTGGATCTCCTGGCGAACACATTGCCATATTGGTACTCGAATGTCCTGATCCTGAAAGCCGACTTGAAGGAAACCTACAGGCAGAGAATGCAGAGACACCTCCTAGAGATATACTATCTCACCGGCACTAGCCTGGTTGAGTACCAACTGTGATTTTTTTAAATGTGTTTATTGCTTTAACTGCTTTCTTCATTTTGTACTTGTTTCTACATATATTATGGCAATGTGTAAATTCATACGAATATATATATTGCATCGAAGTTCCATCAACGTGTTGGTGTGGTTTATATCCACAGCATCGAAAGTGTCATATCCCTGTAAAAGTGTCTGTCTAATCCTCCAGAATTATGTTGTCCTGGAAAATGACATGAACGAAAAATATTGATTGAATATCATTACAATGAGCATACGGCTCGGAATTAGACTATTAATTATTCACAGTAACAATGGAACAGCTTCTAGAAGGTGAAAGGAAAGAGCGAATGGTTCAATGTGGTCATTACAACAGAAGATGGTGGAAACCAGGTAGTCGTTCTTCAAAGCGTTGTTTAAATGACTGGATTTTGTTTACTTTCATATGAGGAAGAATTACAGGTGACGTTCTGGAGGTTTTTGTATGTTGAGATGCTACGAGTACAGAGTTCGCTAATGCTATAAAACGGTTGACTATTTCATTGCTGTATATCAAACCTCCCACTATATTATGTTGTCGCTAAAAATGAGATAAGCAAGAAATATTGATTAAAAATGACTACAACAAGCAAGCGACCTGTAATGAAGAGAAACTCATTTGAAGTAACATTCGATTACCTTTTGTATTGATGTCAGGCAGAAAAGATATTCCCGATGTTTCACTGTCTGAATTCTTCTTTTCAGATCAATTTTCGAATGCATAATTTGGGTCTTACTCTGAAGGTGAAATTTCTTGTCAGTCTGGATCCGAGTAGCAAATTGTTCAATATGGCCTAGATATGGAGATTCATCACACCGGCGGATGGTAGACAGGGTTTCTTCGTTTATCAGAACATTCTCAAAACGCATAGCTCCAGATTGAGGATTAAGGAGATACATTTTACTGGACAAAATTCCATAGAATTGTAGGTTGAGATACTACAACTACTGATATTTCACTAATCACATTGCATGAAAGGGCGGCCTGGGGTCACGGACTCAAATATCTCATCACTAAAAAAGTGTGGACCATTTAATTCCTGACTGTCAAATCCTCCAGCATATGTTTTCGCGAAAAATGAGATAAACAAAAAATCTTGATTTAATCTTATTACAACGAGAAAGCGACTCGACATTGAATTAAACTAATATGATTACTTGCAGTTGACCTCAAAATATAAGCACAGTTCAATATACACGAAATTGATCAGTAATCAAGTATAATTTCTCTATCAATGAATGATTGTTATGGGAAACCGAACATAAAGTATTCAGAAGCAATACGAGTAATGTTACAACTCTACATATTCTATATGTCAGATGTATCTATTATGAAAAATAAAAATTTATATCAATCGAGAATTCATATACAATTCATAATGAGGTCGAATGAAATATCTTGTAATCAAGTGGTTCATATTTCTAAGGATTGTTGGCCTTGAACTATCAACGCGCTCGAGTTTCACTGTCTTCTTCTTTCTCTATCAATTTTTGAATGCATCATTGGGCTTCCGTTCTGAAGGTGGAAGTGCTAGTCAACTTGGATCCGAAGCAAACTGTGGTAGAAGAAGTTCTAGAAGCTTGAGGGGAAGAAGCAAACCGGAGGATGGTGGACAGGATATCCTCGATCATCAGAGCTTTATTAAAATGGCTGGATTTCTTTCACTGGCAGATGGGGAAAAATTGGAAGTCGCATAGTTTCAGGTGTAGGACACGAGCAATTACTGACTGTCAAATCTTCCGGAATATGTTGTGTCAAAAAATGAGATAAACAAGAAATGTTGTTAGAAATTTTTTAAAACAAGCAAGCGCTCCGGAAGAATTGAAAATGATTTAATAATTTTCTGTAATATTCTTGTTCCTATTGCATTGATGTCCGTCAGAAATAATATTTTCGATGTTTTACTATCTGCGGTTCTTCTCTTCCGAATCTATTTTTGGATTATTCAAGTGCAATTCACGCTATATCAGGGGCAAGCTTCAGTAAAAGAGGTTAAAGAAGGAGAAAGAGAAGAAGCAAATTGTTTGTAATTTGGCCTGAGATTGGGACTAGAGTACATCGCAGGATGGTGGACAGGATGTCTTGGTTCATCAGAAAATTATCAAAATGTCCAATGTGACCTTAGGAAAGGACTTCATTAAACCGGAGGATGGTAAACATGATGTTTTAGTTCATCAGAAATTTATTCAAATGTCGCGATTTCGTTCACTGGCAGATGAGCCAAATGAGAATTCGATTGTATAGCTTCAGATAAAGGACTCGAGAAGACAAATGTTTCTGAACCGCTGCGATTCTGAGGGTAGAAGTGCTAGTCAGGTTGGATCCGAGGAAAGCTCGATTAGAAGAGGTTTTAGAAGCAGGAGAAGAAGAAGCAAACTGTTCAATGTGGCGTAGAGGTGGGGCTTCTTTGCACCGGAGAATGGTGGATAGGATGTCCTAGTTCATCAAAGCGTTATCAAAATGGATGGATTCCGTTCACGGTCAGACGAATAATACTGGACCACAATCCATTAACTGCAGAAATCAAACAGATGATCTTCTAGAGGTTGAGATGTTACAAATACTGAGAGTTTACTAACCATCATTGCACCAAGCGCTGCGGCCTAAATTCACAGCATTGAAAGTGTCATCAGTGTAAAAGTGTGGCTGAAAAAGATTGATCAGATTTCATCACAACTAGCAAGCGACTAGAAATTCAATTAAACTAATTCAATTATTCACAGTGACATTGGAGTTTTGAATTGATATCTGGCCAGAAATGATTTTTCGATGTTTCAATGTAAAAGACGCAAACTATTCAACGTGTCGAGAAGATGGGGCATTACACCGGACTCCCGGTAATCGAATCAGAATGAAAAGAAACTGATTTAATTATTTGCAGATATTTTAATGTTTCACCGTAGACTTTTTTATTTTGTTTGCGGATCAATATTTGAATGCAAAATTTCGCTTTGGTTCGGAAGGTGAATGTGCTAGTCAAGGTGTAGGCAAGCTTTGGTGGAAGAGGTTGTAGAAGAAGGAGAGAAAGAAGAATATCGTTTTCAATTCCGCCTGAGGGCTTCATTACACCGGAGGATGGTATATATAATCAGATCAGAGAAAGGACATTTTACCGGACTAAAAACCATAGATTGGAGGGTGTGGAAAGAGGAGTTTTCGAAGGTTAAGATGCTACAACTACCGATAGTTCGCTAATCACATCTCATTGAAGTGAGACTTGATACCACAGCTTAAAAAGTGCCATCACTGAAAAAATGTAAACCATTTGCTTCCTGACTGTGAAAACCTACAGCATAAGTTGTCGTTGCCACGGTAAATGAAATTAACAAAAAATCTTTATTGAATTTTAATTCAATAAGCTACTCGGAATGAGATGCAACTGAGTAAATCACTTGACCTCCAATTGAAATGATGTCGGGCAATAAATGATATTTTCGATGTTTGATTGTCCGAGTTTCTTATTTTTCGAACAAGTTTCAATTGCAGAAGTTGGTTTTAATTCTGAGGGTGGAAGTTCTATTCAAGCTGGATCTGAGGCAAGCTTTGTTAGAAGAGGTTCTATAAAAGAGAGAAAGGAATGAGCAAATTATTCAATGTGGTCAAAGATTATGAAGCTTCATTACATCACAGGATTGTGGACAAGATGTCCTCGTCCATCAAACCGTTATTAAAATAGCTGGATTTCGTTCACTGACATGCGGAACAAGTAGAAGACGAGTGCATAGCTTCAGATGTAAAACTCGAGGCGACAAATATAAGTAAGTTGATTTGTTACAACTGCGGAAAGTTCGCTAATCATATTGCATCGAATTGCCCCGGCGTGTTAAAGTGTGGACCATTGTGGGCTGTCAAATCCTCTGGCATATGAATTACACCCGAGTATGGTGGACAGGAAGTCCTCGTTCATCAAAGGGTTATTTAAATGACTAGATTTTCTTCACTGCCAGAAGAGGAAGAAGAAGTCGGGTGTATAGCTTCAGATATAGGACTCGAGTCGACAAATGTAACTGGATCGCAATTCATAGACTACTGAAGATTAAACGGGAGTTATTTAGATTTTGTTTTTCAGGTTGAGATGCCAGAACTACAGAGAGTTCGATTGTCACATCGCATTGAAGAGGGGCTTGGGGCCAAAGCCGTAAAAGTTGCATCATCGTAAAAGGGTGGACCATTTGATTGCTGACTGTCATATCCTTCAGCATATTATTGTGTGCCGAAAAACTTTGATTGCAATTGCAATCCATTGAATGCAGAGGATCGAACAGAAGACCTTCTGAAACGAGGTGTTTTCGAAGGTTGAGATGCTACAACTGCTGATAGTTCACCTATCACGTTACATCTAAATGCTACTGCCTGGAACCACAGTCAAAAATAGCGATCAATCTAATAAATGATTCATCATCATCAATCCTGGTGTTGAGTCCACTGCTGGACTTGACCTTCGTTAAACTTAACTCGACTTTTTTAGTTACCTCTTTCAGCTCATTCATCATCAACCGGCTTCTTTGAGATTGTCTATAATTAGCAATATATCATCTGCATATCTTAGATTATTCAACATTTTCTCATTATTACCGATTTTCATTTATTTAATTATAGAGCGTACAAATTAATACAGAGAATATTTTATATACATAGGAAAAAACTGCCAATTAAACCTAGGGTTTGTGCTTGGCAGTTTGACAAGGTAGTAAAAGATCCTGAATAATATTAAATTTTAGCATGAGCTTCACAAATGTTTTGATTCAAATTTGGTATTCTTTTTTTTGCTTCTTCATTAAAAATTTTTTTCCCTTTATACTAACCAATTTTTAGCCTACAACAATTCATTCTCCAACAGTGAGGAACCGAGGATGTGCCATCCTAAAGTGAGAAAATGAAACTTCTTATATTTTTTATGAAGTATTTGAGGCTATTTGCATGCCTCTTTTCTTCTGGTAAGATGTTGTACAAACGTATGCCAATACAATGCGAATGCATCTGCGCGAAAGTTTTATATGAGCGTGGGACCTGCACTTGTACCCCCAATTGACTTCTGATGGAATAAGAATGTTCATATCCATCCAATCGTGCAGCATTTTTAAGTATTGTCATCAGAGCATTTTTATAGAATAATTGCTTCAAAGTGAAAACCCGAGCCACCGAGAAAAGCAACTCCGACGAATATAAGCGATCATAATTATTTTCAAGATGAACTTTTGTGAAATTTCTAGATTAACAAGATGGAATCTGTATGCTGCACCCCATCCAACAATTCCATACTCCAACACCGACTGTACGAGAGCGTAATAAACATTTGATTTACCAATTCAGAGTATTAAAAAAGGCATTTTCTAAAACAGTGTTGAATATTTTTGCGGACAGTGTCTTGCCTTGCCTAACTCCTCTTTTTATGGCAAATTTTTTGGTGGTATTATGGATCTTCACGCATGCGGTTGAGTTGTTGTAAATATTGTGTATTAGGTGAGTATATCTGTAGTCTCTGCGACACTGGCTAAGGGCTTTCAGGATCGCATTCATTCAATGGTATCGAAAGCTTTATGGAAGTCAACAAACATGAGAACGAGTGTTCTGTATTCAAGGATTTTCTCAATGAGTACTTCAAAGCGTTTTGGTCTTTTCTTACATAGCCCGAACGAATGCCTGCCTGATCTGTTATTTGATAGAAGTCGAGTTTTTCTCCAATCTCTGTTTATTATTTTCGTAAAAAGATGAAAAATGGGATAATGAGCTTATGGGTCTGTAATATTCTAAATCTGCGATGTTGCATTTTTATGGATCAAGATCATCAATTTGTTGTTCCAGTTCTCGGGAAGAAAGCCACCGTCCAAGCGTAGATTAAAAAACTTTTGTATCGTTTTCAGCAAAGAGAGGAAGAAGCAAGCTGTTAAATGTGTCGAAAGGTTGGGTCTTCATAGCACCGGAGGATGCTGGAGATCAAAGCGTTATTAAAATGGCAGAACTCCGTTCAGTGGCAGATGAAGAAGAGTAAGAAGTCGAGTACATAGTTTCAGGTGTATGACTGGAGGCGACAAATATTACTGAATCAAAATCTATTGAATGTAGAATATCGAACAGAAGACCTTCTGGAACAGGGCCTTGAGGCGATAAATGTTACTGCACCAATCTCCACAATAGTTCGCTAATCACATTGCATCAAAGTGCTTTGCCATGGAACAGTCTTGAACTGTGGGGCATTGCGAACTGTATGATCCTCTGGCATATGTTGTCGCGGAATTACATCGGAGTATGGTGGACAATGAATTTCGTTTACTGGAGAATGAGGAAGTACTAAAATTCGAGTGCATAGCAGATAGAACCCGATGCAACAAATGCTAATACAACATTTCCAATTGTAATTCAGAAATCGTCAATTGACATTCAGAAAACATCACTTGTATTTCAGATTAGTCAATTGAATTTTAGAAAACATCAAATGATATTCATATTTGTCAATTGAATGTCAGAAAATATCAGATGAAATTCAATTGAGTTATCTGAAATTCATTTAATGTTTCCTGAAATTCATTTGATGCTTCCTGAAATTCAATTGACTAATCTGAAATTCAGTTGACGCTTTCTGAAATTGAAGTGACTAATCTGAAATACACTTGACAATTTCTGAATTACACTTGGAAATGGTGTAGACCATAATTCGCTGACTGTAGAAGATCAAACAGAAGACCTTTTGGAGGTTCTTTTAAATTCAGAAGCTACAACTACAAAGAGTTCGCTAATTACATTGCATCGAAGTGCGACCTGGTGCTACAGCCTTAAAATTGCTGTCTGTCAAATCCTCAAACATATTATGTTTTCGTGGGAAATTTGATAAACGAAAAATCCTGATTGAAATTTGTTACAATAGGCAAGCATCTCGTAATGAAATTGATCAAAAATGACCCATTCTATAATGTATGATTTCTCCCATTTTATTATAGATTGTCATGGGCAACCGAACATAAAGTATTCAGAAGCAATCGAGTAATGTTACAAGTCTACCGAAACTTCATTTCCTATGAACATCGAAATTAAGACTAATGTATCTATTATGCAAAATGAAAATTTATTTAAATCGATAATTTATACGAATTTCATAGTAAGGTGAACGGAAATATCTGGTAATCAACTCTTTCATTAATCTAGCGATGAATGGTCTAGAAATATCAAAGCGTCCGCTCCGCTCACACGTTGAAATATTTCTACTATTAATCGCTGTTCTCAATAAACAAGTTGATTAAATAACTATCTCGATGTTTCAGTATCTGAACTCTTCGTTTCAGATCAATTTTTGAATTCACATTTTAGCTTTGGTTATGAGGGTGGGAGTGCTAGTCAACCTGGATCCAAGGCAAGCTCTGGTACAAGAGATTTTAGAAGGAGGGGAAAAAGAAGCGAATTTTTTTTATGGTCTAAGAATCGTGCTTCATCACATCGGATGTCAGTAGACAGGATGTCGTTATTCATCAGAACATTAGTAAAATGGCTTGATTTCTTTAACTGTCAAATGAGCAAGAGGTAGAATTTGAATACATAAATAATAAGATAAAGGACTCGAAGCGATCAGTTCCACTGGACCCAGTGCTACATTAACCACGTAGCAGGAGTAGCAAATTCTACGGGCCCCGCTCATAAGGGGACCCCGCACTTTCGAACCAAAAATATAAATGTTCGAGTGAAACTTATTTGAGATGTGCTTTATTAAGTTTACTACAACGCAGGGAGGTCGCTAACCAAACGACAAATTTCATAAGGGGGACAAATGTTTAGTTTAAGATTCGATGTTTTCACAGCGAAAAACTTAGTTTTTTGTTGCCTCAATCGAGAAAAACAATCTTCAAGTATGGGAAGCATTGATGCATATTTCAATGGCAATTGAAATGAACTTCATTGTATGGCTTCTATGCCATCTTTTTTTAAATTCTGCCTTCAGGTAAAAAGGTTTAAACTTTTCTAGCACATTACTATTGTGGGGAATATCTTTCTGGAATATTACATGGAGACCTCTCTGTTCAAGAATTTCAGCACAATAAGATTTATGGGGATTAATTTATTATCTGGATAAGATCAGTTTTATCAGAATTATTTTCTGTGTTTTATCATGAAGTAGAATCTGTACTCCACCCCGAAGGAATATTCCATGTGATAAAATACAGTGTGAGAGAAAAATATATACATCTGAGCTGAAATAAGATACAGAATACAGAATCTTTTCAACAAAAACATATACTTATCGTTTCTTCCTATCAAATTGTTCAGTTTAGTAAACAAATAATTCTGAAGTAGAAAGAGCAGAATGTGAAAAGTTAACCTGTTTTAACGAAAATTCACCCATTTTAAGGTGAATACTCTGCACCCTGAATGTGAATTGAATGATCTTTTGTGTTGTTTCAGGAATATTCCAATTCTTCTACATATGGAATGCTACCGGAATAACATATTTTTATTTTTTTCAGACATGCAGGTGAACAGTAAAAATTATTCGGTTAGCTTCAGTTGAGACTTCAGGCACATTCAACGTAACTAAAACCTAAAAAACCCATACGGAAAAAGGAGTATGTACAAATGAACATAATGAACAATGCTGAGTTGTTCTTTGAAATTTCTTAATTTAGTTTGATTTTTTTCCGACGAATAACTTCATTAACGATCCGCTCCACAACTTCATGAAACTGCTTCATGAGCGAAGTGGGGATCACCATTAATAAAATATGCCCTCGGGGCCCCAAGGCCCTTGAGAAAGTTACTTCAAGAATTAACTTGGGGGTTAGTTTGCCTATAGAACATGCGAACCTGCTTCAGGAAGTTATTCAGAAAATCTTAATCATGACGATGTAAAATGTGAATATACGAAACTCGGACCACAGATAAACTCCGATGCCATCAACATACTGGCTCATTATCGAGTGTGCAAATTTCAACAGGAACGAAATTTGAGTCCTCCAATATTCTTTGGGGTTCGTGTTAAATGAAACGATTTGATTAGAATATGTTCGTTTAACTGTGAAACGACTAAGATTTCCGTTGGGGATCTATCGAATCAGTACTAATATAGGTTTTTCCGGTAAGGTCGATGTGATTTTAAAATGAAAATGATTTCAGATATAACTACACTCATTATATTTCCTCGATATACAATCAATAGCATTTATGTTCCGAATAGCTAGTTGTTCAAATGTTAACACGAGTGAACTCGACGAAACCAATTTCCGAAGACTTTGTGCAATAAATCAGGCGTAATCTCACGAATGCAGCGTTCAATAATCAATATCAAAGCATAAAGTGTTTGTGGCCTGTTTGCATGAACCTCTGCTTTTATTTAACCCCACAAAAAGTAGTCCAAATGTGGGTTTCACAAAATTTTGATTGCGCGATCGCAAAGCTATACATTCATTATGATTGCCTTGTGAAAAGTCGTTTTATCTATACATTTTTTTTATAACAGTTCCTGTGAAATATTGAGGAAATAAATGAGTACAAATTCGAACCAATCGAATCACTTGATTTGAAATTTCAAACAATATCGGTGGTTCTAATCAATTTTACCGTACTTGATCAGGCAATCAAAGTTTTGGGAAACTCACCTTGAGCGTGAGGCCTGAGTGTACGTATCAGAAAAGTTAGCTGCGCGAAGTTTAGTCCTAACACTAAACTTACGGTTAACTCCTTTCATTCATTTCATTTTCAATGATCTTTTCGGAAGAAATGAAAATTAAATTATGTTCACCTGAGGAATGTGAATGGACTTTCGGGTCTGCACAGTTTGATCAATGAATGATGAAACGTCATCATATTCGCAAGCTTGGGAACTTGCATCATAGAGAATAGCCGCGAAACGCCCGCTTTGAAACGCTGTATTATGAGCGTTCCACGCCTCGCTGAACGCTATTCCACTCAGGTCGTACCCTTAGAATTTTTGAACTTTAGCTTTGAAAGTGTGTTTTTGGCCTTATACAGTTTCTCCTGGAAATTATTTTTTAATAGAGAACAAAATCTCTCCGAAAATATGTTCCATAAGTTGTTTAAAACTAAAATCACGAATTAATACCACCATTGGGTCAGAATTCCGCATTCATTATGCTTTCTTACTGTCTTCAGATGGAACGCCCGCACTGAAAGACGAATTACTGCCCCTCGGAACCAATTTCTTCACATCGACAAGATCCGAACCCAAATCAACACTGAGGTATTCTTTGATTAAACTTTCTTCAACATCCTTTCCAGCAATTGTTCCCACATATATTCACCTTTTCTGCGGAACTCCAGAGATAGACGTTGTAGCAGTTGAAGTACACTTGCCTATAATTTCTTTGGGCCGGAGAGATTGTTTTATCCTATTCTTAACTTCAGTCCATTCATTTAGTGATGAATATTTCTGTTCACCATGGGACAATTAATTTTTTGTTGAGGTTATGAATATTTACATTTTTACCAAAAGTGTCAAGTGCATTCTATCTTGGACGCATGACGCATTGGCAGACGCAGAATCCACCGAATCTGGAATAGTGGCTATCCTCACGATAATTTGTTCCGAAGTTGTCACTATGCTGCAGTTTACATTTTTTCTATTTTTCTTATCTTCGTTAATTCCATTCGAGAACGATTTCTCAACAAGTAATGCATCATGGGCACACTATACCCTTTCCCTCGATGATTTAGACAGGAAAGATTGATGGAATATACCTTCACATTTTGTGCAAGAAATATAGTCCAACACTTTCCGACCACAATATCCACAAATATTGTCGTTTTTTATATCTTTCGCATCATCACTTCCCGCCATCTTGAAAAATGGACCACGGCGAATAAGCCAGTTAATATTTTTTAGTCGTATATCATAACCTCAAAACTGCAACAACATCAAATAGAATATCTAAAAGAAAGAACTTAATATATTATAATATGAAACATTCGTCATAAATGCTTTGACAATCAATAATCACAAATATATAGGCATTAAGCACGACAAAAATATATACCTATTTGCGTTGTTTTTCAATATAAAACTACGTGAGTGCGCAAAACGCATTGAATTTTGATCCAGAGACAGGAGGAGAAAACCCTGAATAAAATTAGGAAGATTTCAGAGTATTTTTCAAAGTAATCGTTCATAAATTTATATACACTTCTGCAGTGGCGGCTTTAGGGGGTGGCGAACGGGGATATCGCCTGGGGCCTCGCTCTTGGTGGGGCCTCGCGCGCAAAGACCAGAGCAAATTTTTATATTGATTTAGATCTCTAATTATTTATGAAGCTTTAAACATAAGGGTGAGTTCTAAAAAAGTTCGTTAACCAATACATTCATTCAAAACGAAATTGAAAAAAACATGATGTAGTTTTCGAATATTGCGCCTTCTCGGAAAGTCCAAATATGTAATTGAGGCACCAGATGTCTGACCCACCAGATCATAAACAGTAGGAAGAATAGAATGTAGAATCACACAACACAAGTAGGGTAAAAATTATATAAGTATTTAGGTAGGTACTATGTTTACTTATCCCAGATGTTGGAACCTCATAAAATATTTATAGCCCTGTTGACCGTTCTTTGGCGGTCCCTTTGGAATATTCGTTCAATTATCATCTCATGCACGAATTCATTTCATTGTAGAGAATTACGGAAGGAGGAGCGCAAAATCTGTTTTTTTTTCGAATCTAGTGATTAGGGATCAGAATACTGTAGCATTGGGTAAGGGTGCTGGCATTTCGCCCTGCAGTTTATAAACATATACATTATAAAAGGGAATAATAACACCCTCGGTGAAACCACAAGCTCTCTTGGAGCGTCTTCGGCTATCCGAACGTAATGAAGTTAGCAACTGAGAACGCCACTACATAAGTGCACCGCTAATTAGTCCATATGAACACCACGAGAATGCGAAAAGCCATCATTTGTATTAGAATTTTCCGCTCCACAACTTTTGCTTGAAACTTTTTTCGATAAACCTTCTAGTTTTTTTTTTTTTTAATTTTCAAGAATTTTCCAAGGTTCCTGAAAATTTGGGAACCTGCATTTTTGACCTTGAGTTCCTTCTTTAGTGACAATCGTTATATCAAAAATGCAGCTCTTTCTGCAAAAAATTTCAGACCTTCGTTTACTGGACTAACTGGGTTCAGATTCGTTATAATCTATTTTTTTTATGAAACACTTCCATTGTTTTTCGTTCTTCATTCACATTTAGAGGTCATATTCAAATTTTTCGAATAAATTCGAAATTTTTCTCGTTATTGAATTAAGAAATTAATTCAATTCATTGGTTTATGAAACCTATCTTCTCAGTGTGGCTTTTGTAAATTTGGATACTAACTATCCAATGAATTTATCTAATACATAACAGTTCAGTATATGATGCTCAAAAGTATCCAAGTTGCACAACACTACCCCGAACTGTTCCGAGCTTCATAAGCGATTGATACAACTGGAACTTGACGCCCTCAATCAAACATCAAACTGACCATTAGTGACTCCTCTATCGCACGGGCAATTTCAGAAAATGTCATATATGGTGGATTCTGCAGAGAAATTTTCGATACAAATATTATAAGAAACCACTGTTTTCATTAGAAATATGCATACAAGATCGTGATCATAAAAATAAATCATTTCATTGTTATTTTAGCCGTCGAAAAAAACCACAGCTGAGAGTTTGACTGATGATAATTTTGACATAATGAAAAAATTAGAGCAGTTGGTTATATCATTGCAAAAATGCAGAGGTCAAGGATATGATAACGGAGCCAATATGCTTGGTGAAAAAAAGTGGTTTCCAAAATCGTTATCCTTGAAATAAATCCACTGCCTTATCACTGACACCGCTGTGTGAAACTGGATTCAATTCATATTCTATATTCAATTAATTTTTGTTTCAAAAAAATTGTCTATTCGGGATGATCACAACTAAAGCCAAAGCGACTTTGCTGTAAAAAGGATGGAAATTTTACTATTATTGAAGCAAGGTTTTCTGAATATCGAAAAGTAGATTTTCAGTTTCTGGTATAACCGGATGTAATGAGAATCCATTCTAGATTAACTCGTAATCCTTTTTAATTTATTGAAAAAAAATTAATGAAAATATCTTTTTTCTACAAGCGTACGCATTCGACCCGTTTCCCGCACACATTTCGATTCGTAAAGAGTAACATTTCCAAACAGTGCGGGAAAATCCATTGCTATTCCCTTCTTGTACACTTTCTGTGCGGAGTGGGAATAGCAGGGTTTTTCCCCACACTTTTAAGAATAAACTGAATGAGGAATGTTCACATTTTTCAATTTCTTTATATTCCTATTCTCCGTAGAAAATGAAAATATTGTGTCCAAAAATTATTTGAATACTTCGAATAGCGCCCGAAATATCGAGTTATAAACATGAGTTCGATGGATCCGTGTGACGTCACTTTACACCCAACGACTTGCGAGGTTCAGTACGTAGCCGGGTCCAATATAAGGGCCTCTCGGCTCACGGAGTGCGATTTGCGTATGTAGTATGACGTCTCATCGCCGCGAGGAATTGAATATTCGCGGGGTTGTAAAATCCGAACTACTAGGTCTTTTTGACTGAAACAAAAACTAGTGATTTCATATACATATAGGTTATACTGTGACGAAGTTTCGATCGATTTTGCATACCTGTGAACATTCCTCATTATGATATGCACCGAACGTGAATGATGACAGTACGGTATGATAACGACATGTAGAATTACGTTCGACATTCATGTGTATCATGAATTATTATGGGTTATCAAATTTGATCTGTGTGTTGAATTCAAATCGATCTCATATAACGGCTTGTAGAAAAAATATTGTTCCTAACTCGTGCAGAAAGTCATTCGCGCCCGCAGGGAAGGGCCAGGGGGGGCCGTGTCCCCCCCTCAGATTTTTATCCTTCCTTTCATTTTAGCACGACACCCTCAATATAATTTATCTAATCCAAGGAGCGAGAAAAAAGTGTTGAATTCACAACAATTTTCCGGTTTCCAATGGACTTACTATGGAATCGGCAGAGGTATTTAATTAATTGATAACTTCCTGAGGAGCGTAGGGCACCTTTTGGATGAACAAAAATCATGTTTTCGTTGACGATGAATTCCATAATTTTTGTTTACCCAAAAAGCGCTCAACGCGTCCTTCAGAAGTAATAAATGCATAAAAGTACCCATGCGTATCGGCATCGGTATTCTTTTCAAACGTTACCAGATGATCGTTTTATGGACGGTTGTTTTTATTAGTCGGTATCTTTGATGCAGAGTTCTTCAGAGCAATTGCAGCTACTGTTATATTTCAATAAATATTGTCCATTCTGCAGTCAGGATATTTTGTTCTGAGAAGGGGGAAAATATATGTATGACCTCTTCATTTGTATTTCCATTCTAGAGAAAGAGTATTTGAATTCGAAACCCGTTGAGATTGTATCGAGGGATAATTTTTAGTTTTTAGTGTCTTTGCCTAAAATTGTGTTATTGGAGGAGTTCTATAATTATTCAAGTAGCTCATTTTTCCGTAAGGCTCCTCTTGTACGTTATATTTCACTTTTTTCGTTCAATATAAATTTTATAATAGATAATGAAGGTCAGTGCAGTATAACACAATTTCTTTCTTCTAATTCGAAATATTGTGGCCATAAAATGAACTCATCAATGTGACGTTTCAACTATTATATTTTAGTTTATTAATCAGAAGAGTAAGAGAACTTCGGGAACTGCCGATAGAAATGAAAACTAAGTAACTTGTGAATTGTGTAGTAGAGCGTCGAGCTATTAGATTATTATTTCCGAATAATTTTTAATTTATAAGGAATTATTAATGACTGATTTGAACTTCTTTGATCCTTGATCATGAACACTTCTTTGTAAACCAAAAATAATTGGAAAATAATAATCAACTAGTTCGACGATAAAATTTACATGTTACTTTGATTTCACTTCTATCGGCACTCCCGAACGACTGCTTTTTTTATTGAGCGTCACTTTGACCTATGTTTAGATTTTTATGTAAATTCACTTTTGGAAAATATGGATATTCTAAAATTTTTCAAAAGGAAATCAACTCCTCCAAAAAAATTTAGCTTCGTACACAAATGTTGACAGAGAAACAATACAAGAAGAATATACCGAACCGGACCGTGCAACAACTGCGTAAAGAGTATAGATTATTCAAGACTAACAGATATACCCACTCTGTGGTGTTACGATTCAATATTTGGTTTTCAGAATAAGGAAATATTTAAATGTGCTGTGTCTCTTTTATTTTATAATTTGATAATTTCAATAATTTATTTGTTGATTTCATTTTCTGTTTTGTATTATTTCGGATAATATTTCAGAGACTTGCTTCCAAAGTGATTGCTGGATTCATTCAATGGTCTATTATTATTGATATATGATTTTTGTGAATATCGATTTATCGAGCGTATATTTGTTTTTATTTCGTTATTACTCCTCTTCATTCATTGGAAATTATAATATTTATTTTATTCCTTTCTTCATATTATTTATACTTTATTTTCCTTATTTTCCTGTTAATATTTTTTCATGGAATGTTATTTGTTTCGAAAAAAATTGCCGTTTTATTTTATACACATAACTTGTATTGTATTGTTGACGTTAAAAAAAATGTTGAGGTAGAAAACGAAGCTTTATTGCCTATGCATTGGCCAAGGCTTCCCTGTATAATTTTAGGTAAGGTGAAAAATCTCATCATCATCATAAGCCTATACTGTCCACTGCTGGACAAAATCCTCTTTCATATTTTGCCATTCTATCCGATCCTGCGTCATCAGCATCCAGTTTCCAGCAAATCTCCTTATGTCGTCACTCCATCGGGCTGGTGGTTGTCCCCTATTTCTGTATGCTTCCACTCTTGGTCTCCATTGCAATATTTTTTTGTCCATCGACCATCTATCACTCTAGCTACATGACCCGCCCAATTCCACTTCATACGCAGAATGGTCTCGACAGCATCTCTTACACCTGTCATCTGTCTGATGGCTCTATTTGGAATTCTTTCGCGGAGGGTTATCCCCAACATTGATCTCTCCATCTTACATGAAGAACCTATGACTCTGTATATTAGATATATATATAAATTTTTTATAATATGACCCGTAGTAATGATATTTAATTTTGCAACCAGAAGATAAATCCAATTCAAAGTTGTCAGTTTGACACAAGTTGCTGAAGGAAATGCTATTACTATTAGACAATTTTTCCAATTTTTTCAGAATTGAAAAAAGTACAGGCAGCTGCGAAACATCCCAGGCCAATTAACCTTCACCTTGTTTTCATTATAGGTCCATGTTCCTGGGTCAAACCACATGTTACCTACGATAAAACGTTTTTATCCCAACGGGATCAGCTCGCAAATTCTAGTCTCCAACGGACACCTCATTGCGGTACCCAATTTTATCGTTTCCATTGCCTCGTTTGCCTTGGTGTCCAATATGTAGTAAATTTCAGGATTGTTCAGACACATGCCCCGACTTTCATAGAAAGGACTAGTTTAGGCCCAATATTCATGAACTGGAATAAATTTGACGTGGATTTGTAAATTTCCAGAACGATAGTTTCGAAACCCCTGTAGAGTTAATGGACTTTGAATCGTTCGTATCTAGAATAAATGTGGTAAGATGGAGGACTCAGGCTCAACAATAATGGAGAATATCGATTCGTCCCCCGAGAAACGAAATCCATTTTTACTGCAGATCATTGCTGCAGAAGATTCCTGCAAAAAAGTTTTATTTGGAGAGTCCGTTCATGTTCTGCAGGATATGATTTATAACCTTGGCCAAAGATATCGAGTAGATCGAACTTTGTACCGGAAAAATACAGTTGAGCGTTTACATACATATTTAATAAAATATGTATCCGCTCAGGTAGGTAATAACCTACCAACAAAATGGAAAAAGCATGAGAGTTCTGATTAGATATCGATATTTGGGATTTTTGGACAATTCAAGATGAGAAATATTGAATTATCGTTTGATTTTTTAGATCATTTTTAATTTTCCCCCTTTTTCTGTTTATTAATATATTTTCTAGCGTCATTTTATCATTGATTAAAACCTTATTAAGTATATAATTATAAGTACTGATATCCACGGCATTCCTGGTTTTATATAATAAGGTAAGTAAACCAAATATTGCCACCCTAAGGAATTTCGATTTTTTGCTTCAAAACGACGATTTCCTAGTTTCTGATTCTTCTTCCAAAATTTTTGTGTGTGAATAAGATGTTATCAATTTGAGTGTGCTGATCACATATATATTCATAAGTGCATTCACATAAATATGTAAAAAAAATGATGTTGTAGATATTGCCAAGGCAATATTTGGTCCATACATGGATGGCAATAATAGGCACCCGTCAATCCACTGAAGAACTGTCGATTTCAAGAAACACTTTTGTATTAAACATAAAAACCCTACAAAAACGAAACATGTTCTTTGTGACTTACTCTATGTGATGTCTTCCACAATTTATATTGACTTGTAAGTCTATACGGACTCGATAAACCGTGAAGATTTTTATAGAGAGGTTAAAAACAAACAGCCATTCTGAGTCTGACGATTCGGGCAGACTGCGAACTTTTATATTCCGTTGGATTTGTTGAAAAATTTGATATGGATATCAGCCGTACTGACGTCAGGATGTTCGAACGGATGGCAGTATTAGGAACATGGCAATATTTGGCTTAGGCACCTTATTTTGATTTAAATTTTACTTCGTTCTGTAATATTTTTAGAAACATGTTGATATAAAATTCTATATTTGCTAACTCATCTCCCCATAAGTTGTGTTTATTGTAAGATGCTTTTTTCATTAACTGGTTTATCTAATTCATATACCGTTCAAGGATTGCTATTTGGATGTCTTATGCTGGTAAATGATAATTTGAATATTTTATATTGCATAAAATAAAAGAATTTCGAAATAAGTAGGATTGTCTAGCATACATATTTCAAGTTTTCCTACAATTTGAAAAGAATCAAATAGTTTCTTTCGAGAACTCTAACATCTGGTATTACGTTAAAAAATTATCAGATCAATCAAAATATCAATAGACACAATCTGAAGAGTTTAGTGAGAAATTATATTGGCTTATTTTGATTGAAAACAAATTTGGGTTTTCAGTAAGCTAGCAGTTATGACATACTATCATGCCTTGCTTTGCAAGATGATAAACTTTATGACATAAGCAATTTTTTTCTGAAAATAATCATCTCGCATCTATGTGATCACATTTTTACATGTAATTTTTTCATAATTTTAAGGCTCAAATCATTCGTAATAATATGTAATGCTTTTTATTTTAATCGCTGACTAAAAAAACCTTGTTTGAATTTCAATTTCTGCTTGAATTTCGAATTTAGGATTGTTGAAATGATTTAACTATTTTGTTTGAACAAATTGTTCTATTTCTCATCATAATTTTTGAACCAATCTGTTAACTTTTATTTTGGCTCTGTATACTCAAAATTTCTACTGATATGCTGTAACCCTGTTCATGTTTTTGTTATATGAGAAATAAAATTCTTGGGAACTTCTACACATTCACAGTCGCGAAAATAACTGAGAGAAACTTGCATGGGAGCCCTGATCTAGGGCTACTGCTAAAATCACATGGAGTGAAAGAGGATCGTGCGTGTAGCCTAGTGGATAGGGCTCTGGACTCCGTCCCGGCAAGTCGGGGTTCGAGTCTCCGCCAGGGAAGAAATTTTCTGGTATGGAGAACGCGCCGAACCATTCACTGTTGGGTAAACAATTAATAGTGCTGTGCCTAAGGTGGCGTCGGGACACAGTAACAAAGCCTACACAAAACACACCCATGATTCTAACCCGCACAAGCTTTAAGTAGCTTATGAGGGGTTTCACAGAAACCCAGAATGGAAATACATACATACATACATACATACATACATACATACATCTACGCATTTCATTTTAGCATGTGACTTACTTTTAATAGTTCGACCACTTGAATTTCTTTTGAATTTTCGAGAAAAGTCTTGTTGCATTGAATTATCTTTTTGCTGCTTTGTGCCCTTGAATTTAATGGGTAAAAAAAATTTGTTTCATGTACTGAGTTGTGCTCTCCCCTCCGCATTCTTCTGAAGTTCAGTATAATTTACCGAAAAATGGAAATTGAAAAAAAAGGAAATTAAAAAAAAAGGATAGCCCACTACTTCCTTCTTTTTCTACAAATGAATGCCAAAATCGTTGTTACATTTGTGGTGTCTTGTGCCGTAAATAATTTTCTGGCAATTTGCGAAAATGAAAAAAAGTCACCCTTTTTTTTTTCCAATTAAAAAAATTTTGCAATCCGTAGCCAAAGTTGTGCCGTTGTAATTTTCACGAATATTTGGCTAACTCACCGAAAAAACAAAGAAATTCGAACAGCATAACTCAGTAGGTACATGCGTACATTAGAATAATATTTTTCGAAAAGTACTGGGTTGGCCAATTTGTTCGGTTTTTGGAATACCTCAACAACCACATCAAATTAGCAGAAATTCACTGCACAGCACAAAGCTGCCGAAACATAGCATATTCAGTATAACAAAAATATTCTCGCAAATTGAAAAGTGCTTGGCCAACTTCAGACACATCTTTGCCTCCGTCAACCTCCGCATCCGCGGAGGTGAAACATTTTACTTCCGCGTCCGCTTCACTCAAACGGCCTCCGTTACAACACTACAAATTATAACTACATCCCAGCCCAAACACAAACGGAGTTAAGGGCCAAAGTTGAAATCGATCAAATGTTCATTTTTTCCAAACAAAAGATAGGGGAATGAAGTTAAGAGCATTATCAGTTTCTCTAAAAAAGACGACGACCGTAATGTGTCATGCATTTCTTTCCTATTTCGGTTAAAAAGTTGTTGTTCAGATATCACCAACTTTGCCCACCCTGCCACCCTGTACAAGCCGACTAAGACTCATTCTCATTATATACCTATAAGGGATGTAATTACATTAACCATTCTCCAACTTTTTTGCCAGCCCTCGCTATCGTTTGGGCGCAAACTCGTCCTTGACTGGTTAATGTTGCTTAGATCCCTTATACAGGGCGAGTCGGGAGGAACGGACCAAACTTCAGGTGTGTATTCTGCAGGTCGAAATAATTCCAGAAAACTTATATGTTGTTATCCGATTCTCATTTGTTTTCAAACTATAGGGTAATTAGAATATTTAAATAAGGTCAACCAATATTCAGATCATGAGTTTTTCGGACTATGAATTGGTCGCTGTGGTCGTATTAGTTGGCCTCCAAGATCTCCAAACCTCACACCATTGAACTATTGTTTGTGGGCTGCTTCAAGAACGAGGTATACAAAGTTAAAGTTGACACTCGGGATGCTCTAATTCGACGCATTAGAAATACGGCATTTCTTTTTAAAGAAAATCACAAATCAATCAGAAGAGCATCGAGAGCCCTTCGCAGACAAATGTGTTTCGAGGTTAATCCCGGGATTTTCGTGCATATATTTAAATAATGCTATAAATGAAACTATTTTAATATTGAAAATGTTGTTTTTTATAATGACGCTGTAGTTTGAGAACAAATGAAAATCGGATAACAACATATGAGTTTTTTATATTATTTCGAGCTATAGAATACACACCTGAAGTTTGGTCCGTTCCTCCCGACTCACCCTGTATAGTATAAATAACCTTTCAATAACTTAAATGCTACTTCGGTCTTATCAATACTGTGTTCCATAGTTTAATCAAAAACTTATATCGTTTGATCATATCGGATCGATTCCATACAAAATTTAACAGAGGGAACATACATAAAATGACACCAAAAAAATTTGACTGGTGGCGGAATTCATTATCCTTCATGTTTTATAGAAAATTTATCATCAAGCTACTCCAATTTAAATATGATGAAAAACGTCGTAACAGCTTTCTTGCTGAGATGAGTTGAAACTTTTTTGATAGCGAAAGAACGAACAAAGACGTGACCGATTTCCTAATTGAAAGAATTCAATTGTTTTCGACGGGAACGGGATCGTAGAAACGAGGAGAAAAGTAATAGGAGGGAAGGCCGTTATGAGAAAAAATTCCGACGGCATGTGAGTATTCGCTTTTTATATCGTGAAATTCTCACGCATATCCCTAAAGATGGGAGGAATTCCAATTGTGATTTCTGTTCGGAAAAACATCTGACCAATAGGCATATAATTCATAAGTTCCTTTCAGACGATCGCAATTCATTGGAGATAATCATTTTGGTATGAGAATTCCTTCATAATTCGCATTCCAGGAACCAATGAAAAATTATATCTCGGATTATTTTTTCATAGGAGTGTAAGAAGTACCTCTAAATTACGGTTGATATCCTTATTTATATACATATTGATTCAAGAAAAAAGAACCATACTTTCAATAGAGAAGAAAACACGAGGTTACTACAGACATAATCGTGAACTTAGTAGAATATGAGAAGTTCTCGAGGAGAAATTTACAAACATTTGAATATTCCCAACGTAGAAACTTTGAATGTAACAACTATGGTCAAGAGTTTTGAAGAAGTTACTTGAAAAGGTGAAGACTGCAAGTGTTTTGGGATGAAAGCTGGAGGTGAGTCCGCTGTGCTGTACTGCTTGTAGATGCAGTTTTGTCACTTTGTCTTTTTTTTAACTATGGCTGATAGTTAATAGTTGATCACTCAATTGATTATATTCAATTTTCACAACAGATGAACAAAAATATCATTATTGTCATGCCGAAATAATCTCCCCCATTTTCTGTGACATAACCTTAGTTTCCAATCAATTACAGATAATACGCCGCCATTATACGACATATGAATATCGCAGGGAAAACTTATCAATGATTTTTTGGAAGAAGCTTTGAAGTTTTCGATATGGGTATAAAAACGTTCACTTGTCTCGACTTGAAGCAAAAAAAATTGGAAATAGTTTGGCATAGTTGACTAAAGTCTACATTTATATTGTAAGCAACTTGATCATCATGTTTTTCGAGCATTTTGGACGTCGTCGTGGATAAGTTCTCTCAGGGTCGTTCAGAGAATTCCGCCGTCGCAGAGCACACACTGAACAACGCGAATCATGCAATAGAATTCGACACCACCCAAGTGTTTTGTACCAGAACCGCATACTTACCCAGGCTTCACAAGGAAGCATTCGAAATTCATAAACACCCAACGAATTTCAATAGATCAGAAAAAAACTGTAAAAATCAACAGGATATCGGTGCCAGTACTAAAAAACACCAAACTACTTCCCTACAATATAAACCGGGTTCATAAAGAGAATGAAGTTCAGGTACCGGAGGTAAACCGATCGGACACCTGCGCGTGTTCGGGATCGGGACGAGACCGATCAGACGGACTACTGCCCCCGACCGAGTTTATAAGGACGTACAATCTGCGTCCCCGTCATACTCAGGCAGCTCAATTCATCGAGAACATCTCCGAAATTTAACCCCTGAAGATGCCAGAAACTCGAACTGGCGGAAGGTCTAGAAAAAGAAGGTGACATTGAACGATGCCCGCGAAGGCCTCAACCAATTCATTAACCATCATGCTCTGGACAACTTTCTAGATTTTAATGTTTGTGTATTTTGTAGATTGCTTCGAAAATAGCTTTGTAGCCGAGAAATGTGATCCTGTATGAAATCAGAAAAAACAGTTCAAATACAAAATGTACTTGATTCAACCGTTTCTCACATAGATTCTGCACTATAAAAGGTTTTCTCTATTTCAGTATCGTAATAAGTTCATTACAGTACTAAAAGTAGTGCTATAATGAAACTCATTACAGTATCGTTTTCAGTTATATTTTTCATTTTGTGGTTGTCAGTACTGCTCTCAGATCCTCTCATTTTTCAAATCAAATCAATTCAAATTACGTAATCTGTCAAATTTCGTAAGTCACACGAACTGTCACTAATCTGAATTTTTATATGAATTTAGAGAGTATTTCACAAAACTTTACTGAAATAGAGAAAATACAGTCTAATACTCGTTGCAGAAGGCAATTCCAGCACTCATGCTATCAAAAACTCGCTCCTTCGTCGCTCGTTCTTGAATTTCGCAATCTTGTTGGAATAGGAACATTCTGCAACTTGTTTTAGAATATACTATTCTAGATTTGCTCCTGAAGGATATTTATATAGTGCGTAAATTGAACTCAAATGTAGTTCGTTTAAACACCCAGGTGAATTTAATCCTGAATACTAGTTTTAACCCGTTATTTGAGAGTTTAATTTAACTCTTGAAGTCCTCATCAAGTGTGCATTTTTTTGTTTTATTCATTTCCATATAACATCGGAAATTTTAATGTGTGATGTAATTTCAAGATGGTCTCTAGACCACTAATTCTATAATGTTGGCACTAAAAATGTGTTGATACGAGGGTTATTCGAATATGATGGAGACAAATGCCGCCGATGACGCACATGTATATTTTGAAGGACGTGGCTTGAGTATGTGATAGTTGGGTTCCTCACGAAAACTCGGGCCTGAGTGAACGTCCAGTGCAGACCGCCGTTGCTTAATTTCATTCTTTTTTTAGTGTGGGAAGGCACGGAAAATTTTCTGCGTTAGGTTGTTAGTGCCTGAAAAGGGCTATTGTGTTTAAATCGGCCAGAGCATTCAAGGATGGCCGTGAAACCATCGAGAATGAGTTGCATTATCGTCGTCCGCGAACCAGCATCCCACCAAACAAGTTCTGCTCACCCAACGTTCCATCAAAATTGCATACTACTCTTACCTTCTCGAAACAGAGAGAAGCAATTCTTCTCCAGGATATTGAATGCCCTCATATCGCGCCTCACACGTTCGATACAATATCGGAATTGGTGTGGAAGATACTGGAGCACCCTCCCTATGTATAACCCTGCGACAACCACATGTTTAGACCACTGAAAGAATCCCTGCAATTTATAATAAATAATTTTGTAATGGTAAAATCTGAACCGGTATTTGTGAACGAGATATTATTGATAATGGTATTTGTTGAAATATTATTTGGGCTGTTTCCATTATCTTGTGGTTGGTTTTTTCCGACGTTTCGGCACGCATTCGCCTGCCGTCTTCAGAAGTTGGTCCTGATAAGGTCCGGTGTTTTGCCAAACTTGTTCTGTCTGGACTTGTTTCATACTTCTTCAATTTCGAGATTATAGTGTGGGGATTCGTACACGAGATATCAGAGGTGCAATTTCCGAAATTACACTCACTCTAACCACTAGTCTACCGAAGCAGGTAATTATAATACAGTTACGGTTATATATTAAGTATACTTTTTGTGGTAGAGGTCACCTTGACCGGCATTTTCCAAATTGAAATGAATGAAATTCAGAATACGTTCCACCATTAGTCAGGACACCTTTGGAGTACTAGTGTTGATTGAAAGTGTTATAACTATTGATATTGACAACGATAACATTATAAATATTTGAAGTATGAAACAAGGTTTGAGAAACATGCTCCGAAAAAGTTCTCTTTCCTTTTTTATTGAACTATTAGAGCACTGAACGGATTAGGTTTTTTTTTGGTTCATTTTGTATGTTTATTAGAATAACTATCTCTTTATGTTGAGCTATATCGATGTTTTACAATATCCAGTTTTAATTCTTGTTATTTTATTGAAAGCCCTGTGTGACTATGTTTGAGTTTCAATTGGTTTAGAGTGAATATTTTTTGTTTGATCATGAATTTTTCTGAGATAATTAATTCAAATGTGCTGTATTTTTGTACTTTTGCTTTTTAAAAACATTGTCAAGGATTTATTTAGACAACCTATTTTTAATAAATAGTTTATAACCCAGTTATTAACTATCAAAAACTTCCTAATTATTCTCCTAAATCTCCTTCGGTCTCCTTCATAATCCGGAAAAGGACCAGAACTAAAAATTAAATCATGAATGAAAGAACGTCTCACAAACTTTCTCTTATTGAAGCAAATATATTAGAAGAATCACGCAGTTCCGAACAAATGTGTGGCCATTAGGCATGATGGACGGTTCACATTAGAGAAGAAATTACTGATGAGAGATAAGAATTTCTTTGTGAATTCGGTAAGTAATCATCCTTCATGAGATTTCTCATAATTCCTCAGAATTGAAGAATCTGTGTTGTAATAGTTAGAAAGCTTATTCATTTTATATGAGCTGGAATCAACCCTACTTCGGGACACTGTGTTCCTTTGACTCCCATATCTGATGATAACAGTTTCAAAGTATTGTAAGAATCCTTTTTTTTCTTCCTACTATAGAATTTAAATTCAGCGATGGATATTTTATAGCAAAGGAATGCGCAGATCACCACTAACCATGATTCTTGGGAATTTCTTAAATGAATATTTTTATACAGGGTTTTTGGTACATTAACCGACAAATATTCTGGGGATATAGTTACGAACTTTTTCATCCTGGGACTCTAGTTCTAAGAGTCACGGTTAGGGAAATATGATTTTTTCAATATTTCTTCTCAAATTATCGAAAATTTCGCTCCTCAACTCACGTTAAATTTCATTGTCGCCTGTAGAATTTTGTTCTATGGTATATGAATAATCATCAGTATTTATTTCAAGGCTATTGTTGAATCCTTGAGTTTCTATTACTTTGTCCTAAATAGCCACGATGAAACGTTTTTTTCTGTTAATTTTATTATTACATTTCAGAGTTGGAGTCCCTGTGTTGAGGAATAAGATTACTTTGGACGAGGTTAGATAGATCCTTGAAGATGATTCTCTTCAAATTCATATCAACTCTGGCAGTATGAGGAAAAAATTACGATGACTTGATATAATTTTTTGTTAATTGAATTGATATTATTTTTGTGTGTTCTGAATAATGGAATTTGAATGGAATTCACAACAAAGAGGTTTATCAATCATTTCATAATGAATTATAAATTAATAAAAAGCATTTAGCGCGTTGACTTGAGACGAATTTTCCCTTGATGTGAATGAGCTCAAAGAAGTATGGCATTACAGCCGTCATACAGGCCCCTTTCTTCTTTCTAACCTTGTGAATCATATAAGCGAACATTTTTATTGAAGATGCAAATATTAATATCAGGGATCTTAATTTTCCTGAGTGAAAAACCTACCACAGTAACTAAACCCTCATGTTACAAAATGGGTATCTTCCTTATATGACTCTTCTAGAGAAACTTTTTTATCGACAGCTTTTATTGATCGTATTCAAGTATTTCAAAACGAAATCAGTCTCGTCTCAATCAATAATTTATGATACTCATAAATTGATATCATCTCACAATTATGAGAAACTCTATTGATATTTGATGAATTAGAAGTAGAGCAATATTAAGTATGTAAATGGCCTTTCGTTTAAGTATTAATCATTATCAAAACTTGAACATTGATGTAATAGATTGTGTGCCGAATCGTATAACAACCTTGGGTAGAATCATTCTATAGTCCGTTTCAAAATGATTGTCATCAGAGCAAGCCATGGAATTCCAGCCGGGGCTTTATTTCTAGTTACAAAAAGTTACTAAAAATTTCTCTGTATTCATCATAGATTGAAATATATCAATATAACCTATAAAATGATTGAATATATTTTCAAGGCAAATAAATTTGAAGAATTTTTGCAAAAGAGAAACAGGCTGAGATAGATGATGACTAAAATGTACACACCCACACAATTTCGCTGTAGATCAAGCATGGGAATTGGAAATTCAGGATTGATAATGAAACTAGCGTGGAATGCTTCAATATGAAATCTTGCAGGATTTCGAGGAACTCCAATGTAGAGATATCACGCATTAAATAATTCAGACTTCATCCAAGATAACTAAAAGTTCGTTCTCTATGAAGACCCTTCAGCAATCTTTGCATTCTTGATATGACTATCGAAAATTCAGCCCTGTGTTATTTTTTCTGAGTATTGTGGAACAAAAAGTATAGAGCTGCGACCTGACTTTACAAATATAAAATATTTGTTGACAAATTGTAAATCATTTGAAGTGTGAAATGCTATAAAATATATCACTCATTATTTGTATTTATTGATATGTTCTGTCCATTTCATGATTTATTAAATAATATACCAAATTGATTTTGATTAAAATTCAGTTACTTTTCAAGCAGTTCAAAAAAATATTCAAACTGATTAATTCATTGTTTTTGATTTTAGAAAAAATAACGTCGAATAATGTCTCTTTGAATCATGTGGAATAGATTTCCATCCACTGCTCACTCATGACTGCCTTCTCTTTTCTCCAAAATTCATCTGACAGGTCTAGGTGAAAACTGAAAATTTGAGACTCGTTTATTTATCAGAGAACACCTCGAAAAAGTAAATGATTGTTACCTGAATAACTAGCAAAATGCGATTAAGACCGGCAGAAATACCTGCTGAATTGTTGAAAAACTCGCAGTACCGACGATAAACTACTACACGTTCCCTTGTAGTTAGGCGAGGCGAGAGGTATCTTGATGAATTCCAGCCATTTTCAATTCGGTATTAATAATTCAAATACAAAACTAATTTGTCGATTTAACCAAAAACATATGCATACAGAAATAAATTCGAAATATATTCAGCAGCTTAATTCAAACTCTGAAATGTCAAAATTTAGTGTTTTCAATCAACACCAACCTAAATCCTAGAACTCAAAAGTTACTGATGGGATATTACCAACATATTTTCGAGATTCCACAGCCGCCCGAGATGCCAATCATTTTGAAACGGACTATAGCTTCGCATTTGTGTCGTACCTCAGAGCTCGGCTACTTCCTCACTGGGTATCTATATAAATAAAAGACAATCAATGGTTATTATTTAATGCAATCATGTCCGAATGACAGCACCAAATTGGATAATTTTTTGTAGTGTAATTCGGAGTGGTTTCCTACCATACCATTCCTACCCAGCTTGTATGTCAAATTTCAGCCCAATTGCTACGTCATCTTGCTTTTAAGAGGACATTACGCGAGACGCTCCCGCTGTTTTCGTGAAAATGAAAAAAATTTATAAACGTGCTGTCATCAAATACTTCTTTTTCAAAGATTTTACACCGAAGCAAATAAAAAAAAGGACAATACTAGGAGACTTCTTCCATCATATTAAGCACAGTTTTTTAATTTAAAATGGGTCGTGTGGGCACCTCTGACGAGCCTTGGTGAGTTCAGCCCTTTGAGGTCACAATTTCAGAAAAGATCATGAAAATCCATCAAATAGTGTTGGAAGACCGCAGGTTGAAAGTGTATAAGATAGCTGAGACCTGTAGGATGTTATCTGAACGTATGCGAAATATTTTGCACAACCATTTGCGCATGAGAAAGCTTTATGCGAGGTGGGTGCCTCGTTTGCTCAACCAGAAATTGATTCGAAAAACGATTTCTTCTGAAAATTTCGCGCTATATATGCGTTATCCGAACGAATTTTTGTGTCGAATCATAACTGTTAATGACACTTGCGTTCACCACTATACTCTTGAGAAAAAAAAAGTCAAACAATGGGTTGGAAAAGGAGAAGCAACTCCAGAGAAGGCAAAAACAATTTAATCGGCAATTGAAAATATGGCTACTGTTTTTTGGGATGCGAGAGAAATTATATATACAATGATTATTTGAAAAGGGTAATACTATCATTGGTCAATACTAGGCAGAGTTATTGGAACGTTTTTAGCACGAGGTGCAAATTAAACGACCCCATTTGGAGAAGAAATAAATTTCATTTCATTACGATAACGCAACAGCGCATTCATCGATTGTTGACATGTCCAAAATCCACAAATTGGAAATTGAATTGATGCTGCTTCTTCCCTGAACTTCAGACTTTCCCCAGCGACTACTACCTGTTTTCTAACCTCAAAAAATGGCTTGTTATCGGAGTTATCTAAGCTGTAAATCAGTATTCCGAGAAGCTTGACGAATCTACGATTAAAACTGGTATAAGTTAATAAGGAGACCGTTATAAGGAATGTATCAGTGTTGATGGAGATTATGTTGAAAAATAAAGAAAAATTTTTTTGTTTTCTTAGTCAGGCCGGAAACTTTTCACCCCACCCTCGTATATTGTCACAATAATATGTTATGATTGTATGATTATTGTTTAATAGAAAGTATTTGTCTGGAAGGGGGGAGGTAATTACCCCCATTAGCTCCCCCTCCGTATCGACGTCAGTATTTTTCAGTCTTCATCAACGAGATACAGAATGTTTTATGAATTTGCTCTTTTCTTCGTGAGGTATTTTCTTCATATTTGTCAAATATGTGTTTCTTGTTCGGAGCTCATATGTATCATTCAATAACACAAGTTTGGGTTAACGAAAAATTTGAATTCATGAAACAGCACCATGTATATCGAAATTTGAGAAAATCACGAAATATTAGGTAAAGCGAGACTCTGATTCCCAAAGGTGGTTTGAAGTGACATTTATTTATTGATATAATAAAATCTCAAAACCATTAAATGTGTAATTATTTTGACATAACTCAGTAATTAGCTATTACATTAATTTTCATTTTTATAGCTGCCGAACTAATGAAATTCTTACCCTTTTCTTTAACTTTTTTTTGTGAAGGAATATACTAATTTTTACCCCACGTGTCTCGTTCACAGTGTGAAGCTGATACAACATATTGAGATTTCACCATTTCGTATCGTCAAACGCATGAAGAGCGTGTATACTGTATTACAATAATCTGTGTCCATGAAGTGCTTTCCGAAGAAAAAGAAGTCTCAGAAGAAATTTATATACGAATAATGATTACATAGAATTCGCATTAGCTCACGTGATATCGTTGTATTATATGAGAAGTAACTCCAAGCAGAGCGTAATCAGTTCAGAACAAACACCTTCAAGCTGAGCAAATATATCTGACATCCATGAAGCCAGCTTTAAATCCTATTCAAACGGTACGGATATCTCAAATAGGAGGAAAATTGGAATGAGCATTCTAATAAACCTGGGCCTTATGACATGTAGAAAGTTTCCACCTTTCCGTTTCCGCGCGATAAACTTCGTTACGAATAAGAGACGAAAATAAATCATCGCTGTGGCTGTTCCTGATTAGGCCTCGGTTCGGAATGAGTTATAAGGGAACATTCTCGAGGCTATTAGGCGAGGGCACCGACAACATAAATGATGTTTATTCATGTCCACATTCAATTGAATCACGAGGATGCCGTTCTCAGCCAACTTATAAAACGTTTTTTTGCCACTTGACTCTCTCAAGGGACACAAACATTTGCTTCTTTTGAAGATTCATCTTCTTGATAAGAATGACTTTTATTGCATGCACTCTGCAATCTGGAACCCAATTTAGCCCAGAATAAGGAAATCAACTCTTAGAATCTAAATTTTTTTGATTCTTCGATTCTTTATTTTTACATACTCATTTTCGAACTCGACAAAAATCATATATTTGATTTATCATTCTTTCGATCATTTTCAACAGTGCGATTCTTCGTTTTGTATTTGCATCAAGAAGATGATCCTTCTATCTATTTCGGTAATCCACAGTTGTAACGGTAATAAAAACTTTGATATACCATACGACAAGGCTCTGTAGTTGATCCGTTACTTTTCTGTGTTATTGCAAACAATTTAAATGTCGTTTCGACCTCAGCAACGCGGATGACGAGTATTATTACATAAATTTTCGTCCTCCGAGGTGTATCACGCATGTGCTAAGATAAACGACGACCTAGAGGTGATAGCTTATGACTCCCGTAGACATCATCTTGATCTGAATACAGCGGAAACAAAATTCATATTGTTTGGTAAGCATACAGATTATTGTATTGCACAATGTTAAACTGTCTTGAGAGAATTCTTCATGAAACTCGATCTGATTGACGAGGACTTGAGATTCAATGAGATCTAATGTACACTATTATGTGTTGGAACCATCTTGTAAATTGTCCGATTAAACATGTGTCCCATAATTGGACCGACAAACTTCTTGACATTATTCGGGACGACCAAACTCATATCATACAAAAATGCTTCGTTAAGGAGCTAGAGCCCTGTAAAGATGACTTCCAGGCAACACTTTTTGGACATATCTCCAAAACGGCGTCATCTGAAGTGTGATCTTACAAATTGGCTAATATCAAAAATACGCATCGAATGGTTTGAGTGCATTTTTTTCATCTCAATCATAAGTGTGGTCATTTTGGGAGGGCGAAGGGTATTTTTAATGACAAATTTTTAATCTTTCATTATTTCACAAGTTTCACATCAAATTCATAAACTTTCATATTGTTTCTCGAAAAAAGGTGCTCCTGTGTGAGATCGTCCAAGTGATACTGGTTTTGAAAAAATCAATTCGAAATTTTCTCTTCATTCACTACCCAACCTGTATAGCACAACTATTGCCTCACCATTCAATATATTGAAGATTTCTTTGATATTTCAACTGAAATTAATAACTTTGGATTGCCACCAGATTATGTTTTGATTTTCTCGAATGTTATCGTTTTATTTGGGAATAGTTCTGAAGAACTTTTCATCACTATAGATTAGATAATAAGTGCGATAAAATAAAAACACATCGCATGATACAAGAAAAAAAATTCAAACAAATAATTACATTTCTCGTAGATCTGTGATATTTCATGTTCGATTGAAAATTTTTCCTTCATACATTTAGATACACTATGAGATCTAGATTCAGCTCAATTTTATCAATGTATGTTATGCATTACCCACATATAGTCTAAGAGCTAGCATCGTTTTTAGATGTGCTACGAATGAGTGAAAAACAATATTTTTCAAACTTGCCTTGGGTCATGTGAGTAGTATTGGAGTCCAGTTCTGATTTGCGATTCATGCAGTTTAAAAACCTATTAGGTATGCAAAAAAAAAACAATTCCTAGTCGCGAAAAATCTTTCAAGGTCATGTGATCTTCATTCTATAAATTAGTGACAGACTTTATAGTAACGTCGAGAAGATTCATGGAAACCTTTGGCTGAAGCATCTTTATTTTCTATCGAAATCGATTCAAATATTCCGAATTAATTTCGTGGTGTCGGGGAAAAAGGAGATAGGTCCATTATTGGGAATGTTCAGGAAAATTACTTCAAGTTTTGTTACAAATCGTCCAGAATATTTCGTTTTGATCAAAAATGGACTTATCTACTTTATCCTCGGCATCACGGAATTACTTGAAGTTTGATTACAAATTACAAATCGTCCAGAATCAAGACATATATCGTTTTGTTCGAAAATAGACTTATCTCCTTTTTCCTCGACACCACGGTATTATTTGGGGATCTGAAATTATTCCGTGAACAAATTGCGCATGACCCTGATTGTTTTTGTGTAGTTAAAAGAATGTCCTATTAGTTTTACGAACGCCGAAGACAATATTAGCCCTGCGAAACATCCCTACCTTGATATCTTGTCAACAAGTTACTGTACACCTCAGAATTGATTTCATATTGTTCGGCTGTATCATGCTTTCAGACTTGTTCATCTTCTAAAGCATAAATTTGATTAGAATTTGTATCAAAGAGATATGTTCTCAGGAGATTGCTGTGAGATGTACGTGAAATTCAATGGACTTACTGGATTGATAGAGAGTACTCTCTATCTTTTCACCCGAGAACGCATTGAAACGAATCTCATGAACTCATGACAATAGCGTCTTGGTGCTCCATCATTTCATCAGAGGAGGATATTTCATTCAATCTGAGAAATTCAAGATATACAATTACAATCGGCGTCAATATGATCAGTGATGTGAAACAGAGAATTTATGGGGATCTTATTTCCTATGGAAAAAAAGGATATTTGTTTCATTCGCCGAAAAAATGACGATCCGATAGGATTAAAACTTGGTAGGACACTGACGGAAGATGGCTTTGACAAAGATGGAGTAATGAAAAATTCTCGTATGAACTGACCAGGATTTGTTAAAACCTTTATTATATTGAATTTTCACTTTTCGCCATTGCGCCAACACCTATGAGGCATTCTCAAGGCAATATTTACTATTTGAAATAACGCATCATAATGCTGAAAAAACAGCATTTAGAAAATATAAAATGAGAAACATATTACAAATATTACTACGCATTCATAATGACAAGGGCCTAATAAAACAAATAATAGCTCTTCTTTAACAAACGATCATCGCCTATAAAAGAAGTAGACGTTTCTTACGTGAAAACAACAATTTACTACTTGTAAGGGCAGACAAGGGCAAAGTATCCGTTCTCATTGGAAGATCATCGAAAAAATGAATTCATTACTTGAAGGTGTGACAACATATGCGAAAATGAAATATGATCTGACAACCTCAATTCAGACCTGCAACAAGAAGCTTAAAAATTGTATTGATATAGAGACTTGTCATGCAATTCATAAAGCTGGTTTTCCAATGAGACCAGTCGTCTCTAACAGTGGTTCATCCACCCGTTTTCAATGTTTCTAGGCTTTTCGCGAGATTTCTGCAACCCTTAATCTCCAATTCCAGGTATAGCGTTAAAAAATCCTTCGAACTTATTGACAATATATTATATAAAATATATATTGACCACAGTTTTGGAAACAAAAAAACTTGTATGAATTGGTTGAGGTTTTCACGACCATCGTTCAATGTCACCTGTTCTTTCGAGCATTTCGGTCGGCGTCGTGAATTTGTTCTCAACGTTTCGCCATTCAAGTGTCTGGCATCTTCAGGAGTTATATTTCAGGACATGTTCTCGCATGTACGTCCTTATATAACCTCGGTCGGGGGGCGTGGCCGCGCCTGACTGGTCTCGTCCCGATCCCGAACTCGCGCTGGTGTCCGACCGGTTTACATTCGGTACCTAAACTTCATTCTCTTCACGAATCCGGTTTGGTGTTTTTGAGTACTGAAACTCATAACCTGTTGATTTTTAGTTTCTTCTGATGTATTGAAATTGGTTCGGTGTTTATGAATTTCGATTGCTTCTCTGTAAAGCCAGGGTTAGTATGCGGCAGTGGTACACAACACTTGGGTTTGGTCGAATTCTATTTCATGATTTGTGTTGTCCAGTGTGTGCTCTACGACGGCGGATTTCTGTGAATGACCCAATTTACAATTGGCCTTGTGTTCTTTAATCCTAAGGAATCCTAAATGTTGTCTCTTATGCGGATGATTCGGTGTTGACATTCGGAGGTGTAACTTGGGAGGAAACCTATAAGAATGCAGAACTTGGTTTGAATATAGTCAATAGATGATTGACTGAGAGCAAATTGAGTTTGAACACCCAGAAATCAAAATTTATAGCTTTTTCCCTGACCGAGGGCGGTCAACCAGATTTCGGCTCCTTAATTATTCATTCTTCCTAGTGTACGAAAACCAGCCACTCCAATTGTTCAGGAGTTGGTAGAGTCGAATCTATCAAGTATTTAGGAGTCTATATAGATCAATTTTGAGGATCGGATAAGCACGTTTCATATATAATAGATAGATTAAAGCGGACCTTTTATATGTTTTACAATCTATGACTCGTTCTCTCAGTGAAATTACCCTATAGGGTACATCATAGTTGGATCGATAATCAGATATGGAATAACTATATGGGGGTATATTTAAAATTCGAGGAAAAAGTCTAGAAATAGAACACAAAACAATTTTGAAGCTAATCTATAAAGTCGGACGGCGCTATGATACCGAAGAACTGTATTCAGAAACAAAACAATTCAATATCAAACAAATTTATGTTTCTGTATCAATAATGAGAGAGCTGAAAAGAAACGGAAAACCATTTGTTAGTAACAGATATTGTACCAGAACTGTCCAAGGGCAATGTTAGATATCCTAGGTTCAATAAGTTTTTAAATCCCCATAATAAAAATCATAGAAAAAATGTTGAAGCGGTATATCCTGGATAGTATTAACAGATTCTCTGCAGTATTTTAGTGATTTCATTCAGATCCTTGTTTTTTACATGTTCGATATTGTTTTTGGTGTATTCGGGAGGAAAGTTCTAGTATCTCAATACAGTAAATATTTAATGTGTGTGAATTATATTATTTCATCAGTTTTTTTTCTGGAGCACATAACATACAAGCATTGCTCAGGTTATTGTTATTTGAAGTTTTGTAATTTAGGATGAATAAAGATGAATAAAGATTGAATGTGTTGATTGATCGCTTTGTTTTACCGATATATACACTAGCACAGCTGCACGGAATTCGGCACACGCGAAGTACTGAGTGGGTCTCTTTTGTCCTTGGGGAAGTTAAGATGGTCCCACACACCTATTGACATAACTATCTCTCAAATTGAGGACCGCCCGTCTACCCTGCCTACCCCTAGCGAAGGGCTAGAATTTATTGTCTGCGATAATTATTTACATCTCTGAATATTGGTGATCGATGTAAATTTAATAGTCCAGGAGTCTTTTCAATGCTGGATCAGGCTTTATATTCGAATATTTTCAGAAGCCTTATCAGAATTATTGTTTCTACTGACTACGGATCCCGATTAAAACGTCCATGGACTACCAATTTCCTATGCGCCCTCGAAAATAATCTGCGATCAGATAATCTTCTATGTGAAAATCGTTTACCACACACTCGAACTGCGACCAACGCACTTCCATAGCCAATATCCGCATACAAAATGCACTGCCAGTTCACAATGGATGGAACGTTTCGTTTCTTTTCAATGAATATAGGAACAACGGGGCCACATCATACTGGAATTCATTCAGTAACAACTCCCTATTTTAATGGAATTCAATGATGAGCATATTTAAAATTCGGTTTTCTGGAAAAATCAAGAGAAAAAGAATATGTAAAATCAATTATGAACATTAGGTTTCTGGAATGTCTCGAGAACGAATATCAATTATTCCGAATTAAAAACCAATTCCGTCAATCCCTTCAATAGATGAGCATTTCAAAAAATTATAGTCAATATCAAACCATTCTATTACCTAGAACTCGCGAAATACTTAACTTTTCTTGATGCCTTCCATCGTTATAACTAGGAACGTTTCATGTTATATCCATGAAATATCCAATTTCTGTAAGTATATCCTCCATCCAATCACAATTAGGTTCTTTCTGAGGAAATGTAAATGCTCCTCCATTTTTTTGCACTCATTTCATTCAGCTTTTCTTAGTTCCATCAATATAATTGAAAAACAAGAACGAGATCTTGTTATCAATGGCATTTCCCTTGATAAGAAAAATTTTTCTTTCTTTGTGATTCTCGATTTACGATTTGTCATGCTAGAACCTGTTTTCTCCTTATTCATTCTAGGAAACATCAACATCGAATCAAAGAAATACAAAAGGATTAAATAAGTTTTTCAAACTTTCTTGAATAAAAATTAACCAACTGGGAACGAATTGCTACAGAATCGCTTAGACTGTTGATTTTAATGAGATGTGAACTTGTTCCAACCCCTCCAGCAACCCCCTGGCGAAGGTTACAATTGCCTTAGTATATTTAAGGTGCACTACCATGTACCATGCAGTTTTCCATTCAAAAACTGTATTCCATCTTTCCAAATTTACGCTTGCAATTTGGTATCGTCCTTGAAAATGAACAATTCTTGTTCATCATTATTTGAAAAATTTCAACTAGTGGGGTACGAGCATTTCTTGAAAATATCTTTGAGAAATTCCAATATAGAAAGAATAACCCAAAGATTGAAGCAATATTGCAATAATTTCAGAATGCCTGGAAAAGCGGACAACTGCTATAAGAATACAGCAAAGATGAAAACGTCATTTGATTTAATTTTAATTGAAAAAACCAATATTTGCGTGAACATTTTCCACAGTGAGTCATGAATGAGTCACAAAATAAAGGTTTCCTCTGAATATCATAAAAATATGTACCTACATATTGTAATGACATATACAGTAGCGTAACGAATTTCGACCGGGCCCCCCCGCATAATTAGTTTTCGGGTCTCCTGGTACGGGCATGCGTATTTATTGAAAAAAAAAATTATTTAAGAAAAGTATGTAATTTAGGTGTAACACAACCAAAATTACTCCGAAATATTACTTGAAGTAATACTTTATTGAAATATTATTCAAAATTTGTAGTAAATAATATACATAATTGCATCTTCATTTCAAATATAGTTACCTATCAATCCCAGAAAATACTGTGTTACTTGAAGTAAATGGGTAAATAAGTTGAGTGGTTGATTTCTTTGTTGCAAATACATTTATTACTTCGTGAAGGTCCATATTCCTGGCTCGTTTATTCCCAATTCCCAACAAACTGGGCCCGCTAAGTCTTTTTGGGTCAATGTACTTCTCAAATAATTCTTTAACTTCAACTTTTAAAAGGATCGCTCTGCCCTTGGTACAGTAACAGGTTATATTAAAAATAACACTAAAGCAGTACAGAGATCTGGGAAACTAGTTGCAATCGAAAAATTCTCTAAAAACAGGAGATCAGCTAACTGTCGTGTTGATGATCTTTTCTGAATCTCTGATTTAAATGCAATTCTAAAAGAGTTTATTCGGAAGTTAAGGTCAGAACTGAGGTCATGTTCATATTCTTTAACGATAAAATTATTAGAATTTTCTATCGAAGACCAGGCCCCCATAACGCCTGGGCCCCCCGCACCGCGGAGTCTGCGGGGGTGTAAGTTACGCCACTGGACATATAATATACTGGGTTTCATTGGTAAATGACCTGAGTTAACCTGAGATGATCTGACGTAAGAGCCACCTCAAACGAGTCCAAAAAACCTATATATGATAGGTCCAATCAACTTCTTACCCAAGATACCGAGTGTTTAATGTATTCGCCAATATTTTTGATCAATTATTACTTTTGAAAGACCCAGTATAATTCAATGATATTTCGGGCTAGAAATGAACTTGACTGAGTGAATCGATTCATCATGAAATCCGTATTCGGATTAGAAAAATATTGAACTTTTCACAAACCGTGATTCAACACCCCTGCATGGGGGAATATTAAAATATGATTAGAATATTAGAAAACGCGAAAATTTTCAGTAGATTTCACTGTCCACACGACATTCAACTCGTCAAAATTTTTGTCGAAGTATTCAAATCGATGTTCTGAAATTCCACCTCGCAATACTGTCGTATTTTAGGATTGAATCGAAAAAATGTCCCTTGCATGATTTGAAAATTTGTGCTACCTGAAGCATTTTTCAAAACAAAATAATAGACTTTGAATAATATTTCCAAATAATCAACAGTGGGAACATAAATAAACAAATTAGAAATCGAGATAGTTTGTAGATTTTGTTCAGGTCATTGAGGCAAGTTCGTCGGTTTTAGGAAAATCGTCACAGAAATCATACAGAAACACTAAAAAAACGTAGGTAATAATAATATTTGTAACAGTTGGATTGATATTAGCATTTATTCAAATGTGTTCAATCAAGCCTACGACAATATCTACGACATAAATTTTCACAATTTATGTCAACCTCCCCTATGGAAAAATTAGATTGTACAGGGTGGGCATATTTCGATGTTTTAGCACTACAACTTTTGAAACAGAGGAGATAGACAAAATCTGTTACCCCATTCCCGATCTCTTTTTCGGAGAAACTAACAAGAAGTGTATTCATTTCTGGCTACCTTCTTTTGTTTTCGAGTTATAAGCGAATATTGGAAAAATGGTGATATCGGAAAAAAAATTTATTTCCGCTAATACTGATGATAGAGCTCTGAAATGAAAACATTATATAGGCACTTTTTTACGTAGAATCCAGGGGCAGGCTCTCCCTTTTTGCAGCATTTTCAATGACGAAGATATGACATAAAGTTATGTTTTTTAAAATGGAAACAATATATTTCTGTGTCATTTTCTGAAACCTAATTTTTTTCTGATTTAAAAATATATAACATCATAAGGTTTGTATCAATATGGGTATAGAAATTGGTCAAAAACCTATTTTCGTGTGAGTTTCAATACTTTCTATGGTTTCAACTGTTGATGAGCACAGAAAAATGGATCTTCCTATAACAAGAGCAGTCTCCTTCCGTCAATCTCATTATTTTCAGTCTATTATTCTTCGATCTTGAAGATATTGAGTGAAGAGCATAGAAATGAAGGGCCACTAGAAAGGGATACATAGAAAGTATTGAGACTCAGATGAATATAGGTTCTTGACCAATTTCTTTACTCATATTGATACGAGATATACGATGTTATATACTTTTGAAATCACAAAAAATTAAGCGTTCAGAAAATGGCACAGAAATCTAGTGTTCCTATTTAAAAAAAACACAACTTTGGGTCATAGCTTCCTAATTAAAAATGGTGCAAAAAAGACGAGCATGCCACTGAATTCTACGTGAAAAAGTGCCTCTATATTGTTTCAATTTCAGAGCTCTATCATCAGTATTAGCGGAGATATAAATTATTTCCGATATCACCATTTTCTCAATTTTCGCTTACAACTCGAAAACAAAAGAAGGTAGCCAAAAATGAATACTACTCTTGTTAGTTTCTCCGAAAAAGAGATCGAGAATGGGGTATCAGATTTTGTCTATCTCCTCTGGTTCAAAAGTTGTAGTGCTAAAACATCGAAATATGCCCACCCTGTACATCATGAGCTAAGAAGTTTGGGACTAATGCGATCCTCTCCAATATACATCATTCTTTCAAAAAGCGGTGAAATGACATTGGAAAAAAACTGCATCGAAATATATATTGAAAAAAGTGAGACACAAAAAAGATATCATCTTGCAAAACACTAAAACATTATTTTTTTGGGGGGTTTTAGAAATAATAGAGAAGGGGAACTCCTGGAGACTTGGAAAAATCTACTAGTTTACAGTTTGGACGTATAATCACGATATGATAATAGCTCCACTAGAAAAAAATAATATTCATGGATCTATACAATTCCATATCTTTTGTGAAAAATAGTTGAAAGACCCAGATTACGTCATTTAAACCGATGCCTCAAAACAACTGGAATATATTCGGAAATTATTTAAACATCCCTTAGGCTACCAGATCATTGGTCAGTATATACTGCGGAACTGGTCGCAATAGGATATGCATTATAATGGACTCGAAAAGCTGAATGCTCAAGTTGAAGAACTGGAAAATAAAAACAGATATCAGTGCAATGGAAAGCAGGTTAAGAGCACTGTTATTGAAAGCAAGAGAGAAGGAAACAAGGGTAAAATGTGTATGGATCCCCAGCCATTCAGGCATAGTAGGTAATGAAGAAGCAGATAATCTGACTAATGAAAGTGAAGTGGAGACAAAATATTTGGGAAACTATCAAGATGTATACAACGTGATCAGATAGGAACTGATGAAAGAATGGTGTGCGGCAATTGAAGAAAATGGGATAGAAAAATAAAAAGAACATACGCAAACATGAGGAAGAAAAAACATAATCTTGCTAAAAACGAACTAATTGAAACTGACCTATCAAAAGCAGCGTTAACAACAATGCTGAGATCACGATCGAGTCATGTGCTAATACCACAACACTTGATCAAAATAAGAATCAAAGAAAATGACAAAAGCTTTCGCGGTTAACTCGGTAATATAAGGCATATATTAGTAAACGTAACCTGGGTATATCAAACACAAAAACATTTATTTACCTCTGTCAGTGCTGACAATGCCTTCAATTTGTGTAACACTTAACCCGAAAACGAGAACGGTACCTACCGTTTGATATTAGATACCTACTGGGGCGAGTCCACTGTGTCCCTAATATGAAGTTTGCGATACATATAACAGTATGGCACAGATTGAAGAAAAACAATATTTACCATTTTTATCTCCAAAAGATACGAATATAAAATAAAGAGTCAGTGATTGAATTCGTAGAATTCGTCCTAGTCGGTGGATCTTACGAAATGAAATAATGGTGAACAGAATTTCAATTACTGATGAAGCTATATTTACGAGCGATGTCGTCTCTTCAATTTGAAGAATTGACATAAGTGGGATGGAGAAAATCCACACTTAGTCAAACACGCGAAATCCTTGTACAAATTTTCAATTTATGTATGTTTCCTTCTGAACATAAAAAAAATGAATTTCCAGCATGATGGGCTCCACCCCAATTTAGAGTTTAGGAACTTCTTGAATGAGCTAGAGAGGCAAAGGTAGACTACCTACCTGACCCCCCATAGATAACATGATTTCAATTCTGACCATTATTTCGTTTGGGCATATTTTGAAATTTTTGGGCTATCAGCATAATTTGAATAAATTTTTCATAATTCATCTTTTCCTGATATTATCTGTTAGAATATAGAAAAATAGGTATTTTCCTTCAGTGCGACAGACAACTCATTTTTCAAACTCGATCCCACATTTTTGATAAAAAAGTGGATTTTTACAATCGAATCAAATTGACGAAAATTTTTAGATTTATATGTCGTATGAGGTCTATTTTTCCCCATTCAAAATGTTCTTCATTTCTCGAATATTTCTATCAAATTCCAATATTTCTTCATACAGTCTTTTGTATCTCATCTTATGAAAAGTAATACATTTTTTTAATTCACTCCTGGTTTTTTTATCAGATCAACGATGAATCGATTCGCCCATAGAGGTGCGACTTACTATTCATCAATTCTTTATACTGGATGGTGACGAAGCAATAAGCAATTGAGAGTATTGACAAACACATAAGTCATTCAGCATGAATATTGGATAAGGCCGATCATTCAGGGTGAGTCAATAGTGTTCGGTCGGTCGATGACTCTTGGTGGAACCTTATGATGTAGGCCACTTTTTTCGACAAATTTCGTGGTTTTAATGGTTTGAACTAGAAATTATATCTCGATAATTCTTTGATTTTTTTATTGACTTCCGGAAAAGTTTTCCAGACCCAAATTTACGAATGACTATGCTGGTGGTCCGAAAGACACTGCAATTTCTTAAGACTGACCTTTAAAAATTTACCATGAGTGGATGTATTCAGATGTCATACCCTGCATATTTTTTGTCTGATGGAAAGCCTAGTAGGTAGTCTTCATTTTTGTTTAGATTTGGAAATCACATGTGTGGACTTTTGGAACAGTTTTAACAATATGGAATGGTAGATGAAGCGCTGCAAACAGTTCGCTCTTATCTAACTATACCTTTCCAACTTCAACTTGGGACTAATCAAATTCAAATTGGGATTAAACAATTTCAAAATTAGAGAAAGGTAGGAGGGCTATTCGCTTGTTGAACTCGTTACTGTGGTCAAGCAGCATGAAACTTAAGACAAAAATGACAATCTTCACGACAGTTGTAGAACCTATTTTAACTTACGGATGTGAATGCTGGCAACTTCCAGAAAAAGAGAAAAAGATCATAGAGACAGTGGAGATGGACTTCTTGAGAAGATCTTGTAGAATTTCAAGAATGCTACATATTAGAAACGAAGAGATAAGAAGAAAAACTGGGCGAGTTATTACAACAGCAGAACGAGTGGAAACGAGACAATTAATATGGTATGGGCACGTTATGAGGATGGATGATACACGATGGCCGAGGAGGGTTTTGGAGTACATACCACAAAGCAGAAGAAGGAGAGGAAGACCAACAACCCAATGGAGAGAGGGAATTAGAAAGAGTATGAGACATAGAGCGATTGATGAAGATGAATGGAATGATAGAGAGAAATGGCGAACGAAATGCGGGATGCGGCATAGGCTGTAGGACCCCCGCTTATATTATTATTAGAGAAAGCAACTTCGAAATGGTAAACACAATCGAATTGGGAATAAACACATTCAAAATGGGACTAAACGATCTCATATTGGGAAATGACATTTCTTTTTTTTTATTTCCACAATTCTGAAGACTTTCATGAATAAAATTTGCTACAATCTTTGAGAGTTCGAAGTGTAATTTCTCTTTCTTTTGTAAGGTAACAATTTTGTGAATGGATTTGGTCTTTGACCAATGCGTGCACAAGTTTTACACAGTGGTGTTTCTTTTATTATGCATTTAAAAATTTTTCTGATTGATTTTTTATCCAGAGACTGGGAGAGAAAACCTCAAAAAAATTCAGGAGAAGGGTTCTCACACGTTTCAATAAGATCGTTCATAATAGTATATTCTAAAACAAGTTGCAGAATGACCTCCTATTCCAACACGAATGCGAAATTCGAAAACGAGCGACGAAGGAGCGAGTTTTCGGAAGCATGAGTGTTGGAATTGCCTTCTGCAACGAATATTAGACGATATTTTCTCTATTTCAGTCAAGTTTCGTGTAATACTCTCGAAATTCAAATGGAAATTTAGATAAGTGACTTTTGTATTGTAGCTTGGCAGTTGGTGTGACTTACGAAATTTGACATATCACGGAATTAGAATTGATTTGATTCTAAAATTGATTGGATCGTCGGAGGTCAGTACTGCCAACCACAAAACGAAAAATATAACTGAAAACAATGCTGTAATGAGTTTCATTACAGCCCTACTTTCAGAGTAGTGTAATGAACTCATTACGATACTGAAATAGAGAAATTTATTTACACCTCTTCAGTTTTTCCTCATTTCGATTCTCACTTACTTCAGAACAATTCTCTCGAAATACGAAATAAAACACAAAACTACTTTTTTCAATATGGAATTGTTTAGTAACAATATGAATGTGTTTAATTCCGATTTGATTGTGATGAACATTTTGAAATTGTTTAGTTCCATTTTGAATGTGTTTATTCGTATGTGTTTACCATTTTGAAATTGCTCATTCTCATTTTGAATTTGTTTGTTTCCAATTTGAATCTGATTAGTCTCAATTGAAAAGGCATAGTACATACCAAGCAGTGCAGTTGAATGGGCACATTTCTGATAAGCGAAAAGTTGAGGTTGGCGTTCCTCAGGGATCTATTCTTTTGCCGGTCCTTTTCATACTATACACAAACGATGTTTTCGAAAATATTACATGATTTTCATGATCCGGAGGATACGGCAGATTTCGAAGCTTATTCATTTCTCTTTCTTCCACAGTGTAACGACATATGGAATCATACTTTGGGGTCGAAGTCCAAAAGGTAAATGGATTTTACTCCAACAGAAATAGGCTGTACGGGCGATTGCCCTCACGATAGATTTATCAGATCCAGGTTGACGAACGCCGCAGAGGTGTTTTCAAAAGAGAGAAGGTCCTCACCATCACGGCAGTTTTGATCATGAACTGCCTTAATGAGCACATGAGAACCAGGAGCGATTTCGGAAGACCTCAGATTTCCATGATGACAACACCTGTCAAAAATATTCGTTTGCACTGCCCTCATCTAGAATACAGAATTGTCAACAAGGTCCAAACCACACATGTATTAAATTATATAACAGACTTCGGGGATCCTTCAAGAATCTATTTTCGGCTATTGCCAAGTGAGGAACTTGCTTTTGGAGAAAAAAATTTATGGGTTGAACAAATTTCAAATATTCTTTACTTCCTGAGCTACCAGTTTGTGTCCATATGTTTTTTTTTGCAAAGTCTTGTACATACATATGTAATTGAATATTTTTATTTTTTTTTACATCTCCAGCTCTTCATTGTTTTCAAATCCAATGACTCCTGTTGACAAACCATGGTACTTTATTAAGCGTATTCAAAATAATAGTTATAATAATTATTCTCATTATATTTATCAATAACGAGAACAGGATCTTTAGATTTTAGCTGTGGAATAAAAAGGTGTTCTCATTTGGAAAAAAAAATTGTCAGAATGACAATTCTCGTAATATGTCTTAGTTTTTGGTCCTGAAAAATATTCTGTTTTTCTTGTGTTATAACATGTTTGGTTTATCTATGGGAGATGATTGCCTTTCATTAGGGTCCCGTAGCGGTCTTCATACATCTGAAGTTCCGAAAAATCATCACCTGGAAGGTCGTATCCGGTTTGAAAAAACCCTCACGACCAGAGAGCAACAATTTGTGGAATTTGAATTTGAATATCGAAGGAATTTCGAAAAAAAGTGTGATTACGTCTCCAAATTAGCTGATGAACATGGTATCAAAGTGTTTCTTCTGCAAGAAACCCACACGGCAACAGAAAAAAATTCTTGTGAAAGAGGACAGTTGAAAGGTTATGTATTAATTGATTTTTTTTAAGTTTAGCTTGTTATGTTGAAAAATTATCAGTTTCGTAACTTTCAACAGATTCGGAAAGGGGAAATTGATGGAGTTTTTTTTTCATTTCTTTCAAATTTTGTGACATTCCTGTCATAAATATTTATAAACCTTTGAACATTATTTGGCCAAGAAATCTTAATATTGATGTTTTTTAAAGTAGCAAATGCATTTCCAAAATGCATTTGATTCATTCTGAATAATCGGATTCTTTTCTGCTTTTGTCTTTTTTCATTTCAGATTAAGAATTACGAGTCCTTTGGAAGAATCTGTTCATCCGAGCCCATCGACGGATAACATGAAGATGATCACACTGATGTCTTTCAAGATTTTCCTAATATTTGATATTTTATGTTATTTTGTTTACGGGGAGGCAGGTTTTTTCGGCTGAGGTTTTTTCCCCTGGCTGTATAGTATTGTATGATACTAGTGATGATAGTATCGTATGATTCTATAGTATCATACAAAGAATGTTATGATACCCCGTTCCTTTTTTACCTCAGCTCAGGTACTTTTTGTTTCAACATTTATTGTATTATTTTAGCTCTCTTTTTCATAAGAATATATACTCGTATATATATATTTGGAAAAAAGGAGCTTGTAGTTATCTCATGACTGACTATTTCATAGAAATAGATCCACCCTGTATATTCAATTGAACTTTTAATTAACGGAGGAGAAACATTGGTTAAAAAATTTGGAATTTTCATTCAAACATTCTTAACATTGGAATTTTTCCATATTTGAAACGAATTTCCTGAGACTCCTATGTAACTGACACATGAAAACAATGCTGAGATGTTTTCAAGTATTCAAAGCTCAACTTTAAAATTTCAAGTGCTTATTTCGAGTCTTTCTTTGAAATAACGTACAGTCTTCGTGAATCACATTGTATAATACTACTCATGATAATCAATTTTTGTCATTTCTGAAGTAGAAAAATCAGGATTATTGATTATTATTTCGTATTCTAGCGGTTTTCCATTTGCAATATTTGAACATATTGTAAATCCCGTCACTCGTCGATATTTTTCGTCCTTGAGTTAGGAAACGATTCTAGGATGAGTATCTTGCTTCTCCAGCGAATAGTTCTCTCTTATTTTATTCTGCACAATATCTCAAGATGTGAACCGACACAACCGGGCATTGTTATAACAGAAGTCATTCACATTCAAGGCGCCACTTCATATTCCGTCGAAATTATTCAGTGCAAGTTCGAATCCCCTTGCCCTAGTCTATGTCTTAATTGAAACTCAACCAGGCATTATAGAAGTTCTGATCTCGTTCCTTTGAAAATTATGCTGGGTTTCGAATGAGAAGATTGATAAATGAGGTGCGGTTATCAGTTAGACGAAAGTTTCATAACGATGAATGCCTTCTGGTCTTGACGTTATCCACAAATGTCTTCAATGGGGAATACGTAAATTATGTTCTCTATTTTTGCTTTGATTTTGGAGAATAGTAGATTTCTACTAGAAGGTATACTAACTGACAAAGAAACTGCAACACCGAGAAGGAACTGTTCAAATTTTATTTTTTTTTATGAAACAGATAGTATAGCAAGGAGTAAAAGTTGAAGAGCTCCTTTTGGGTGTTGCAGTTTTTTTTATCAGTTATTATATTTGGATCTGTAGTATTCCAGGAAATAAACTCAACGATTTTTGTGTAGATTTTGGATAACACTAGATTTGGAACAGCCAGTATTTGGAGCTGTAGTATTCTGAGAAATAAAGTGTTCACAGAAGCCTACCTGATTTTTTGATTAATTCATTTGACACTCAGGTTGGAAAAAGTGTATCATTTGTATAGTTTTGATCAATTCCTCTTATTATTTCGACTTTTTCTAACTTTTTTCGATTTAGCCTGGATGAAAAGATATAGCCAGTTTTAAAAATCGGCTATGCTTACACTCCAAATACTCCTTTAAAGTTTTTCCGAGCATCAGAACTACCCCATAAACCTTCGGAAGAATGGAGCAGCAATTCAATTCTAGGAATCTCTTAAACATGGTTGCATTCAGCGAAAGTAACCATTTCTTTTCAATTTCGCAGATATTTATTTTTTTTCTGATATATTACTCGAAAAATGCGCATTTCTCGAGATTTCAGGAAAACATCTTTAGTAAAATTATGAAATGAGAAGAATTATGCCCTCATAGAAGGCAATAAAAGAATTCATGTCGAAAATCATTTCATTCGATGGAATCCTTTCGCCTTACCTTTATGGGGCATCGTCACAACAACTTTTTTGACGAATAGAACAAATCTCTTAAAATGTCAAATATCTTCAGCAGGTTAAGACAGGAACAAAATTTTAATTTTGTTTTTGCGAGTAATGCAATGCCATTCATAATATAAAATATCGAATTTCATACCTTTCAAATACCTACTACTTTTCAAAAGTGAGGCTCATTTTTGACAGTTAATAGAACTCTTCAAAGTCTTTACTAATACCTGAAATACTTTTTATAAAATATGCACCATTTCCGATATATTTGAAACCAAAGCTACCCGCAAATCTGAGAAATTCCAAGCATACATCTTACTTCACCGCAAGAAATTTCACCTCAATCTCTACTGAATGAAGGGTTGTTCACGAATATGGCTCTATAGAATATATTTAGGAAAAACACAAGATTCAGAATTGAAATTCTGCGAAAAAAAATATCAAAATTGAACTTCGAGGTTTTTTCATTAAAAATTCTTATATTTGAGAATCTCCGAGAAGAAAGTTAGAGTGACGAAACATAAAAAAATCGTTTTTTTTTCAAATTAGAACCCCAATTTTTCGAAGCATTCTTGGAAATCTTCGTCAAAAAATAATAGGAATACGTCCAAGACTTTTATCCCAAAATGAATATTTTTCGAGATATTCAGGAAAAACGACTTTGTCTGCAATTTTCAATCTCATTACGAATGTGTTTTTTTTTTATTGGAAAATAATTAGCGGTCGAGTGAAATTTTTGGAAATCTCAATGTGAGTATTAGTGAAGTCAACTTAAGAAAACCTCAGGAATGCAGAAAAATATTATTTGCAATAATGCTTTCGAAAGAAAAATTAACAGAACATGTAACAATTTCATTACTGAAAATTCAAATTTAACCACCATGACAAAAAAAAAAATTCTCCAGAATTGAGAATTTGCGGAAATCATCGTAAGCTTTAAAAAATAAAAAAAAACTGAACTTGTCTGAACTATATGAAAATATTTTCGCGATTACAGAGATTCCCAAAAATCTCACTAAAAATAATCTATAGAGACATATTCGTTAATAACCTTGTATAGGAAACTCATTAATTTTGATCAATGGACAGAGACCTCTCATCAAGTTTTTCTGATCACGTTTTCTTCGCAGATCCCTGCTTCTTGAGTGTTTTTCTTTTTTCATTCGTCACCTTGATGTGTGTTCATTTCTCACGTTTACCACAGATGTCGTGAAACTTCCATTATGGATTTATTCTAGAGCATGGATCATAATGTCGAATAATAACTTTTGTACTGTTTATGTTTTATTGTAAGACCAGGGTTTTTTTCCCGGAGTACAAGGTAGTATTCGAAAATATTTGTAATTTCTTTGTTTTCTACTTTTATTTCTATTTTTTTGGCACCGTTCTGTAATTTTGTCTTGATAATGCTACATATGTAGGGCGAAACGCCGACAATATATGGATAGGAGGATTTTTTTTAAACTTTTTGGCCATTTCTACGAGAAAGTTTTTCATTGGTGATAGCGGCCGATAACACATTACATTACCATATAGGTGAAGATAATGCTGAATATTTTCGGAATCGGAAGGGTTCCTTTTCATTGAATTTACAAGTAATAGGAGATCCTGAATTATTATATATTAGGGATAAAGTGGGCAAGTTGGCCTGGTTTAACTCTTTTTTTTCCAGAAATTTTTCAGAGCTTTGAGTTGCCTAGGTAGTTTTTATAGCTATACATATTTGTAATGAATTTATAATTAATTATATTATAACCAATATTTTTGTTGTATTATGAATAATATATAGCCTTCATGAATTCCATCAAATATTTCAATTACAATGTTCCCATTTCAAGCAATATGAAAACACTGAGGGATTATTGAAAGAAACCAAAAAAAAAAATGAAGTTCATCATAATCAAATGAAGATATTTAAGAAAAGTCGAACTCTCGAACAAAAATGAGGTTATGACTTTATTTGGGTTAAATAGGTACACAGAAATTTACAGAGTTATCGTTTTTTCTTATTTCTCTCTGTGATTTACATAAACCGAGAAGGAGAAAAATGTCGGAATTGAACGAGCTTCAACTGATGGTTGGTCAATCGACAATCCAAATATTTTTATAATACCCGATGAGTTTCAACCTGTAGTTGACTGTCAATTGGCAGTTCATCGACTGTCGGTTCAACCGTTCTTTTGAAATAAACGGCCCTTAAGCGTATTCAGCTTATATCTCTGTCGCTCAGCTGGTAGGATGATATTATAATGAAAACCATCCGAGTCAGTGTATTAGTTTTGTGATTTTCTCGAATTTCACGAAGTTGTTGAAAAAAGCTGTATATTATTCGAAAAGTGGCTTTCTGATATTATTTTAATTGATGTGATTCAATTCATTTTCCCCTTTTATTCCCCTCACATTCCAAGTTGCCAACTTCCAGCATTCTTTTCCTTACACTCTCGCACTTCCTCTCCTATTTGCCCAATTCTTTTATTACGCCTAGTATTTTCACACTCTGATTCCCTTTTCTGCTTTTTATTCGCCATGATTCTCGGTACCTCCTCCTCTGTCTTTATTAGTATTTTGAACCATTACCCCAATTAGATATTTTAACCTCCTCTTTTTCCTTCACTCCTTGTTCTCCATCATCTCATATAAAAAGCTTTTCCTCTATGTATATTTTTCTATATCCAACTCTTACTCTTTTCCCCTTATTTTTGTCCACTTTGCCTATTTCTATAATCTGCTTCTGGATTTGCCTTTCCTTTATCGACAGATCATTTTCTATGAACATATTTTTTCCTCTTAGTTTCTGCTTGGTCCCCATTATACTCTGTTTTTGATCCCAGCTGGCAACCTCAGCCACAATCATCTCACTTTCCTTTCCTCTATTAATTTTTTACGCCTTTATTATATCTTTTTTCATCTTCAGCTCACCATCAATTAGTTTTTCAATCTCTTCTTTTTCCTTCCCATCATCGACCCTAAACTTTTTCACCTCTATATTGTTCCTCCTCTTCATCTTCTCCTCTCTATCCGCTTTTTCCTCCAAAACCTTAATTCTACCCTCTTACTCCATTCTTTCCATCTCCCACTTTCTCTCTCTGTCCTTCATTTCCTCCCTCATCTTTTTCATCTCTGATTTTTTTTCGCATCTCCCTCTTCATCTGCTCCATTATTTCTCCAAACATTTTCTTCAATTTTTCGTTATCGATTTCCTTTCTTTGGCTTTTCAAGTTGGGCGATCTTAATACCTTCTTGGAACTTGAAATAATTTTCTTCTCTTCCTCCTCGCTTCTCGTTCGTTTGTCTTTGTATTCACTCTTTGACATTTCAGATCCTCGGTTACCGCACCTGCTTACAGATACGAATTGATATACGAATTTCAAAGATATGGTATAGAAATATTAGCGATAACGGAGACAAAGAAAAAGGGAAGAGGAGAACAAGTGATGGAAAATGGACATCTGATGGTGTATGGGGGAGTGGAATCTGAAAAACATGGAGCGGCAGGTGTAGCATGCATAATAAATGATAAATGGTGAAAATATGTGGAAAAATGGGAGGTGTATTCGGAGAGAATTTCGGAGGTCCGTTTGAAAAAAAATGAATCCGACTTCTTGACTATAATAGTGGTATATGGACCAAATGAAGATGCAAAGGGGGAGGAGAAAAATTATTTCTGGCAAGAATTAAATATGATAACGGAGAAATTTAGGGGAAAAATTGTAGTATGTGGTGACATAAATGGGAGAATGGGTATAGGGAAAAGGGAGATGGGATAGTGCGACAATACGGAGAAGCAAAGATAACTAATAATGAAAAAAAACTTTTGGAATACTGCAGAATGAATGACTTCATGGTAGCGAATACTTTTTATCAACATAGGGATAAACATAAATTTACAAGACAGGGACATAAAGATGAAGAAAGACCAATAAAAGATTATATCTTGGTGGAAATAGAAAATAGATGGGACATTAAGGATGTCAGAGTTTACAGAGGTGCTGAAATAGGGACTGACCATTATATGCTTGTGGCGAAGATAAGAGAAAATAACATAGTAGAGAACAAGAAGGAACAACACAATAAAGGATATCGGAAGATCAGAAGCTATAAACTGGGAGAACTGAAGAGGGCGGAGGAATACAGAAAAGAAGTAGAGGAGAAAATGAAAGAGATAAACAAAAGAGGTATTGAGGGACTGGACGAATTGTGGGGAAAATTCAAAAATGGACTAATTGAATCAGCAACGAAGGTTTGTGGATATGTAAGAGTTGAAAATAAGAGAAAATGCACGTCCTGGTGGAGTGAAAGCTTGAAAGATCAAATCGATTGAAACAAAAAAGATATCTGAGAAATAGAAGAAGAAAAAATAAAAAGAACGATAAGGGAAGATAGGGAGAAAAGGTGGAAGAAGTTTGGAGAGAAAATGGAGGAAAATTCGAGGTAAAATCAGAAGTTATTTCACAGAGTACTGAAAAATATCAAAAGTGGAAAACAGGAGTATAGTGCATCAATAAAGTGCAAAAAAAATAAATTGATAGTGAGAGAGAAGGAAATAATTGAGGGGACATTTTGTTGAATTGCTGGAAGGAAGAGAAATTGAAAGTGAGACAAGCGAAAAAAGAGATGAAATAACACACAGAGGACAAGACGAAATGATAAGCAATGAAGAAGTAAAGGTGGCCATAAAAAGAATTAAAAATGGGAAGGCTGCGGGTCATGATCAGATTACACCGGAAATGATGAAGAGCATGGGAGAACGAGGCATAAATGTATTTAAGGAAATATGCTAAACGGCTTGGAGTATAAGGATAATACCGAGCGATTGGAAGATAGCAATGGTAGTACCGGTATACTGACGTGTTAATTGAAAATAGATAGAGATATTTGACTTTATGCCATCAACAATTCTCAAAAGGGCTTTTTTGCAGATACGGCAGTATACAAGAGTGGGGATAAGAAGGAAGCCAGTAATTACAGGGGAATAAATTTACTTAGTACAGCGTTGAAGGTATATGAGGCAATTTTGGAGAAACGACTCATAGTATACGCAGGGAAAAAATTGGATAAAGCACAGAGTGGGTTCATTAAAGGAAAAAGTGCGCAAGATCATATCTTTACGCTGAAACAGATTATTCAGAAGATCAAGAAAAGTGGAAGAAAGGCATATTGTGTATTCATAGATCTGGTATGAGCATTTGATAGAGTGAAAAGGGGAACAATCTGGGAAATACCAGAGAAGAGAAAAGTTGAAGAAAATTAGGTCCAATCTATCAAAAGCATATATGTTGAAACCCTGAACTGTGTCATCGTTCGAAACATGAAATCTGGAGTATTTGAAACAAAAGGACTTAGACAGGGAGGAATCTTGAGCCCGGCACTATTTCTGATTTTCTTGGATGAGATCATCAAAGGGGCGAAAGAAAGGAAAGAGAAGTTGAGGGTGGGTTATAGGAATATGAGAGAGGTGGAGATATCAAATTTTGGGACTGTTTGGTATGGAGATAAACAAGAAAAAGACTAAGGTTATGAAAAGAGGAGGAAGAGGAAATGGGGTTGATAATTGACGGAGAGAAGATTGAGGAAGTTAAATGTTTCAAATATCTAGGGATCAACATAGAAGATACAGGCAGACAAGAGAAAGATATGGAGAACAGAATGGAAAAGGCCGGCAGACTATATTTTTCATTGAACCAAAAATTTCTGAGAAGGAGGGAAGTCAAGGAAAACACTAAGATGGCAGTTTTCAAAACTATTTTCAGACTTGTTTTGATCTACGGTTGTGAGACATGGAATACTTCCCAAACTATAAGAAGTGTAGTCATGGATTTTGTCTATCGTTATGCTTAGTTGTATTTCTTTGCGATCTGGTGTAGTTCGCAAAGTATTCGTGGCAGATTGTCCTCATTTTCAGCTATAAGAACCCCATCGACTGCATAACACAATATTTTGAACTCAGATAATCCCATTCTGTATCACCTTCCTACATTTTTCACCAGGTCTATGATGGGGTCCATTACTAGGTTGAAGAGTAGGTACCGGACTCTCCTTGCCTGATACCTATCGATATCAGCACTTTCTGTAATTGAGGTGCCTGACTGGATTCTGGTGCTCTTTTTGATATTGAGTTGTTCTATTACCTGAATTGTATTGTCGTTAGCATCTCGTTCTTGCAGAATTTTCAGCACATTCTTCAGTTAGAGATAGGGATTCTGTTAGAGATGAAGAAGAGAAAATAAAATCAGAACGTAGGTACAAGAAGCTTTTGCTGTAAAAGCCGGCCCTCTTATGAGAAGTTTCTAATAAAATACACGGAAAAAAATCTATTCTCAAATCAAGAATCCAAATATTCTTGGAATGTTAGACTTGTTTCGAGTATATATTGGATCAGAACAAGTAAAAATGAAAATTTGGTATACTTGGAATGAATTTATTTTACTCAAAAAACATATGCTTAATTAAAGAATGAAATTCTCTATCCAAGTAAATCATTTATTCAATTCAAATGATTCAGTTTGATCGATTCGAGAGTAATTCTGTTTTTCAGGTAACTATATGATATCTTGACTCCGAAAATATAATATTCTTATTTCGAATCTTATAATATCCTCATTCTATGTGATACATTCAAGAAATAGATTTTCTTAAAATATCAATTTCGATCGAGGGGCAAGTGGTAAAAGAGGCTGTATTACACTTTTCTATGGAAGCTAGTTAGTTTAATAATTCGATGTCTGCAATTATACAAATCGAATTATTAAACTAGCTTCAATGAAGAATGCCAGTTAACTCTACTGCAATTTATTTTTCTCACAAACTCATATTTGTGACATAGCCCCTTCTTCCACTTGCCCCTTCAGTTATGAATTGAATTTTGTATAATGATTTATTGGACATTTTTCAATCCTATGAATGAACGAATTTCTAATTCATCAGTAATAAAATATTAGAATTTTATTTATCTGAAACAAAACTTATAATTGTGACGGATTTGTTTCTCAGATTTCAATGCGGAAATATCAGGAATATTTTACGCTGATGAGGTCAAAATACATAGGTTTGAACACTGTTACGATTCAAATATGAAGTTGAAATTATGGAAAAATCGTGAAAATACAATAAAGAAAAAATATTCAATTCCCGATGAAAAAATTTCCTCGCGATAACTTTTTTTTCGTTTTGTCGGGATATTATCCTTGAAAAAACTTCAGAGAAATCTCAGAATTGTTCATGAAATGGGTGTGACAGTGATAATGATTCAATGAAGTATGAATATTCTTATTCAAATTGCTTCATAATAAAATATTATGACCCAGTGCACTGCAACTACATTAAAAAAAAATCATTCCACGGAGAGATCTAACTAAGATCAACAAATCTGTAACATTCTGGAAAACATTTCTATTAGGAATTCCATAATTTTGAAAGAGAAAACAGACGTTGTTGAAGTATATTTTAAGTAAAACTATAATTTTTCTCGATGAAATATGCGTATTTAGAATATAGAATTTAATAAGACGCAATTTTTCTTCCGGTATTTAGGCAACTCGCATGAATCGAAGGACCAATGAAAACTCCCTAATCCATCGACGAGCAGTTTATCGTAATCCAAGTAGATAAATTCATCTATCCACTAGATCCAAGTGTATGAATTCTTCCATCCACTAAATCCAAGTAAATTATTCCACAATATACTGAAAATAATCATCTACGCAGTTCGCGAGAGAGGTCTATCATTTTAGGTGTTAACGATGCTGAATATGTATAATTATGTATTTTAGGAAATAAAGGTTTGACTGATCGATTGATTCATTCAATGTGATGTCGAAATCGTTCAACGATGTTTGAGACCCAAAAAGGGTTCAGCATCAAAAAGGGCTGTATAGCACCCTTACTAGGTCATTTTGAATTCGATTTCATCACATAGGCACTATAGAGGGTGTAGAATTTAACTTATGAGTACAATTTTATCTTTATTATATATATATGTATTTTAATTTGACATCCGATAAGAAAATGTTTCAAACGAAAGATATTGCAGTAACTAGAAAATACACTGATATTTGGATGAATAACTAATATTCATATTGCAAAATGAATGAACATGCAGAACATGAAAGACATAAGAATTTCGATTTAAATTAGAAATCATGATTTTCAATGCAATCCTTATTCGTAAGCACTTAAATTTTTTCTTAATTCTTGAAAGAGGTGAAGATCATAATCATAAAATGTGTGAGAACCCATGAATGAGTGCGATGGAAAACCTTCTCGTCGCGAATATTTTGTGAAGAAGTAATAAAGATATAAAATAATTTCTGTTATTTAAGGGAATATCTCATTTTTACATGTTTTCAAAAATCATCCCGCTGCTTCAAGTGTAAATTCCGATACGAAGTAAATATGATGTTTGCATATTCAATTATCTTGTAGTATATCCATTAACTTTGCAGTAGGAACTACAATCGTCCAATTAACGCAATTTTTCCGATATTCAACAGAGGTCTGGTATCATTCGAAAGAATGTCTACCTGTCTACTGAATCTTATAATATTAAAAATAATTTTGCTAATTGGCCATCATTAAAAATATCTGAGTACTATGAAATATTTCGTTCTGAGTAACTTTTTGAAAAGGTACCTATATAAGTATCAAAGCGTCCTAAAAATTCTTCTTAAAAGGGAGCTACTCATCAGAAATCATCAAATGTATAACATTCGTGAGAACATTCCTGACAGAATTCAAATATTTTGAAGAAGAATGAAAATTATTGTAAAACAATTTTTTGTATTTCAAATTCCAGGGAAACAATTGCTAATTTTGCAATTTTCAATCACTTGGTCCAAGCATAATATTAAGCGATACACTAATATGCCAATTCTTCTTTTGGTAGTTAGGCAACATGCATGAATCAGGAGGACCAATGAAAACTCTGTAATCTGTCAGCGAGCAGTTTTATCGTAATCCAAGTATATAAATTCATCCATCCACTAGATCCAAGTATATAAATTCATTCATCCACTAGATCCAAGTAAATTATTCAACAATATACTGAAAAGCGCCCTCTGTGCAGTTCGCGAAAGGGTACATCACTCTTGATCTTGATTCGACTATTTGACTCCAGTTTGTTCATACACGTATTTTAGAATAACTTAGCTCAGAGTGTTAGAAAGTTTGGCCCATTTTCAGTGAAATATGTTATATTTAGTGAGAGTATGGAGATGGAAGGACAGTGTTATCAGGAAATTTCAAGGTAAGCTAATTATTTATCTCTAACCCATTCAAAATGGATGATTTAATATAAGCAATTGAATGTACTTAATCCAGAAGGCCTACCAGTTTTGATAGAATTTATTTCCAATTAATCAAACAATTGGGAAAAAAGACCTCTCTTGGTCATTTTGAACATATTGACATATTGAATTCTGGCAAATTTCGCAAAACTACTCGTAGTGTAGTGGCAATTTTGAAACGTGGAAAAATTTTTTTTTGGTCCAAGTAGATACCTTCCTATTAATTCATTGAGCAATCCTTCAAAATTTTAAAGACTGATTCTATTTAGAATTCAATAAACTGTAGAAGAATCTTTTCAAAATTTTCAGGGGAATTTCAGGAAAAATAGGAATTTTTGTGATCAGGTTCTCAGTCTCATCACATCTTGCGCAGTTTTTGAATCAGAGTGCAATAAAAACTTGAAAACAGGGACAACATTAGTTATGAAGAGTTGTCCCATTTCAAGATGGTTTAGAGACAATACATAAAGAAACGAATGCATTTCTGAAATTGTGATTAATTTGGAAATAGTTCAATTTATTCTTATTAATTTTCTGCATTTGTTTTTTTTTTCATTTCAGATTAGGAAGAAGGGGTAGATTGATGAAGAATCTGTTTTTCTTTGTCCATAGAAGGATTACACGAAGATGTTCTTCTAGATCACGTTGATGTCCTTCAAGATCCTCTGATATCTAATATTTTCAGTATTATTTTTTTTCACGGTCGAGGTCAGAGTATTTCGTCTTCTCATTTCATCGTACGCAGAACTGTATGGTATTCCCGTACTTCAGCCAGGTAATTTTTTATTTCAATATTTATTGTATTATTTTTGCTCTCTCAATCAAAAGAATATAGGTATGAACAGAGTATCCCAGAAGTCGTCGTCACGCCAGAATCGGATAACAGGCTGAGTTGAAGGGGTTATCAGGAAAATATTTAAATAAATCGTTTATTTTTCGAATTTTATTGCATTTTCTCTTGTTCGGGAACATATACAACCTCTGATGATTCTCGAACTCCAGTTGCTACAATTTTTCACCTTTTTCAAATTTTATTTCTTCTATGTTATCCCAAATAGTGCTTCAGTAACCTGTAATCTTCAATTTTAAGCCAATTGTTCGAGCTTGAAAAATAATGTCACTTTTTGCCGAACAAAATATTCAAAATAAATATTTCGACTACAACTGATTGAACGGAAAAAATCAGTCTTCATTAAGGAAACACCTTTCCAAACAATTTATTCGAACTTTGTAAAAATTATTCTACACCATTTCCGATTTTAATTCAGAAAACATCACTTGTATTTCCGATTAGTCAATTGTATTTGAGAAAACATCATATGTTATGCAGATTAATCAATTGAATCTCAGAAAATATCGAATGAAGTTCAATTGAATGATCCGAAATACATTTGATGATTTCTGAAATTCTATTGACTAATCTGAAATTCAATAAACGCTTTCTGAAATTGAAGTGAGTAATCTGAAATCTAAATGAGGTATATCCGGTTAGATCGATAGGACGTGGCCAGCTTGTTCATCTGATTTGATTCCCTTAGATTTCATTTTACTGGAGAGCCGTGAAAGAAAAAGTTTATTCAAAAAAAGTAGAATATCTTCCAGTAAAGTTAACAAATGATTTTGTAAAAACTTTACATAAATTTCAGCATTGAGTTTCTCTGGCAACTCAAAATGTCTATGACTGTGTTTTTTCAAGAAAGACTTATTTTTTCAGTACAATCAGATGAAGTCGAAATATTTATTTAGAATATTTCGTTCGGCAAAAAGTGCATTATTTCTCAAGCTGGAACAATTGGCTTAGAATTAAAGATTATAGGTTACAGAGGCACTATTCAGGATAACATGGACAATAAATTTCGAAAAAATTGTAGCTACAGGAGTTCGAGAATCATCACAGGTTGTGTAATTTCTCGAATAATTGGAAATGCAATATAATTTGATGAATACAAGACTTAGATTTTTTCAATATTTTTCTGAAAACTACTATGACTCAGTCTATTACCCGATTTCGAGTTGAGGCCGTCTCCTGGGACACCCTGTGTATCTCAATGGTGATTCAGGATATGAATTCAATTTCTAGTTTGAATTCATTCCTTTCAAATCACAAATCTATCTTCATTGATTTTCAAGTGATTCAGCTCTGGTTTTTCTGTTATGCTAGGTGTATGACACACATTTGGATACATATGAAAAAAAATATATATTCTATTTTGAACTTGAAAGAATTGGCCTCAATTGAACCCACAGTTAGTCATAAAATGTCCAATGGAAAAGTTTATGTGAAACAATGTGTCGTGTAGATCACTATTTGTAAGTAATTGAAAAATTGATATTTGTTGGTCTTCGGATATTTCTTTTGTTTTTGATTGTATCTAATGTTTTTGTGATCAAATATGTGATAATAGACCTATTTTCCAATAGGAATATGATTTTTTTTATTTATGTTACTCATTTTTTCACCATTAGTTTTCATCGTTCACTTTGTACTTAGACTAGTTAATTTTGTGTTAATTGATTTGTTATTTTTATACTTTTGTTTTTTTATACTTATTTGAGAAGTGTAATAAATTCATCATCAATCCTCATAAGTTTCGTTTTATTAAATATGATATCCATCCTGAAATCATAGCAGTTCAATAGATTTAACAGGTCTGAACAAGCATAAAATAGATTTTCAATTGATAATATATGCTCATTCCAATATGCATTTATTCTCCGGTAAAGTAGAATTAATAGTTGCATTAAGTATAAGGTCCAATTCCACAGAGTATAGCAAAAACTGAAAAGAAGAAATCTCATTATTCATTTTGAATTAATATTGAACTCAAACTGAATATTCAGAATTTTCATTGATTCAGAATAAGGATATGAATGGATTGAACGAATTTAGTATTTATTTATTGTGAGGAGACCGAAAACTAAATCTGAAGTTAATATTTACTTGACAAAAATTATTGTTCTTCTCAAAACCAGTATGGAATAAAACTTGATTTGAAAATATGATATACTTATTCCAACAGTTTTGTAATATTCAATTGACTAAAATAATTGAGTCCATTCAAGTATTTGATATCTTTGCTTCGAACGAATAAACCACTGAAATTAAAATGAGCAATAATTCTTTTTGAGATAATGTTCCACTTATATGAAATATTCTAAAAACTCATTTCAAAATTATCATTATACTCACAAGGAATAAGCAAATATTCTTGAATCAATAATACGTAATTTATTAAATTCAAGTAAACGATCTACTTAATCGAAAGAATCAGTTTATTTGGAATTCGAGAATAAAGTATACTTGAAACAACTCTATCATACACTTGCTCATATATGAATCTATCATTTACTTCAATTAAGTATTATCCACTTAGTTGGAGAATAGATTTTTTTCCGTGTACTTTCACCAGTCAGATGGCAAATGTATTATGTCGAAACGAATATTTCCCAGGCGAGACGTTTACTTCTAAATCGAAAGGTCACAATTATTCCTGGAACGTGTGCTGGCTGATTTCATATGCGTTCAGAATATTTTCTCGAAATATGAATCAGAAAATAAACGAATCCTAGAATTGCCGATTCCTGTGATATGGAAGTTTTCACTTCTTATGAGAATAAGAATACATCGATTCATTCATGTTTGCTTAAAATTCATAGGTTAAATGAAATAATTATTTATAAAACAAGTGCAGAAGGCATTGGTATTTCTCCACGAGTGTTATTATATGTTACTTTCACTAATTTATTGAATTTCTATTTAAATCAATGAAATATTTCCATGGTTGAGTGATGTTTGCATTGAAAAACATCGATTGGCAGAACTGTTTTTTCTCTCATAAATTTGACAGATAATTAATGAATCCGTGGCAAGGAGGCCAACATATAGTGAATAAATATCACCCTGAAAACTGCGTGGAATTGATATATTCTCGCACGAGTGTTCTACAAGGCGGATTCGACACAGAACTAGAGAAATATATATCTCTGAATCTGCGGAAAACCTGTTCATTCTGCGTTACCTCATAGAACTGAATCGTACGGACATATCTCAGTTTCACACATTTTACATGGTGATTTTTCATTATTGTGAGTAGGTAGATTAAATTTCAACAAAAATAAGTGCAAATGAATGGGAATAGGTATGGGGAACTATCCTATCACGGATTTATTTATTATCTGGCGAATTTGTTATACAGAGAACAGTTTTGGTAACCAATGTTTTTTAATGCAAAAATTGCTAAATTCTATTTATGGAAAATATTTATTTTTGCAAAGAAAACCCAGTGAGTTAGAAAAAAAATGAATTATTCTCGAACAGAAGGCTCGCTCCAACACTCGCTCATTAAAAAAATCGCTACTGGGTCGTTTTTGAATTTTGAACGCGTGAAAGAATATCGATGAATAAGGAAATAATTTTCTCAAAGGTAGCCTCTTTTTGATTAGTAGGCAGTGAATATAGTAAAACAGAAAGTCAAAATAGTTTGAATAATGAAAAGTGATAGAAATTAATTTTGAAATATATATTTATTCGTGACATTTGACAACAATTTCTCACCCACCTGAAAATGCCTGATGTTTGAATCTAAAACTATCAGAACCTTTTATAATAATATAAAAATAATAATAATATTCTTTATGAACCATTCGACCACATTACATTGTACGGGCTTTGTCAAAAAGAAAAGAAGAAAAAAACAACAATTGAACTAAACTTCTTGAGACACAAATAATCATTTAAACTATAAATCTCGAAAATGGACATCGCATATCTGGCTGTCGGGACTACGTCTATTTGGGAGTAACATTCGACGACAGCGGAACGGACATTAAGGAAATAGAAAAGAGAATAACCTCCGCCAAAAAAATGATAGGATGTCTCAACAGTATTCTATGGAGTGGAGAAATAACTAAGAACAGAAAATTCCAAATTTATGAGACCATGATAAAAAGTTCACTCTTATATGGTGCTGAAACCTGGAGAGCACCCGAAAGATTGAAAACTAGAATAGAAGCTGTTGAGATGGACGCGATAAGAAGATCACTCAGAATTTCAAGAAGAGACCGGATAAGAAATGAGGAAGTGAAGACAAGGATGGGAATTGAGGGAACCACTTGGCAAGATATAGAGGTCAAAAAGCTCACATGGTTCGGTCATGTTAAGAGAATGCCAGATAATCGCCTGCCCAAACAAGTCCTGGATTGGCAACCACAAGGTCGACGAAAAAGAGGCAGACCCAAACTTGAATGGCAGAAATCCGTCGAAAAATCAATGAGCGCTAGAAACCTAACACCAGAAGATTGCACACAACGACAGCGCTGGAAATTAGGCGTCGGACAACGTCGCAAGATGTTATAAACCGGCTTATATATATATATAACTATAAAAAAAACCCTTTAACAGAACTTCCACTACAAGACTCACGTTGGGAAAGCCTCATCATACAACGTATAATTTTTTTTTGTGCTTTGAAGACATCAACCGCATGCGTTGAGTTTCCCCACAAACATATGCCATAACGAAGTCGCGAGTCCACCTGGGCGTAATAGATCATGAGGAGCCGATCAACCTCCAGTACCGATCCCAAATTCACGAATAAATAATTTAGCGAAATCAAGTTACCTACCATTTTTTGGCAATGAGAGCCCCAACCAAGAAATTCATCGAGGTAAATTCCTAAACACCGCACACTATCATGGCTTTTTTCGAGAACTACACCACCCACACTTACACTCAAATCATCTACTCTATTCTGGTGAGAATGAATTTTCAGCACCTCAGTCTTCCCAGTGTTGAATAACAGATCTAAACTATTGAAAAAGTCTGATATCCCAGATATTGTCTGGGAAGGCCTGAGTCCCAAAGAAACAAAGTCACCAGATGACACAATAAGGGAAAACTCATCTGCATAAGCCGCATAGAAGTTGCCATCAAGCACTCTGTGAACATTTCCCACATATAATATAAATAATATGGGACTCAATATAGAGCCCTGTGAGACCCCATATCAACTCTGATATTATCAGACTCAACACATCTCAAACAGTTCCACCCTTTTGCTCCAACACGCACATACTGTTCACGATTTCTAAGGAAATCCAACTCAATTCGACTCCCCGCACACCACTCTTCTCCAGAATCGACAACGTGATTAACGCAGTCGAAAGCCCTACTTGAGTCGCAGAATATGACAGCAGGGATCTCGCCTGCCTCAAGCTGTTCAATAATTTTATTATAAAAACTCAACATGGCTGATGTTGTAGACCTCTCTCTACAGAAACCATGCTGTCCCCTAGACATAACATTAAATTTATTTGTAAAGTCCAACAAACGCTCCAAAAATGCATACTCGAAAATTTTCGAGAAACCACATGGAACTGTAACGGGTCGATTACCCTTCTTAAATATCGGAACTACTTTTCCAGTTTTTAATTATTTCCAGAAATTTGCACATATTGAAAGACATTTTAACCAAAAAACACAATGGTCCTTCGAATAACTACAAATAGAGTAGTTTTACTTTCAGTAAGGTGCCAACTATTATTCTGCGTCACGAAAGACTTCGATGATTTACTCGTATGTGACAGACTTGTTGAAATAATTACTAATGTAACGTGCTATTGTTATATGATTAACCGAATAAATAAATCAGTACTGAAGCCAGGAACCTACTCATGAATATCTTCGCCTTGATATTGTTCACTTGCCTCACGGATTTGTATTGTAAAAGAACAATCTTGTTGTGAAATCTCATAAATTTACTCACTGGTTCAGCTCAGCATCGTTAGCCACCCGACACAACACACCGCGGTCCATTGAACATTTTCCAGTTACTGGATCAGGTGGTGCGAGTTTGATATAGGGAGGTTCTTCAAGAAACGTTATCTTCAGATGGAATTTCTCTGGGACGCCTTGAGGGGGAGTGTGGCTGTTCCCTGGCCAAACAATGTCCTTTATATCCAAGCCTTCTCTTTGCCAAGATTTCCATACTCCGATCTGAAAAAAAAAATGTCCTATTGATAATTCCAATATATTAATTATACAGGGTAAGGCAGAAGTCATGACTCGAAAGTAGAGGGCTTTTGTTCAGGCTCAGATAGGAGTATAGGAGTGAAATTGCATGCATTGTTTCGACATTGCCATTTGCAGTATTCGAAATGTCGTAGTCGAATAAACAACATGCACTAGTTCTGAAATCTTATTTCAAAATGCCGAATCGCCTATAAAATCGCAGCGACCTCTGCGTGCATTCCTTGGCCTAGGTCGACACGATCCTGTTCCCAACCTCAGAACAATTAAACGTTGGGTGTATGAATTCAATGAAACTGGATCTACTGAAGACAAAAAAACGAAGTGACAGACCCCTCACAGTCAGAACTCCTAAAATGTTGAGGATATAAGGAAATTACCGAGCGAGCTATGAGAAGTTTTTATTTCCGCCTTAAAGCCTGTAACACCAACGAAGGTCGTCATATACTTACCAGAAGTGGTTTATCATACATAAATTGCAAATCTTATGGAATGTATTAAATATGAAAAATATTGAGTTCGAGTATGTTTTAATGTTTTTATTGAACTTTATTTTCGTGTCATGACTTCTGCCCTGTATTAAATGAAAATACCTCACAGTATTATCATTGATAATTATCTGAATCAAGCAGTAGGTATACTTTATGAAGATGGTCTATGATACACTACACATTTTAGCTGAGGACATTTGTTTCATCAGTCTGGACTGACTCTTGACGCATAAAATTCAACAGCTTCAACTTCTATACGGAGTCTATCAGAAAACAACCTCATCAAAAATGCTTGAGGACAAACATTTTGAAATCAGGCGTCTGACTCGATTGCAATTCAATGAGAAACCTTTGAAACATTCGCCAGGAAAATATCCAAAGGAATATGTACAAATATCCTAGTCAAAATAGCATATAAAATTTCGTATTGATATTGTCAAGTACCAACAAGAACTGCTTGAAATGTATCTTTCATTCTTTTAAATGTTGCCGTTTGAGCCAACATGAAAATGATTCTAATAACATTGTAGATGAGAACAGAACTGCTTTAACTTATCCTTGTTTTCAAGGTGATCACAAATTAAAATTTGATCATATTGAAAATTTTTTGACAGTTCCAATAACCAATCATCTCATTGTGTATCATATGAACAATTTCATCCAATCATGTTAACATTACACTGAAAACAGACCATGGCTATTTTCAGCGTTTCTATGGACACATGTTGATTCATTTCGATTTTGAAGTTTCGTATATTTAATATTTCGAAATATCATGATTTGGGTGTAATACTGACGAGACTATTAACGTAATTATTGAATCAAACATACCAAAAAACACCAATTACAGCAAGAAGTTTGTATGGAAATCATTAATGGATTTTTGCGAAGATAGAAAGTATGAATTAGATGGAAATCGGACGGCGGAAGAATTGGCGTTAATTTTGGAGGATTGGGCTGCGAACATGTGGAAAAAAATGGGAACGAGTTCAAGGAAAGCACTGTAAAAATCTGTGGAAATTAACAAGTAAGCTGTTACAAGAAAAGTATTATAAAGAAATGAAAGTTATTATTGATCCATTCAAAGGTGTTGTATTTCAACAAGCGCGGGCTGCTCGCGATTCTATATGACGACAACTGCAATCAGATCCTTGTAAAAGGAAAAAAAGTTCAGCAGCATTCAGTTCTGTAGAAATAAAAAAAATGGTAAATTTATGGAATGAAAATACTCCTGAAGGTCTGCAACGGAAATTCACATAGCCGCGGTAGAATTAGCTTGGCGAGGTGGGGAAGCTGCTTCTTTCTCTACTGAATTTTTTTGTATAGCCTCGAACAACGATGGTTCTGTAACAAATAGAGTTGAATATAACACTGTATTCGGCTAGACTTGCCAGGGTGGTTCAAGAATTTGTCCTGGAAGCAAGTTTTTAATAGAAATCAAGGACAGCAACGTTTGTCCTGTTCGATTATTCAAAAAAATGATGTTAAAAACGGGCCCAAATATTAAAACCAACAGATTATTCCTCAGATCAAATCGTCAATGGACTGTAATCAAGCTGATTGTGATATTATCTGGTGGGTCAATTTTGACAGACTATTTTTGAAAAATACAATATTAGTTTCATCAGCATTGAAAACTAGGCTATTCTCAGCACACCACTTCTCAACCAACTTCTTGACATGGATCGTATTAAGTCAATCACAACTAGATATACTCAAATCCTTTGACTTAACTATAATATTCATGTCATTCGCATAAAGGTGTGTTTCTATTACTGCCTCAGTTGTGGTTTCTACCTCATTTGCTTCAATTTCGTGAGGGGTGGAGGAGAGAAAATGTAAAAATATGTCATTTTCTAACGTACACAATTTTATCAAATCATCTAAGTCTGATCGTTCAGATACTGTTGGCGCCAGTGAAAACATATGGTATGGTGCGAGGGAACCTTAAGGTGCGTACAGACATGCTCCGAATAGCGTACCACACCACGTCGCGTACATCGACGCGATCAACAAAAGTTCGCCGATATCTACACCGTGATCGCGTCGAGGTGCGATACGCTGTTGCACCCCGCCGTCCACACTTAGGAACGCGACGTGGTGCGGTACGGCATTCGGAGCATGTCTGTACGCACCTTAACGCTTGAGGCATTTTCGTCACCCCATCGACACTTGCGTCATTGATAAATCTTACACGGACAATATTTATATATTGTAGAAACTCTCCATAACTTTTAACTCATTGTCAAGAGTGAATAGGTTCATGTGTTTTGTTTATTTTGTTGTCGTCATTGGGTTTTAGACCCATTGAATGATGTAAATGTAAATAATAATAGTTGGTCCAGGTCATATATCCGATCCCATTTGGGTCTGTTTTTATGGCATCTAGGAATAAAAAGAGATGCATGGTAAACTTGTGTTTTTTTTTTGGCCTAGTTTGTATTGTAAAGAACTCGGCCGAAATCGGAACTTGATTACCGGGTTTCACCTTTTGTAAATATTCAAAGTTTAGTTTTACACCGCTGCTTTCACTACAAAAGTTGTATTGCAAATAAACGGCTTTTTAATGTTAGCCTTTTCATTTGAAACGACGTGCTTTTAGGCGGGTAGTTTTTTAGTCGCGATTTAACAGATACTACTAGCGACTCGAAAATATCAGGCCATCGATGTAAACCAAAAACAAGATATGCTGCATCCATTTTCTTCCATCAAAATGATTACTTGTTTTCTGTCAGGTATCTCTGAAATATTTCAAGTGGTATACCTCTAATTCAGTGCTTTTCGATCTTCGGTTGACACAATCGAAAGCTTTTGATAGGTCCACAAAAAATCCCGTAGGCGCTTCACCATTTTCAATGGAATCTTCAATTTCACGAAGAATTTCGAAAATTTCAGTTTCTGTTCTCTTACCTTGAGTTAAACGATGTTGTCTCTCAGACAACACTTTGAACTTCCTAAAAAAACTCATCATTCGATTCACCAAAATTTTCTCGAAAATTTTAGCGAATAACGTAATGAGAATAATGGGTTTATTATAATTTGATAATTCGTGAGAATCTCCTTTCTTGTAACATGGTCTCACAATCGACTTCTTCAGGCCGTCAGGAAACATCCCAGATCCAAATAAACTATTCACTATATTTATGACATAAAGGTTTAACTATATGTATAATGTGGCGCTTTGTCACTGTAATAGGGACTTCAACATATCCGCAGGATTTTTTGTTGTTCATACTCTTGACTGTATTTATGACTCTGTCTCTAGGACTTCAAATAAACAAAAAGAGTTTGTGATGCAAGGCTCCTCTCGAATACCAACTGTATGACAGTTATGAAATTGGGGCAATAAATCTGACCTGTCAATGAAAAAATTATTGAACCTATCCGCCTGCTGAACTCCACTCAGGCTCTCGTCAACAGATATTTCTTATAATTTATTTTTGTTAGTGACCTTAGTGATTTTATTTAAACTGTAATATTTATTTCACTTGGTATAGGTATGTAGTCATCTGCCATTTTGGAGTTTTATCTGAAAACATTTCTATGTAGTATATTGTAACATTCTTGTTATCCCCCGAAACGTCGTCGTTGTTGAGACTTGTTGAGATTAAATTTGTCCAAGAGCCTATTAATCTCTTCTTCAAAGAAATAATCACAACGATGCGTGTAAAAATCTATTAAAAACCTGAGAATTCTGGGCCATGATTTTAAAAATTCATGCGTTGGCCCCTCTCCCACTAACACTACACTGTTCAAAAAGAATCAAAATCTGAAATATAATGAAGAACTTGTCAAGTCATGGAAAAATAAATAAGAACATGGTTCTCTAAATTCCCTTTGCTGTGCCTACAGCTGTGCTTTCCTTCCGATTTTAATGAAAGCCTGCTCTGATGGAAGAGACACAATGATGGATGAGAAGGAAAGCGTTTTTCAAGAGGTCGGTTCGCCCCCACTTCGCGCCTACCTCACAATCGTAATTTTCACCAGGGACTGTTATAACTATAGGCTTAGGCCGAGGCTTAGGCTTCAAAGTGAAGGATAATTTGGTTCATACTTCATATTATTGTGATGCAATTTTTCTAAAGGAATATACCAATCTACTGTCAGATATTCATTTAATACTAGTCACACAAAAAAAAGGAAATTCTCATTACAAGACGAGTCCACTTCATGCTGAATGTGAATGAGCCACTTGATAAATTAATATACATTGCATTATTGCCGGAGAAATATCGAAATCTCTACCTATTAGTGTTTAACAATATCAGGGACTGGAAAGCCGAAAATAATATAAATAATTTTCGGAGTATATTTTTCAAAATTATCAGCTTTAAACGGTCAACATTGAGGTTCAATTATTCCATGCTTGTGAGTACACATGAATGAATAATGAGATCACTTTTACAACCGAACTAAAAGGATATTATCGAGAAGAGCGGGAGTATTTGTCTATTTGTACTAGAAAAACTAAACAAATTTTTTTCTGAAGCATGTAATGAAGGTAAATAACTTTAGGGACATGAAGGTGTCATTGGAATAACATTGATAAAGTATTATCCTTTTTGATCAGGTTCTCATGATAATGGGAGTTATGGGTGCATGGTGAGAAAATAAAATGTATAACATAAAAATACACGACTTAACGTTCCTGAAATAGCTCTCTTGGCAAACGAACCCTCTACGAAAACCAAAATCCATTATAAAATGATTTTTACCCGAGTCGTAAAAAATACAGCATGATTATCAAAATTGCAGATCCACAAATTTCAACGAATTTACGAGAATGGGTAGGCTTATAGTCGGGTTTCTGAAGCGGCCAAATTCCTGAGTCATAACAGCATTGAAGCGACACGGAGATTGGAAATCCGCTGTGGTCGCAGAAGGCTACTTTGATGAATGAATTGAAGAAATTATATCTAAATTCCAAATTGAAATAATAATTACAAGTCAACAAACTTTTGATTCACCAATAAATTATTGAATACCTTCATTCAATTTTAAAGACTATCAATTTCAAGAAATGAATAACTGAAATAATATATTTTCCATTTTCATCAAAGTAAAAGAAATAAGTGGAAACAATATTGAGTGAAAAATTTGACGTTCATAGTGAGCTTGAATTTGAAAATTTTAACGATGAGGTTATGAACAAAAATATATTCTTCATTTATCCATACCAATATCATAAGACCCGGTACACATTAAGGTCTGAATGTAAAAGTCTGGTATTTAGACCAAGCAAATTAGACTTTTGCCTGAAAATAATTGGAGGAGTTCTGGAAACTGTTTTAATCAATTATTCAGGCCTCTAGTAAGAGTAGTTATTTCGACAGAGTTACATTCAGCCAAATACCCAATTTATGGAATTTCTCAGAAATTTTTTTTCTTTCAATATGAAATTACTCGTAAAGAGCGGGTTGTACAAGAAAATATCAAGAATACTTTTATATTCCAAAATGAATGAATATTCATCTCATCACATTGAATTTACTGTTTATAATTAGACTCTTTGAGTTTCTGGTGAATTTATGGAATGTTATGGTCATAATTGAGAAACTGGCGGATGTATAGATTAATCAAGTTTACGAAAAACTATATTTCGAAAATCACCTCATTTGACAGATTCGTTTGCGAAATATAACTGAAAATTAAATTTTTTTATGGATTTTCGACAGTCTTTATCTTTTCAACGAAGACGAATCGGAAAAAATGGAAGATGAAAAAAGTGTTTCTTTTGATCAGAGAAATCTACAGTTAAAATATATGTACAAGTCAAAGACTCACCCTGCATAGTGAACACTCTGAACAGTAGCATTTCCGCGAGCTGAGCCGCGGATTTAAACTAGTTCTTAATATTTCTGAAATGAATATTTTCTGGTCTTTTGTTTTGCTGTGACTGCTGCTTCGAGTTTCTATGAAATTTCCTATAAGTATTTTTATTTCGTTCAACATCTTTTCAACCGTTTAATTGATTGGTTATACGAGCTCTTGAAAATAGATAGTTGGCTTCTTTGAGACTAGAATTATATTTGCAGTCTTCGGATGAATAATGAAGCTTAATTATGCATTATGTATATTCCTCAGTAAAATTTATCTCGAATAAAATAGTAATGACGGAACAAGGTACTCTCCGAATGTATTTTGTTCTGGACAAAATTTCGTAAAACACATTAATTTATCTGATGCTACATGGTATCACATCTCAGTGTTGAAACTCGCACCATTTATGATCATTTATGTTCGAAATAGTTTAAACATGTGAGAAGGGCTAGCTTTCAGAACTAATGGTTGATTTTTGTTATTTGCTTGCAATCCTATGAGGGCCATAATTATCAGTTCCACTGTTGTTATTATTCAGAACTCTATTAATGGTACGTCTCCTAACATGATATCTGTTAATATGTTGCAAGAACGATAGTTAATGGCTACCAGAGTCCAGACATTCATTTGGGATTCGCATAGCGGGGAAAACACAATACTAACGGTGCAGCAACGGTTGCGATAATAATAATTAGAAACAGGACCTGCAGCGGCTGCTAACCGGAGCGGAACACATAATCTAGGTCGTGCTGACTCCTATCCTATTCTCTCTCATATTCACTCTATGATTGACGTATAAACAATGAACTTGACTTTTATTTCGACGACGGAATTTATTATATAATAGTATATTCTAAAACAAGTTGCAGAACAGACTCCTATTCCAACACGAATGCGAAATTCTCTATTTCCGTCAAGTTTTATGAAATACTCTCGAAATTCAATGAAAAATGCAGATTACACATCCTGGTGTCTTTTGTATTGCATTTTGCCAGTTGTTGTGACTGTCACGAAAATTGACAGATTACGGAATTTGAATTGACGTGTCAGAGTTGACAACCACGGAACGAAAAATATAACTAAAAACAATGCTGTAAATGATTTCATTACAGCACTGCTTTTAGTACTGTTATGAACTCAATTCCAAACTGAATTAGAGAAGAATTATTTTTGAGGTTTGATGCACTCAGTTGACTGCCGATTGAGGATATGGGGATGCTCTGGTGAAATCCAGAGGGTTTTCGTCTTTCAGAAGAGAATTTTAAGACTAATATTTAACCTGAAACCAAGAGATTCTTGTAAACCCATATTTCAAGAGTACAAGATCATGACAGTCCATTGTTTGTACTTGTATAGGTGTTTAATCAATGCAAGAGAAAATAAACATGGACTGAACACTCTCTCTAGCTACCATCACTATAACACCAGTGTTGGAATTCGACTACTTTGTTTTTTGAGATTTTTGAAAAGTCAAGTTGACAGATAGTAGTTTTTAAGAATCGTCACTTCTGTAATTTTGGAAATAAAAGTTGTTGTTACTCGAAGTAGATTGAGGCTCTGCCTGAAGGTAAAGCCATATCGTAAAGAAGAGATCCTTTTAAGAAGACTGAAACGTTCAGTTTTTAACATTTGGCGACCGTGACAGGACTCTTCTATTACAAAATATGGAAAAAACCAAGAAAGCCCTATCTCTAAACAGAACAGCTTTTATCAGGATTAATGAAAAGTTGAAGGAAGAATTCTCCAAAGAAAAATACGACATCTCAGAAATACATGGTGACATCAAAGTTTTGGATGAGAGAATGCTTCAATTGTCCGAACTGAATCAACTTATGATTGATCTGATGTTGGATTCAGATGTTGACGAAGCAACAATGAATGCAGAAATGGAATTAATGGATACGATGAGCTATCAATATCATAAGATGAAATTTAGATTTGACAAGTTAATATGTCAAGGAAGCGGCTCCATGAAACCAGAATCGAAAAAGAATTTGAAGGTCCCCAAACTTGAACTTAGACAGTTTATTGATGGTATTCAAATTCGTGAAGAAACTGAAGCACTACGGGAGCAAAAAGAGCTTGTTATGGAACATTTTCCAACAACATTCAAACCGAGATATGATGAGAGAAATGAAGTGTGCATACCTTTGATCGAAGGTCATCCCCCCTCATCTATTAATTTCGATTTTTCCGACTCTTCAACTGAGAAAGAAAATTGGGAAACATTGATTTGGAACACCGAAGAAATAAAACATTTTTCTGAACCTATAGACTGGTATCATGCATCTGGTGGAATGAATGCAGTGGATCCCCCAACTCGAAATTGTTCTCTTCAATCACTAGCTGATGAAAGATGGTGGGAGGATCCTCCTAGTTGGTTATGTGATCCGATGTCCCAATGGTCTAGGCAGAATTTTGGCATTGATGAAGAGGAAATAAGCTACGAAAAAGTGAAAATTGAAGGGCTGAGCAGACTGCGAACAAAAATATCTGATAGATCTGATGCAGAGGATTTTAGTATGACATTCGTATTGCACACAAACTATGAAGTAAGGACACATTGGATTTTCGAAGAGCATATCAAGATTTGTCATGTTGGAGTAAAAGTTTTGATGAGTATTCTCAGAGAGAATAAGAAGACCTGTAAAGGTCCCTAGCGTAATATTAAATTTGATTGTGTCATTAATTATTGTTATTTTAATGACACAAGGTGGGAGTGTGTTGGAATTCGACTACTTTGTTTTTTGAGATTTTTGAAAAGTCAAGTTGACAGATAGTAGTTTTTAAGAATCGTCACTTCTGTAATTTTGGAAATAAAAGTTGTTGTTACTCGAAGTAGATTGAGGCTCTGCCTGAAGGTAAAGCCATATCGTAAAGAAGAGATCCTTTTAAGAAGACTGAAACGTTCAGTTTTTAACAACCAGACATGGTGAAATATTATGCATACCGGGGCTCAGAACATCGAAATATCAGTCTTCCCCAATTTATCAGGGAATTAAGTTTTATAATCACCTTCCATCGAGGCTCAGAAGTCTGCCGGACAACCAGTTCAAAAATGCCATAAAAACATATTTTTGTCAAAATGCTACTACACAACAACTGATTTTCTTAGCGACTGCGATATATGAAAGTTTGTTTGACTCAATGTTATTATGTATGTAATATTTATGTCGTATATTGTGTATTTTTTTTTTACATTGTGAGTTTATCATTTCTTGTTATTCCAGATTTTATACCTCCAACTTTGCTAATGTGATTTATTGTATATTTTTTTATATGACATATCCTATCTAGCAGAGCTAGCCTAAAGGATCAATAAACATTTATTATTATTATTATTATTATTAATAATCTGCCAAACTCCATATCATGAACGCCTGCCAAAGCAACGTTGATCCAACGTATTGACCAGGTAAAGGTTTTTGAATTGAAGGCAAAAAAGCGGCGGTTGAGGGGTATATTTTATCATTTGTGTTTTTTTAACGATGAGTTTGTTTGGTGTTGAATTCAATATTGATTTTCTTCAATGCAATAAATATTCCAAGCGTTCTTGGGATCATAATGAGAGTGATGAAAAAAAACTTTAAAATTTTTTCGCCACATCTGTAGCGATGTTGATGTTTTTCGGAAAAAGGTCTTGTTTAGATAATTTTGAGACATGGAAAAAAAGATAGGCAGGATGAGTTTTCTTTTGAATACAAAAGATGTATTGTTTTAGAAAGGAAGATTTGTTTTCGAATTTCAACTCAGAATAGAAATTCAAAACGTTTGATTCTGAAGCTTTAGTATCCTTCCCATAATAAAACATAACGATTAATGTATTCTATTCGAAGTAATAAGCCATTGCGTATTCCAACAATTTTCACAATTTTAGAAGCAGAAAGTTCACATTGTCCGGTCGTTCACGAATTCCAATTTTCGACAGGACTTACCAACAAAATAGTGTAGGCTAACATCATTGAAATTCTAGGATTGAGATAATTGGGACCATAAAATAAAGAATATAAAGAAAGAAGCATATCGTCGATTCAGCATGGAAACGGTTTCGACCTGAATCGGCCGTATTGAAAAACCAATTTGATTATAATTTCGAAATTTGAGTTGGTAATTTGGTACTTTTTGCAGCAATTATCGTTATAAGTGTTTGGAATAGAGGATTTTTTTAGTGTTCTGAACAATTTTTATTTTATTGTATTCTGTTTGGAGTGAGTTACAATAAACGTTGAACGTAAATGAAGAATCGACACAGTACTGATAAAATAACTCTAGACACATATTCAGCATGAGTAGAAAAGAAAAGTCTGAAGAGAAGTTCCACATCTACATTCACATGCTGTAAAAAATCCTCTTTCGATCCTTTTTAGCATGTGGCTGGAGGCAAGGGCGTAGCCAGGATTTATAACAGGGGAGAGTGATGGTGCAAACAAGGATCGTGGTACAATATGTAAAATTCTAGGATTAAATGAAAAGGCAAATGAGAACAAAAGTTTGTGATTTTAATTATACTTGAATTGAAGTAATAACATTTTTCTTGAGTTTAAACTAAATTTCCAAAACTTTCTTCACAATGCAGTCCTGATTTTCTTTCAAAAATTTTCGATGTACACTCTTCAAACCCAACTCAGGGTACCCAACTTCGTAGGGTACTGAACGATCTTTCTACGGTAAGTGTAAATGGGAAAGCACTTAATATTAGCAGATCTCCAGATTTATCTCCCAATGATTTCTTTCTTTAGGGATATCTGAAAATTTTAGTGTAAGGGCAAGAAACTGAAAGACAAATATTATTGAATTAAGGTCCAGAAAGTTCTTTCGGAATTTTGAAACTGCAAGATCCAAAAAATATTTGGATCTCAGTAAGAACCAACTACACCTCCTCACTGGCTTTCTTACAGGGCATTGTCGCCTCAGAAAGCACTTGCTGAGAATGAGCGTATCGGACACTGACGAGTGTAGAGTGCATTGGTCAAGAGACCTGTAGGAGTGAGTAATTTGCCACACTGAAGCCTTCCGAGATATTGGATTTCATAAGATCTCTGGGACTGGAAGGCGAGCTGTTAAGCTTTGTCAAGGGCCCAATAGACCATCAAATCGCAGTGGACTGTAACCCCTTTTAAACTATTAACTATTAACTAAGGTCCAAAGAAATCCAACTTTGTGCCAAAATAGCAGGTGTGCCTAATCTTCTCAGATATATGAGATTATCTTTTTCTAATAGATTTGGCTACTGTTTGGCACAACAAGGTATATTATTTGAACATTTAATTTGAATTTGTCGATCTTCAATTTCGCATGTTTTAATTTTTTTTTTGTTTTCCATTTTTTATTTTCATAGAATAAATTTTTGTTTTTTAATTTCTTCTCGTAGAATGTGTATTTGTTTTTGAATTTTTTCTTTTTCTAGAATTTATTTCATTTTGCAACCAGTTCTGGCAAAAAATAACCTGAATACTAATTACTAATTTCCACAGGAAATTATTTGTGTTATTCATGGAGACAAATAAATTTCTCGCTTCAGATTGGAATAAATTATTGTATTCATTTACAACAGATACACCTGGATTGGTGAAATCACCCGTACCGCGTTTGGAGTGTTACTGATACGATTCGACACTTCGCGTACCATAGGTTGTGCTCTACATCCCTACCCAACCGAATCTGTCGGACCAGCCGTTTATTCGATATCACTTCCCTCTGAGGTTTTGATTCTGCCACTGTTCCACTAGAATATGGCCCTGTTCAAATTTACTATAGAAACTGTTATGTTTCCAATTCCGTTTTCTCGATCTGTATATGGCCGAAATCGGTCTATTTCTAACTCAGTGATCTCATCTGATTTATCGTCTCAGATGTTTTAGTGCTATTTGGGTATTGATTGATTTTGAAATGTTGATAGAAGCTTTCAAACTGCCACAACAACAAACAAAATATATGAAACATATAACAAAAAATATGCAGAACAAAAAACTATGTATATTTCAGATTAAGTTTTCCGTTCATTAAAATTGAAAAAAAAAATTATTTTTTTCCCTGTCCTTCGCTGGCTAAGCCCAGACTGGAAGTGTAGAACTTCTTTTTTCACACTACTAGATGTCGCCAATTGTAGTATTTCATTTGCTTGAAACGAAGTTATTCAGTAAGATTTTTTCTCTGAGCGATATGGTATACCGATAATGCCTAATGAGGCTGAAACCGGTATATCTCTTCTCTGAGCTACAAAATCTGATATCATTTCTCCAGCCTCATGATTTAAGATTAGTGGGCCTAGGAATTGAAAATGGTATTAATTTCTATGATGACTATTTTAAATTCATCTTTATTTCAAAAATGTTGTCGATAGAGCTCTCGTATGAGAAGAGAGTTTTTGTTTTGTTTTTTTATTACAAAATATATGAAATTTCTTGCATTGTAAGCAAATAAAATCATATACTCGCTGGGGGTAAATATTTCTGTCGTTTCTCTGCCTTTGTTTCTCTTCGCCAAAACTCATCGAGGTTGATTCTAATTCCTCATAGACTGCACAGGCTCGGAATAATGAATTGCGATTAGGTTCATTAGACCCTCCAGATGATGGCAGGTCTGGTGTTTCCCAACAGGAAATGAGTTGAAACTCGGGAATTGTCCGTGAAAGAATTAAGTAATTTCCTACAGAAGATCCAGCTATTCCGGACGAAAGAATAAGAATTGGTAGCGAGCAGAAATATCGAATATTTACCATTTGAGGCGTTATCTCTTACAATTCATCTAGAGATGCTTCGAACGGAGAATGAATGAAGAGAAGAACATCAGCACTTGAGGAATATTTACCTGAAAATTTTGACTAGATACGCTTATATTATTTCTTGTTCCACAAACTAATTTCCCTATGCACATTTACTACTTCGGAATGTAGGTAACGATTGCCTCAGTGCTAGCGGTTTGAAGATCTTACATCCATGAATACTTAAGGTTGAACCAGCCAGAGAAAATTAATAATGATTGCATACAGAAAATACATCTCATAATTCTAATGGAACAATTGATACACTTCAGACTTGAGGATTCAAGTAGAGATATAGTGCTCCTGGTATGTATCATTGAAAACACTATTTATCGTTTGATTGCACCGTCGAATTAATTGGAGCCACCACGATTCGTTGACATTTCAAAACGAGAGGTTCGAATTGAGATAAGTTTTTTTGATCGCACAATAAAAGTTTTGTGAAACCGACCTTTTAAACTTCAAATTGAGACTTATCACGTCTTTCAAATTAGGATTAAACAATTTCAAAATGGAAATAAATTGGTAAAAATAATCGAATTGAAAATAAACAAATTCAAATGGGACTAAACAATCTAATATTGGGAAATGACTTGTCTTTTTTTATATATCAGATATTTCTCACGATTCTGAAGACTTTCGTGAATAAAATTTTCTAAAATCTTCGGAAGTTTGAAGTGTAATTTCTTTTTCTATTGAAGGCAACAAGTTTTTGATTAATTTTTCATCCAGAGACTGGATGAGAAAACCTGAAAAAAAATCAGAAGATTGCAGATTATTGATTTTCAATTTTCACATTTTTCAATGATATCGTTCATAAATTTATATACATATCTGCATTTTGCCTCATGAAATAATATGAAATAAAACACAACACTACTTTTTTCAATATGGTATTGTTTAGAAATATTATGAGTTTGTTGAATTCCAATTTGATTGTAATAACCATTTTGAAATTGTTTAGTCCTATTTTGGATGTGTTTATTCCCAATTCGATTATGTTTACCAATTTCAGGTCGCTTATTCTCATTTTGAAATTGTTCAATCCCAATTCTGAGAGTTATTCCGGGGATTATCGGGAGTTTAATTCATTATCCTCCAATTGGAAGACTTTACTTTATGGTTACGTCAATGTTTATTCCATTTTGATAAATTCACCAATTCACCAAAATGCCACCCAATTTCTTCGACTAGAAACCGGTTCTAGGTAATGTAGAATATGAGAATTTTTATTTGTTTTTATTTGTTTCAGCAAAGTCGTCTAAAGAGTTATACTATGCTATCCAGGTAGGCCCTATTTAATATTCTAGGAACTGAAAATACTTCAGCAATAGTTCATGAATACAACGACTCATGCAACTCCAGAACTCAACTAATATAACTGTAGAAATTTTCAAGTTGATTAAACTCCGGTGAAATTTGCATGGAAGCCCTGATTCAGGGTGACTGCTGAAATCTCATAGAGTGAAAGCGGATATATGCAGTTCTTTTTAGCATTGACTGGAGATGTGGAACTTCCCTAACACTAGATGTCGACATTTGTATTTATATACTCGGTGAGTTAAACTAGTTGCTTCAAAAGAATAAGTTTTTCATGAAGATTTTGCCTATGAGGTTGAAAGGATACTGATGGACCTAAGGATGAAACCGCTATAAAAACTTATCCCTTAAAAAAGGGATAATTAATATTTCCTCATCATGGCGGGAAAAAATAAAGTAAAACCTATTGAAGAGAAAACATGAATGTGGGTAGGCACCTCCGCTTTTATTTTTGTTCACTGAATGTTAAAAATAATATACAAACTTAAATATTCATCAACAAAAATTTCACTCTTTTTGCCTTCATATTCGCGAAATGTTTTATGAAATGTCGAGTCCGAAATTTCATGTTAAATGAATGTTTTAGCTTTACTTAGTCTCTGCTGGTGCATTGTTCATTTCAAATATTTTTTGATGTTTTTTAATTTTGAGAAACATCTGCTATTGCTGTATTCGGAAATGTGAAAAGTAAGTCACAAATAAAATTGGTAGAATACTGAAGCGGCACAACATAGAGGCCGCTTATAATTATTGTATCGTATAGGAGTATCAGTTAATATTATAAATATTTTGGTGAGCCTGTATAGTTCTACTTCCTTCAAAGTCAAAGTAGACAATAATTTTACTAGGGAGTTTGATTTAACTCAGGGTGTTATGCAGGGAGAGACGTTGAGTTATGATGTCCTAATGCTCCTCTATGCTGATGACTAGGTGATTCTGTCGGACTCTGAGGTAGGTTTGCGCAGAAATCTGGTAATACTGCAACAATATGTGGATAAAATGAGACTGACTATCCATTCGGATAAAACTAAAGTAATGTGTTTCAACAGAGGTGGACAATTACCTACTTCCTGTGGTAATTTTCGAATTAAATCCCAGGTTTTGGAAGTGGTGAACGAATATAGATATCTGGGCGTCCCATTTGTGTCTTTCTCATTGTTCCGTGTGATGAGTGAGTTCTCTGTAAGGAAAGCAAGACAGGCCTACAGTTCTGCTTTTTCTATTCTGGTTGGCACTAAGCATAATGAATGGGATTTAAAGATCAGACTTTTTGATGCTCTCATTCGCAGCACTCTGTTGTATGTTGCACCTGTGTGGAGTTTGAGGTATGCTGATGACTTAGAGAAGGCCCAGGTGCGGTTTTTCAAGCGGGTCTTGCAGCTACCCACCAACGTTCCGGATTATCTGGTACGCTTGGAGGTAGGAGTTAAAACAGTTCACTGCACTATTTTCGATCAGGTCCTGGAATTTCTCATCAGACTACATAGGATGAGTTCCACCAGACTGCCAAAGATGTGCTTTTTGAGAATGCTCCAGTTGTCGCAGAATGATGTTGTGGATGCCAGATACAACTGGTGTGAGCAGGTTAATGATTTCTTGAATTCTGTCAATTTTCCTGTGAATATCTGCAATTTAACGTCAACAGAGTTGTTCAAGCGAAGAAAGGAATTCAAGGCGACATTTAGATCACTTTGTTTCCAAAAGGTTATATGTCGCACTAGAGAATCTGCGTATCCTCTTTTTGCCCATCTGTTTACTCATGGAGAGCTGGCAGTTGCGTATCTCAGTTTCAAACTGCCTTTTGATTTTGTGAGAGTTCTTGCTCAGGTGAGATTGGGATCAAGGAATAATCTGAGAATATACAGGAAAAATGTGTACCACAATGTATCTTTTGGGGATATTTGTCTCGTGTGCAATCTGTCCTGCCAGCAGACTCTGATTCATCTACTGTGCGAATGCCCTCCGCTCAGACCTCTCAATCCCATTTACCGATTCAGTAGTATCCATGAGATCGCACTGTTTTTGCAGAACGTGACAATAGAGGAAATCCGTAATTTTGTTTCGGTAGTTTGCAGTGTGCTGAGAACAAGATCTTTCATTCTCAGCGAATAGATGTGTTTAATTTTCGGGGATTCACTCTCTTTTGCTCCTTTACTTGTGTTATTTTAATTTACATAGATTCGGTTTATTAAAGCCTTGTTATTTGATGATATCACATTTTGTTAATTTTTCTTTTTCCTGTATACTATGTTCATGGAATATTTTTCCGAGGGAACAATAAAGTATATTATTATTATTATTATTATTATATATAAGCCGACACAAAAACTTGGCCAAACGATCAGAACAACCAAACACAAAGTCGACCTACTTTAGAGTCTGAATACATTGGTACAACAAGACAGACTGTCGGCTCAATCTGACAGAAAAATCTGCACTAACGGAACATACTCTAACAGATGGACACAATATAGTTTTCTCAAAGGCATAGGTTATTTCGAATATCAAAATTTACTATCCTAGGATGAATATGGAAATCACTGAAATTTATAAACATAAAAACACATGAGCAGAAAAGAGGAAGCACCCCTTGGCACATAGCGCATGGTTGCCAGTCTTAGAAAAAAACAAGATCAAGCCGATACGGAGTAGGAGCGATGGGCCAATCAACAGCACGCACGTAAAATCACTCTTCTTCTGCCATTTACCGGGGTATAAATAACACCTCCACTTCTAACAACGTTAGAATTTCAGCGGTCGAGTTACAATCTTCAAATAAAATTCCTGTGAAAACGCCCACCGCAAATATCGGCGAAACGTGTAGTAAAATATTTACTGAAAGACCATGGCTAATAAGCCAGGAAAGCTGTTTCAATGTAACTAAGTCATTGCCAAAGAGATATTCTAATAGGGGCTGTGAATCATGAGACTGGTCTTCTGCAAAATGTGACTTTAATGTATTAATTTCATTAAACAAATCAATACCATCAATGTCTGATCCACTAGTTGCATCGTATTTAAGGTTCAGATTCAAAATCTTTACAATAGTTCATTAGATTATCATTAGAGTAATTAACTAAGTCGAGGCTGTCCAACACGAGGCCCGCGACCTAATTTTTTGTGGCCCGCAGAGGGGCTGGGAATCGCCAAAGCGAAAAAACCTTTTACTGATGGATTGTGCCATCAAAATGGCATAACAGTTTAGTGAAACAAAAATGCCGAAAAATTCGAAGCAGTCTCTGTATCTCATCAAACGATTGCAAAACGAGTAGACCATATTGATATAGGTATAGGTATATCTAGAAAACTGTATAACTCAGTTGAAAAGTGTGAGTATTTTTCTCTATCCCTACTTGAAAGTACTGATCTATCGGATATCAGCCAGGTTGTAATTTTTGTCAGAAACGTACATAGGAGATGCTTGATTTTGAATGGTACAACCAAGGGTACGGATTTTGAAGCTGTGAATAAGGTGGTATCAGACCACGGGGTGTCCATGAACGTTTCTATATTGTTACTGATGGAGCCAGAGCTGTGACAGGAACTGAAATCGGATTTGCAGGACTCTAGAAATAAAATCACATAAACAGACAACAGTCTTGTTCTTGTGAAACATTGTATTGTTCACTAAGAGGCGCAATGTGTCACCTCAAATGGATGTCATGAAAGTAGTTGTTGAAATAACATTATGCAGAGTGCAAACGTTCTTTGAAAATTTTGAAATTTTCAAGCTGAAGTAAAAGTTATATATTGCGAACTTCACACCAACATCCTTTGAAGAAATGAAGGATTTTATTTTGAAGAAGTTTCATATCCACTTTGGATAAAATGCATCGAAAAGATTGCAGAACGAGTCGAAAATAGGTTGAGGGAATTTCAAAAAATTGTAAGAAAAGTTTCAGTTTTTGCTCAGAATGTAAGTAGCGCACACCTCCAACTGGAATCGTGTGAGTTGTAAACAGATCCTTTTTACCGAGGAAGGACGTGAACTGAATTGGAATTTTTCAATTTGATGAATGATACCGCAATTTACAAACTCAAGGCATATCTGAAAAAACAGCATTAAGCGGAAATTTTTTTGATGCGGCCCTCCGCACCGGAATTTTTCAAAATGTGGCCCTTGAGGTACGTGAAGTTGGACAGCCCTGAACTAAGTTGTCGCTAAAAAATCCAAAGTCGTCGGTAAATAGTTTCAGGCTTTCACGACCGGATATATTGACATTAAGAGAGTCTTCCGGGCTTATTGGCCGTGGTCTATTAGGAATTATTTCACCTAACGTTTCGCCCACAACTGCGGTAGGCATCTTCAGAGGATTCTTAAGTGGAAGCGATGGACCAATCAACATCGCGCGCGTAAACCCACTACCTTCTCCCGCCAATGATCAGGGTATAAGTGGGGCCAACGGATCGAATCCAGCATCACTTTCGGAAATTCAACGGTCGAGTTACAATCTAAGACCAAGAATACTCTGAAGATGCCTACCGCAGTTGTGGGCGAAACGTTAGGTGAAATAATTCCTAATTAATAGACCACGGCCAATAAGCCCGGAAGACTCTCTTAACGTCGGTAAATGTTTTCAACTACTCGAATCTATTCTTCAACGAAGTTATTGTTTGATCCAGGATCTTACAACAAAATTTCACCCCGAATTTGGTTTTTGAGCCAAAAAAACTTCATCACTGTATTCATATTGAATTTGGCATAACGTAGAAAGTTATAACGGAAAAGAACTTGAAATTACTCTGAACATAGCAATTGGAAGAGCACTCGGTATCCGATGGTATAACAGCAATAAACAGAATATGAAAAAATTTTATATTTTAACTTTAGAGGAAAGAGTACTTCAACAGACAGAGAAAATGGTACAAAGAATGAAAGAACATAGCAACGATCAAATAAAAAGGATACTTAAAATTCCTGTCGGAAAGACTAACAAAAGAGCGTATATAGCTCAATATCCTGTATTTTGAGCTATATAACGATTCGAAAACAGTTCGATAAAGGCTTGTAGCCAACTGTGTACAGAGTATCAGAAATTGCTTGATTTTGACTGTTTCAGGTACTTCTGGACCAGATAGGTAAAAACTTCGAAAGGTGTCCAAGGCTCGATTTCTGAAAACACCATTAGTGAAAACCTTTTCACGATATGTAAATTTTTTTTTTTAATTTTGAAAAATTATCGATTTCGAAAATGTACACGCCGAGAATATTCTTGAAACATAAATAAGTTCAGAATAGTAACTATCGAAATGAATACTATCTCCAATTCCTAGGATTACGGAACTTTCAACATGAGACTGAAGATATGAAACCAAATTTCGTCACCGAGGAAAGAGTTATACCGGCTTCAACCTTAGTCATTATCAGCTTCATGGGCAAAAACTTCATAAAAAACTAGTTTAAGTCTTCCGAGTATATAAATACAAATGTCGGCATCTAGTTGTAGAAAGTTCTACATTTCCAGTTAATGCTAAAAAGAACTGCATATATCCGCTTTCACTCTATGAGATTTCAGCAGTCACCCTGAATCAGGGCTTCCATGCAAATTTCACCGTAGTTTAATCAACTTGAAAATTTCTACAGTTATATTAGTTGAGTTCTGGAGTTGCATGAGTCGTTGTATTCATGAACTATTGCTGAAGTATTTTCAGTTCCTAGAATATTAAATAAGGCCTCATATCTGGATAGCTTAGTATAACTCTTATCACGACTTTGCTGAAATTGGGCTCATGTCTGAAGAAATACAAATTTTCATATTCAGAATTTCCCACCTAGAACTGATTTCTAGTCGAAGAAATTGGGTGGCATTTAAGGTGGATTGGTGAATTTTTCAAAATGAAATAAACATTAACGTAACCATAATTTACGCTTAAAATTCAACACGGACATAATGCCTTCCAATTGGAGGAGGATGAAGTAAACTCCAGATAATCCTTCGGGATAACTCTGCCACAGGAATATCCTATGATAAGATTTATAGAAATAATCTATTGGAACGAATCTGGCAAATTGCTCGGGTATAAAAATCCATCTTTCTCAAGGCTTACCTTGTTAACTTCCAGAAACCAGATCGTAAAGTTGGAAAATAGGATTTCCCTAGACGATGCGGAGATCCTTAATAACTTTACAATGAAAATATTATTATCATACCATCATTTTTATTGAAACATGAACTTCCGAATTTCTGACTTTACTACATTAGCGATCAAATCGACTATTTGCTAATGGTCAATTCCCCATTCAACAATTACAACTGACAAGGAGTATTCTCTCACGATAGTTTCAGAATTTATCTGAAAAAACTTATTTTGTTTTCTCAAGTTGTTTGAATAATCCATACTAGAAGCACGAATAACACTCGTTACGACAATCTGAATTAGTAAATCTGCATAGGCGACCGCAGAATTTGTTCTCAGGGGGGGCCAAATAATGATTTGATGAGGGGCAGGCGAAATCAGTATTAGGTTTTGCTCAAAAACGAGAAGGGAATTAAAATCTCAGGGGGGCCACCCCTGCCCCCCCCTGCCCCCTCCCTTCGGGCTCCCATGTAAATCTGTAAAGGAAAGTTAGTTTGTGAAGCAAGAAATAATATAAACGTATCTTGTAAAAATTCTCCGGTGAATATACTTCAAATAATGACTTATTTTGATTCATTCTCTGGAAATCTAATATAATAGACTGAGAGACATTGAATAAATGAACCATATAACTATAATTGATAGTTTAACCTCTTGAAACCATATAAATTAGACGCAAACGCTATTTTTCATGCCTATTCACTCCAAATTAAGCATAACCGCCCTAGGTTCTACCTACATATTAGGATGAAGTTACGTATGAGACGTAATATTTAAAACGCATTAAATTTTTTTTTGTAAGTTTCCTCTGAAGGCATCATCATCGTGCATTTCGAAAAAATGTTCAAATATTAATAATTTATGTGAAGTAATAAGTATTGAAATTATTATATTTTCAACTTTCATGAAACTGATATAAGCCAAGTAGACCTTCATTTATGATATTTATTATTTTTAACTATCAATGACTTCCGATTTCACTGGACATGATATCTTTCTCATTTCCAATGGTATATTAGGACTTTTTCGAATGTATCTTTGAATGCCACATTCATTTCATGTATCATTCTCTACAGACATTCTCGAGTTATTCACTGTTTTTCGAAAAAATTTACAAATTGAGAATTGAATGAAAGCACAACGCATTTTCTGTTTTCTTGAAATGGTTACCGAAAAGATATTGGATGTCACCCTGTATAGAATAAAACGTTTTGATAATCTAGAAGGTAAAATGATCCTAAGTTGGATGTAAAAAACAAAATTCGAGCATAATTCCGAGCATAATGTTATATATTATGGGGTATCACATAAGATCCATGTTCGCCCTCTCATAAAAATTTCAAGCCAGCCGAAACACTGAAAGGTAAAATGGGAAAAGAAATAATTTCGCCGGTCTTTCAATTTATGATTAAATTATTAAATTATTTCGGGTACTCGGCTAGGTGGGCAGATTGAAGTAACCAATCGTCACTCAATACATCTATATTTCGGACCAAATGCGGTCCTTCATCAGGATGCTACAATGGAACATATAAAATGGAAATATCTATGGGATTAACTGAATGAGCTTACATTTGACTAGGTTATAAAAGATAGACATAAATTAGATAGTGAACTTACTGACGTCAATTTTGATGTTGAATCATTAAATTAATATAAAAAAGAAGAAGAAAACCAATACCAACATGGATCAAGTAATAGACTCATTAAAAGTATTTGGTCGGACTTGAAGCATTTCCATGGAAAGTATATAACTATTACTTAATCCATCAATATCAGTTTTCTTATGGATATTATTAACATTTTCTTTTATATAACACATTTCCAGAAAAGTTCTTTTTGTTGAGTTATTATTTTGACAGAGAATTTTGGTTTCATCAAAATTAAATTGATGTCCAAGGTCATATATATATATATATATATATATATATATATATATATATAAGATGGTTTTTTTTCTCAGTATGAATTGAAGATAATAACTATAATTCGATGTCTATCTCTAAAAACAGGTTTATTATTACAAGTTTAATCAAACATAACAATGAACTAAAATAAAACTTAACATATCATTTCAGGAACTACAAAAGTGTAAATAGAAAATATAACTGTAAATATGTATTATACAAAAAATATAATAAATAAAAAACTATATATAACGACTATCGTATGTATAAAAGTGAACTAGAACTATCAGACTAGAATGTTGAACTCAAATAAATTTCCTCCTTCTCACTTTCATTTCGCAAAAGTCATGAATAGTTTGAGATATATCGAGATTATTGACAATCTCATGTTCAATGGATATAATGGCTAGATCAGATAATCTATCTTGGGCCATTGTTGATCGTAGAAAATTTTTTATTAGTTTCAACTTTGAAAAGCTTCTCTCGCCACTAGCCACAGTTACCGGCAGTGTCAGTAAGATTCTCAAAGCTACTTCCAAATTGGGTGTGCATTTGAGTTCCGAAATTAAGGTCAAGATTTCAATAGGAGTACTATTTTTTCCAAGTATAGAGCATATGAAAGATAATTCTTCCACCAGTTCTTGACCACTTATATCCATCGAAACTCCATCAGTGAGTATCATCTGCAAATCACTACAATATTTTTTGATAATCGTTTTATCTATATCTTTGAGATTATATATATCATATAAAAAGCCGAAATACTTGTTGTGATCCTGCAAATGAGAAAACCGCTGTTGTAAAGAATTCACTGCACAATCAATGAGATGAAAGTACATTTCAACTTTGAATTTCTGCTTTGGATCGTCAATCGTTTCATTCTCATGTTCATAATCGAACTGCCGTTTTTGTTTTCGTCTCCGTGCTCTTGGAACAGAGGTAAAATTTGTTTCCGCATCAATGTCTAATGCTAATTCAGCTGCATCTGTTAGGACAGTTGAAAAAGCCTCATCACATCTTGGACTTTGAAAAAAGGTCAAGGAATTTTTCAGCAGTTCAACCGCCGTGGGAATGACGAAATCTTTGGCCTGCATCATCTTACTGAGAGGATTTATATGGTTCAAAACATTGTACCATATTACCAAGGAGCATAAAAAGTTAAATTTTTTCATTTGATTGACCAAACCCGATGCTTCGTCTCTCACCATTGTATCCATTTGGACATCGTTGTATATATCTAGCAGCGCATCATATATTTCGTCAATTTGAAAGCGCAAGGGTTTGAGAGCGTCTATTCGACTTTCCCATCTTGTATCACTCAATGGTTTTATTGTTAAACCCTTGATGTGCTTGAGCAATATTGCCCAACGAAGTGTCGAAGCAGAAAAAAAGACGAAGATTTTCTGAACGATATTGAAAAAATTTGCAGCCTGCAATGAAGATTTCGCCATATCGTTCACAACAAGATTTAGCGAATGGGCACTACATGGTACAAAGAAAGCTCTAGGATTCAAATTTCTAATTCTTCTTTGCACTCCTGCACGGTCCCCTTTCATATTGGCCCCATTATCGTATCCTTGACCCCTCATATCTCCTAGAGGTAAATTTTTTTCCCTTAAAATATCTAATAACTCATCGGCTAAATTTTCGCCTGTTGACCTCTCCACAGATACGAACCCTAAAAAGCTCTCCCTTATTTTTACTCCATCCATTTTACTGATGTCTGGAGTCAAATCCAGTATTATAGAATAATACTTTGATCTTCCAACGTCAGTTAAAATATGTTTTCTGACATTTTCTCCCAGAAGATGGATGAGCTCTTCCTGAATGTCACTTCCTAGGTAGTGGGCACGTCTCTCTTCTTTTTTAATTATTCTTCTGAGATGTTAACCCATAATGGGATCATATTCTGCCAATAATTGAATGAGTTTGAGGAAGTTTCCGTTATCATGTTCATACAACTATTGAGTGGTACCTCTGAAAGCTAAGCAGTTTTCAGCCAGAACTTTGATAACAGAAATAATTTTCTGTAAAACGCTATTCCAGTGTTTGATTTCAGAAGTTATTATTTTTTTTGCTTCTGCATCAACTGTTTTAGAACGGAGCAGGCCTTTTTGTAGATCAAACCATGATTTGTATGAGTCGAAATGAGTCTTTGATGTTTCGTGTTGGTTTAAGCATTCTACTATGTGTTTCCAGCTATCGAAACCATCCCTTGAAATTTTAGTGTGTGTAATTGAAAATAATTTACAACAGAAACAATAAACAGCATCTTTAGACATTGAATATACAAGCCAGTCCTGTGTAACTTTTTCGCCATTTCTTAAAATTCTCTTGAAGTATTTCATATTGAATTTTCTTCCGTCTTTAACCGGAAATTCAAAGTCCTCGGGAGGAATAGCTGGACCCGCTTTAACGAGAAAGATTCTTGTGGCGTCAGAAATCAAATTTGGCCAGTCCCCTGGATCTGAGCTAGGGTGAATATTTATTTCAGTGCTTGTGTGTGCTGGGGATTTTCGAGATTCGTTATTAGAGAAAGACGGAGAAATTACACTATCACCGATTTCATTGTCTATTGACACTTCATTGCTAACCGGATTAATTTCAGCATTTGTATCCTCTTTCACTGAAGAACCTGATTTTAAATATTTTTGTAACGCTCCAGACTGCTTCTGAGTGGCAGCTTGTTTCGCTTCTCTCCTTTTCTTATATTGAGCTCCAGAAAGTTTTTTCCGGTGGTCCGACATCCTACGTAAAAAAGAAAATCGAAATCAACTGACGTCTTTGACTTTGAGCACAGCTCCCAAAAGTATTTTCCATATTTAATAAAATGACTCGTCGCTTTCGAAAACTCAGGGTGCCGTATGAACAGCTGATACATTGAACGACAGTTTCTACGATACAGAAAACCGGTAAATATAAATGCGTATGTAAAAATTCTCAATCGGACGGAATGGTATCATAATAATAATAAAATGAATTTATCAATTCAAGTACGAATACATTTCTGTAGGATATGTCAAATAAAAATTCAGAATTCTGAAATGCATTCACATACAAAATATCGAAACAATGAAAACGATCTCTGCTTTGAGTATACGAAGCTAAATGAACTCATGTTGAAGGAAAAAAAATGCGCGCCTTGGTTTTTGATGATTGCTTATTCTTAATTCCAAGGCAATACGGCTCTTGTATGTAAGAAAAATTCAAGACAATGATATCCGGATCAGAATTAGTAGGTGTTATTCCTACTGTTTTCGTTCTACGATTTGACCTTATTATATTTATTACCTGTTGCCATGTTCTTATCTTAAATTCTAACATCTGGTTAAGTAATTGAAAAGAGGTCAATATAAGTCTTATATATTCACCTGTATCTAATAATAATAATATTCATATATTCTTCTACTATAACCATTACCCAGTAAATTAAGAACACTAATCTGCCTCAAATTTCAGCGAGGCATATTTTCATTCAAAGGCGCCTTTTCGAATTATTGAAACGACGGCGCTTTATACACATATGCGTACTTGAGGCGATCGATGAAAGACACACAAAAATCACCTACATCACTGTTAATAAACGAGAGCGCCTTATGCTTATTATCGTTTGGATGTTAAATCCGACGGTAAAAAAATACGGAATTATTGAACTCACCTTCAATTTTGTAGAGTAATTCAGTTCGAAAATCACAACTCCGAAGAAAGATAAAAGATTTCTATTATGTGGCACTGTATAGTGTTGCAAAAATATTGAATATTGTGACGACACTGGGGACTAACGAGTTGATAATACCCTTATTTCTCCAGTATTTTAAACCCCACCCGAATATCAAAATCTAGATTTCCGATTGGCAAACTGAAAAAAGGAATCATTGCTGAATTATCCTAGAAACCCTTCCAAAAACTTAACAGTCCCAGATGTTCATCAAAGGGACCGTCTTGATAATAAACTATAAAATCGTAAACAAGTGTAACTAGGATGAGAGGCCGCTGAGGCGTTGGCGAAATTTACAACCTGACAGGGTTATTTATTTATTTATCTTCGATAGTTTTCCTTCTGCCAGTATTACTCTTAGTTTATTTGCATTTTTAGTTTTCGGTCCTGAAAAATATTCTGTTTTCTTGTGTTATAACATGTTTGGTTTATCTATGGGAGATGATTGCCTTTCATTGGGGTCCCGTAGCGGTCTTCAAACATCTGAAGTGCCGAAAAATCATCACCTAAAAGGTCGTATCTGGTTTGAAAAAATCCTCACGACCAGAGAGCAACAATTTGTGGATTTTGAATTTAAATATCGAAGGAATTTCGAAAGGAAAGTGTGATTACGTCTCCAAATTAGCTGATGAACATGGTATCAAAGAGATTCTTTTGCAAGAAACCCACACGGCAACAGAAAAAAAAATCCTCGTGAAAGAGGACAGTTGAAAGTTATGTATTAATTGATTTTTTACAAGTTTAGCTTGTTATGTTGAAGAATTGTCAGTTTTGTAACTTTCAACAGATTCGGAAAGGGGAAATTGATGGAGTTTTTTTGTCATTTCTTTCAAATTTTGTGACATTTCTGTCATAAATATTCATAAACCTCCGAACATTATTTGGCCAAGAAATCTTAATGTTGATGTTTTTTTAAAGTAGCAAATGCATTTCCAAAATGCATTCGATTTATTCTGAATAATCGGTTTCTTTTTTGCTTTTGTCTTTTTTCATTTCAGATTAAGAATTACGAGTCGTTTTGGGAAGAATCTGTGTATCTGAGCCCATCGACGGATAACATGAAGATGATCACACAGATGTCTTTCAAGATTTTCCTGATGTTTGATATTTTATGTTATTTTGTTTACGGGGAGGCAGGTTTTTTCGGCTGAGGTTTTTTCCCCTGGCTGTATAGTATCGTATGATACGAGTGTTGATAGTATCGTATGATTCTATAGTATCATACAAAGAATGTTATGATACCCCGTTCTTTTTTTACCTCAGCTTAGGTACTTTTTGTTTCAACATTTATTGTATTATTTTAGCTCTCTTTTTTATAAGATATATATATATATATATATATATATATATATATATCTGGTTATTTGTGTACATGTGTGATATATTTGGTTGACCATGCTCAAAAAGCCGCCCCAGAGTCTGGTCGTGTTTTCGCTTTCTCTTTCAATAACAGGCGGGTTTTCGATTTCAAAGGAAAAATATTCTAGTAATACGAAACTGATTTTGCCGCCCCTAGAATTTGCCGCCCCGGCAGACTGCCCGGTTTGCCGGCCCTGGCGGCGGCCCTGGCCATTTGAAAACGAAACAGACGAGATTACAGACGAAATAATTTTTTTCGATAGAAATGCTCGGACAGGTCGATTTCTGTTTCCAGGGGGACAACTTAAGATGTAGGTTACGGACGCATAGCGCTTCAACCCTTGCTACTACAACCCTCACCCCCAATTTTTGAATAGGGAAGATGGGGTGAGTGATACCTCATTTGAAAGGTATTTTTATACTGATTTCAGCACAGTAATTGTTTGTTCATTTTATGCATTAGTTCTCGAAATACAGGGTGGCCATTTGAAAACGAAACAGACGAGATTACAGACGAAATAAATTTTTTCGATAGAAATGCTCGGACAGGTCGATATCTGTTTCGAGGTGGACAACTTAAGATGTAGGTTACGGACGCATAGCGCTTCAATCCTTGCTACTACAACCCTCATCCCCAATTTTTGAATAGGGAAGATGGGGTGAGTGATACCTCATTTGAAAGGTATTTCACAAAAAAACACTACAAGTGCCATGAAAACACCACTTCATTTTCAAATGCTTAGTCAAGAATATTTCGAGAACTAATGCATAAAATGAAAAAACAATTACTGTGCTGAAATCAGTATAAAAATACGACCTGTCCGAGCATTTCTATCGAAAAAATTTATTTCGTCTGTTATCTCGTCTGTTTCGTTTTCAAATGGCCACCGTGTATTTCGAGAACTAATGCATAAAATGAAAAAAACAATTACTGTGCTGAAATCACTATAAAAATACCTTTCAAATGAGGTATCACTCACCCCATCTTCCCTATTCAAAAATTGGGGGTGAGGGTTGTAGTAGCAAGGGTTGAAGCGCTATGCGTCCGTAACCTACATTTTAAGTTGTCCCCCTCGAAACAGAAATCGACCTGTCCGAGCATTTCTATCTCAAAAATTCAATAATTTTTTTTTGGTTCCTAAATTCAAATTCAATTCAAAATTTCTATATTAATAAAAAAGAACCATAACAATATATATATATATATATATATATAAATATATATATATATATATATATATCAGTATTTCAATAGAGGTCTTTTTGGGAGTAGCAATACTCGAATCATCTAAAAACTCATAAATTCATAAATAACAAATTTTAACGATGTGTTCAATATAAAATGAACCAGTTTGGTTTTCAAGTTAACCTTTAATTATACAAAATATCATTAGTATTATGTTTGGTACGTACCAAACTGAAATATACTGACTGAAAAGGTAATATTTTCGAGAATTCTGTGCAAAGGCTCAAATTCTAAACCCAGAGTTCTATTGGCCTCTTAGATAATACTACCGATATGTAAATTGAACGGAAGCCTGCTATCGAACAAATCCCCTAAATCCTTCTTGAATACATTGTCAATACTTTAATTGAATTCTTCGGTTGTTTGTAGTCTTGAGTAACTCATAACCTTACATTTACTGATATTCAAAGGCAGTTCATTCACATTGCATTATATCAAAATCATGCAGGTATATCGAGGATCACTCTGAAGATTTTGAAATCATCCGAAACAAACGTTTCTTCTAGTTCATTACACTGTATAATTCATTAATAAATATGTTCTTTATTGATAAAATATTATAGCCTGTTGATAATATTTTATCAATAAAGAACAGTTATTATTATTATTAGAAATATGAGAAGCCCCCTCTTCATTTTGTTCTTGCTTCACCTCTCGACGTATCTGTACGCATAATGTCCAGAGGTAATTCTGTTTTCGTTGTTTTCATTTTATTATAAAAAAAATACAGGAAAGTGATTATCGCTCCTGGAAATATTCAAATAAGTACATAGATCCCTTGGGGTCACGACGTCTGAAACCAGACATCGACTGAAGAGACATACGAGTAGATCCCGCTAAAACAAATTTCTCAAATATGTTTTGACGAGGATGCATAACCGTGTTAAGAAGTTGACACTGAGGATAGGTGGGGGTAACCGCACCGTTACCAATATTATAAACGGTTTTTTCAAACATAGATGTATTCAATATCGAAATTAATACCATTTTCAATTCATAGGCTCACAGATCTTTTATCAAGAGGTTGGAGAATTGATATTAGATTTTGTCACTGAGAGGAGAGATATACCAGTTTCAGCCTTAATTTGCAACATCAGTGTTCATACCACTCAGGAACAAAATCTTCCTAGAAAACTTCAATATTTAAATCAATCGGTGGTGACGTACTGAGTAAAATATTACAAAGTAGTGACATCTAATATGGTCATATTTTACTCAGTACGTCACAACTTATGGCTTTTTATATGGTTTAATATAGTTTTTTTTGGGATTTTGAACCAGAATGATATGGGATACTGATGATGCCAAATGAAGCTGAAATCGGTATATCTCACCTCTCAGTGAAAAAACCTACTATCATTCCTCCAACCTCATGATGAAAAATCTGTGAGCCGAGGAAAGTGGTATTCATTTCGATGATTACTATTTTAAATTTATCTATGTTTCAAAAATGTTTTCGGTGTGGCCTCCGTAAAGGCAACCGGTCATAACCGGTCATGTAAGTCTAGGCGCACATGCGATTTCTTGTTGTGTGAATTGCAATCGCTAAAAAATCAATTCGAAAATGTTTCACACGCGCACTTGCAGCTAATTCTTCGCAACTACACTTAGTGATAACATGGAGTTTCCTGAAAACAGCTTGGGTTGTAGCTTCACTATTACAGGGCAAATAATATTAACAATATAACATAAAGTCTCTCAAAAAAAAATTTACACTCGCACGAAGTAGTTCGGACTTCGATAGTAAAGCGATTAAATTGTTTGACTTTTCGATTTGGGACAATCGTGTCGATTCAAAAGTGCGACTGTTTATTCGCAGCGATTATTTGGTCTTAAGTGCTCGCACACACTACCAAATATGTTTCATTTTTGCAACTCAACAATCGCAACAGAAAATTGCATGTGGGCGGCTAGCCTCAAGCCTTGTTCTCAGAGCTTCCTACTGTCGCAGGCGACAGCATTTCTGCCAATCAGAGTATGTAAACAATACTTCCCCTGACCTCTACCTTTTCCTTTCTGGTTGTGGAAATCTGTCGCGGCACGCCCCTTTTGTAGTTGGAATAATTGAACCACACATTGGATTTCTGCGACAAAACTCAAGAAACAAGAAAGAGTGGGTACGAAGCTTTGAGTACCAGGCTTTACACGGTAACACGCAGAATTCGGACTCTGTTCCATTTCGAACAAAATATTTCATCCGACGCCGAACTATTCTTGTGGGGATATGTGAAATCCAAAATGTACGCCAATAAAGTGTCGACAATTCAATATCTCGAAAACAAGAACGACATTCGGGCGGCCGATCAGCCGAAATCGTTCACAGAGTAATCGACTATTCGACTGTTCGCATTCACCAGGGTAAAAAATTTGTGGCAGCAGTTGGTGCGAATTTATGTTGAAATCGGGAGAGGCATAAAATTTCCCAATCAATAAAACCAATGGGCATGAAATTTGATCATTAAACAGGCTTTTATTAACTTGACCTATATGAACGAGTATGTTACGGAATTTTTCTGCCCAATTTTAACCAATTTCGAAAAGCCAAACGAACTTGAAAATTGATACAAGTTTCAAGACTATCATGCCAATACTATTTCATCAAAAGTTTGTTTCAATGAACCATTTTAAGTCCTCAAAATGAGAAAAAAACCATTTGGGGAACTAGCCCATTCGCCAATTAGCTACGGAACCACAAATATAAAAGGTTTTCCCGCGGAGACGTTCTTCTGTTAATATGGATTCAGGGAGAACTTGATTCAACTGTTCCAACTCATACAACTGTTGCAAATTGTTTCATGAGTTAGGAACACATGATTTCACGTCACAATTCAAACATTTTCCAGTCACTTTGGACATAGTGTCTGTCGTTAAGTTGGTAATGGAATATTTGTTGGGACATTATTTGGGTTATTTCCATTATCTATATTGTTGGTATTTACCAACGTTTCGGCAAGCGTTCGCCTGCCGTCATCAGGGTGTTGTTGGTCCTGAGAAGGACCGGTCTTTGCCAAACTTGTTCCGTCTGGACTTGTGAGCTCCATACTATCTAATTGTGTTGTGGGAATTCAAACGCGAGCTGTCAGAGGTGTAAACTCCGAAACTCAACCCACTCTGACTACCAGTCTACTGAAGTAGGGAATTCTCATTTATTATGTTGCACTGATGAGGGGTAACAACGCTGAAACCGGTATGCATTCATCCTCTTCTCAACGTCGACGCTATTTCCACCGGTAACTCTCAGTCTGGATCTCCGTCAGTCTATTGTCGCAGTTCGGAACATTTTTCAAGGCTGCGAAGAAGGCATTTATAAATCATACACAAAACAGATAAAGCTGAATTGTATCTCATCATAAAACTAATAAAGACAAAATTTTAAAATGGTCATGGAAAGTCAAGAATAAATGATCAGTTCGGAAAATCATTTCCGGTATGAAGACGAAAAAGGCTCCAGGGCTTGACTGCATTACGAACATGATGCTGAAGAAGCTCCCAAACAGCGCAATCTCCATACTGACTGGCATGATTTACGCAATTCCCAGACTTCGTTACTTTCCAGCCAGATGGAAAAGGCTAAGGGCTACCGTGATTTTCATACCACCGACCCATAAGCCTCCTGGCCTCTTTGGCAAAACTCTTACAGTAGTAGGGAATAGTTGAAATATTCTTCTTTTTCATTCATTAGTTCCTTGGTTAGGAACCTAAAGTTGTCGGGATGAGTGGTCAGCTGTATCCTGATTCGGTTTTCCCCATAGTTTTACCAGCGAATTCTATTTTCTTGGTCTCCAAAAACGAGGAAATCGCATTTGGTAAGATCCTATAATATGATGGGGGGTATTTTTTGTCTCCTAGTAGATCCCCCGAGGGTGGCGGACGTCTGCTGTTCATCTTGGTTGACCACCGTGTAGGATTGAAAGTTCAGCGGTCTTTTCCACTCTGACTTGGACTGGTCCTTGGATTGGGCCGTTTCTTCAGCAGGATTTTCTACGTCCATGCCGATCTGATCTTCAGTGTCCGTCCCCACTGAACTAGGGAGTAGGGGAGTGCCGACAGCCCTCTGTCTCTTGCTGCAGCTTTGTGACTATTCGCCGGAGTCAAACCAACTTGACCTCTCTGGGGTCTTCGTTTTCTTCTTTTCTCCCTCTTTGAGGACACTTCCTCTGGATCGCTTCTCAATAGTTGCAACTGTCAAGGTTGCTGCAACCAGTCTCAGTTCGGGTTCAGAAATGATAATATCGATGATCGATTACTTTCCGCCTGAAGTTTTCCCTCAATTTAAGACAAATTTCTGAATTCAGTGGTTTTTAGATGAATCTTCATTCATTTTGAGATGAGGGCACCATGAAACTCTGAGGTATAATCCGAGACACCAATATTTATTCAATGGCCATCTGCTAGCTCCAAATGATTGTCATGATGACCTCGGACTGTAACTTCAGATTTGAGTTGGTCGATACACGTGAAGAAGGCTAAGGCGAGGAACTCGATATTCATGATTTCCAGATGTTTTCATGGATGTTCGTTTGCTTTGTGTCCCAATCTCATGTCAGTTATAGAACAACTTAAAGCAGTTCAAAGATGGGCCACTCGCATACCTTATGGTTCAGTGCGTCCAACTTGTTGGGTCATTATATGGGCTATTTCCATTATCTATATGTTGGTATTTACCGACGTTTCGGCGAGCATTCGCCTGCCGCCACCAGGGTGTTGTTGGTCCTGAGAAGGACCGGTCTCTGCCAAACTTGTTCCGTCTGGACTTGTGCGCTCCATACTATCCAATTGTGATGTGGGGATTCAAACGCGAGCTGTCAGAGGTGTAACCTCCGAAACTTAACCCACTCTGACTACCAGTCTAGCGAAGTAAGGAACTCTCATTTAATTCAAGTTGTTTCGACACTTGGCCATCAATGCCATAAATAAATAATGTCACAAGAAGGCTGATGACAGAATTGACAAGACTCAGTCTCACTTCAAGAAGAAGAAGAAGAAGAAGTCATAAACAACTGTACGTATTTCTTTCTTAGTTGGTTTGCACAGTAGTTTAGGCTAGGTCAGGACTGGTTCATGTTAGGACTAATTGGTAGAAGTTGTTGTTCACCTGGAAGTAAGTGGTGTTGATACAAGTTTCAAGCATTTTCACGGTGGCTCTAAAGCTCAAGGTGGTTCTCTCAGCCAATGTTGTGTCTTCCTCGAGTTTAGTTTTGACGTCGGCAAATGACAGCAATATAGATAATGGAAATAGCCCAAATAAGGTCCCAACAAATATTCCATTATCAAGAATATCTCTTTCGCATCCAAGTTATTAGGAAAGTTTGCAGATATTGGGTCTGACAACTTTCCAGGATTGTCGTCTGAGAGGCAACTTAATCGTGAGCTATAGGATCAAGAATAGGATCTTCGGGGTATACTTATCCGCTCTCTTCGTCTACAACGGGAATGACTTGAGGGGCCTCGCTTGTAGGTTCCAAAAAGAGAAATTCAGAACAACTTATCGTCAGCAATTCCTAAATAATAGAATATTCATCACCCGGAACAATTTACCTGCTGATGTCTTGGCAGCTGCAAGAGTGGATACTTTCAAGAATGGATTCGATCGACACAAAGAATCACTACCGGTTACCTGACCAATATTCAACTGCTATTTTTTTTTTTTGATGATTTATTTTGTTTGGTTTTCATTATTATCAATCTATTTTCTGTTTTAGCTAGCACAGGCTGCGCCTCAGCTGTACTTGTTATCATGTAATGATAACAATGATAATAAAAATAGCTAGCGTCTGTTCATAGGATCCTAGATGAAAATCTAGCATTTATTCTGTCAACATTCATTCAACATTAGAGTCTTCAAGCTAGTCATCGTCTTCTAATCCTTGTATTGGAGTGTTATGATAGGGATGCCAACCTTTTTTCTTCAGCATCGACCAAACTTTTTTGTGAGATATTCTGATATCACTGGCAGTCTTACTTATACTTATTGCACTACTGACTGTAATATTGATTCATCTACAAAGTTTTGATGTCTTCGAGGACCATCATATTTAGGTTCTTTCACTTAACTTTATCCCGAATTCCGCGGTAGGATGCTGAAAAGACACTCACGTGAAGACTACGACTGTTTGGGAATCTACGTGACTAAGATCTCTGTGCCTCGGAAGCATTACCATTGCTGTATCCATACAAAGAAATATCTGAATATTCAGTATAACTAAACGTAGTTATAATCCTGTACAAAATAATGGAATACTTTATGAGTAAAAAAAGCGGCCAACAATTCGAAATACATAATATCAAATTGGTAAATCCATATGTCATTAATAATTGTAGTCTACAATTATATTCGGGATCTTGATTACACATTAATTATTTTGGACATTCAGAAGGTTGTTTATGAAAAAATCTGCTCAAACTAGTGACTGCATTCTATCTTTTTTAGGAGATGAAGACGGAATTTGGCATGTTTTTAATATAAAATAATTTTTTCATACATAAATTGTCTAATTAGATCGAATTGATATTTGAAATTGATTTCTCTTTTCTTCATATATTAACTATCAAGTTGCTTGAACTTTGAAACTGAAAAATAAAAAGTTCCTAGGAAGGCCGCTAGCTACTGCTTCACGGAGAGAGGGTCGCAGTTAATTTCTTATGATTAATATATTTATAATAGTTTCATTATGAAACTATATGAAAGGCGCCAAAGTATAAAGAAAAATCACGAAACTGTTATAAACTATATTCTACAGATTCCAATCAACGAATTTGATACACCACTACATCCCGCCTTGAATGGTAGGTCCCCTTTATAGCACTATAAAGGTTCACAGTTCCCAACCATGATACAAGAAATACAAGACATATCTTGTATTTCTTGTATCATGCATCATGCGCATCTTGCTGTGACGTCACCTGGAGAGTAAACAATGCCGCCAAATTCAAACATCTGTCATCTGCAAGATTTGTTATGGCTTTTCCATAGATATAGATATATATATATATTCTTATGAAAAAGAGAGCTAAAATAATACATTAAATGTAATAATGTTATAAAATAAGTTATCGTCGCTAACTTTTGAAAGATATGGAGGTATTTTTACAGTTCTTTCTTATTTTTTGTTCTGAAACGGCCACGACTACAATTTGTTTCAGCAAATTTCAAATATGAGATGTGAAGTAGCTTTGTGTACCAGCGATAATAAGCGCAAAATGTTCGATTAAAATACCATATTCTTTCGATTTCCAAGACATCCAGAAATCATCAAAATCTGGGATAATGGCTGTAAACAAAATGACGAAGTTATTTCTTCAATCAGCAGAATATGTTCGAAACATTTTTCAGGAAACAGTTATGTTATAGATTTTCAAGATCGTCATCAAAAAAGGATGTCATTTTTTGAAAGAAGATGCAGTACTTACATTAAATCTTTCTTCTCCAAAATAGTCATTGAGTAACAAAAAGTAAAATCATGTTTACAGAAGCCTCGATAGAAGCATACGTTATAAATTGGTTCATATCAAATTCTTTGGTTACTAGGTGAGTAATTAGAAAAATTAGAGGACTGAATCATTAAGAAATTATAACAATATTTATTTGTAGTGGTTACTTAAATGCTGATGATTGATAAAGTCCAGAATTCATCATCACGAATACCTATCTATGAAATTAAGGTGTTATCATCATCATCCCCACAAATCAAGGAAGTTGGGTACGAATGCTCAAAATAGAAAAAGGTTAATGCAAATTCCAGATTTATAGAATATGCTGTTTTCAGGAGGATACGTAAAAAAAATCTTTTATGATGTCACATCAGATTCATTGTTAACTAGGTGAACGATGAAACTGTACCGATCGAATCTTTAAGGGACTATAACCATATCTACCTGCTGTTGCTGAAGATCAGATCAGATAAAAAATAGAAATCATTCAAAATGGTTGTGTTTGCTGAAAATGTAGGCTTTTCTATCAGCAATGGTGTCAGAGCTTCCCTTCATAGGGAATTGACTATTAACTTGTCGAATACATATTTCGTTCATATGACGATATCATTAGCGGATGGAAATAAATCGAATGTAGTTCACAAAATATCTTCTGAATCATTGAATGGGAGTAGGTCAGAAAGGCAAAAGCTCAAGCTTGCTACAAAACAAAACTTTTTTCACATTCAAACTCTAGGGTAATTTTTGAGATGTGGAGTCCTAGGAAAATTTGATGATAATAACTGGATGCAGTGTGCTGTTTTTTTTTTAAATTGTAAGAGAAATTTTGTCATATTTTCTCTTGAAATTATGAAACGATTTGTTGATTTTAGGTCAATGACTGATGGTTTGATTACTGTAATGCAAGAGGGCCCAAAAAAGATGCAAAGAATAGAATTAGCATATGGATTATGCTTCTTCGAAACGATATTTTAGAGAAAAAGGCAGAAACAATTTAAACACTACGAATGAACAGAAAAAAGGATCTAGCTACTAAGTTTTCGAAAAGGCATTCTACTGAAAAATGATTCTTGATTCAATTGTTCATTGAACTCGAGATTTCAAATGACATCAGCTATTATTGGATGAAAATGTGTATATGAAAAATAAAAACTACAATTCAAGAAGACAACATGTGTTTATCCTTGAAGAGAGCAGAAGGACAAACTTATTTTCTAAATGAAACATGATTTTATTTTCATTAATTCATTCAACATTGAATATGTAAATATTGATATTGTTGCTTACAAATTGTGGAATTTTTGTGCATTTTGAAGGGAAGAATTAATAAAATATTTGTATAGTTGTGATTCTGAACTTGGAAACAATAGTTTTAGGAAATTCTTGTCTGTCGGCATTAATCGTTTGATAATTTTTAATTAATTTTCCATTTTTTAATTGAGATGTTTACTACATTTATTCTTGCAATGCAGTTCAAGTGTTGGGCGTTGGGAGCCTGTAGTCCGAAACATTTTTTAATTGTGTCAATCTTCTTACAGCAATATAGAAAAATATCAAAATATATTTGTTCTTTCTTCTGTTCCTTTGTCTTTAACTACAATAAGCCTGAAATACTTAATATAGATAATAAAAATAGAAAATTCTTGAAAACTTTTTATGATACGTCTTATGTACTACTTCTAACAGATCTTTATTGACAAAGTCAACAGACAATCGACCGAGGTCCTTAAGCCGGTCTCATATATTTTCATGCTATTTTCAACAAATAATTATCTTAAAGACTGATTTGGTCAGTGCAATATAATGTCTCAGAAAACAAAGTTTCTCAAAAATATGCCGAATTTAAACAAATTCAATTGTATTAAAGACCGATATTTTGATGACAATATCAAATTCAATTAAAATAATGGCTGAGAATTTATTACATTCATTTATCGGTGGCTAAATGAATATAACATTGAGTGGAGAATAATAATCATAAATTCAGAGTATTCTTCAAATTAAAAAATTTGACGTTCGAAATCACAAATGAGTCACAAAATATGAATAAATACTTGCTATATTCCTGGCTGAGTCAATTCTATTACAAAAGTTGCCTCAAAAACACGCTTATCTAATAAAAACCCTTGAAAAACAAAATAATAACAGTTCTCTATTGGCCATCGAACTTAGGTCCTTCAGCCTCATGAAAAATATAATTCAAATAAAACCAGAATTTTTGTGTTTAAAATCTGGAATGATTCCCAAAATATTAATCAATTATTGCTATATTCTTAGCTTAATCAATTCAATTAGAAAAGTTGCCTCAAAAGAACGTATATCTGATAAAAAATCTCTATGAGGATACAATTCGCATTATGTTAAAACACGAAGTTGTTTGAAATTCAATTTACGCGCCAGAGAATACTCTCCAGCAAACTGGTCTCATTTTCGTTCGCCGGAAGATCATATCTTGTATTCCTTGTATCATGGTTCCCAACAGTCTCGATATCCCTCAAGGATCAATAAGCGGAACATTAATTTAGTTACATATGATCGGTTATCTAATATATATAATGCTGAATTGGAAACAGCAATAAAATACTAATATATAATATATATTATATTATATTATTATATAAGTTTAGAAGAAGAATATCTCATCCAATGCAGGTGAGGCTTGAGTGGCACTGATGAGGTAGTTCTCGTTATATGAATGATATAATCGTATGTATTTGGAAAGATCTGACCTCAATATTGTAGTCTTGTATACTCAGGTCTCAGTAGTGAGAAAGTACCCCCTCCCCTATTGGTCCTCAGAATCCGTCCAGAAGAACTTGGAAGCTGCATAATCCAAAATTGAGTCGTAGTCTCTGATCAAATGATATTTTTCTCGAAACGGCGAAAGGAAAGATTTAAAGAGGGAAAAGAAAGAAGGCCACATGATATCCTTGAGTGAAAATTCCTAATAATGAAATTATAAGACAATGCGTCGTCAAAAATCACAGGTAGGAACGATAACAATACTGTAATTTCGCAAACCTAAATTTGGGTATCTCCAAGCACTTTTTAAATTATAAAAATGACTTCAATATGATAATTTAAACTCAAAAGTTACTGCGGCAAGAATGGATGATGAAACTCGAAAAACTTCTCGAAGCCTCACGCAAATGTCGTCAATCACGGGTGTGAAAAAAATTATCGTGTTCGTTTCCATAGATCAGGAAAACAGAATTGGAAACATCACAGTTTCTAAAGTAAATTTGAACAGGGCCAGTATTCTAGTAGATCAGTGGCCGAATCAAAACCTCAGGTGGAAGTGATATCGAATAAACGGCTGGCCGATAGATTCGGTTGACACTCCAAGCGCGGTTTGGAGGATTTCATATCTGTTGTAAATGAATACGACAATTTTATTCCACTTTGACGCGAGGAATATATTTGCCTCAATGAATAACACAAATAATTTCCTGTGGAAATTAGGATTCATGTTCTTTTTCGCCGAAACTGGTTTGAAAATACATTAAATTCTAGAAAAAGAAAAAATTGAAAAACAAGAATACATTCTACTACAAAAAATTAAAAAAATTTTATCAAAATAAAAAAAGGAAAACAGAAACAAATTCTTAAACATGCGAAATTGAAGATCAACAAAAATTCAAATGGAAGATTCAAATAATCCACTTTCTTGTGCCAAACAATATCCAAATCTATTATATAGACATAATCTCATATCCCTGAGAAGATTAGGCATATGTACTTGCTATTCTGGCACAAAGTTGGAGAGCCGAACGTGAAGATATCGGCCTATCTCCAAAGGCAACAATGAAAGAAGTTATTATCTCCGCAGTAAATCTATATTAACTACCGAAGTATCATTTAATGATTTGAATTTTCTCTTTAACCGTAAACATTTTGATTCACGCGAATCTAATTTATTTTCAAACCGTGTAGCTATCACATCTGACGTTCGGATGCGACTAATGTGTTTTGCAATTTGCGGCAGCCCAGATCAACCCCTCCTACCGAGGCTTGCCATTCCAACAGTCCAGTTCCTTATTTGTTATCGAATCGCAATGAGATTTAGATTCTTCCACTGTTCTACTAGACTCGGAGTTCATTCGAATTCAACATTCATATTCCTATGTTTCAATAAAGAACTTCTTTATCTATGTATCTAACGTGATCATTCCAGTGGCGGTGCATTGAAAGAAGCAGAAGACTAATTAAAATTAACAACCGTGACAAAACTTTGAAATCTCACAAGTTCTTTCACAACATCTAATAGAGGATGCTTTTGCTTTTTTCATACATATCACAATCTTTTCTATTGAAAAGAATCAATAATTATAATCAAACTTCGTCAGTGTAGAAGAAAATTTATGGAAAATCAAATAAGGTCATAAATCTTTCAGAAACTCAAATATCTTGAAAACTGTTGAATTTTGAATTGGTTGAGGCTTTCGCGGTCATCGTTCAATGTCACTGGTTCGGGAAATTTGGCCGTCGTCCTGGATTAATTCTTCACGTTTCACCAGTTCGAGGGTCTGGCATCTTCAGGCAGCTCATTTCAGCGAGAACATCTCCTGAAAGTATAACTGCGAAGATGCCAGACATCCTTACTGACGAAACGTCGAGAATTAATCCACGACGACGGCTAATTGCTCGAAAAAACCACTGGGACACTGTTAATTTTTGATTATCACTAAATATGGTTCAAACGACTGCAAATGAGTCATACCAACACGTCCTCCAAGGTTCACGTCTAATTTGAACACACCCTGTATACATTCACAAGAATAGTAATTATTCTATGGTTTTTTAAATATCTTCGAGTTCGAGTTGACTGATTTCGGTGCTGGTTAAGTTAACTGATTGTTAGCTTTGTTTTGCGAGATTATAATACGCCTAACCTATGGAATTTCATAAGCCAAAAGTTAACTTTCGATTGTTGAAACGGGACTCAGGGGGACAGTGAATGGATATGCACTGTACAAAGTGTTGTTCATCACACTCGTATCGGTCAGTGCCATAAAGTGTTATTTCCTAGAAAGGTGATCTCTACTGTAACAATTTTTTAATGGATCGAGTAAGTACTTAGAATAAAAAAAAATTTGAAGTAGTCAAACTACAACGTCGTTCTGAAAAATAAATGGCGTCATAAGAAAAAATTCCATAACATGAGGAGGTTGATTAAAAATTAAAAGTAACCTCGCCGAGAGTTCTGCTCGAAAACGTCAAATAATACACACAAATACTGTATAACTGGCCCTTAAGAAACAAACAAAATTTCTACCTAAGCCATCATTGATTGATTGCGTCACTGAACAAATTCTGAAAGAACTCATTAGTCCGATTAGCATGGTAGGTATGTTGGTTTATTTCGCAGCATGGAACAGTTCATGCAGGGCTCATTATTTCCGATCTTGTCATACGTTCCAATAAGTTTGGAATACGCAAGCGGCATAAAGTATGGTGACTATCCTCATTAGGATCGAATTGAAGAATGCTTTTGACTAGGTACTTTGATGTAATACAAAGTACACAATGACATTTTTCACGAAAGGTTAATCCGAAGGCAGCTCGGAAAATTTTTTACCTAAACTTTGTAAGGCGATATTCGTATCGTAGGTTGCTGCCTGTATTAAGGCTCATTAAGGTGTATTAAATTTCTCGTCTGTTGAATACGATTATCATCAGGGTATAAACAAGTTTATTCATGAAGACGAATGCGATTATATCGATTCTGCTTGAGCACTAGCAGACCCTGCATATTGAATGTCTTGGTGTACGCAAAAAATGGCAGAATAATTGTATCCCAAGCTTTTTGATGATGACTCTCCGGTACTTTAAGATGTTTTGATAATCTCTGTTATTATCTGGGAAACCTTAAAGAAGCAACAACTTCAGGAAGATGTTGAATTACAAGAATAAAATCATCGGATCATTTTATATTTTGTATCGCTAGTTCGAACTGAAACATATATTCAGAAATATGGAATGGATAAGTGAACCGTCCTTCAAACAACTTCAGTTCAATAAATATGAGTTGATTTGAAAATGATCGATAGTTAAGAGTCACAATCTGATTCGAAATGCTCGAATGAATTAATGGTGTTTGTTCGCTTGATATGCGCTCTCATACCGTTCTTCTGGTTGCGATTAAACTTTGTCAACTCACTGCTTACACATTGGAAAAAGTTTTGGGTGTGATGAAAATTAACTCAATCGGTATTTTTCCTACAGGCAAATGCTATAACAGCGATATCGAAGTTTCAGTTTGGAAAAATATAAGGTATTTTTCAATTCATGGGTAAACCCGTTCATGAAACCTGAATAGTTATCCTTACATATAAATATAAAAAAGATATGAATAATGAGGGATCGGTAAAATACATGGAAAAGATTTCATGGACATAACCCTCTGAAACTAAAATGAACCGTAGACAGCTGTTTCGGGCTTTCGGCCCTCATCAGTACGGTGAGAAGTTGGAATTCGAAAACGCATAACGGAGTCAACACAATGGATCAAATGGATGTTGCCCTGGAACGCAGGGTCTTCCAACCGAAATCGCAAATGTGCGGCTGGCTTCCTTGTGTTGACTCCGTTATGCGTTTTCGAATTCCAACTTCTCACCGTACTGATGAGGGCCGAAAGCCCGAAACAGCTGTCTACGGTTCATTTTAGTTTCAGAGGGTTATGTCCATGAAATCTTTTCCAGTTATCCTTACTTAATGCCTAGCCATAGAATCATATTGAAAAATGGACAATCCTTTGGGAAAAATTCATGGATTACTTACTATGAATACATATCACAAATCATGACACAAGCTGAATAAGCAATATGAAAGTTTAAGGTAGAGTGATACGTAGTTACTAAAATATCCTTCTATCAGAGGGTCAGTTGCACTTATAAGCTAACTTGGAGAATGCTGTATACAAACTAGTCGAATTATGCCAAAAGTCGAAAAAAAAACTCAAGAAGGATAAAAAAATTTACAATTTGAGGCTTGTAAAGCACTGAGAATTCGAAGAAAGCGCAACGCATTATCTCAGATCGGGTTTTTGAAGCATATTACGAGCATAATATAATATATGAGGTATTAAATATGATCCATGTTCAAAGTAAACTACCACCAGTTTATTGGTGCCCAAGGAAAACAACAAAATATTTTTCGGAAAATGTGATATAGGTAGATATCGAACAGGGCCGTCACTAGCCAAACTACCCCCTAGGCGGAGATTCAGTTTACCGCCCGTCCAAAATTAATTTCTGAAGAAGCAAAAATTTAGTATTCGACAATCCAAGTTTTCAACACCGTCAACAAAATATCATTTGTTCCCCTTAGAGCTAAATTTTGTAAACCAAGAGTTCTCACGAGGGATACCTACTACTCTTTCCAAAACTCCCATCCAGTATTCTTTCTCCTCCTTGATGATTTTAAAAAATTTTTTCTTGATAGTTTTGTCACTTTTCAATCGCATTTCTGATATCTTCCAACTCTTGTAGCGAGTGAAATGATTAGAACTATACCTTTTCAACTTCAAATTGAGACTAATCTCATTCAAAATGAGATTTAACAATTTCAAAATGAGAATGAGCAACTTCAAATTGGTGAACACAATCGAATTGGAAATAAACATATTCAAAATGGGGCTAAACAATTTCAAAATGGTAATCAAAATTAAATTGGAATGAAACACATTCATATTGTCACTAAACAATTCCATATGAAGAAAGTATAGAGTTTTGTGTTTTATTTCATATTTCGAGAGAATTATTCTGAAGTAGGTGAGTGAGAATCGAAATGAGGAAAAAATGCAGAGATACATAAATTTATGAACGTTTTCGTTGAATAATGTGAGAATCAATACTCTGCAATCTTCTGATTTTTTTTAAAGATTTTTCTTCCAGTTTCTGGATCGAAAATAAATCAGAAAAAATTTTTTTAATACATAATAGCAGAAAGGCCACCGAGTAAACCTTGAGCAAGAATTCGCCGAAGACCCACTTGTTGCCTTACAATAGAAAAAGAAATAACTCCTCGAACTTTCGAAGATTGTAGCAAATTATATTCATGACAGTCTTCACAATCGTGAAAATTCTCTGATATATGGGTGATTCTCCAGAAACTGGGTCCCAACAGGTTACACATCAATAAATCTTTAAAATATTGGAATTTTTATGTTGTGTATCAATCTGATGTTAGAGATTTCATTCTCCTTCTAGGTTCATATGACTTTACTCAACATTCATTCATAAATTTTTATTTTTTTATATAAGTATTCCCGTGGTATGTAATTGAATGGTTCAAGAACTTGAGAACGGTCATAATTCACATTCCTGAAGAAACGAAAACCAGATGAGATACATTCACTGGAATATTTTACCATGTATTATAGTTTGCCACATTAGTTCGAAAGAAATAGTCAAAATTTTTCTTTCATTTGAAAAAAGAAATCTGTCACAGGCGAAAATGATCATTCCCGTGGCAGATTATGAGTTTCATCGAATGATTCGAATTTGACGCGTTAACCCCTACCCAGTAGTTTGAAAAGAGCCTGAAAGTCATTTCCGATTGTTTATAACGTCAGTTGTGTTTATATGATTGAACAGATGAGTTCTGTTAGTTAGCGAAAGTGTTGAGATCGGTGTGTAACATCCTAGCAGTCATTCCCGTGGAGGAAAATTTTTCAGGTAAAAATTAAAATTTTGTAAAAATTCATTGTATTATCATTTCATTATAGCAAACATTCATAAAATATTCTGTTTTCTCATAAATGAAATATGTTTTTCTGGAAATCCGAGAGTAAAATATCACTTTTGTCATTCCCGTGCGAAATCCATGACACGGGAATATTGCACTACCACGGGAATGAGTATAATGTCTGGATAATGATGAACATAGTTTTTTCAAAAGAAATATTGTTCGTGCTCGAAGCGAACTAGTGAACAACAGAGAATAAAAGGAAAAAAGAAAGATAGCGTTGTTTAAAAAGTAGTTAGAAGGCAGGAAAAAAATATGAAGCAGAACGAAGGAAAAATGAAGAAAACCATTTATGAAATGACTCCAAGGCAACAAAGGTTGCAAAGAAAGAAATGGAGCATTAATACAAAAATTTATGGAAGAGCAAGAAAACTTCAAATAGAGAAAATTTTGCTGAAAATACTCCTCCAGAGAGTTCTGATGATTAATTTTGAGATTGTAGGGAAATTCAATGCCAAAGAATGTCGAACAGACGAAGAGTAGGAAAACACAGAGAAAATAGAAAAAGCAATAAATATAAGCAGAAGTGCTGTAGAATGAAGAAAATTTCCCGCAAAACTGAATTGCCTGAAGGCTCGCCTGCCCCAAACAAATTCTTTATTGAAATGAGATTGGATCTCCATCGAACCCAATTATGGACAATGTTTGGGGAGATTATTGAGCGTCAGTTGAAAGAAAGAAGGTAGTCAGATGGAATGAAAACCAGAATTATTATCAAAAAATAATGTCAGGCAATATTAAAAAAAATACAAAATGACAAAATTTCCTTTTGTTCTAAATGTTTTTGAATAAAATTAATTATGTATTTCGTGATGACGACATCTTTGATCATTATTATATTTAGATACTAGCTGACCCAGCAGTCTTCGTAATGCCACAATCGATAAAGTATTGAAAAAGTTCCCTCTTTACCTCTTAAATAAAGAGAATTTTTTTGATGTATGAGTAACAATGTACATACATATTTCAATGCAATTGAATTTTTTGTATATTTTGTACTGTTTTGTATTCCACCGAATATATTTCCTTCTTAAAAAAAAACCAATGGTTAGAGTTTATTCATCTCTAAGGCGAAACAAAGTTCGCCGGGTCAGCTACCTTATCTAATTACCAATTGCCACAATTGGTCCCACCACCAGATCCCCTACGCTCTTTAGTTTCGGGGATAAGAAATGATTCTAAACACTTATCATGCTCACTCACGTAAATATCTTCTTCTGAGAGTATATATTTTACCTCGTCTTCCGTTGTAATATAAGATATTGCAATCTCATTTGTCTTTGTATCCCTTGGAGATACTACCAATTTGAAAGTGAATTGGATTCTTTTTGCCATGATAACAAAATATTGTCGTTTTGTAAGACTATTTTTATCAGATGAAATTGAAACCAAATGTGTTTCTCTGTAAACAAAGTTTTCAATTTTATTCAACATTTCTACAATATCTAAACAAAGAAACGACAATATAAGTTTCTTATACTATTTTAAATTGAACTAAATATCAAACACTTCTTCCAATATCTAAACATAAATTCTTCTCAAACAATACGCATGACAATCAGCGTCAGAACATTGACATTGCTTGCATTCACCGAACGTAACAGTTGTGGAACTGTTGCGGAATCGTCCGGTGGCACATACGCTACAAACTCAATACGTTCCGGAGAAGCGGGCATTTTGGGAGCGCTTTCTGTTTATGCTAGGTAGCGGTAGCGGAGCGGTGGCAACATTCTTCGTTCGGTGAATGCTGGCAATGACAATGGTTGTCAAACCGAAATTTCTTTTTTTGATATGAGATTACAGGAGTCTCATCTCGTCATCGTAGCGACATCTATTGGCGTTATTCGCAATAAGGAAAAATATTTCCTACTTTTTGTTTTTTTTTTCATCAAGTTTTTCATAGTTTTAATGTATTTTATGTTAACCCCACTGTAGAAGAATCCAACAAAAAAACTTTCAAACAAACAATATGGCCGACTGAGTTTTATATATTAAGATACAGGGTATTTGTCCTCAGAGGAGCCACCTCGCATATTTCTTATCTCAGCGATTGGAAAAAGTTCCCGAAACACGTCGATTCTGTCTTTTCATGCTAACAATAAAAAAATTATATCTGCGTTTTTAAATCAAATTTTTCTCCATTGATTTTTAGAAATAATTTTGACTGAAAACCGTCTTTAACATGGTTCAGCATAATTGGAGTTGTTTGATGACACACATTCACAATTCGTTGGCGTAGTTCGTCCTAATTTTCAGGCTGGGTCACAAAAGTTTGAGGTAGTAAATTGATTCTTAGCTAAAATAGTTCCTCAAAACAAAGTTATTATACACCGATGTGAAGAGACCTTTCAAATAAAGTATCACTTAACCCCTCTCCCCTTTTCAATTTTGAGGGGTTGAAAGGCCCCCTCTTAGGGGGTTGCTCGTTCAAGCAGGACATCAAAAGATGTCCTCGCGAACAAAATCATTCGACGTGATTTTTCCAATCACTATGGGATAAGAAAATAACGAGGTGGCTCGTCCGAGAACAAACAACCTGTATATTATGGTTCCTAGAATACCTACTCTGTTTTATATATATATATAAATATATATATATATTCTTTTGAAGAAGAGAGCTAAAATAATACAATAAATGTTGAAACAAAAAGTACCTGAGCTGAGGTAAAAAAAATAAACGGGGTACCATAACATTCTTCGTATGATACTAGAGTATCATACGATACTATAGAGCCAGGGGAAAAAACCTCAGCCGAAAAAACCTGTCTCACCGTAAAAAAAAATAAAATAAAATTTTTATATCTGAATATTTTATATAGAAGGACATCACGATTATCGGAACGGCTCTTCCGAGAAAGGATTTCCAAACACAAACTCCAACCTGAAAATAAAAAAAAAAAAACAGCAAAAGAATTCAATTTATACTTCATCTAAAGTTTTCAACCCATTGCAAAAATGAATTTGACACATTGTGTATGGCTCTAATGCCATCTTGAAATTTATAAATCGAACAATTATTAATTAGGTGTTCAACTGTTTCCTCTGATTCACCACATTCACAATTAGGACTATCAACTGAATTCCACTTGAAAAGCATGCTATTGGTACGACCATGACCTGTTCTTATTCGATTAAGAAGGGACCATATTCTCCTAGGAAGGTTGAAACCAGGAACCTTATTCGATGGATCAGATATTAGATCTTCATTAGAAAAAAAAGAACATGCATCCCATTGGGATTTTCAGATTTCCTTGTAGCTGAAGTTCGAATTCAGAAAGTTATTCGACCAAATAGGTTTACGAGATTTCAGTCTTGGAATTCTATTTTCTGGAACGTAGGAAACTATCGGAAAAGAATCCGGAAATAAATTGAATTTATTCCAAGAATTCCAAGTTGCAGACTGTCTTCGAATATGGGGAGGAACTATATTTGAAATACTGATGGATTAATTATTGAGAACTGACATCCTACCTGATGCGGTTTCATCAAACTCTGTGAACTTGTTATTAGTCTCAATTCTGAACAGAGAATACGATATCTCGTTTATAAATATTATTCTCTGAAAGAACAATATGTCTTATGTTTTTATTTCTTTTCCTTCTACCGAACCGGGAAGAACTTCGACATTGGATAGAACTTCATATATCAATATGAAGATGAATGCTTCGATTCGGGCCGCGTTTCTTTTCGAATAAGTCGAAACTTCTACGAGTTTGCAGTTTGGAATTTTAGAGGAAACTTTTCTCGTGTGCTGACAACGTTCATAAGGATTTGTTTTTTTCATTTTTGTAATTTGAAACAAAGAGACATCCGACTGATCTATAAATGTAAATTGTCCATTTTGAACGATATCGATCGCTACATATAGAATTCCAAGGAGAAAAAAACGTGGAGATGAATGAAAGAAAAGTTGAATTGGAATGAGCACCACACATTCAAGATGCAATTCATTAGTCTGAATAGTTTTGTCCCATACAGTGTGTCCCGGAAAACAATCTAATGGGAGATTGAGAACACCAAGACGATCACGAAAGATCCTCATATGTAGTATCTAGGAGTTACACATTCTGATTTACAGGGTGTTTTTCAAAATTGAATGGAAGTTAAAACCACTTTATCGCCTGAACGAAATAATCGATTTATATCAAATAGCTTTCATGATGTTCAAGGAAACAGAAATCAAACATTATTCGATTTGTAGGACCGTATCCCATATTTTTCGACAGTTCTAATAAACCACGGCCAATAAGCCCGGAAGACTCTCTTAATGTCAGTATATCCGGTCGTGAAAGCCTGAAACTATTCATTAAACGCCTCTACGGGGAGGTAGCATACAGCCTAGCCTAGAGAGCCGAAAAGCAATTTCTTTTTCTATATAAAATTTCCTACAAAAATCTGTTTCGTTCTTTTTGAAATTTTTTTCCACCAGTCACATAAACGTGGAAAAAGAGCAAAAAAATGCCAATTTACCATTTTTTGTTTAATAGACTGTACCTTCGTCAATATTCGCAGAAAAGCTCAGGTTATGAAAAAGTTTCACAGTTTGATGTTCTCCCCTTAATCGGTAGATCGATCGGTTCAGCAGTTTTCTTGAACCGATTTATTGAAATTTTGAAAAAATTAGGGAAGCAAGGTTTTTGTTCCTCAAACTTGACCTAATTTCCTTAATCAATCAATAATTACATTATTTCTTCACTTTTTACTCGAATTTTCTTCAAATAAATAAAAAAAAAATTATTTTTAAAAATTTCAGAAATTCAAAAAAACAATTACCATTCGAAGAATTTTGTAAAATTTCATTCTGAAAGTGAAATTGGAATGAAAAAAATTTTTCAATTTAAAAAAAAACAAGGGACCATTTCTGACTCACCTCCACTGGAGCTATGGACATTGGATACATTTAAACCTTCATGGTCCTCAGAAAAAAATCATGGAATGAAGTTAAAGTTCATACCCCACGGTACACGTGGAGCGAAATTTTGAGCGACAGAATTTTTCCGTTTTCTGACACCACTTCTTAAAAAACAGTTTTTTTGGAACCATTTCGACTCATTAGGTAAAAAACCGATTTAAAGAGATTAGATCAAGTTTGAGAAAAAAAACCTTGTTAATTTTTTCAAATGTTCAATCAATCGGTCCAAGAAAAGTGCTGAATCGATCGATCTGGAGGGACTTTGGGGAACATCAGGCTGTCAAATTTTTTTATAACCTAAGCTTTCCCCCCCATATTGAAGATTATACAGTCCATTAACCAAAAAAAGGGCAAAATGACAGTTTTTTATCTTTCCTCGTTTATGTGACAGGTGAAAAATTTTTTTTTAATTAAATAAAACAGATTTTTGTGGCAAATTTTCTGTAGAAAAAGAAATCCCCCCTCGTCTCGCTAGGCGACCAATATTTCCGGAGATATCGGCAGTTGAGTGAAAAAGGACAGAAATTTCAATAGAGAAGATACAAGCAGATCTGTGACAGAAAACAAACAAAAAATAAGAAAATTGCCATATCGAAAACGAATAACAAATGACTGAATTATTGTGGCCACAAGAGTCAGTCATACTCCTAACCAACATCGGCCAAAAATTTATAGTCACCGTTAAAATTATCAATTTTTCATGCAGATGTCTCGAAACATAGATGTATAACGGCATCCATCCTGATCCTGGACGAAACAACCCACGCCGAGCCGGTTTCCGTTTTGAATATAATCATTTTGTTTTATTTATAGCTTTATATTCCGGTTGAAACCATGATATTAAGCCCCATAAATACAAAATGTCCCCATTATTTGTGTCAATGAAAAAAAGCGCTTCATTCAGCTGATTCTGATGAACCTATAAATATTTTCTATAATGCTTCTCCAATTCAATATTATTAAATGCTAAACGAGAGTATCTAATATCGCTTGTTGAATGCAGATCTATCCCAAGTCACAAGAAGCTAATTTTACAGGAGGAGGTTTTTTCTGTATAACTTCGAAAGTAGGCACAAGAACTGAGAGAAAATTTGATATGATATGGTACATTCTGTTTGTGTTCAGGCTAGAAATAGTTCTATGTAGTACTGGTAATACATTTCAAAAACGTGGACTTAGGATACTCAACCGTTCATAGGTGATAATCTATGTCCTCAGGAGATACTGTGTAGTGACTATATACAGTGTGACACAGACTCATGGTGCACCCCCATTTTCTCCTTTGTTTCTGTAGTTATATTTTTGAAATTTGGAACATTCAATATACTCACTATAGGGCGTTTTTTGACATATTCAGAAAAAAAATCCAACTTCTGGTTCTTCCGGAAATGCCATCAACTTTCGATTTTCAAATGGAACACCCGGTATATTATTATATTTTTGAAATCTTTATAATTTTCTCAATCTAATGATACCTCATAGTTGATATTTCATTCGTCAGAACGCCCATTTTATTTTTCGATCTAGAGAGCCATGAACTCCCTAAAATTATTCCAAATAATCAAAATAATGCTACACTATAGTAATTTCGATTTAAAAAGTATCGTGGTTCCAAATACGTGCCAAAAAAGTAAACCTAAATCTTTTTTTCACTCGAAACTCCGTTTTGTCAAATGGTAGCATAATAGTACTCTGACGTCATTCGAAAGTACCATCGGTGGGGTATACATCCATATTAACTATTTTTCTGTATAAGCAACACGAACACGATAATGGAGTTTAGACAAGTTTGAGTATCTTCTCGGTTCAATCCAAAGTTGATGTCATTTCCGGAAAAACCGGAAATTGAATTTTTTCTAAATATGTCAAAAAGTGCCCCATAGCGAGTATATTCAATGTTCCAAATTTCAGAAATATAGCTACAGATACAAGGGAGAAAATGGGGATGTACCATGAGTCTGTGTCACCCTGTATACATAGTGAGTCTTTTACTTGTACATATATTTTAACGGGACATTCCTGAGGTCAAAAGAAACACTTTTTTCCTCTACCATTTTTTCCGATTCGGCTCGGTTGGAAAGATACAGGCTGTTGAAAATCCATAAAAAGAATGTAATTCTCGAATAATAAATCTCGTGAACGATTTCATTGAATGAAATGATTTTCGGAATATAGGTACTTATTAATGTGGCAAATCTTTTACGAATACAAAATTTAACTCACATGTTTTATTTTTTACTATATGACCAATATTTACCATTTCATTCCATAATTATAGCAGAAATTCTATGATCCTGACCCTTGGAAGTGAGTTGAATGCCATTTTATGAATATTTGGCCATTTTGGAAAATAAAAGTATTCTTCGTGAAATCTCGTGAAATGCGCACTCTTCGAGTAATTAATGATTTAAAAAAATCTATATCAAGGAAATTGAAAAAATTGGTTACTTTGGCTGAATGTAATTCTGTTCAGAAGATTCGCAGAAATGATTTTCTGCTACATTTTCTCGAAGGTTCAGGTGGTAGATCTAATGTTCGGAAAAATTTTAGTGTCATATTTCCAGGGGTGGCAGCTCATTATGAAAGTTTAAGATGGCTATATCTTTTTATCTAGGCTGAATCAGAAAAAATGCTATACGAAAAAAGGATTTCTCTTGACAATCTATGGTTTGAATTTATGTACAAGTCAAAGACTCACCCTGTATAGGTGACTTGGGTTAGTTCTGATCTTTGAACAATCAGCACGAGCAAGTTGAATGAATATAAGAGAGGTTTATTGCACTAATAATTTTATGAATATACATGCTCGAATAGAGTATTTTTATTGATAGCATAAAAAATAAGAGAAAACTTCCTGTTAGAAAAAAATATCAACATTTGAGATTTCATATCAACAACATACAACATAATAGTAAATTCTATATCATATCATAAAACAATTTCAACACAAAAATAAAATATTTTTCGACAAATTTTGATTTGATCTCGTTGATGTTTATTCGAAATCATCATCTCTAGCAGCACTGGAATAAGGCAAATTCAAGTAGAACTGTTGATATTGGATAGGTATAACTTCTTTCTGGCATGAGACTTGTAAATGCTCATATTTTTTTTGGTCAGTGGCAGTAGATCAATATAGCATCTTTTCAATCGAGCAATATTCACATCGACATCGATAGTTCTTCTTCCTTTCTTCAATAAATCAATTGCCCTGAATGATTCATGATAGTTTTCTTTGAATAGAAGTTTATTCGGGAATTTATAATTTTTGTCATTTTTTTTCATCACGATCCCAATTTATAGTGATTTCCTTAGAAAGTGCTTTGAGATAGAAAAAATGATCTTGATCCATTTCAATCACATCATAAGGTTTTTTTTGCTGTGCGTACTAAAGTATACCACTGATCTGGAGTGAAAATGGGAATATGTTTGGATGATCTCTCAATAACACTGTGCATCGAATCGCCTTCAGTTTCTGTATGTCCTTTTTCTAAGAAGGTGTGTCTGATAACAATTCCATGCTCTGGTGCTAAGAAATTATATAGAGTGAAAATGAACTTATTTCTGTTCCGGCCTGAGCAATTATCGGAGTAGAAGGAGAATACATTGGTACTCTTTTCTGCAATATTATATTCAATGAAACACTTCGAACAGTTACCTATTTCTGAGCTCCCCCTTTTTCCGATTGACTCGTACCACATATAACAGAAGCCATCACCATTAGCCATGTTGAACACCGCAAAATTATAGTCGATCATTTAAGTTTATAAAAAGTTAAACCAACGTACGATTTTGGAGTAGGGAGGACTTGTTCTAAATCAAAAACAGCAGCACACAATTTATTATTCAACTTGGCCTCCTCCTTATCCGCATTTTTCAATTGTCGTGCAATATTCTTGTTCTTTATGTGCGACTGGTATTCTACTTTCATTTCATTTTTTTCCTCCATAGTACTCTCATTATATTTATTGCAAATATCGCACATATCTTTTTTGGGGATAAAAAAGGAAAAGTTAAATTCGCTATTGAAAATATTCCTATACATACTTTCAGTCGCTGGTTTAATTTTATGATCCTTACAAAATTCTAGATAAAGACCATACATCTTGGATATATTGAGTGTTGAAGGCAGAAAGCATTTGGATGTATTTTGCCTACAGTAGTGACTCTCAACGGTTTCAAATAAATTGATGTGGTCCCTCACTGATTGCTTTACCGAATCTTCTAGTTCAGAGGTTTTACATACTTTACCTCGTCGATCTTCTGTAACTATACCCGTACTTCCCATTTTACAGAAAACTGTTTTCACCACTTGGCCACTTATCCCTAATGTATTTAAAAAAAAAGTTTTCCTCGATTGAAAAACATATATTGGAAAGTAAATGTTTTGTGTCTTTCTTGGATTGCTTTGACTGCTTCTTTACTTTCGTCATCATCTTCATCGCAGATATCTCCTCTTCCTGTTTCTCTCAATCATGTTCTTGATTTTTCTGTCATATTGACCTGCTTGGAGATAAAATCGCGTTGTCTATTCACATCACCCAGCTGTCAATAATCTTGGAAAATCTTGTATCTTTCTTCATTTGTGAATTTTTCACTGCACTTCTGTCTACAGTTGTTACACGCACTTTTCACCTGCCTCTTTTGACGTATATTACCTTTCCAATCCGTATACTCCCTTCCAAGGTTTCTCGATTCTCTTATTTTATTTCTTTTTCATTCATTCGGATTTTTCTGTTTTTTGCGTGTGTTTTTCTCAGATTTGAGTTGATTTTGTTCACTATTAGATGAACTTTCATTACCAACCGCATCTAGTCTTGGCTTTGAGAGTTCCTTTGTGGGTTTGTTATCTGAAATATGCGAATGGATCTTCGGATTTGGAAAGAAACAGATCATTTTCGGTATCAACAGAATGGTTGACCATTTCGTCTCTGATTTATCCAATACAACATGCATTATTGCTAGTTTGTTTGATACCAAATATATTTTCGTTATTATATACGTCGAACTTTTGCGAGGTGTATACACTTTCAACATTCAGTACATTGGTATTATTATTATTATTCAGTAGTTCATGCAACTGAATTTCAGTTTGAGAAATGAGATAATCGGTTGAATTGAAATATGTTGAAGTTTCCCAAGAATTAAAAATGAGTGAGGTTGGAGTGTTATACTTGAGTTCATTAATCTGGCTATGTCGTTTGTTGCTCCAATATCATCATGTGGAATCTTATCTGCTATATCAAAATGAATAAGAAAGCAACTTGTCAATACATAAAATAACACTTTTACCATGGGATTCGTCTTTTTCATGAATTGGAAATTGTGGGATGGAATTTTTCATCGGCATATCTGCAATCATCATTTGAAGAATCAGGAATTGTTAAAGAAATATGAGCTACGAAATGTCTTTCCCAAATTGAATAATTTTTCTTACGATGAGCTGCTTCAGCAGGAAACTCACCTGTTATTGAATTTTCTTTTTCTTAACCATCTGAAAAATTTTCTTCGTTCTGGAATTCATTATTACTGGGCAGAATGAACCTATGTCCACAAATTATAGGATTTGAGATACTTTATTTCCTAATTCTAATGCAGAACTAGCCTATTTCCACAATGAATGTGCATATAGCATACCCACCTACCGAAAGATAGTTCTGCACTGAATCAGCGAAGAAGCACAGAGATAGTTGGAAGGATGATCGCTGTGAATGCCTAAGAGGGGATGGAGATGGAATAGTTCTGCACTCAAATTTGCGATGCTCGAATGTATCAGATAGTGCTTTTATCGGGATTTTGGCAGAAATGGACTAGTTCTGCATTCAATGAACGATATATGCTGCTCACTATCTTATAAAAGATTTTTTAACAAAGCAGCGATGTTGTAACATTATCAATATGTACGAAAAATGCCTCGTCAGATAATGTTGTTTGGTAAGTGTGCTCAAGCACCAATTATTCATGGCAATCAGTGGCAGATACAGGAAAAACTCGAGAGCGGAGAGCTGAAGGGATCTAGAACTATTTTGACCTTTATCGTCAAAAAGTTGCGTTATTATGTTCATATGGACTCCGCAAGCGGGGAGGGGTGTCCCCTTCACCGGTCATATGTATGCGCTACTCATATGAATGCTCAAGTAATGCCACTGATGGCAATACTTTCTCCAAATCCCGTTATTCCGCCCGCTCGAATATTTAGAGGATCTATTTTGGTTAGAAAAAATATTCTCAGTTTTCAATAGTGAGACAGAAAGCAGGAAAAAGTTCATACTTTTTGTCCTGAAATATTAAGGTCAACAATATAATATACAGGGTGAGTCGGGAGGAACGGACCAGACTTCAGGTGTGTATTCTGCAGCTAATTCCAAAAAACTCATATGTTGTTATCCGATTCTCATTTGTTTTCAAACTATAGGGTAATTAGAATATTTAAATAAGGTCAACCAATATTCAGATCAAGAGTTTCTCGGACTATGGATTGGTCGCTGTGGTCGTATTAGTTGGCCTCCAAGATCTCCAAACTTCACACCATTGAACTATTGTTTGTGGGGCTGCTTCAAGAACGAGGTATACAAAGTTAAAGTTGACACTCGGGATGCTCTAAGTCGACGCATTAGAAATACGGCATTGCTTATTAAAGAAAAGCGCGAATCAATCAGAAATGTATCGAGAGCCCTTCGCAGACGAATGTGTTTCGAGGTTAATGGCGGGATTTTCGTGCATTTATTAAAATAATGCTATAAATGAAACTATTTTAGTATAGAAAATGTTGTTTTTCATAATGACGCTGTAGTTTGAGAACAAATGAAAACCGGATAACAACATATGAGTTTTTTTATATTATTTCGAGCTATAGAATACACACCTGAAGTTTGGTCCGTTCCTCCCGACTCACCCTGTATATTTGAAATCAGCAAAAACATTGCATCAAGATGACTTTCAACTAAAATTCACATTTAAAAAATGAAAATTTCCTGTATAGAAACTTTCACAAAAGTCCAAAACTGGTACGCGGACAGTACATATTAAAAAAAATTTTCAGGAATTTTGCTCAATTAAATTAACTTTGACACATTTGAGACTTTATTTATTGTGAACATATACCAGAATGATGTGGGCTTTCTTCGAATCCATTCTTTTATTTTTTTATTGAACGTTGTTTTTGCCTTAGTTTCTTCGATGATCTTTGGAAATTCATTGTAAAGGGAAGCCGCCAGATGAATATGTGATTTGAAAGCAATAAATTTTTTGGGAATTGGTAAAGGGACGTTTGGGGATCTCATATCTTTTCTTTTTTTTGTAGGTAGATGTAGCTGACGTTGGTACGTGAGAAGAGCACGGACGTATAGTTGTAAGACATTAAAATTTACCCCCAACGAAAAAGCAATCTTATCATACAGATTACAGATAGAATTGGTAGAATACTGAAGTAACACAACATCGAGACCGTATATAAGCCCACACGAAAACTTGGAAAAAGGATCAGAACCAGCAAAGACAGGACACTTAGAAACTATTGATATGAGCAAAAGGAATTCTCTATCAAAAACAATCTAAGCTTTCTCAGCAGCCGACATGCAAATTGGGTCTTCCATTTCTTAGAGAGTTTGGAGGTGTTAGTAAGGATAGAAATTCTCGGGTTTATAGTTCTGAACGTTTTATTGTACTCTTTATTGTCTCATTCCAAGCCTTCGGCTACAGTTTGGGCCTTCTTCAGGGGACACTGAAAAATACTGTGTCATACATACATATTTTGCACATGGTATAGTTGACTCACGGTCAATTCGAGGTTTTCTTATAGTTAAAAATATAAAATCACAAAATAAAATATTACAGAAACCAATAAGCTCATCAGGCCACAACGAATGGATCTCTGAACCAATTATTGAATTTAAATCTTTTTTTTTATTTCGGACGTTTACATCTCTTTTATACTTAGTATTCTAGTTTTCAATGTTACGTGGGACATAACATTGTCCCACATAACATGCTTCACATGAGCCTCAATCGATCTTATAGATTATATCTACTGAGTCCTCTTGATTCTCTTTATCTTTTAATTTAGAAAAAAAAAACTGTTATTTGATTTATTTGGGATTTTACGGGTTATTTTGGATTGTGGGTATCTGTCTTTTATAACTGAAATGATGTTGGGTGTGAGGTCGTGGTGAAATTGTAGTGAGAAGTGTTGATCATTGACCTGTCTTAACTCGGTGTCTTCATTATTCAGGCGCTCATAGTTATCTGGGACAGACAGTTCGTTGAACAAAAGTTTGTTCACTAATCTAAGTGGATAAGAGTTGTCTATAAATAATTCTCTCAGTCTTATCAAACCATCTTTATACAGGGTCTTTCACGAGGAACCTCACCCATATTTATACGGGAAACTACTGAACGTATTTTCATGAAATTCAGCACTTATAAGTATTTCACGATGCTGATGAAATCTAAAATATTTTCGAGGCATGAACACCTCCGGTTTTTCCGGAAATGACGTCAACTTCCGTTTTTCAAATTAGAACACCATTTTTTTATTGCAGAAATAGATTCCTTAGAAAATTTCAAGTTATTTTGATGTAACATTTTTCAGTTTTGGTTGGAAAATTCTCTCTGAGCGGGAAAATTCGAAAAAAAAATCGAAAATAGAGCTCCGCTGAAACAAGAATAACTTCGAGGTTTTTGGATGGAAAATTTTTGGGTTTTTTCAAGATGTTAGATTGATGTATCCACTTTGAAAATCGAAATCGCGATTCATGATACAGGTGAAAAAATCGCTTTCAAAGTTAGGGATGACAAAATCGTGAAAAATCAATTTTTTCAAATTAGAACCAAATTTTTTTATGGCAGATATTGAATCTACGTTAAAAAATAATGTGAGTGTATGCATCACACCCTTTCCCTAAAATGGATATTTTCTGAGTTATTCACAAAAAACTATTTCTTTTCCCTTCACGCCAAAAATATGAAATTTTCAGGAACTGTTATTTGAACCATGCTGTAGACTTTTCACCCCTTCTTGAAACCGACTTCAAGTTACTATTAGGAGAACCATAACAAACTCTCGCAGTTATAACTAGAGAAGATGCTCAAAGTTTTGACCGTTAATTTCTAGACATTTATTTATACGTCTCAGGAATGCTTCGTGCGTTGCTCTTCTTATTTCATCAGGAGGAAGAGATCTGCAAAAGTGTTTAAAAAGTAAATTGAGTTTCAAAAATATGAATCTAAAAATCTAAACAAACCTCAACGCATTTCTGAGTCGTTCTATGCAGTCCTCTTCATCAGTCAGGGGAGTTGAGTAGACAATATTTTTTATCCTACCCCAAACATAATAGTCTAAAGGAGTTGAATCGGGAGAACGTGGTGGCCAAAGATATGGACCATTGTTCGCCAAGCATCGATCTTCAAATAGCCTGTAGAGGATATTTGACACATTGAGTGAATTGTGTGGAGGCGCGCCATCTTGTTGATACCATAAGTCATTATGGTTCTGTACTACGGCTCAATTATTTGAGTCAATATGTCAGAATATCTATCTTCTAAGGGAGAACATTCTTTAAATAATGCAAACATGTGTAGTGTTCAATCTTACCAGTTAAAGTCCCATCATAAATGTGAACATCGAGAATTGCATTATTATTGATGGCGCAAAAAACACTGAAACTCCAGGTCTCTTGAAAGTTCCATTGGCTGAAGTGGTGGTTGTTCTCTTCATCCCAATAATGACTGTTATGCCTATTGAAAGAACCATTCTTTGTGAATTTAGATTCATCTGTCCAAATTATACAGTCCAAAAAGTTTTCATTCTCTTGAAATCGAATCATCATAGCTTCGCAAAACTCTGTTCTCCTGACGAAATCAGTTTCCTTCAAATGCTGTACCCTATTGAATTTATATGGGTGCATTTTATGTTTTTTTTTTTAATATTCTCCAAACACTCGATTGAGATAATCCCAGATCAATCTCGGCATCTTTGAGAGAATTTTGAGGATTCACACGAAAATATGCAAGAACTGTAATTTCGTTGTTATCATCTTCTACTACACTTTTTTCTCTGTGTATAGTTTTCTTAACGAAAGATCCGACATTTCTCAAGTTTGTCATGGTTCTGTTAATGGTATCTCTCGTTGGTCTGGGTCGGTCAGGAAACCTCTCAATGAACAGTCGAATCGTTCTATCTACAACTTTATTACATTCTCCATGAAGTAGATTGAGATTTAAATAATCTTCATTGGTAAAACATGGTAAGTTTCTGCATATAGTTTATAAGGAATTATTTATTTATCACTGGAGAGAAAACCGATAGCCGATTAGTTGAAATAAAGAGGTTTCCGATACAAATTCGAATCAAAATTCACCATCTATTTAGGAACAACCTGTAACTTTTTTCTCTTGCATATTAGAATAGTAAAATCCAAAACATGGTTTAAGTAACAGTTCCTGAAAATTTCATCTTTTTGGCGTGAAGGGAAAAGAAATAGCTGAAAATTCAAGACGAAAAACAGTTTTTTGTGAATAACTCAGAAAATATCCACTTTAGGGCAAGGGTGTGATGCATTACACTCACATTATTTTTTAACGTAGATTCAATATCTGCCATAAAAAAATGGGGTTCTAATTTGAAAAAATTGATTTTTCACGATTTTGTCATCCCTAACTTTGAAAGCGATTTTTTCACCCCCTGTATCATGAATCGCGATTTCGATTTTCAAAGTGGATACATCAATCTTATATCTTGAAAAAACCCAAAAATTTTCCATCCAAAAACCTCGAAGTTATTCTTGTTTCAGCGGAGCTCTATTTTCGATTTTTTTTTCGAATTTTCCCGCTCAGAGAGAATTTTCCAACCAAAACTGAAAAATGTTACATCGAATTAACTTGAAATTTTCTAAGGAATCTATTTCTGCAATAAAAAAATGGTGTTCTAATTTGAAAAACGGGAGTTGACGTCATTTCCGGAAAAACCGGAGGTGCTCATGCCTTGAAAATATTTTAGATTTCATCAGCATCGTGAAATACTTATAAGTGCTGAATTTCATGAAAATACGTTCAGTAGTTTCCCGTATAAATATGGGTGAGGTTCCTCGTGAAAGACCCTGTAGAATATGGAGTCTGAAATATTCTTTATACGATTTTTCATGCCTAGTATCAAGTTGATTTTGTGTCTTGTTCGGTGATTTGAGTTGTAATTGAGATACCTGCCAGAACTGATAGGTTTGGTATACCAGCTTGTCTTTATTGTATGTCTGTCAGTATGTCTGTTTAGCATCAAGTAGAGGTATGGGATCTTGGATTCTCTTTCAGTCTCTATTGTGAATTTTATGTAGTCGTTTATCGTGTTTCAAGTATGTAAAGTTTCTGTTAAGCCTGTTTTGGGCATTATGCAAAAAAATACGTCTACAAATTTCTTGATGTACGGTATTCTAAATGTATGTCTGAGTAAGCCTTCATCTGACAGGTCATCTGAGACAGTATCTGGGAGATGACTGAGCCCATCGGCGTGCCCTTCGTCTGTCTGTAAAAGCCACCATTGAATCTACAATAAGTTGTTTCGAAAACTAACTTTAACATATTCACCAAATCGTTTTTTGCAAGGGGACCAAACGAGGAGATGCTATCCCATCTCTTCTCGATTGATTCGATAGAGGCTTCTAGTGTGACATTCATGAACAAGGACACCACATCTAAGCTAGCCACAATGTGGCCATCAGGTATTAATTATTCAATTGTCTTTATTATAATTATTAAAATCGGTTATGGTGTAGAAATTTCATTAGTTCTATTTATATCTATCGAATCAGTTAATTAAAATTACAATGTTGTGAACTTTGGTTTTCAGAGGTTGAAAAGTTGCAAAACAGATTCATATTTCAAATAACAGAATTCTTTAATTGAATCACTTTGATAATAAATATATTTTTTCACATTTAGCTCTAACAAAGGTGCATTTTCAAGGATTCAAAAATAATGAAATTGTATTTTGAAATATAAAACGATCATTATATAACTAATCCAAGCAAAATTTCACTTTATCGATTTACAATATTATTTCATAATTTTTGACAATAAGGGATAGTATTCACCCCTAGAAAATATTTAGCATCCTTCGATTCGATATAGATTTTATTTCTTGGAATATTACTTACGTTTTGTTAAATTGTAAGGGACCCCACTCTATTGTTAGGTTTCACCACTTTTTGGGCTTCATTTTCTGTAGTAAGGTGAAACGAAAGGTATAGTTCCTGCGTTTTTTGATGTTGCGTGGTATCTTCATTCAGAAAAAAGTTCCCATTAATTAATTTTCTACTAAGGCGATAATTGCCTAAGGGCAACAGATGGGATCAATGTTCATTCAGTCAACTTGTCTGTATTTTATTCGAGAAAATCTTCAGACGGCCAATGCGAGGAAGTACTCCAGAGAAGGGAAATTGAATTGGAGATGTAAATAAGTAAATAATTCCTTCACTGAGGATCTACCCACAAGAATAAACAAGAATCTTCTCAGACATAGGTGTTCATTTCAGTAATTTTCATTAATATGAACATAAAACTGCAGTTTCTTGAGAACATAAATTTCAGCTGGAAAAATATTTGAAATGAACATAGAAATGATACTCAATTTTATTCAAGATATTTGGGACGAAAATTAAAAGAAGAACTCTCTAATCTCACCTCTTCCCAGACCAATTGCTTGCTGACTCCTGGCCTCAGGTTCATTATTTTCAATTCGGCAGCTTTTAGAACTCCATCTTGCGTGAACTCCAGATTGGGCTTTCCAGCATCGGCTTCGACGCTGACATTTCTCAGGTATCGAAAGAACCGATCGCCAGTATCCCATCTAGATGCACCAACACCCTCGCAAGAGAGTTGAGTGTTCAGAGACCTCCCCGAGTTTCGATAGTCGTTAGAGTAGTCTTCGACGCCATATGCATACACTTTTATCGCAGTAGTGATCTCGTTGACTAAGCTAGTACTGGAGGTATCAAAGTGTACACCTGCAAAAGAAAAAGTATTTTAGTGAGCCTTGAGGAATAAACTTGTAACTGAGTGGAATATCAACGAGAATAATTTCTTAATCAATAAATCAAAAATGTTCATGGGTCCAAAGATGTTTTAAAATTTTACATATTTGCCTGATGAAGTCGATGATGACATTTACACCGAGATAATTCATAGTTCACAATATTTCAAAGTGCTGTTGATTCTTGTTTCATGATCAGGCAAAAATTTTTTCGAAATATTTGCCCCTGACGAATTAATGCAAGAGTTTACGAAGATGCATTTCGATTATGTCAAAGAATCTTAATCATAAGTCAGTTCAGTTTGAGCTCTGGTAAAAATAATCAACAGTGTCTGTAGAAATGACCTTCAAGTAAAAATAAGCGTAACGAGTGGGGAAGGAACCAAACTATTATTATTAGAAGATATTGAAACAAATTGTGGGAAACGATGTAGAAAAAATTTTAAATTGAAATATTAAATTGACCGGTGTGTGTAACCCCCCTTGCAAATGAAATTATATATTGGAAGATTTATGATCAAACAACATAGAAAAATTAAATGTTTTTTGAGGACAAACATATTTTCTACTAAGGATGTCCAGCACTTCATAAGCGTCAATTTTCGCCGCAATGTACATTAAAGCGAATTCATTTTTGCAATATTTCAGGAAGGCATGGCAAGATGTCCAAGAATGCCAAGAACGCTTCCTGAGGGTACACTCATGTGGTTTCACATATTTTTTCCTATATATTTTGTTTTTTCTTTGGCAGATGAGCTTGCTTCTCTTCTATGACGAGATGTATTTATTGAGCTCCATAGAGCTTCATAGATGAATTCAAAATAGTAATCATCGAAATGAATACCATTTTCAATTCCCAGGCTCAGAGATCTTTTATCATGAGGTTGGAGAAATGATATTAGATTTTGTCACTGAGATGAGAGATATACCGGTTTCGGCCTTGTTGGGCCTCATCAGTATCCCGCACATCTCAGGACAAAATCTTCATAAAAAACTTCGAAATTTGAAGCAATTGGTTGTGAAGTAATGAGTAAAATATTACAAGGTGGTGACATCCAATTGCGTCAAAATGAAGTTTCACATCTCCAATCAAATGAAAAAAATGAAATCTGTACTTCCTCTTTCACTGAATGAGATTTTAGCAGTGGCTCTATTCAGGGCGTTTTTCATCACTTTGAGAAACTAGCAAGCGGGTCCTGAATAGAGCCACTGCTAAAATCTCATTCAGTGAAAGAGGAAGTACAGATTTCTTTTTTTGCATTTGATTGGAGATGTGAAACTTCATTTTGACGCAATTGGATGTCACCACCTTAGTACCTTGTAATATTTCACTCATTACTTCACAACCAATTGCTTCAAATTTCGAAGTTTTTTATGAAGTTTTTGTCCTGAGATGTGCGGGATACTGATGAGGTCCAACAAGGCCGAAACCGGTATATCTCTCATCTCAGTGACAAAATCTAATATCATTTCTCCAACCTCATGATAAAAGATCTCTGAGCCTGGGAATTGAAAATGGTATTCAATTCGATTATTACTATTTTGAATTCATCTATGTTTCAAAAATTGAAATAAAGTTGCTACACTTGAGATAGTTAATAGTTTAAAAGGGGTTACAGTCCACTGCGACCTGATGGTCTATTGTGCCCCCTGACAAAGCTTTACAGCTCGCCTTCCAGTCCCAGAGATCTTACACTTGAGACAACTCCTACCGTATTTATTATGCTGGGTATGGTGCAAAAGGTACTTCAAATTTCTGAATTTTTTTTAATACATTGTGGTATTACAATGTACTCTTTAATGAATTTCAGATTAAAAAATCAGAAGAATCCATATTTATGTTTGTTTTTCAGTAGTAGGTCGCATTTTAACACATGCATTAATGCTGAACATGTATCAAAAAATTCCGATATAAATATCAAATTTTTTTTCATTTTCACCGTTTTACATTGAAAAGTGATATTTCGAATTCATGTTCAAAATATCATAAAATGAAGTGGTTTCAGGCACATGGCGTTTTAAAAAAGTATAATAACTAAATGCTTGTGCGATAGAATGCATGGCCTACTATTAGAAAAAGAAACATTAATATCGATTTGTTTTCATAAACTAAAATTTATTACAGGTAAGGTTGTGTTGAAATATCTATTTGAAGCAGTTATACACTGACTGAGAAATAATTACATCTCAAAAAGGTGAACCCTGTATTTCAGAAACAAGAGTAGTTGGAATATTTTTGTTTGTGGATTCAGAAATTTTACAAAAAATGACACAGGCTCGCGAAAACCGCATGTCTCTATTTTGGATAATAGCTGAGATACAGTCCTATTCCGTTATGTTCGAGCTTTTCCAAAAGTACCACTATCGAAAGCTTTACTGAAATCCACACATGTCATTTCCATCTCTTCAGAACTGTTAGAAGCTTCTAAATTAGCTTATAACAGTTCCCAAGCTTCTAAAATATAATAAAGTGCATCGATTATTGTAGATTTAGACTACCTGAATTATGTTGACTAGAATTAAGGAGTGATTTCGTTTCAAGGAAATCAACAAGTCGATTATTCGATAACAACTCGAATAACTTCGAGTAAACAGGCAGGATCGATATTGGTCCTTTCGTCGGAATAGGACAGGACACTTTTGTAACAGTACATTCAACGTAAAAGGAGCCTCTCTCGTAGGAAATGAGTCAATCCAAACTGGGTCTTTTCGAAATATTCTTGGCATTTGAACTTGATTCCGTTGTGAAGTATTCTGAGAAATATTTTGAGAGTGTCACTCATAAGGCCTCTCTCAGTCTGAGATCTGAGAATTTTTCTTGCCATGGGTTTTTCCAATTCCAAACCAGTTCGAGGGATTTTTCTCAATGTCGTACATCGTCTTTAAAAGTTTCATCATAACTGAGAACAATATCTTGCAATAATTGTAACGATGGAGCACGCCAAACATGTTGCACCAAGATGGTTGCAAGTTTGTGGAACCAATGAAAATATAAAGCAACTGCGGGATTCTAATCATTATATGCGTATTTTCGCCTATTTACGAAGTTGAGCCTCTCCGTTGAAGCTTTTACGATAATCCAAATCTGACTTAACCAACTATGAGCTCATAAAACTTATAACATTGAAGAACTTCCAACAACATCCTCGGTGTGAGACGTGATTAGAATTCCGAAATTGTTAGGGATATCCATCATGCTCCTTATGGATACAGTGTACTTTGTATTTCCTGCTAAAAGGCCAACTGATGCGGGATGTCAGATAAAGTCAAGGATGAATTACTTCCCATTTTTTCGTTATTTGCAGTTCCTTCATGCTCGTAAAATGTTAGCTGGTATTGAATTCTCAATTTTATGGTTATTTTATACGTCTGAACATTAGATTCTTTTGATTTGATGTCATAAAATTGTTGACTTGTGGATTAGGTTGGTGAACGACCATTTCCATACAGGGTTCCTTAAAATAGAGATAAGAAACTGATAGATTTGAGATTCATGTAAATAAAATTTAAAAAAGTCCATATCTTGTCAAATGCCTTTTTACATCTGAAAATGCAGCTCTTACTTTTGTTAATGGATTAGTTCACCTTCTTGCCAGCAGTTATTAGTACTAAAAATCTTATGCACAAACTGTTTTCACATTTCTGAAGTAGAAGACTGTGGAAATATTGTACATTTCTAAAATTTTGAAGAACTCATCACAGGTGTTCGAAATGTGTGGACAAAAATTGGGATCAAGATTGGCTGACACGATTTTCGAACAAGAACCCTTTTTTATGATAGGGTTGGATTCTGCGTAAAAAATTGTTGATAGTGATGAATTATTCTTGGGTTATTTAGGACTAGCTGGCCCGCACAACTTCGTTTGCCCAAGTCGGCTTTCAAATCATTGTTATGATTATTTATTATTTTCGCACGACAAAAGTGTTTGTTCTGGAAAACATGTTGTCGTAGATTCTTATTAAGAACTTTTTGCGTTATTCTGCTATATAAACTATGTTGATGTGATGTTTCTTCCGAATCTTTTAGGTATTTCTTACCTGAAAGAATAACAAACATCCATACTCAGATCATCACAAACTGTCGCATATCTCAGCGCACCGTAAAACTTCACACGGTGTGGACCCACGGATACGGGTTCAATTTGGATACTCTGATTCAACATGTTATGCCAGGTTTTCCAGAACGGTAAAATAAAAACAATTCAGTGAAAGAGGTGTATGCCTGAAAGTAACAAATTGAGGTGGTCAGGTGGCGTTGTCAGTTCTCGTATTATGATTTTCAAACAACATTATTGTAATTAATATGAACATGGATCGTTTTAGCTAGGTTCAACCTTCCGGGAATTCCGACTACGATGATCTTTTTGTCTTCACCCAACTTGTTCATGCAAATCCCAAGCAGGCCATCAATGGCGTTGATAAATACACCGACCTCCTTAGGAGCTTTAGCTGATACCTCCATGATGATTCAGAACCGACTTCTTCATGTGAATGCTTCGAACAACATGAACTTAATGTTTTATTTCGATATCTCAGAGCATTGCAGTATTGACAAAGTTTCCAAATCAGCTAATATATTATATTATGTAAAATAAATTTGGATCTGATAATCCATGATAATCAGTTACCACGGATATCTGTAGTGACTAACGTCACAAATATTATTCCTGGATTTTCTGAAAACCGTTTTTACCTGTGATTAGCAGATAATTGGTAGATTTTATAAACTTTAGTTGTCGTTTCTCTTTTCACAGGTAAATATTCAATTCCATTGTAAATGAATTTGAAATTTTGAACTAAAATCTCTCTTTTCAGAGTAACACTTCGAAAATTGAAAACCAATATTTGAATTACTATTATAAAACGACAATTTCGTTTATTTTTCACAAGTGGATACAACAGGGAGAAAAATGGAAAAGTTGAAAGTTCATTTCACTGTTCATGCAACAGATGACGGGAAAGCAAACGTTTTGTGCATAATTTCTCTTACAACTGAGGATGGTATAAGTAAGAAAGTTGAGAGTCAGTTCCAAAATGGTTGTCACGGTGAGATGACTACATTTCCCCACGTCCTGGTTTGGAACTCAAAAAATTATTTCTACACCGCAACTTCTCTTAAATATTAGTAAATATTCGTTTAAAAAGTGCATTCTTTTCGTAAAAATTGTAAAAGTTATAGTGATCGTCTGGATTAATTGTAGTTCATGTGTTGAACACGTGATCCTGTGATTGGTTATATCCAAGACTCCTGTTGCCCCCAGGACACAGGGCACGACAAGAACATTATAAAGAAGAGCATAGTTTTTACAAAACACTCGATATTGGGCACATAGCATAATTGTTGAGCCTAAGTCCCTTTCTGCATCTTGACAGGGGGCTTCTGTCATACAGATTGGGAATGAGAAATGAATGAATGAAAAAAAAAGTTGAGAGTTTCAAAAAGCAGAACTACTACATGTATTACATCGACATCGGTCTACACCTACACACAAAAAAACACATTGAAAAAAAGGCATCAGAGGAGGAATGTATACATCAAGATAACTGAATATATGAAGAAAGCTTTTTGGGATGTTGATGGAAATATTATAATTGGAGGACAATACCCAGAGGAAGTTATAGTTGGTCAGAATGATGAATCGAATATAAATGAAAATTCAATACCAGAACAGGTAGTTAAAGCATTTGAATTAATCATGCATAATCAAAAAAGCAATGAGATATCAAACTTGACGAAATTGTCTGAAAAATTTCTATTGGACATATTCAATGGAAAAGGCAACGTTCATGAATGGCTCGATTGTTTCGAAAAAGAATGCTCAAGATGTGACATAAGGAAAGAGGAAGGAAAAATTGAAATTTTAAGAGTTTTTCTTGAAAAATCCTGTTTGCATTGGTATAGTGTGATGATGATGAAACACACTCTACAATCTAGTTGGGAAATCTGGAAGGATAGTTTTAAAGCATCATATGCGAACAAGAGATGGCAAATAGCAGGTATTCATTGTCTTATAAATATCAAGCTGAAACATTATTAGAATATACAGTAAAAAGGAAAGACCATGTTGATTGATATTATAGTAGCAGGTTTACCAGAATTTATTGATAAAAAAATAGATAGAGAAGAGATGCTAGAGACAAAATATCTATTCAACGTGCTTGTAAAATTAGAACACCTGGTTATAAAAAAGTTCAGGAAAAGCAAGAAATATAAATACTGTAACCTGTTCTTTCGAGCATTTAGGCCGTCGTCGTAGATTAGTTCTCGATGTTTCGCCAGTTCGAGTGTCTGGCATCTTCAGGAGTTATATTTCAGGAGATGTTCTCACTGGACTGAACTGCCTGAGTGTGACGGGGACGCAGATTGTACGTCCTTATTTAACCTCGGTCGGGGGGCGTGGCTGCGCTTGACCGGTCTCGTCCCGATACCGAACGCGCCCCGGTGTCCGACCGGTTCACATCCGGTTCCCGATCTTCATTCACTTCATGAACCCCGTTATTATTGTAGGGAAGGGGTTGTGTGTTTTTGAGTACTGGCACCCATGTTATATTGATTTTCAAAGATTCCTCCGATTTATTGAAATTCGTTGGGTGTTTATGAATTTCGATTGCTTCCCTGTTAAGCCTGGGGTAGTATGCGGTAGTGGTGCACAACACTTGGATTTTATCGAATTCTATTTCATGATTCGTGTTGTTCAGTGTGTGCTCTGCGACGGCGGATTTCTCTGAATGACCCAGTCTACAATTGGCCTTGTGTTCCTTGATCCTCGTATTGATGGATAGCTTCGTTGTACCGATGTATACACTCCCACAGCTGCACGGAATTCGGTATACACCTGGTGTACTGAGTGTATCCCTTCTGTCCTTGGGGGAGTTGAGATGGTCCTTGATCTTCTTCGACGGTTTGAATATTGCCTTAATGTTATGTGTCCCCAGAATTGGGGATAAACGGCAAGAATGCTTTTGTTTCCGATACTTGGCGACGTGGTACATTGTCGTTGTTGTGTTCAGGCCTCTGTTTGATGTATCTATCGATGTCGTTTTTCGTGTAGCCGTTAGCCATGAGAGCACGCTTCAAGTGTTCTAAGTCGATTGCTAGTTGTTCTGGCTCACAAATTCTTCTCACTCTGTCGACTAGCGTTTTGATTATCCCCTTCGTTGGCATGGATGATGATTTGAGGTGTTGTGTAGATATCTGTCCATGTGTGTAGGTTTTCGGTATACAGTGTGTCCTAGAGTAATTTCTTTCCGTGTGATAAGTACATCAAGGAAAGCCAGATTTCTGTTTTGGTCTTCTAATTCCATTGTGAACTGTATATTTGGGTGCATGTTATTTATGTGTGTCAGAAACTCATTGAGCTTTTCTCTTCCATAACTCCATATGACGAATGTGTCATCTACATATCGAAACCGTACTTTCGGTTTGAAGGATGCGGTATTCAGTGTTTTCTCTTCTAATTTCTCCATGAAGTAGTTCGCTACCACTGGGGCTAGTGGATTACCCATTGATATTCCATCAGTTTGTTCGTATATTTCCTGGTTGAAGGTGAAATAGGATGATGTAAGGCATATTTTAAACAGCTCGCTGATGTCCCTTGGAAATTTCTGTTCTATCTCTACCACTGCTTCATTCAGTGGGGCTTTTGTGAACAGTGAAACCACATCGAAACTGACCAGGATATCATTGGTATCGACTTCGATATTTTTGATCTTCTCTATGAAGTGTGCGGAGTCTCTTATGTACGTGGTTGTTTTTCCGACGTGTGGCTGTAGGATTATGACAAGATGTTTTGCTAGGTTGTATGTTGGAGAACCTATTGTGCTGACTACCGTGGCGTTTCCTTTGTCGGCACCTAATATCAGTATGCTATCCTCCTTGTTGAGTTCTTTGATAGTAAGTGCCTCGTTAGTTGAGATGTTTGGCTTGGGTGGTTTTGCCTTTCTCAAGATTTGGGAACAATCCGTTCGTATTTCTTCGGGTACATGTTCGGGCAATCCCCTGATGGCCGACTCAAGATTTGCTATTATTTCTTCTTTTGGAATCACTCTTGGAGCTATGGCAAAGTTTCCTACCTTAGAAAGTATGGACACCTCGTCTTTAGTGAGAGAGCGATCGGAAAGATTGATAACGGTTTTCCCAAGGTCGAGTATGTGATTGTCTTCCGATGATTTACTCTGTTCTCCCAAGTTTGGTATTTAGTTTTCTGTTTCTCTGTACTGGTGAGATGTTCATTTTCCATTGATCTGTAGGAGATGGAGTCGATTCTGTCCCGATCTGCTTTTGACATGGTGTTGCTCAATCTATAGAATATCGAGATCAGTTCTTGGTCTATTTCTGCGAGTTTCCTTCTTGAAGCATGAATACGTTCCCTCAGAAAGGCTCTTTCAGTTCTCCTGTAAATTCTGTTTTCTTGTGGGGTTCCGAAGTTACGTTCAAGTCTCAGGAATTTCGGTATGACGTCTTCATCCCGGCAACGTGACAAAAAGGCTAACGAAGGTAAAAGATGAGCCTTCTTCCTGCGAAAAGAAATTAACCGTTTGTGTAGTATTGAAACTTCCTCCCCGTAGAGGCGTTTAATGAATTGGTTGAGGCTTTCGCGGCCATCGTTCAATGTAACCTGTTCTTTCGAGCATTTAGGCCGGCGTCGAAGATTAGTTCCCGACGTTTCGCCACTTCCCTACAATAATAACCGGGTTCATGAAGTGAATGAAGATCGGGAACCGGATGTGAACCGGTCGGACACCGGCGCGCGTACGGTATCAGGACGAGACCGGTCAAGCGCAGTCACGCACCTCGACCGTTGTTATATAAGGTTATATAAGGACGTACAATCTGCGTCCCTGTCACACTCAGGCAGTTCAGTCCAGTTGGCATGGATGATGATTTGAGGTGTTGTGTAGATATCTGTCCATGTGTGTAGGTTTTCGGTATACAGTGTGTCCTAGAGTAATTTCTTTCCGTGTGATAAGTACATCAAGGAAAGCCAGATTTCTGTTTTGGTCTTCTAATTCCATTGTGAACTGTATATTTGGGTGCATGTTATTTATGTGTGTCAGAAACTCATTGAGCTTTTCTCTTCCATAACTCCATATGACGAATGTGTCATCTACATATCGAAACCGTACTTTCGGTTTGAAGGATGCGGTATTCAGTGTTTTCTCTTCTAATTTCTCCATGAAGTAGTTCGCTACCACTGGGGCTAGTGGATTACCCATTGATATTCCATCAGTTTGTTCGTATATTTCCTGGTTGAAGGTGAAATAGGATGATGTAAGGCATATTTTAAACAGCTCGCTGATGTCCCTTGGAAATTTCTGTTCTATCTCTACCACTGCTTCATTCAGTGGGGCTTTTGTGAACAGTGAAACCACATCGAAACTGACCAGGATATCATTGGTATCGACTTCGATATTTTTGATCTTCTCTATGAAGTGTGCGGAGTCTCTTATGTACGTGGTTGTTTTTCCGACGTGTGGCTGTAGGATTATGACAAGATGTTTTGCTAGGTTGTATGTTGGAGAACCTATTGTGCTGACTACCGTGGCGTTTCCTTTGTCGGCACCTAATATCAGTATGCTATCCTCCTTGTTGAGTTCTTTGATAGTAAGTGCCTCGTTAGTTGAGATGTTTGGCTTGGGTGGTTTTGCCTTTCTCAAGATTTGGGAACAATCCGTTCGTATTTCTTCGGGTACATGTTCGGGCAATCCCCTGATGGCCGACTCAAGATTTGCTATTATTTCTTCTTTTGGAATCACTCTTGGAGCTATGGCAAAGTTTCCTACCTTAGAAAGTATGGACACCTCGTCTTTAGTGAGAGAGCGATCGGAAAGATTGATAACGGTTTTCCCAAGGTCGAGTATGTGATTGTCTTCCGATGATTTACTCTGTTCTCCCAAGTTTGGTATTTAGTTTTCTGTTTCTCTGTACTGGTGAGATGTTCATTTTCCATTGATCTGTAGGAGATGGAGTCGATTCTGTCCCGATCTGCTTTTGACATGGTGTTGCTCAATCTATAGAATATCGAGATCAGTTCTTGGTCTATTTCTGCGAGTTTCCTTCTTGAAGCATGAATACGTTCCCTCAGAAAGGCTCTTTCAGTTCTCCTGTAAATTCTGTTTTCTTGTGGGGTTCCGAAGTTACGTTCAAGTCTCAGGAATTTCGGTATGACGTCTTCATCCCGGCAACGTGACAAAAAGGCTAACGAAGGTAAAAGATGAGCCTTCTTCCTGCGAAAAGAAATTAACCGTTTGTGTAGTATTGAAACTTCCTCCCCGTAGAGGCGTTTAATGAATTGGTTGAGGCTTTCGCGGCCATCGTTCAATGTAACCTGTTCTTTCGAGCATTTAGGCCGGCGTCGAAGATTAGTTCCCGACGTTTCGCCACTTCCCTACAATAATAACCGGGTTCATGAAGTGAATGAAGATCGGGAACCGGATGTGAACCGGTCGGACACCGGCGCGCGTACGGTATCAGGACGAGACCGGTCAAGCGCAGTCACGCACCTCGACCGTTGTTATATAAGGTTATATAAGGACGTACAATCTGCGTCCCTGTCACACTCAGGCAGTTCAGTCCAGTGAGAACATCTCCTGAAATATAACTCCTGAAGATGCCAGACACTCGAACTGGCGAAACGTCGAGAACTAATCTACGACGCCGGCCTAAATGCTCGAAAGAACAGGTTACATTGAAAGATGGCCGCGAAAGCCTCAACCAATTCATTAAACGTCTCTACGGGGAGGAAGTTTCAATACTACACAAACGGTTAATTTCTTTTCGCAGGATGAAGGCTCATCTTTTATCTTCGTTAGCCTTTTTGTTACGTTTCCGGGATGAAGACGTCATACCGAAATTCTTGAGACTTAAACGTAACTTCGGAACCCAACAAGCCTACAGAATTTACAGGAGAACTGAGAGAGCCCTTCTGAGGGAACGTATTCATGCTTCAAGAAGGAAACTCGCAGTAATAGACCAAGAACTGATCCCGATATTCTATAGATTGAGCAACACCATGTCAAAAGCGGATTGGGACAGAATCGACTCCATCTCCTACAGATCAATGGAAAATGACCATCTCACCAGTACAGAGAAACAGAAAAGAAAATACCAAAAATTGAGAGAACAGAGTAAATCATCGGAAGACAATCACACACTCGACCTAGGGAAAACTGTTATCAATCTTTCCGATCGCTCTCTCACTAAAGACGAGGTGTCCATACTTTCTAAGGGAGGAAACTTTGCCATAGCTCCAAGAGTGATTCCAAAAGAAGAAATATAAGCAAATCTTGAGTCGGCCATCAGGGGATTTCCCGAACATGTACCCGAAGAAATACGAACGGATTGTTCCCAAATCTTGAGAAAGGCAAAACCACCCAAGCCAAACATCTCAACTAACGAGGCACTTGCTTTCAAAGAACTCAACAAGGACGATAGCATACTGATATTAGGTGCCGACAAAGGGAACGCCACGGTAGTCATGAACAAGAGCGACTACAACAAAAAGATCAGCGAGCTCTTAGAACCCGCAGTATACAGAAAGTTTAAAAAAGATCCAAGACAGGCGACCATCAAAAAAGTTAACAAACTGATAAAAGCATCTTCGTTGGAGGAATCATTACAGAAAAGATTGTGCCGAAGCGAGGCCTCGTTTCCAAGACGTACAATCTGCGTCCCCGTCACACTCAGGCAGTTCGGTCCAGTGAGAACATCTCCAGAAATATAACCTCTGAAGATGCCAGACACTCGAACTGGCGAAACGTCGAGAACTAATCTACGACGACGGCCTAAATGCTCGAAATAACAGGTTACATTGAACGATGGCCGCAAAAGCCTCAACCAATTCAATATAAATACTGATTTCACGGTGAAAATTGATCACGAAAAACTGTGTTTATATCTGTAAAGGTTTAAAAAATAAAATTCTGTGCCATTCAGAATCTAGTTGTTGGTTGAGATCTAATAATGAACCTTCGCAAAGGAAAAATTATGAAATAAAGAATGTCAATAATTCAGTAATTGAAGTTGAGATACATCCACATTCAAAAAAAGAAATAACTACACCAATAACTAAAAGAAAACGACTATTAAATAATAAATTGGAAATAATTGGAGTATATGATTCTGGATCCAATGCTAAATGATGAGACAGAATATATCTTTTCGAACAAAATGATCGAAAATGACTTCTTAATGAACTGTAAAGTAAATTTTAATGAACATGTAGAAGAAGAAGATTTTCATATGAAAATTGATGATCTAACCTGCAATCAACAATTAGACATAGAAAAGCTGGTAGAAAAACACAAAACAATCTTCTCAAAAGATAGGAATGATATATGTACTGTAAAAGAATATCAAGCAAGAATTGACCTGATAACTGAGCAATACAGCAGCAAAAGGCCATACAGATGTTCGATTGAAGACAAAATACAAATTGAAAAACAAATTTCGAAATTACTAGATAGAAATTTAATAGAAGAATCCTACAGTCCTTTTGCAGCATCCGCCACCTTGGCCTTCAAAAAAAAAGAAGGAAAAAATCGAGATTATGTATAGATTTTCGAGAGCTGAACAAAATTGTTGTACCCCAGGCTCAACCATGTCCGTTAATTGACGACTTGATGGTAAAAACAAGAAATTGTAAGTTTTTCACTACACTGGATATTAACTCGGCATTCTGGTCTATTCCTCTGCGTGTAGAAGTTAGAAAAAATACCGGATTTGTGACACAAGAAGGACATTAACAATGGACCTTTCGGGTTAAAAACAGCGCCGGCAATATTCCTTAGGATATTAAGCAATATATTGAGAAAACATAGACTTACGGAATTTGCGGTAAATTATATAGATGATATTTCAATATTTTCAAAATCATTTGATGAACATATTGACCATCTATCAAAATTATTGGAAGCCATAAAAAAAATAGGGTTTCAGGTTGAAATTCAAAAAATGTTCTTTAGCCTCAAATAAGGTAAAATATCTAGGCCATATAATTGAAAATAGACCATTGAAAGATAATGTCATCTAGATTAAGAATTTTGGAACTCCAAAAACACAAAAAAAAATGAGACAATTCTTACGAAAAGTAAATCTTTATCATGAATACATGCCGGGAATTGCAATTTTACTGGATCCATTACATAACCTTTTGAGAAAAAATCAAAAATTTGTCTGGTCTGAGGATTGCCAAAATTCATTTGAAAAAATTAAAAGTCTTTCATGCTCACAACCAGTGTTGGAAATATTCGATAAGGATTTGCCAATATATATATATATATATATATATATATATATATATATATATATATACCAACACCACTAAAATCAAATGAAATTTATAATGTCAATTGTTCAGAATGTGACGGCACATATGTAGGGCAGACATCACAGTGGTTAAAGAGTCGATTGACTCTACACAAACGTGATATCCGAACAATGAACAATCGATGTTCGTTAGCCAAACACTCTATAGATAAAAATCACAAAATAGATTTTGATAGTGTGGAAGTGCTATGCACACAAAATAAATATAACAAAAGACTCCTCCTAGAAATGATAAATATTAATAAACAAATGAACCCTATAAATAAGAAAACCGATGTTCAAAAACTGAGTAATGTATACACATATTTATTAACATATCCAAACCACAAAAAAGAAGAGTTTCACAATGATCCTGTGGACGAATCATAAAAATTTCAGAATATCCTTCAATTTTTACCTAGAAAAGTGATTGACAAATGTCGATGACATTAATACTCTATCTTTCACATATCTAAATCGTATTTTTACATAAGTTAATGAAAGTTTTATTTTGGGATAATAACCTCAGATTCTGTAAGTAATTGTTTTGAAATTTTGTATTGTTGTGTATTTTAACTGAATTTCAAATATTTGTAGTGACCCTGAAGAAGGAACAAAATAGTTCCGAAAGCTCGGTTATGAATAAAGAGTAATCTTGAAACCCTGCATCAGTCGAATTCCCTTAATTTCTCTACATATTGATAGTACGACTGTGAATTTAAATACATATATATATTTTTTTTTTTTTCACACTATAAGTGGTGTCTACATCTCGATGGCCCGGGCTGTATCAGCCATGAGCCAGCGGAGTTTTCTCACTGCGGAAAGACTATCTGGCGAATAATGGCTACCGTTCCCAACACCACAGCCTTCTGCATCCATAGAAGAGTGTTGTCCGGAAGTTGGAGCTCGGCTAGGTGTTTCGTGGTGTTGAGGTGTACAAGTCCATTACTGCTGATCACCAAAGGAAGCACCCTTACCTGCCTCTCAAGTTTCCACATTGCTTTAAGTTCTCTTGCTAGCTCTGAGTATTTTACGATTTTGCTGTCGTAAGCTTGCGCTATGTTGTGGTCGAGTGGTACTGAGAAGTCTACTATAATAGCTGTTTTTTCTTTTTTCATTAGTATCACGAGATCTGGTCGGTTGTGTTCAAGTGGTCTATCTGCTGTAAAGGGAAAATCCCAGAAGATTTTGGCTTGTTCATTTTCTGCTACCGCTGTCGGTGTGTATTTATAGTGTGGTGTGAAGTTTTTAAATATATACATATATATATATATATATATATATATATATATATATTACCCTGATTAATGGTGAAAAAAAAAATATATATATATATATATATATATATATACACGGATGCATCAATAAAAAGAATTGGTTCAAAAAACACAAAAAAAAGGCGATATATTTAGAACACCTTGCAATAAAAGAGGCAATTAGATATATATATATATATATATATATATATATATATATATATATATATATATATATACACATATATATATATATATATATATATATATATACACATATATATATATATATATATATATATATATATATATATATATATATACACATATATATATATATACACGGATGCATCAATAAAAAGAATTGGAGCTATAAAAGAACAAATTCAAATTAATGGAAAAGTAAAACCTGTAGCCTTCTTTTTCGAAAAACACAAAAGAAAAAAAAGGCAATATATTTAGAACACCTTGCAATAAAAGAGGCAATTAGATACTGGCAATATAATAGGGAGATCATTCACAGTATACAGTGACCACAAACCACTTGAAAATTTGACTATAAAATCAAGGACTGACGAATAATTAGAAGACAACCTTCTACTCATCCCAATATGATTTCAAAATAAAATATGCTCCTGAGAGAGATGATGTAGAAGCTGTTTGCTTAAGTAGAAATCCAGTATTAGAAATCAATGACAACGAAGAGGAGAAATTAAAATTGTGAATATTATAAAATTAGAAGATATTCTTGAAGACCAGACTATAAATGTAGAACTACAAAAGAAAAAGAAAAATTTAACAGAAAAACATTAAATATGCTACAGAAAAAGTAGGAGGAAGGACAAAATTATTCTAAGTGAAAACTTCAGTATAGAATTGATGAAAAATATACATGAAAGTTTATGTCATATTGGTATCGAGCACAATCAGCACAATATATTCAGCGAAAAATTTCAGAAGAAACACAAAGAAAATCTGCAGAAATTGTGAAATTTGTCCTAAAAACCAATCAAGAGGCCAAGAAGAATTTGGTTTTATGTTGCACTTAGGCCCAGCCACAAAGCCTCACGAAATAATTTCGATAGATACGATTGGAGGTTAACCATCGAAAAACAAATATTTACATTTCTTAGTAGATCACTTCACAAGACATGCATTTATTTTGACATCAAAAATCCAAAATGCTAACGACTTTATTAAGTTACTAAGTAATGTATAAGAAACAGAAACAGAAGATGGTGGACTATTGCTTACGTATCAATATGCAGGAATAAATTCGAAAGAAGTCAAAGGGTATTTGAAGGAAAAAGACATAACAACGATATTCACTGCAGTGAATGCGCCATTTTCTATTGGATTGAACGAAAGGTTAAACCAAACATCTGTTGATAAAATAAGGTGTAGAATGAATGAAAACAATAAGAGAGAAGCTTGGACTACTATTGCCCAAGAATGTGTTCGTAAATACAACGAGACTATACACTCGGTTACTGGTTTCACACCGAAATACTTTTTGTATGGTGTAAATACTACAATTGTACCCAATGAATTAAAAAATGAAATATCGGAAAATAACTGGATTAGAGAAACAGCTTTGAAGAAAACAATCAAGTCACAGAACTACAATAAAAGACTGTTTGACAGATTCAGGAAATATATCGAACTCAAACTAGGAAACTGGGTGTACGTTGAAAAGAAAATGTAAATAAATTGGACCGTACCAAATTACAGAAAAAGTATCGAATTCGATATAAGTAAATCCGGGACATAAGAAACTAGAGTCAAATTATATATTTATATACAGGGTGAGTCGGGAGGAACGGACCAAGCTTCAGGTGTGTATTCTGCAGGTCGAAATAATTTCAAAAAACCCATATGTTGTTATCCGATTTTCATTTGTTTTCAAACTATGGCGTCATTTTAAAAAAACAACATTTTCTACATTAAAATGGTTTCATTTGTAGCATTTTTTTAATAAATGCTCAAAAATCCCGCCATTAACCTCCAAACACATTCGACTTCGTCTGCGATGGGCTCTTGTTGCTTTTCTGATTGATTCGTGTCTTTCTTTAATAAAGCAATGCCGCATTTCGAATGCGTCGTATTAGGGCATCCCGAATGCTAACTTTCACTTTGTATACATACCTCGTTCTTGAACCAGCCCCACAAACAATAGTCCAGTGGTGTGAGGTCTCTAGGTCTTGGAGGCCAACTAGAACCACCGCAACCAATCCATCGTCCGCGTAACTCTTGATCTAAACATTGTTTGACCTGACGAACGAAATGCGCAGGAGCTCCATCGTGCTGATAATTCATTTGCATTCGGATGTTTAGGTAATGCTATTAATTCATTTCACAAAAAAAAAATAAGTCAGCACCTATAGCATTTGTGATAAGAAGCGATAAACTAAAAAAAATTATTTATTTGAAATATTTTAATTACCCTATAGTTTGAAAACAAATAAGAATCGGATAACAACATATGAGTTTTTTTAAATTATTTCGACCTACAGAATACACACCTGAAGTTTGGTCCGTTCCTCCCGACTCACCCTGTATATATATATATATATATATATACATATATATATATATATATATATATATATATATATATATATATATATATATATATACGTATTACGCGACCTTACGCAGCCGAAAATGCTACACGCGACTACCCCTACTGAGCCAAAATCATTTTTACGAAGCCCGGATCGGGCTTCCTAAAAATTTGCGTGTATATCTTTCACAGAGGCTTCCTAATAGGTCAGTGAGTCTATAGACGAATTTTCGCCTGGGCTGAATATCGCCCATATAATATCGCAATATATACGCGCTTAGTTCACGAGATCCACCTGTAGGTGGTGCTCCACAAGTTCCTTATATAAATATATACATTCTGGCGATATAACCCTGATTATAAGAATCCCGCTATGCCTCGCTGCTATTCGAAGCCCGTAAGTTTGGCAATGTCGCATTTTATACGGAATTCGTTAGAACTTTCTTAGGGTAAAATGATTCTCCTGAAAAACTAATGGTTGGAGAAATATCGCTAGGAAGGACATGGAATAATTTCTCATCGGAAGAATCAACGAATATTGGATTTCATCGTCTCCATTCATTTAGTCTTCATTAGATGTCATTTATAAAATATTATACTTGGATTTATTGGTATTTCAAGCTTCGCTTTTCAAGGTATCATATACAGGGTGTTTTTTCAAATGTTTCATTGGACCTTTGCAGGAATAGTTATACAAATTCAAGATTTTGTTATTCTATTTAAGAGTAGATGAACTCAAATCATAAAATATTTTCGAGCGAAGTATAGTTCCGTTTTTACCGGAAACGAATATAAACTTCGTCATTGCCAAAGTAATGTCCTGCATATTCAAACATTTTGGAATTCTTCGTTAAATTTTTCACTGATTTGATGTATGATTGCGGACTGGATCAATATGAATAACAGAAGAATAATGCATTCAAGTATATTATACTATAAGATTCTCCAGACTCAAACTCCACCATACCTTTATAATAAAATCAAATTTCGTTCGGATATTCATAATTTCAACATTCGCTTCAAGGGTACCTCACACCTGATATGATTCGTAGATCGTTCTCATATAACCTACCGCATTTGATTAATAACATGTTATCATGTTATCAAATAACATTTGATAACATGAGAACAACAAGAAGTTTGAACAGATTTGAAGCTTTAATGTTTAGTAAATTTATAAGAGAACACAACTGTGCTGTGATTGTATTATATAGATATTGATTTTACATGGAGATTGAACAAGTATCCTTTAGCTTTTGAGGTTGCAAAACAGTTGTTTCGGTATTATACAATAATCATTCATTTTTCACCTTTGTTTTTGTTTCGACCTTTCAATGAATGCAGGTTAGATTAAACAAAGCACAGTTTCCAGTTCACTGAATCATTCCATTTTCAGAATTTTCAATATTTTTTTTATTTTTATTGTTAAATTCACATCTCTGAAATGAAGACCTTCTTATTATTATTATGTATGCGCAACCACTTCAAGCGATTTTCAAATTTTCAGTCAGAAAGATCGTTACAAATAAATGTTTAAATCATAGAAATCCCACATTGTGAGATTTTTTTACAACAGTGAAATATGGTAAAGAACAATGATACTGTTTTTTGTATGATTCTGGCGGAAATATCGAAAAGGGTGTCTCAAACAGGGATTGGAAAAGAGTTTCAATAAAACTATGAAACCTAATTTTTTTTCAAATACTTATGATTCTGTAAGGCCCATCGATAGCTCGTCAAAAACTAGTTGAAGTGTGCCAACCATTCCATGCCTTCAAAGTTGGTAGTTTTCGTTATCGAATGAACTTTGAATTTCGGGAATAAAGAGAAATAAATTGATAGCCCTATGGTTTATTATGGAGTTTGATACTGAGTTGTTTGAATGTAAAATTTCTTATATTAGGCCAGGTAATTGTTTTTGAAGTGGAATTATGAATATTCATTTGAAAATAGAGCTTCGCTAAAACAAAAAACAAATTTTTTTATTGGATGATTCTCGATTTTAGGTTTTTATGAAAGATAAACATCAAGTTTTTGTAATGACTTCGACATAATAAATCATTATACAGTGCAAAAATGTTTGGAAAACTGCGAACTTGAAAAAGTGAGCACTAAATTGTTTCAAACGAGAACTTCTGTTTTGAAGCCATGAGGAAATTAACTTAAAAAAATAATGTATGTGTGAAAAAAAAGGGAATTGCTTCGAATTGCAAAGTTTTTTCAATTGTGGGAAATCAATTTCTTTGGACATCGTATTTTGAATTTATTGGCAAGTATGAATTAATTCAACTGGTTATATCAACCGGTGAGGTGGTATTTCACTGCCATATTGAAACAAAATTTTGAAAAATAACGATATTAATATGTGCTATTTACGTTTTTAAAATTCTTCGCATTGTCTTGTTGGAAATGTGCAACACAAGTGACTTCCTTGATGCAAATTTATTCGGAATTCTTATCACAGCTTGTCTTACCCGTTCAATATTTTCGGGTGTTCTGACTGTACACATACCTCCACAAAAATTTGATGCAACATTCCCTCAAACATCATAATCTCTTACCCACCTAAATATGTTTTGGTATTTTGGAATTCTTCCGTGTCTTTTCACATTGAATTCACGACGAAAATTTCTTTGCACTTGCACAACTGAATTATTTAATATGAATTGTTTTACTACAGAAATTCGTTGATTCATCGGAAATTTCTCCATGGCCAATTAAATTGCAACTATTGACATATAAGAATGTGTCACTACAATTGTCAAAAATAAATTATTATTTCCAGAACGCACTATGAAAAATATATGAAACCAGATGCCTTACCTTGTATTTTCAATTAAATTACATGAATATATTAGTGACAAATTATTAATATTGAAAACGAAGAGCAGAAAATGTGCGGAATTGTTACAAACTTCCATTCCGTATCAACTGCCAAAAAAATGAATATGACTTTTTAGGAAAATCAAAATTTTTCCAGTTATTGAATGTGTGGATGAAACATTGAAGGCAGAAGAAAACAATTCATCGAAACTGAAAAAAACTGACAACATGTCAAAATATCACATTTTCATTCCTACTTATTTAATTCTCGCAACACATTGAATTCAAAACTTTCGATTACAAATTCAGCACACTGGCTTTGTCCACATTCCCTTGCACTCAAAATCGATGGATTCTAGCAACTCACCGTACATAAATTGAAAGTTGCTGGGAGCCACGATATTGCCATTTGATCTGCAAAGAAGTGATAGCGGATAAAAAATATGAAGGAGTCTGCCAGACTCCTCCTCATCGGCTACGGGTTAAATCAATCGTATATCAAAATTTTCATTCCATTTCGACCATAATGTTCTCGTCATCAATTGTTGAGAAAAACTTATAATATTGAAACCATAAATAAATTGAAAATATGTCTTTGTTGTTCATCTCTCTAAATAAAATGTTCAGAATTATCATTCTGCAAAACAGCTGATATATATGGAGAAAACGCAAGAATTGTTCACATATCATGTTGCAATTTCGATATCAGATATCCCGAGTTACCTGGAATAACTATAGTGAAGTTTATCAGGATCCAGCGGAATTTCATGGTCCAACCGTACAGGAGAAAAAAAATCATTACCGTGATTGAAAAAAAAAAACAAATCCACGTAATGGGTTATTATCAAACTCATCCTCGGTCATCTTTCGATGATTTAGAAGATCAGAGAATCTTGTTCGTTGATAATTTCTACCCTGTCCAATTAATGGTAATTTTTTGTGAAGGATTTTTACTGAAAATTCAAGAACACAAAAACTTCTTGCAACATATTATTTGGTCTGACCAAGCTAAATTTACCCAACAAGGAATAACGAACGAAACAAAGTCAAGGGAGTTCAAACTGCATTTCAATTTCCATTAATTCTGCCTTGTCACAGATGAGCAACTCAGATATTTCATTTGAAAACCTAGTCGAAAATTTCTTGCGTGAATTGCACCTCGCATTCAATAATTGGTATAGGGAAAATTTGCTAACACCTAGGAAAATTCGTCAAGAATATTTGAGGAATGTTGCTGGTGAAATAGGGGTCGATTTTTTCGACCGCTTCGATCTCCAGATCTTCCCAACTAGATTACTATTTATGGGGTATAATTAAGAAAGAAGTTTACGCTTACGAAATATAGAACAGTTGCGAATCAAAGTATGTTAGGTTTTTTATAGTTCAGATCCTAACGAAATTCTTTAGACAACGCAGTCTGGTCGAGATCGATATGTCTCGGACCGAATGGACAACATTTCGAACGTGAATTCTGAATTGGACCTTGTTTGTATTTTTGAGAAGAGTTAAATTCGAAATGTCACCAACAAATATGTTCCTTTTAAATATTTCAGAAAATATGCATTTTATGTTAGTGGTGTTATTCCCGCTTATTGTATACGAAATACAAACAGGGTTTACTCATCAATATTATTCAGAATTCAATATGATTAGCGAAATATCCAGTGACAAAACTATTCAACGAAATTTAGATTCAACAAAACATTTTTTGTAAAGAAGGATTCCAAGAAAATTCACGGCATTATTTGAAGACCCTTGGTGGAGGAAAAGCGTTTCATTACTTTGGCCCCCTTTTTTCCTAATCTCACCCTACTCATTGTCTATTTACGTATGGGTTATAAGCAGGAAGAAAGCTTACTCGAATGTTATAGAGAACAGTTGCGACTAAAAATGTTTTTAACAAAAGAAAGACATTTCGTAACAGTTAATCGCCACTTCTGCTTGTATGTTTAAGAAAACCAAAATTCGAAATTTGACCGAGGAAATTGATTCCCAGCATTTCTCAAAAAATACGGATTTTATTTTAATTGTGATATCTGCACACCTACATTATCTTTCAATGCAATATATTCAATTATGACTTCTCGTTGTCATCAATTTTGAGACTCACGGTTTCCTCTGTATCATGACTTGTAATTTCAAGCAATTACACAAAAACTTTTTTATTCCTCACTTTTCAAATTTAAGTTATCTGTGATCAAGCTTCATTTCGATTTGAAGAGTGGAAAGTGTTACTTTCAGTCCAACCGGATCTCGAAATTTCAAATGTGAATTTCGATTCCTTTCCAAAAATAATACAACGAACGGAATTGGTGGGATACCTGTATTTGAAAACAAGGAATAATTGCGTACCCTTTGAAATTTTCGAAAGAATATCTCTGCGAGATTCTAGTGTCGTTCGAGTATCTACTTTTTTTTTATCCACGAAATATAATGAGTTTTGAATAGTAGGTCTCATCAAGTATTCGCATGAAACTCATGACTTACGCAACGGACGTAAAAGCTTTTTTCAAGTAATTGACCTGAAATGACATTGAATTAAAATTGGAGAATAAAGAAAATTTTGAATTCTTTTTACTACATAAAGATTTGAAACAATATTTCACAGAAAATAATCGTAGTGTTTTCCTCATCTTTCATTCTCCAAAAAACAGCTCTCGTGGTATCCAAGGATATCAAATCGATGATGAAATGGTATCACCCCTCATTGTACAGCCAATGACTCAACTCGTGGCTTCGGTTGGCCGCACCTTGTGTCGAATGTATATATCTGAATACGAAACAAATTGAAAATAATACAGCGGAATAACTCAGACGCAATATTCAACTGGAATATTTTGGCAACACTGCTAGGGCTTGTCATAGACCGTGAATCATCTATTTTTTACACAAATAGGCTTGGTATGGCATTATCATATGACAGGCTTCTAATGGGTTGTGATACGTACCCCCAAATGTATAAATTATACACACTCCCCTTGTATCACCGCACACCCTGGCTTCACTTCACCTGTGTCTTATGGCGGGCTTGGTAAAGATAGTCTAATGCGTATATATATATATATATATATATATATATATATATATACATCCTACTATCCTTGGCTCCTCCGTCTGAATCGCAGACATAGGTCCTCCACGAGATGGAAGGCGTATAATGAAAATTTGGTCAAAGTATATTACCTAATAATTGAATGTCCTCATTACTAATTCGACAAAATATTCTTGAATTTTTTTTTTCTTTTCCTTCAGAATTCCGTACTTAGGTCCACCGTTCAAACTATAGTATTTCGGTCAACCTTGAGTATACTTCTATATCTAATTTACCGACTGTTGGTCCTCCGCAAGGGTAATATTATCCACTTCGAAGTACCTAGGTCATCCGGCACCGTTGCCACAATGTCATCAATATGATATAGTCCTAGCGAACGACTTGGCGCATTTGTCATATAATAGGTATCGATGGAAAAGCTTGGACTACTATTGCCCAAGAATGTGTTCGTAAATACAACGAGACTATACACTCGGTTACTGGTTTCACACCGAAATACTTATTGTATGGTGTAGATACTACAATTGTACCCAATGAATTAAAAAATGAAATATCGGAACATAACTGGATTAGAGAAACAGCTTTGAAGAAAACAATCAAGTCACAGAACTACAATAAAGACTGTTTGACAGATTCAGGAAATATATCGAACTCAAACTAGGAAACTGGGTGTACGTTGAAAAGAAAATGTAAATAAATTGGACCGTACCAAATTACAGAAAAAGTATCGAATTCGATATAAGTAAATCCGGGACATAAGAAACTAGAGTCAAATTATATATTTATATATATATATATATATATATATATATATATATATCTTTTTTTTCCACCATCAATCAGGGTAATATCTGGTTTCAGTCGGACAATTATCAAGACCAAAATCAGGGCTCAGAATCCTTGCAGGAATTTCCGGACAATCCTCGTGGTAGAAAGGATGACCTGCTTCTGAGACGTAGAGATAACAGCAGGCTCAAGACATAATCTTTCGGTATTCTCTGGCAAGTGTGCCTCTACAAGACCGTTAACCGATATTATCATCGGGAGGACACTTATCGTTTTCAGACCATACAACTCTTTCAGCTGAAATGCCAGGTCGCCGTATTTGCAAATTTTTCCAGCGTAGGCTTTCGAGATGTTATCGTCCGCCGGGATAGTGAACTCTATGAGCATACATGTTTTCTTCTCAGTATCGAAGAACGTTAAGTCGGGTCTGTTATGCATGACATTCCTATCGGTAACCAAAGCGGAATCCCAATAAAGTTTGAATTGGGCATTTTGTAGTAGGGGTTTCGGAGCATATAGGTGATCTGGAAGTTTCTCTTGAAGCAGACCCAGTTTTAGTGCAACATGTTGGTGGTAAATCTTCGCCATGGAGTTATGTCCCTCAAGGTAATCTCTCGGAGCCAGGATGGGACAAGACGAAGTCATATGCTGTATTGTTTCAGGTGCCTGGAAACATTTTCGACAGCGATCAGATGGTATATTAAGCTTAGCAAGATTTTTCTGGTACATTCTAGTGGCCACAACCTGGTCTTGAATAGCTAGAAGTCGACCTTCTGTCTCTGGAAAGAGATGCCCTGCTCTCAGGTAAGTTAGCGACTCCTTTTTATTAATTTCATCTTTTTTCAGGCAGCTAGGGTATCTATATATATATATATATATATATATATATATATATATATATATATATATATATATATATATATATATATATATATATATATATATATTGTGAGATAATTCGGTGTTGAAAAGTGATAATAATACAGGGTGGCCATTTGAAAACGAAACAGACGAGATTACAGACGAAATAAATTTTTTCGATAGAAATGCTCGGACAGGTCGATTTCTGTTTCGAGGGGGACAACTTAAGATGTAGGTTACGGACGCATAGCGCTTCAACCCTTGCTACTACAACCCTCACCCCCAATTTTTGAATAGGGAAGATGGGGTGAGTGATACCTCATTTGAAAGGTATTTTTATACTGATTTCAGCATAGTAATTGTTTTTTCATTTTATGCATTATTTCTCGAAATACAGGGTGGCCATTTGAAAACGAAACAGACGAGATTACAGACGAAATAAATTTTTTCGATAGAAATGCTCGGACAGTTCGATTTCTGTTTCGAGGGGGACAACTTAAGATGTAGGTTACGGACGCATAGAGCTTCAACCCTTGCTACTACAACCCTCACCCCCAATTTTTGAATAGGGAAGATGGGGTGAGTGATACCTCATTTGAAAGGTATTTTTATACTGATTTCAGCACAGTAATTGTTTTTTCATTTTATGCATTAGTTCTCGGAATATTCTTGACTAAGCATTTGAAAATGAAGTGGTGTTCTCATGGCACTTGTAGTGTTTTTTTGTGAAAAACCTTTCAATTAAGAGGTATCACTCACCCCATTTTCCCTATTCAAAAATTGGGGGTGAGGGTTGTAGTAGCAAGGGTTGAAGCGCTATGCGTCCGTAACCTACATCTTAAGTTGTCCTCCTCGAAACAGAAATCGACCTGTCCGAGCATTTCTATCGAAAAAATTTATTTCGTCTGTAATCTCGTCTGTTTCGTTTTCAAATGGCCACCCTGTATAATGTTTCGTGGGATAGCAACACTAAGTAGGTGGCGAATCAAGAAAACTCTTTTTTACTACTTTCGGAATAAAGTATTCCGAAAGCTCGAGTGAAAGTACTAAAAAAGAGTTTTCTTGATTCGCCACCTACTTAGTGTTGCTATCCCACGAAACATTAGGAGGTGCCTCTGATGACACGGTAGTGATATTTCCAACTTGATTTGTGTTGTGTTCTCTTGTACAGGGAAGGCTTCGAAGATTTTTCAGTAATTGTTTTGATCTCTTTATTTTGTAACCTTTTCATGTAGGACTTTGATTAATTTGTAGATGAGCTAGTAGAGGAAGGTTGTGAGATATTCGACCACAGTTCTGTGGTTTGAGAGTAAAAATTATCTAATGTCAGTGTGAAGAAAGATGTCAATCTCCAACCTTACTCATCTTATCAAGCGTTACTTCCCATATTCTAAATGCTCTCTACCTCACTTACAAATTCTATCTTTGGTAAAAATCTCAGTGTCTGTAAGTATTTCATGATTATCTTTTAAGAAAACAACTCACATGTGCTCATGTTGTTGTAGAACTCCTGAAGAAGAGAAAAATATATTCTCGAAAGCTCGAGCATTAAGACAAAAGAGTTTCACTTACCTTCTGCTGAAAAACCAAAAAACTAAACTTTCGATTATATATATATATATATATATATATATATATATATATATATATATATATATAAACATGTAATAATTATTATTTTCAGTGAAGATTGTTTTCATTGCGGCAACAATGCAATTTTTGTTTTACGACTACTCTGTGCTTATGGAAATATCACATTTCACTGAATCAACAGAACTAATAGTAACAACCGATACTCATAGTCTACATCTGAATATTATTATGCATCTTTAGGTGTTATTATATATTTTTCAAAACGCCGATTATTTCAGCTTTTATTGACATTTCTATATTATTCCAGTCAAGACAAATATTTTAAATACCGTTGGGTCGCTTCGCCGAGCTTCGGTAATTATACAAATTACGAATATGCCCCCGTAGGAATTGTGCACAAAACACATTCATTCTCCCGTGCAAATAATTGAATACGCCCCACGCGTTGCACGTACCTACCGCTTCAGCTTCGCGTTCACTAGTCCGCACACACGCTTATTAAGTACATGAAGAATGCAAGAAGCCCGAACGAAACCCTCAGGGCCGCATAATGGGACTTCGTCGAAACACAGAATCCGATTTTACTCATCAGTTCGGGTTCGGATAGAGGTGAGCAGATGAAGAGACTTTGTCGCTTGTCGCGGGATGCTCTAGAGCGTGAAAATGAGCCTAGATGCTGTAACTGTTCCATGTTACATCTGAATCGCGGAAAAGAGATTAAATGATTGAAAGTCTATTTTCAGCGATTCCCGTAATTGCTCGTTTTGTGTATCACAAGAATGAATATTTGGAAAAACAGAGTGTATCAAAAAAAGGTGATCCCGTCTCTAGGACAGATAGAATACTAACAAATAATTAGGGTTTGTTTAGTGCAAACGTTTATAAACGTCATTCGTATTCGAGATAAAAAGCGTAAAAGAAAAAAATCATACTGCCGAAACTACTGACAACATTTCAATGAAACTTCATCGAATATGTTTTGGAAGCTGATACATCCAAAGAATTGATTTTTATGTCTGGCTATTAAATTAATAAATCTAATATGAAATTGCCTAATGAAGCAAAACTTCGAGTTAACTCAATTATTATTCAGTTTTACACCAAAAAGGTACTCCTGATAAAATTCTATGCTGTTTACCGAAGCTTCTAAGAAGGAATGATAAATGTATTAATCAAACAAAAAATCTTTAGATGAGAATTAAAAAAAGAGTTAATAACATAAAATAGAATTTTATTAGATCAGGCGTTGTACAAAATCGGGGTTGTTCTGATTTTGGAAAATAAAGTTTAGGACTGTATCCAGATAATTGAGTTAGAGATGGTATTGTAAAAACATTTATTGACATCATTCACAATAATAAAATGAATAAGTCACCCGCATGAAGTTAATATAGTAAAAAATACAATATTAAAGTCATCTATAAACTCAGAGTGATTATTCAACTAAAAACAGAGGTAATCTAGAGAAGTTCAAAATGAGAGGTCAGATGAAGTCAGACTTAGACTTTGAGAGAGTTCCATTAATTCAAAATTAAACACAGAGTTTACAGTGATGATGCAAATGAAATTTATTGCGAGAGCCTCTTTATCTCATCAGAAAAACAAAAGGTTCAATAATGAATTGTTAGAGTAGACTGAGTTGTAATAAAGTGAGATTAGGCCTTAGAGGAGTACGTGTATTGAAAACTTAATAGTCTAAGTCTGGTCTTCATTGAGAGCATTACAATATGAGAATATCATGGTTGAGAAATCAATAATTATGATCTATAACGTAGTTCTGTAACGAGAAGGCTAATTAATCAATTGAGACAAAATTTACAGTGACAAACTACTTTTAGCAAGCAGGGTTAGTGTTCATCAGAAAAATAAGAGTTACAATTGATAATTATGAGAATGACAATATGAGAGTACTTGTATGAGTGCAAATCACCAACCCTATTGATTCGTCTGAAGCTGAAAGCTTGAGTTGCCACTTGCTAAGTGTTTCCGATGAATGAACTTGAGAATTTCCTAGTTATAATGAGGAGATCATCCCAATTTAATCATGTGGGCAATATTTGAGGAGACTGCTCAAGGTGAAGCAGGGATTGAGACTGTCAATCAGGTTCAATGTGTGAATTACTTGATCGTTCAAATATTTCAGAGAAGTTGACTTGATTTTATTGAGAGAGAAGACTGATTCCATGATTCACCCTTACGCTTGAGATCATTCATTCATCTGAAACTCGAGAACAATAATTAGCAAGTGTAATGAGAAGTGCATGATTGAGAAATGAGATGACTACATTGAGATAATGAGGTGCACATGAGAATATAATGAATCAAAATTTATTACCACAAATAATGTTCATTTCTGGAGCAATCAATTCTTGTTTCCAATGTGAAAAGTCTAGAGAAATCTGAAAAATCATGAGAACAGCAAAATATATCAAAATATATATCTTAGAGGAGTCAATTCCATAAGTTAAATGTAATAGAGATTTTCTGAGAGTAAAGTGAGAGAGGATTACCAGTATTTTTATAGATTTTTATGATCTAAAACGTGGACACATTTTCAAACTTTATAAAAAGCAGGAAAATAACATTAAATATGCATTAATGAGAGATGACTTTGAGAAATGCTCACTTACCTAATTGATTGCTTCCAAAAATGAACGAGATGTACAATTAATTTGCGAGGTGACTTTTTGAAAATTCTAATTTCACAAGAGAAGTACAAGAGAGGTCTGATCTTCAGAGAGATTCGATACAGAAAAAGATTGATTAATTGTTACAATTAATAATGTGCATGAGTTGATCTGTCAACTGATTGGCACATAGAATTAGGTTAACTTGACTGTTCATAGAGATGAGAAATCGTCTTGACGTTTAGGTGCGTTCGGACCATAGGCGTAGTTGAGGATGACGTCTGAGGGGCTCAATTTTTAACAGGCGTTCAAAATATCCTCCGTTTTCACGAATACACAAGTATATACTTGTTTCTGAAGAATCCATTAACTTTCAAAACGGTTGGGTATGAGTGGCGTTGAATTCTGTCTTTCAATTCTTGAGGTGAATTTACATCTTTAGCATAAACTTTTTTATACGATCCAACTGTGTAATCCAAGGGATTAAAATCGTTTTAATGAAAATAGTTTAACGACGTTCATAATCCGTCGAAGAAAATGACTAATAATAATAATAACATTTACTGATCCAGTAAGATAAAATACAAAATTTGCATAGGACAAGTCATTAAAGAGTATAACTACAAATAACAAATTATTCAATAATAGAAAAAGAATCATCATCTAAATACTATAATAAACCTTTTGAAGCAGTATATTTTTTATTACAATTTTAAATTTATTGATATTCAATAATTTAAAGCTGGCAGGTGAATGATTGAAAACAGTGATGCCCTGCCTGATAAGTAGGGAAAGACGCGAATTTAGCAGTATGATGGATTGGAACACACAAAACAGCATTATTTCTGGTCGTGTATCCATGAAAGTTGGACAGTTTCACCATTAAGTGATCATGTTCCCTAATATAAACCAGACATCTATATATGAATAATGATGGAACATTATAGTTAAGAACGCTGTACACTAAATTGAAATAAACACTCAGTATTGAATTTGACGGTAATGAATCCTTAATTCTACTAATTGCATAAAATGCACTGCCCATTCTCTTACATACAAAATCCACATGAGTACCCCATCCAAGAGTCCCCTGGGAGAATTTGTTTATCGAGGCATTCAATAGTTAGACGTTCTCTATTAATGTTTTTACAACTGAAGTAAATACACTTAGTTTTTTCCGCATTTAAAATCAAAGCATTAGAATGACACCAATTCAAGAAATTGAGCACTAGAGCATTGCACTTTACCGAGAGCCCCACAAAACTCTGTGCCGAGACCGCTACTCGATAGGGGACGATAGGGACTAGTGAAAATCTAGATCATGAAGTAAACTTCAGGAACGTGCTGTCATCGAACCAACGTAGCAATAGACTAGTTTCTGAGTAATAACTCGAGTAATAACTCGTCATCAGCACTGCTTAACGTTTTCGTCGATGACAACGTCAATAAAGAACATATTTTTTTTTTGCTTTGCAGCATTTTTATTGTAATTCACATAAACTGTCTGATATTCATAAAAAATAATTATCAGACAGCTTCAATATTCCTTATTTAGGGCGAGCGAATACAACTGCAATTCGGCTCTTTTGCTGAATTGCATTACTTCGTGAGGATATGGCCCACATTCCAGGGTCATTGAACACACACCGCACTCGCTAAATAATATTGTTAAGTAATTAGTTAGTTACGTAATTTAGATTGACTATAAATAGATGTAAGAATTTTAAATAAAGCATTCTTCAGTTTCTTCTTATTGCATTCACTACCGTGAATAGTCAAACTCAGAGAAGTGGGCCTTACAACCCCACTATCTCTTATATAAACTATACAATATATTTACAAGGGAAAATATACAAGGGGTATTTGCTTATATTATAGCTTGTTTATTAGCACCTGACCATTTGTCTTATCTAATAAGATAATTATTTGCTTTGTTCTATGGCTAAATTGATTTTGATTAATTTTTACAATGGGTGAGTAGAGTCAATAAAAAACATATTCTTCCCTTGTGGGATAAATGTTGGTAGGGTAGTCATTTCTTCAAGAGAGTAGTAAGTGATGTATGAGTCTATGTTTTATTTTAATGTTGGTATTTTCGGAGGTTGTCGTTCCTAAGTATTTTGTTTTGTCTAATTTGTTAGAGGTTAGGTTGTAAAATTTTTGGGATTGCTTGATTATTGTTTCATGAATGGCTTCCGTGTTTCCAAGATCGTGAAGTTTCGTGATTGACGTGTTTTTGTCTTTATTGAGTATGATCCTTAGGAAATTGTTTTGTAGTCGTTGGAGTTTTTTGTAATTTGTGTCTGAAGTTTTGCTCCAGATTGGATTTGCATACAAGAATGCTGGCCCAATTCCTTGTTTGAATATTCGAAGGTTGGATTTCTGACTAAGTGACCCCTAGATATTTCACCGAGTTTTGACAATTAATTATTTGGCCGTTGAATGCCACATTGCAGCGGATTGGTGGGAGTTTGCGTTTTTGGGTGAAGTGGGTTAGGGTTGTCTTCTTGACGTTAATTTTAACTTTCCATTTGTTATAATATTTTTCAAGTTCATTTACATGAGCTTGAATATATTTATTGGCATAATTTGGATCTGATGATTCGGATATTATGGCAGTGTCAACTGCGAAAATTTTAATTTTTGTTTGAGGCGTTTTCGATATATCATTGATATAGTAGTTGAAAAGGATTGGGGATAATAAGCCTCCATGTGGGACACCTGCAGTGATTAAGTGTTTGCTCGATAAAAAATTTTCTACTCTAACTTGATATGTTCGGCCATGTAGGTAGGATAATTTTGATTAGGTGTGGAGGAAGGTTGGTCATGAGGAGCTTGTAAATGAGGCCATTTGGCCACACGGTGTTAAATGCTTTTTCTATGTCTAAATTGAGCATAGCGGTGATTTTTTTAAAATTGAAGTTTTTTGTAATATCGTCTGTAATGGTAGCTAGTTGCAGGACCGTACTATGAGATGTTCTGAATCCGTATTGTTCGTCTACCATTTCGTTGAAATCGTTTTCGTGGATTTTAATTTTATTCAATATAATTTTTTCTAAAACTTTTGACATCGTTGGTAGTAGGCTTATAGGACGGTAGTTGGATGCTAATTTTGGGTCCATTTTGGGTTTGGGGAAGGAGAGGACTATCGCGTTTTTCCATGTGTTCAGAAAATAGCTCAATTTCAGACAGCTATTGAATACATATGTAATTGAGCTGTACGTCAGATTACTAATTTTATCTTCTCCTGGTGCTTTTTTATTTTTCAATGTCCTAATAATTTATCTTATTTCATTGGGGAAAATTAAGTGGTCTTGGGGAATGTCGAGATCGGAGTTAGGGAATAGGTGAACTGTTTCATCAACTGTTCTTTCGGTTTGATGATCAGACATATCGCGTGTCGAGTTCTTCATCGAAGATTAAGCCATTGGGCCCGTGTAGTGTGGAAATTCTACTGAAATTAGGTTCTAGCGATCCTCCACATTTCATCTGTGTTGTTTAAGCTTTGCGTGAAATTTTTCCACGATAATGAGCCGCAGACCTACAGTCCTTGGTGTTAGGCACTTTCCAGATATAAATAATGAAAAGTGCCATCTAGCAGAGAAACGTCTGCACCTCATTCTTACAGAAACTCTTCACGAAATAGATCCTTACGTGCATTCCGTTTTCTCCATCAGTAACTTGTAGTACTCCAATTTGGAGTATCGTGCAAAACTTCGAGAAGTGGGAAACGCCCTCTAACACGCTGAAAGTGAAGTATCGTAATGATAATACATAGTTTAAAGACGTTCATAATCCGCCGAAGAAAATGACTAATCGTATGATCGAATCGGAAAATGCTTACTCGGCCAATTACGACACCTTCTGTCAAGATGCGGTAGAGCTGCACGGTGATTACCAATTATTAATAACTATAAGAAATAACTTTATCAACTGCATCGGTTATTACTTCAAAGTTCTAAAATCAAAATATTTTGAAAACGGTTCACAGTATCGAGTTTTATCAAGAGTACCTTTATGATATGAAATTGAATTATGTTTAAGTTCACTTGAAAGTTTGCTTAATAAATCTAAGATTAAATATTGAAAAAGTTATGGTCAATACTACGAGTACTTGGTACGAATCGTGTAACTAGCATCCTCTATATGAGTGTCAGAAATAAAAAATAATTCATTGGATGTATCAGCTTCGGAAACATATTCATCAAAAAGTTGCCAAAAGTTCCGGCAAAATCGATAAAAAAAGTATATAATTCATTTTTTTCAACGCCTTCATCTTGAATACGAATGGAGTTACGAAAATTTTCTACGGAACAAAACCCATTTATTTTTCAGTTTTCTATGCATCTTTGAGACGGTATACTTTTTTTTAAACACCAAGTATACGCGATTGAATTTGATATATCGATAAGCATCTCATTATTTGTTCAGGAACAATCCCACGCTTTTTTAATGCTAATATAATGGATTAACTCGATGATAGATAACATATTATTCGTGAAATTTGAATTCTACAGCATTATTATTTTTATAACATTAGATTAACACTGCATACAGTATTTTTATTCCGAAATATTATTTCTTCAACAGAGCAAACCCAAGGGATGCATGCTTCATGGACACTGCCTGGCTTCCTGTAAGTATCTGATTTAGGACTCAGGACTCGAATTAGTTCCGAATTTAGCGTAGTGACACGCGGCCCTTAAGTCAGCCGGGGTAGAATGAAAATCCCGATGCTCGTGATTCACAGCATCAGAAGCAATATTGAAGAAGAAATTAGATCAATTTCTCCACAACTTCTTTCAATAACATTCGCGAAAGGTTTGTGGAGTGTCGTCAACAAAATTACCATCTTTTAAATATTATTATTTTTTCAAAGTGAAATTTCTGTTCATTTCCGGTAAATGGTTTTTCTCATTTTTTGTTGTTTTCGTTATTATAGGTATAAGTCAGATAGTTGGGTCGTTTTAGCACATCGTCTATTTGTTTGTAGTTCATGTTGGTAGTGTTCTTCTAATATGGCACATAATCCTCTCGAATGTGCCGTGAAAACACTAATTTCATACACGAATTATCAACAACAATGTGAATGTGAATTAACTCTATATTGAATCTCCCATCTTTTCAAAATGAAATAAAATATCTGATAAAATTGTGGAATCAACTCTTCAAGAAATATCTTACGTTTCTGATCAGCAGCAACATGGAACATCTTGTGAAATATGTTGAAAAGAACTGTTCAATCTTAACTATCTATTATCATTGGAATAAATGAAATTACTTGATGATGAATAATAAATTAATGATTAGATTTGTTTAAAATGAATCTTTCACAAAGTAATATTTCATGTATATGGGGTGAAATATTTTGGCAGTGAAAAAAGTATTCTTTTCAAGGTGAGAGAATGTAAATATTCACGCATCAATAGAGATATAGCGAAATATTGAGGTATTTCGACGAAAAATTTATTTTGTGATATGAATGCCCTGTCATGTGAATTTATGCCAGCTTCCGATGCATTTATTTTAATTTCATTTCTCAGTTTTTTTTTGGTGCATTGTACAGAATCTACACTCTGAACGAATGAATAAATAAACATAAAAAACAAATTATCGAAATAATGCAAACGCGTCTTTTCAACGGAAATACTGTAGTAGAGTGTAGAGGCCTTCCGAAAATTAGCGCCGATATTCCTTTCTACTTCTACAACTGAGTTTTATTCCATTGAAACGGAAAGTTCTCATCAATTTTTGTCAGGAATGATCTACCTCTGAATTGGCTGATATGTGCTAATCCCACCGAACGTCTGGGATACTGCCACAAAAAACTTGCCAGACTTTCAATCAATAGGGATTGGAAAGAAGGATTTCAATCGAGGGAATGTCTAAGAAGCGGTGACAGGTAGAATGATTGCCAAGGTTTTAGCAATAATGGATAAAGTTCTATGCGATCGTCATTTTCTTTATTTTAACTTCGAAGATTTTAACTAATATGAAGTGGAAATCAGAAGGGCGTAGAAATTAGCATATGAGATGTCATAAATGGAATTAAATTCACAGGATCCCCCCAGCCGAACTAATTAGAAGTTGTAATGCAAAATTCCTTACTGCCTAAATCAATTAATTTAGGCGAGAGTTCAGGTTGGAATGTATGAACTGAATAAGAAAATATGAGGGTATTTGAAATCCGAAGGATCCGAGAAAATTCATTTTTTGATTTTCTTCAATAATGGATCAGGATTCGTCATAAAAATCTTTGTTGTATCATTCAAATCTATCTTGTAATCGCCGGTATTGAAACACACATGATTCACAATCTAGTTCTACTAATATATGTCTGTCAACTGTTTTTTTTTAATTCACGCTTTCTTACCTCTGAAAGTCTTAATGTCTTTCCAGTAGGTTTATGTTTTCCACAAAACAAGGAATGATATACATACAAAATTTCATTTTTGTTTCTAGTTCAAAGGTTGAGTTTTTGTTAAAATAAATTTCGAATCGTTTTGTGTTTTGAAAAAGGTTCTTATGTTGAATTTGGAAATGAATATGAGAAATCACATTGAATAAAGTTGGTTGTTCTTGTCAATTTCCCCTTAGTTCCTGATAACAGTTTTCGTTGTAACTTTTTTCTCTGGATTTGATTTTATTTTCTCTATAATATCTGCTGGACATCAGTTGTCTTTAACCCTGCTGTAGTCTCGTGCGGATTCTCACTCCGCGCCTCTATTTATTTTGTAATTTTTCAAAAATCCAGCGGATGACGTTGATGCAGCCCTCAGTATCTTCATATTCTGACGAGATCTGTGGCCAGTAACCATTTGACAGTGATTCGATGAACAATTATTTTGTTAAAAAATTCACGCTAAGTCGGAATCTGCAATCAAAAAGGAGATCTGCATTTGGAATTATTCAAAGTTGAGCCTCTTATCTCGTATAAGGCCCTTTTCGGCCGAAAATCTGATGGAGCCGTTCGATTCCTCGGACAAAAAACTGAAGACCACAGTATCAGAATTAAGATTATCTATATATGCGCGAAATAAAATCACCTGGTATATTAACAATTTTTTTAAAATAAAATTTGTGTTACCTCAAAATAATATAATTTTATTGAATTCGAAAACATGCCGGAAAACTTTATTATCTCCTTGTGCGGACTGACAGTACGGATGCGACTATTCGATACACAATCTTGGCTCGCCTACTACAGGGTTAAGAGGGATCAATTGAGATCACATGATGAATTGGAATGAGACTAAGATTTCGATAACGAAACCTTAGGTTAGTCAAGAGAAATCAAAGAGTCCTCTTGTATTCTGTTGGATGAAGATAGCAATCTAGACAACAATTGTTCAGTAGAAGTGGATTCTGATAGGAAATTTCAAAGTTAAGTGGATCAATATCTCTTTGGTGACGAATGTCAAATGACAGATAGGAAAAAATCAACGATATTGAAAATATCTCTTCTGATAGTTCGAATATTTCGAATTGATTTGCTCCTAACAAGCGAGTACAAAAATCGACGAAGGATTAATTGCAATATTCAAAAATTTTCAATTTTAATTCTTTCCAGACATTGGGACTGAAAAGATAAAAAAGGTTACAGAAAAATCAGAATCCTTTCCGAATGATTTTCAATCACTTTCCTTAGTTAGTTCAATCACTTTTCTTAGTCCTGTGTTATTCATGAATCCTCCAATGAATGAATGCATAAATTATTGTTATCAAATACAAAGCACCTTCATTCAGTTAGTCAAAGCATTGTATAATGAATTTTATATCTCTAAGAATAAAATTTTTTTATTTTTGATGTGAAGGAGGTAAGAGCCATTCGACATAGCATTCCATAATGAAAAAAAGTGCAAATTCATTTTCATAGAAAAAATGAATTTCTATTAAGAAGCACAAAATGATTTAGGTACAAATTATTTGTATTCGGGGCATGGTGGATGAAGGTCAAATTTCTGAAAAAAATTTCTAATCGGTTTCATACATACTCATGTTATAAGTGTCAAAGTCAGTTTGTTTGTTAGTTTTTTGTTTGCCTATTTATTCCAGAAGTACCAAAAGCAGTCAAAATGACCCAAATTTGAGAAAGAACAACAATATTCGAACGTTGGCAATGTATGAAGAAGAAATTTATATTTTTCCAATTACTCATTTGTACGTTAGGATATTTCAGCGTCTATTATAGGGAAATTATTGAGAAGAAACAATATCATCACGAAATCTTCTACCCGTTGAAGCTTGCAAGGCAGGTGTTAGAAAGAATTTTGAACTGTACTAGACGTTCCGCCACTTAATTGATGTTGGATCATATACAAGTTTGGTGATCATTATTGTAATAAATTTCGTAAACCATGCTCCGGGCCCAAACTAAATTTTTTCGATAATCACCTGTAAAGTTACTGTAAGTTACTTAGGTGCCTCTTCTTTATCACTCAGACGAACAGTTCAGATGAGCCAAAATACGTAATTTTCAATTATTGATGGTAAACTCACTGTAAGTTACTCTAGTGCCTTCTTTTTTATCACTTGGATGCACAGTTCAGATAAAGTTTGCACCGAAATGAATTCTTTTCAATATTCAGCTGCACCTTCACTATAACATGCTCGGGTATATTTTTTTTGTTGAGCTAATGCAAATCGTTATATCGAGTTTAACCAGATACGATGCTCTTTTGATTTCTGCCCGTGTTTATCATTAGATATTCAGATAAGAAGTTTTTCACTGGTTGCAGATTTTAATTTTCCTTCAATCACTGTTTTACTTTCTTATCTATCTTCATCTCGTAGTAACGTCAGACCGTTCGGTAAGTACAAAGCTCCTTCTCGTTTGAATTCTCAAACCTCACGCCCTGAGCTACATGTCCTAAACTGGTATCTTGAGAAGGTCTTTCTAATTGATTTTTCATGTAGTACTTTTTAATGACGTAAATGCGATCAACCCTTGCAGGAAAATATTTACGGTTCTTATTTTGATAACGGAGAAATATGTATCAAGAGAATTCATTTTTTCATTTCATGTTAATCAAACTTGACACTTCAATTATAAGCACACTCAAGAATAATAGTATATTCTAAAACAAATTGCAGAATGGCTCCTATTCCAACACGAATGCGAAATTCGAAAACTCGCTCCTTCGTCGCTCGTTTTCGAAAGCATGAGTGTTGGAATTGTCTTCTGCCACGAGTTTTTTTTTTATTTTAAATTCTAGCGGCTTCGACTGCTTGGTCATTTTGCCGCTTCTCGTGTGTGTCTTACATCCTGTGGTACATTCTAATTATTTTCAGATATTGTATCGTTGCATCGGTGTCTTTTAGAGCGTCTTTGATATCGTGAGGGATCCCTTGTTGTTCTCTTATAAGTTCGAGGCGTTCACATGTGAAAAAATGATGGGTTGTTAAGGTGGTGTTGCAGTGTTCGCAATTCGGTGGTGACTTTCTATTGAATATGTGCGAGTGCGTTACATTTGTATGACCTAGTCGTAGGCGGCACAAAACAGTTTGTTCACGTCTATTGTGTTTTGGGTAAGCCCATTTTTCCACCGTGGGTTGGATTTCATGAAGTTGTCCATTGTATGTATTCCAACATTCTTGCCAGGCAGCGTATATGCTGCTTATAATTGCTGTTTTGGCGTCTTCGTAGGGTATCGTGGTACCCTCGTCTGTTCGTCCCGATGTAGCTTTTTTGGCAGCGTTATCTGCCAGTTCGTTTCCCGGTACCCCTACGTGCGCAGGAATCCAGAGGAATATGATCTCTCTGCCCGTGTCCTCAATCGCCGCTGACACGTTTCGTATCCTTCTGATTCTCTCATCTTTGTGGAACTGGTTCTGAAGGGCTTCTAGAGCACTCATAGAGTCTGTACAAATCAAGTTGCGTCTTTTAGTTGTTAAAAGGCAGTACAGTGTTGCCTGCCAGATGGCGTACGTTTCTGATGTGTAGACACTGCATTGTTTGTCAAGTGTCCAGGAGTGTGCTGTATCATTAATGACTATAGAGGCTCCTACACCCTCGTCTGTCTTAGAGCCATCAGTGTAGATCGTGAGGTCAGGGTCTATCAAATTGATTTCACATGCCGTTAGCTTCATCAATGTATTGTTAGTCAGATTGTGTTTTCCCCATTTATGAAGTGACGTATTATTTTTGAGGTTTCTGGTCATCCACGGTGGCGGCTTGTTAGGGTTTATGTTGGCTCGGAGGAGGTCGGCTTGGAAGTGGATGTTGTACATCTCTTTAAGTTCAAGGTGCCTTATTCTTAGTGGTCTTGTGCGTGAAGGTTCTGAAGAAAAGTTATTTTCTTCGTGGAATAGGGCGTTGTTCACGTGGTCTGGTGTTGTGGCCGTTTTGAGCGGTTGTAGAAGTGTGTGCATGTCTCGTCGGAAAGAGAGTGGTAACATATTTGCATCTACGTGGAGAGCAATGGTTGGGCTTGTCCTAAATGCACCTGTCGCTATTCTTAGGGCTTGATTCTGAATTGTGTTCAGTTGACTTAAGTATGTGCGTCTAGCTGATGCGTGAACTACATCGCCGTAGTTTATTCGGGATATGATGAGGGCGTTATATATCTGGAGTAAGTTTTCCCTACTTGCACCTCATCTGATGTTAGATAAGCACTTAAGTAAATTTATTGTTTTTGTGATCTTCTGCCGTAGATAATTTATGTGATCCATCCATCGGAGATTTTTGTCGAATATCAGTCCAAGTAGCCTTATTTTTTGTCTGAATTGTATCATTTCCCCTTTAAGCGTTATTTGTGACTCGGCATGTTCCTTTCTCAAACGACAAAAGTGTACACATGCGGATTTTTCAGCGGAAAACTGAAATCCATGTTGAAGGGACAGTTGTTCGAGTTGGTCGATAATTGTTTGTGCTTCTATCTTTAATAGTTCAAGCGAATGACCCCTGAAAATAAATGTTAGGTCGTCTACATACATTCGAGCCGTCACTGTCGGAGGGATATTGTGCAGGAAGATGCTTACTGCGATTGCAAACAAAGTTACGCTTAAGACCGATGCCTGAAGTATCCCGTTCTCTAAAATTCGAGAAGTTGATTGTTTGCCAAGATATCTTGTTCTGAAGGTTCTATGTTTCAAAAAGCTCACCAAGAGCAAAGGCAATCTTCCCCGTATCCCCCACTCATGTAACCGTTTCATAATATTGTATCGCCACGTCATATCGTAAGCTTTGTTCAGGTCGAATATAACTGCAATAGCGTGTTCGCGGTAACGAAATGCACATTGTATATGTTTTTCGAAGCCACTCCGTGCATCGATGCATGAGCGATTTTTACGGCATCCTAGCTGTTCCTTTGGTAGAAGATTCCTAGATTCCAGCACCCAGGTGAGCCGAGTGTTTACCATCTTCTCAAGGACCTTTCCCAAGCAACATATGAGGGATATCGGTCGGTAGTTGACAGGGTTTTTGGGGTCTTTACCTTCTTTCGGTATGGGTATTATAATAGCCTCCTTCCAGACTTCTGGGAACTTTCCTGTGATCCAAATACGGTTGTATAGGTCTAATAGTTTTGTTTTGGCTTCTGTGGGTATGTTTTTTATCATACTATATGTTATCGTATCTTTGCCAGGAGCAGAATCATTGCAGCTATTCAGGGCGTTGTTTAATTCTATCTTGCTGAATTCGACATTATATTGGTTATCATCGTCTTCAGTGAAGTCTAAGTTCACCCTTTCTGCCTGGGTTTTGAAATCTATAAATCTCTGATCGTAATTGTTAGAGCTACTAACTGCCTGGAAGTGATCGGCAAATACTTCACATATTTCATCAGGGTCCGTGATTATGGTATTATAGGAGGAAAGTATTTCCGTGACATTGTTACGGAGTGACCCTGAAATGGTCTTTATTTTCCGCCATACCTCTGCAGTGGATGTCGAAGGGGTTATAGATGAGACATACCCATGCTAGCTTTCGGTTTTTGCTTCCGTCACTAACCTACGAGCTTTAGCTCTGGTTCTTTTGAATTCGATGAGGTTTTGGAGTGTGCAGTTTCTCCAAAACCTCCTTAGTGCCCTTTTTCTCTCGGCAATAGCGTCTGCTATATTTTGATTCCACCAGGGAACAGTTTTCCGGGCTCTTCTTGGTGGAGACTTCGGGATGCTGCCAGATGCCGCGTCCAGGATGGCTCTAGAGAAGATGTCAACCGCTTCATCTCTGTCATGCGGCAATTCGTTGAGGCAAAATGTTTCTGAGAATTTTTCCCAGTTTGCCACTTTGCATTTCCACCGTTTATTGAGTGCTGGTGGATTTCCCGTATTCTCAACTATAATCTTTATGGGAAAGTGGTCACTGGAGTGGAGGTCTTCTACCGTTTTCCAGGTCAGCTTTGCTGTAAGAGTTGGGGAGCAAAGGGAGATATCTATGCAAGAAAAGTTGTTTGTTCTTGCACAGAAATGAGTGGGACTGCCTGTGTTGATTATACATAGATTTTTATCGTTCACAACATTTTCTACTCTTCGACCTCTCACGTCCAGATAAGTAGATCTCCAGCTAGGAGAATGGGCGTTGAAATCACCTAAAATTAAGAAAGGTGGTGATAGTTCCTTGCTCTTGACTATGCCATGAGGAGCTTTTCAGTAATCGGGTGAGATGCGCCAGGGCCGCCCCGGGTGCGCACCGGGTTCACACCGTTTCTATTTTGACCGTTACAGACAGCACTCGCGCTACCTACCCCTTTCCCCTGAAGCACCCCCCGAATTTAAGGGGCTTCATGCACTCACAGCTGTGAAACGTCAAATTCAAATATGCCGGGTTTTTTTAAGATTCAGTTGAGGGTGGATTTTTGTTTCATTCTGATTTAATCATCAATAGTTTTGCTTTTATAATCTACGACATCGAAAATTAATAGGTATAAACAGTTATATTTGCCAAATAGAATATATAAACAGATTAGGTTAATTCAAATTGTCAGTTCAGCTTCTTTGACGTGTTCCTGCCATATCGAGGGCGTGAAACACTGGTGCGCCAATCCCCGAGGGTGTCAAGCTCTCGACTGGAAACCGGTATATATCACCTCCATCATCAGCATAACCAAATGCTTCAAGATACCCCTTTTTGAAGTTAAATATGTAAGTGATTCCAAGATCTATAGTACCTTTGATATATCTGAATATCCTTTTAACTCTTATATAATCTAAGAGGCATGGATTACCAAGACTTCGTGAACATACACCAACTGCGTAAGCTGAATCAGGGCGTGGTCCGGTCATTAGATAAATGAGTGCACCTACTGCTTCCCTAAACAGATGTTCGGCTCTTCTTTCGTGTCCTTTCCTGATTCAATTATTTTTTTTGCATGGAATTTTCGACAAATGTTGATAGAATAATCTGAATTTCTTTCAAATTCTAGTCCTAAAAAGTAGGATGATGGTTTAATGGTATTCTTGAATACTTTTTGTAGATCTTTTAGAAAAACATTCTCCATATTGTCTTTATTTGACGCTAAAAGACCATCATCTACATATAAAGACAAAATAAGTATTCCATCACCTTTTTCTTGCTTCTTCATAAATGAACAAGGATCTGCGTCACTTTTCTTGAATCTCTGTTTCAAAATGATATTGTTTCGTTCCGTAAATGCTTTACTTTGTTTTACTTCAACAGACAAACTCTGTTTGAACCATCTTCAAAACCTTCAGGTTGCTTCATGAATATCTCTTCTTCTAAAGTTTCATATAAAAATGCAGTTGATACATCAAAGTGAGTCAATGGCATTTTCTCACTAGCAGCTATGCTTACACTAGCTCAAATAGAAGACATCTTAGCAAGTGGGCTGAAAGTTTAGTCAAATCTCAACCGGCTTCTTGTGAAAATCCTTTTATCACCAATCTTGCTTTAAACTTATCAATTGTACCATCTGGGTTTCTTTTGATTTTATAAGAACACTTAGAAGGAATAGCTTTTCTTTCTGCAGGTAATTTTTCCATGATCCATGTGCCATTTGATCTATATATTTCACTCTTCATAGCATTTGACCATTGGATCAGAACTTTGAATAACTTACTTGTAAGTATTTGGCTCTACAATTTCAAGTATCTTGGTTGCTACTGTCATTACAAAGTCTTCAAATCTAGTTGGTTTTTCCAAGCTTGCTTTTTTTTTATTTCATATTAATCAAACTTGACACTTCAATTATCAGCACACTCAGAAGTACATACTTCATTACATCAACTTAAGAACTTCTTGAGTTCATTTCAACACTTTTAACTTTCAGATAGTTTTCATGCAGGGAAATTGCTCGAGAAATGCGAAGTTGCCAAGCATTAGCTTCAAGACTTGTTTTTCTTCACACTACTAGGTTCGCGGTAAAGCTGAAAGGAAGGATGGTGTTATCAGGCGTCGGACTAAGTATATCAAAATGAATAAATAGCTGTTCACAATCAGAACTTGAATCGTTCTCTTAATTCTCTTAAAGTTCTTATTATTGGAACAAAACTTGTTGATAATTTAACCTGTACTGTTGTGATTTTATCACGTGTATACTGATGCTGTGATCATTAAAATTATTAGGTATATCGAACTGTTTTTTAATTTTGAAAAAAATTTAATTCATTCTTTCTATCTAAACAAGACGACGACATAAATACGAGCTTCCATCTACAAAACCCTCAGGACTTCTTCATGGATGTCACCAAGAGTGTGTTTATTGAAGGTAAACTGTAAATAACGTACGGAGAGACAGTCAATATAAATAAACTTCACTGAAATTCATTTTGTGGCTTCAGCCGGGCAAAATAGTCCTCTCTCTAATAAAATCGCTGGAACAACTTTGAGATAAATTAATTTAGGAAGTTTGAACCGAAGGGCACCACGGCAATCACTAACAGTTCCGAACTTCGGTTTATTCGTCCGAGAATTGTGAGTTGTATTCTACGGAAATGTTCACGACGGATTCTTGAAAATTCTGTAGGAACGACATCCTGGCGGAATAAGCCCCCATCCAGTAATGCTCCGTCCTGTCACTATCCCGAAATCCGCCCTCAATTTTCGTACCTGACTTGTTCAATCTGGATCTCGTCGGTGAGAAATTTGATCCTTTTCTACTTCGGAATTTATCAACTGAAAGGAATGAACGCAAGTCGACAGTCGCATGTTTTCCATTTCGGCGTCGAGGGTTGAGCTTTGGAAAGCCTATATTTCTGGTGAGTATTATATTGATAGTCGGCGACAGCTGAAATATATTGGAAATATCGGCATCGTACAGTACCTTATCGATTTCTATTTTTTCATTATTTTTTAAGGTCATTTTGAACTCAAACCAGAAGAATGAAAAAAATTCTTATACGTCAGTGTGAAAATTATTTATTCTCTTTCCCGTCCAAGTAACTATCAAAAGTAGTGGCGAAAATGGGCTTCACAGCTTCTTAAAACCCATTAGCGCCTACGGTTGCCATATGGCAACGCTTTCGGGGTGTTTTTCAAATAGTTCTCAGATGCGCAGATTTGTAGCTAGAAAGTTGGCAGTTGGTTTACTTGATATACAAATGTACCTTATTTTACCAGTAACAAGAAATTTTTCTGTGAACTCACTCGTTCCGCCTCCAGAAGTTGTGAAACTTTGAGTTCTTCGAGAATCGTTAAAAACATGGAAACACAATTTCTCATCCCGAAACCAAAAATCTGATGATATCACGAACTTTGTAAATTCAGACTACTATTCTAAATCTTTCAGCCCCTCCTTGTATCGGGATATGAGGGATACTCAGACGTTTCTCTCTAATAATAAAGATCACATAGTTGTTTTGAGAGCTGACAAGGGGAACGTTACTGTAATTATGAACAGAGATGAATGTCTTAGAAAGTGTACGGAACTTCTCAATGATAGTTAGAATCAAATAGCGCTCTAAATTTTCTTGACATGAGAGTTGAACGTACGGATGAAAATGTTTTATATATGTTGATTGGTACCATAAAACTACTTTCTCTGGTAGGTATATAGGTTTTCACTCCCATCATGCCATGATACACAAGGTTAATATCATACGAAATCTGAAGTTAAGAGTTTTAAACCTGTCTGATTGCAGATTTCATAAAAAAACCTAAAAAGATCAGGTCTATCCTGCTGGACAACAACTATCCGGCGTCTCTCATTGACAAAATATTAGGGAAGTCCCCCAAACCTTCCCCCCCACCCCAAACCTCCCCCCCACCCCAAAACATTTCATCTAAGGAACCTCCAAATACGGCTTTAAGTTACCACAGACTCATATACATTAAAGGTCTCTCAGAAAGACTCTCAAAAATTGTTCAAAAAGAGGACGTTAGGGTGTCCTTCAAGAGTTTGAACACCCTAGGTAGACACTTCTTCACCATTGTTAAAAACCCGACACCAACCTCACTGAACTCCAACGTGGTTTACAAGATCGATTGTTTGAACTGTTCTCAAGTGTATATAGGACAGACGGACCGATACCTGAAATCTAGAATCCAAGAACACATTAGATCTGTTCGTGTGCCGATTTCCAATCCTAAAACAGCCTTGGCTGAGAATTGTGTGAACACGGGTCATGCCTTTAAGTTTGAAGAAGTCCAGATACTAAATAGGGAACCATACCTGAGTAATCGATTGATTTTTGAAATGCTACAAATAGCTGTCCATGACTCAGTGAACTCTAGATCTGATATTCAACAACTCAGTAGATTTTATTACTCCCTATTAAAAATGAACCAACGAACAAGAAGTGGAAGATGAAATGATCGATTTTTGTTTTTGTTTTTATTCTTATATTCAAATCCCCTCAATTTCACTCTTGATTTCCCGGCACATCACAGTATTCATTCCAGATGAGATACCGAACTCCTGAACAACAGTATTTAGGTAATGATGGCATAACTTTCAGAAACACGACATTGCCAGCACTCTGAAGAGGTATGAGACATGCTTTGGAAATTCATTCCGTAACGCTGTCAGAAGCATGGTCCTCACGGAGGCAAACTAAGGAATTATACATAATGCTGAAAATCTATGACAAAAAAAATACCAGTAGAAGAATACTTCAGAGATTTGAAGCTAAATCGCAGTATCAATCAGATTGGATTCTACCATACTCAGTTACTACTATAATTAGTGTACCTATATTACTATTGAAACGAATTTCAATTAAACTACTCTCACCGATCATCGCAATTTCAGTTAAGAATTTAATCTTTAGAAATTCCTAATACACAAAATGTCAAAACGAAAATAGTTACCCCTATTCTGTCAGTGAAAAACTCTAATTCGCAAAGTGGAAATCAGCACTTTGTCGTTATTATTTCTCAAACTCAGCTTCTAGTATGAAAATGAATTCAACTCCTGAGAACTTTGTAATTAGAAATGTGAACTACGAATGAGGAAGAGGGTTCTTGTATCAAAATGTAAAGTTGCCCTATTTTTCACTGAACACGAATTCCGCTGGATAACACTGTAATATTACCCACTTATGCAGACGGTTGGCGTGAGGAAGTTACGATATGAATGTTTATGGCCTTAGAATGAAAGGTTCATTCGAGGGGATGAAGATGAGATGAATCTCTGAATAATGACTGTGTCTTCCCTAGATGTCATATCCCGTAAAAAAAATAGGGAATGTTCATGACTGGAATTCGAAGCATCAGAAAAATATAAGAAGAAAAACCCTTCCTTCCTGATTAGGTATATGGTAAATCAGTGGCGGCCCTAGGGGGTGGCGAAAGGGGCAATCGCCCGGGGCCTCGCTCTTGCAGGAGCCTCGTGCAACAACCAAAGTTTTAAAAATGATTTTGATGTTTAATTATTCATTAGGATAATAATAAAAGCGTCAATTGAAATGAAGTTTCATGCATTCATTCAGTACATCATTCAAAAATTCAATGTACGTGAATATCGCTGCTCGAAATATTCGAGTCAAACGGACTACTAGTCGCTGCCTCATACAACAGAAAGATAAGAAACCCTTGAGCAATCGAGATTTATAATCATCAAAACAACATGAACAAAAAATATTTCTGGCACATACAGATTATGATAGCATGTTTGCTTTCATTTTTAATAGAAAAGTTTTGAGGAAATACAGTGAACTTTGAATTGAAATAATCTTCGACAGGGTATTCCAAATTGCTTGATTCTGGCTGTTTCTGGTACTTCTAGACTAGATAGGTAAAAACGTTGCACGGAATTCTGGGCTCGATTTCCGTGGAAACACCTAAGATGAAAACCGTTTCACTATATCTTCATATGTTTTGAAGATATGACAAATATTTGAAATTTTTTCGATTTCGAAGATGTGCCAAAACTTTTCATTTTCGAACATATCTGAGAAAGATGAAAACTTCCAACAAGCGCTTTTTCACTGGGAATAAGACATTGTTTTAATTTTTTTCATCTTTAAGTTTTTTTTATGATATAAGATGAAAAAATGCGTTCGTATTCAAAATAAAAATGTTTTTTTTCGAGAAAAAAAATTAATATAATTTCTTATTTCCGGTGGAAAAGCGCTCCTAGAAAAATTAAAGGTTTCCAGTTATTTCTGAAAGTTCTGGCACATTTTCAAAATCGATAATATATCAAAATTAAAAAAAAATTAAGAGATCGTGAAACGGTTTTTACTAATGGTGTTTTCATGAAAATCGAGCCCAGGACACCTCGCAAAATTTTTATCTATCTAGTCCAGAACTACCTGAAACAGTCAAAATCAAGCAATTTGGGATAGCCTGTACAGTGAGTTAATAGGAATTAGGAAGGTGTAAAATAAATCAGCAAATCTTAGCCTAAGCCAACATTTCGCAACCAAATATTGATGTTTTTTCAGAGCTAGTAATACTTATCATGTTCAAATGATGTAAAATGAATTATAAAGAACACGAAAATATATAACATAACAAAATAAAGAACACTATATATACCTAAAATGGCCTATTACAGAGCTACGATCTGCACTGAAAAGCCAAATTATGCGTTCACTAAATGAGGAGAAAAACAGACAGTGAAACATCGATAACATCGTTTTTGTAATTATGTGTCCAATCCGTTCATTCCACATCTCGTAGAACAAAACAATGTTAGAATATTTCATTCTAACATTATTTTCAGTAATATTTATTTATGGAATGTTGGCCTTCTGTCACGGATTTATTCAATTCTGCCAATCAATATTTTTCGATGCAAAAATCACTATTTACGATATTTACGGCAATATTTCATTAATTTCGATAAAAATTCAGCGAATAAGAGAAAATAATTTATGAAACTCGTTCAGAAGGCTCACACTAACACTCGTTCATTCCAAAACTCGCCACTTTGTGGCTTGTTTTTGAATTTTGAACTCGTGTAAGAATATCAATGCCTTCTGCACTTGTATCAAATATAACAATTTTGTACCCAAATACAAAAATGAGATATATATCGACTTTATTTAGTTAAACAGCTACCAAACGTACTTTACATTCAGGAAAATTACGTAGATTGAAAACATCGACATAAAAGACTAAATAAATTTCACTCTTCAAAATCAACAGTAGTGACCCATTATGGCTTGATCCGATTTTCCTTGATAGTGGTTTTTCATTGTCCTAATATCTTGTTGGAATTTTTCATTCTGCTTGTTACTGACAGCTCCTTAATTTTCAGGAAAACATTACAGATGTGAATGGAGAAAATGTATTTCTCATGACATTCGGCACGAAATGATTTATAGGCATCTACAAGTTCATTAACTAACTGTTGGTAGTTTGCATACAAATTGATGCCCAAAATTTTTCTAAGAAAACTTACAAATGACTTCCATGCTCTCCTGCCTAAAAAGCTTCTCTGTAAAATTAACATCGTCCAGCAATTTTCTGAATTGTGGTTCAATAAAAACGTCTCTTTAATTTGCCATCACTCTACTTGGAAAGGATCTCTTTTATTCTTCATATAGCCTTCACAAAGCTTTCATCAATTCATGTTCAATGTGAAGGGGAGTCAGAAGGACATTTCTGGGATCACCCAGAAGTCTAAATATGCGATCAGCACTGGGACATCTGCATTACAAGGTATATGTCGCATTGCAGACCATTGTGGAAAAGTTGATCATTTGAAGGAATAGTGGGTTCTCGCATACTATTCATCCACTGCACCAATGATACGTCACAAAGCACACATGGGGAGCCCACTGCTTGTCTTGATCTCAAGTTCTAACACCTAAATATAGCGAGAAGCTTTTTTAACCCTTTCAGAAAATGACCTGGCTTGCGATTTCGCCATCTATTGACTACAATTAAAAAATATATTAGAAGTTCAGTTAACTGCAGCGGATTCGTGTTCTTAAAGCAATTTATTATCTACATACAGAAAACCTTTGTCTTCGAATGTAAACAAAAGACTTATTTCACAGTTCAAGTACCTACTATTCATGTAGGTATTAAAATGCATATTTTTGATCGTCTCATCAATCCATTCACTTTCCGCTCGACTACTTGTGAACAAAAGGTTTTACTGAGCTTTTGAAAAGTCGTAGAGGCCTTAGAAATATTTCTTCTGTTATAAGAAGCGTCTTTTCATTTTAAGAATGAAGATCTATTTTGTGTTACAAAAATCTCGTCGATCTGTGTAATTTGAAGATTACTCATGTACGAGTAATGTTTGTTTCTTGTAGTTTCTAATCATGGTGAATAAATTTGGTTTGATCTGGTCAATTATAGTTCTATTTGTTTTATATTTCGCCATTGGGAGTTGTTCAAATCGACAAGTATCTGTGAACACCCAGAAATCTTCTAATTATTGCGCTATATTCCACGGTTTTAATCAACGTTATTTGCCCAGGTCTACAGAGCCAATTACCGAATTGAAAAGGAGGTAAGTATTTGGGATCTCCTGTCCCCTGGAGCCTTATCGAGTTACTCCCGGCACCGGAATCGCATGAAATCGACCAGACTCGAGGAGACACATCTCGAATCCATTTTCCAGATTTTGCACAAGTAATTACCCTCAGTTAGGAAGTTTGGCGGAAATTCGAATCGTCAAGCATTGGGATCCAATTGAAGGAAGGTTCGGAGATTACAGGAAAAGTATAGAATGATTGAGTCGAAGTTAACTACCTAAAGCTACGGAATATCCATCGCTGCTCATTATCTCACAATGCCGATGAAAGTATGGAATAATTATATAGTTTCAACGTCTAACTATGGGAATAATAAGTGTGATTACCTCGATAGAAGTTTTCAATAATCGCCTGAGTGCCTGCGTTTGGGGTATACAGAATGATGTTCATCGTATGAGTGAAATTTCACAGTTCAATAACTCTTGAACTAATCGGTCGAATTATTTCAAATTTTGAAGTTTTGTCAACTCTGAACTCTTCAGACCAAGACTATTATGTAAACACCGTTCTCGCAGCAACGGAGAAAATACAGTAGAAGAAGCATGGAAGAGATTGGGAAGAAACATAAAAGAGAGCACTGAAGAAGCCGTCGGTATGAGAACTATCAATTTGGGCAGGCGCAACATCACAAAACCGTGGTTTACAAGTGAGATCAAACAGCTGGCAGAGGAAAAGAGAAGAGCATTCCTGAAATACCGACAAAACAAAACAGATAACCAGCTCATTACAAACAGGCCAATATGGAATAGAATCAACAATAGAATATCCCAAATAAAGACGGAATACTGGGAGAAATATTCAAAAGACATGAAACACGATCTCTATGGAGCAGTGGCGGCTTGTCCTATGAGGCAGGTGAGGCAGTGCTTCACCAAATAAATTCTGGAAATCACACGTACTGCCTCACCATCTCGTGGTGTCACGAGCCGCCACTGATATGGAGGCCAAAAGAAAATTTGGAACATGCTTAGAAACAGGAGAAAACCAATCAACGAATAAAGTTTTTCGTCTTGCATCTTGCGTGTGCACGTGTTTCGAATCATGCCGTTAATTTAGCTGTTTCCTTCGAAATTATAGAAATATCAAATCGGCGAAAAAGTCACAGTGAGTGTACTCTAACTGACTTCTTGATTTTTATTAAAAAGAGATTGAATCGAGCAGGAACAGCTCTGGGGTTCTGTGGAATATCGTAAGCGAGGTAAGCTATGGTAAGAAGAAGAAAACAAAGATTGAAGCTGTTAGGAACGACATCGGTGAGCTGTTGAGGGAGAACAGGGAAATGGCGGACGAATTCAACGCAAGATACGTGAATATGGGGAGGAGGCTCGCTGAAAGAATAACAAGGGAACCACAATTCCAGAGAACTAGAAGGCCCATGCAGAATTCTCTTGTTTTGCTACCCACTGATCTTTACGGGTGACAAACCTCATCCTCTGATTAAACGACGAAAAATCTACTGGAATGGATGGAATCAAAGCAGAAACATTGAAAAAATTGAAGCCCATATATGTGAACCCTCGAGTTTGGTAATAAATAAATGAATGAAACATAATGTTTGGCCTGATGTTTTCACAGATTCAATCATTATACCTATCTATAAAGGAGGGGATGAAGAGATGGTTGAAGAAATAACATCCAGATCAGTTAAATTGGCAATACTGTTATAAGTTTTACAACACCTATGCATCGGAGAATTTGAATAATAATTTGTTCTAGCAGAATCGAAGTAAAACAAGAATTTCTTTCTGTTGTTATGGCTGGGTATGTTGAAATATAAAGAGTTGTTGATATCCACTGAATCCACTAGATTATTAGCAACCCGAAAGATGAACTTAATATCGTTTATTTGTCTTTTGTCCTCAAGTGTTAAGATATTTATTTTCTTTTGTACAGCCTTGCGATTACCATTTACATTAGGAAAGAATCTTTTATGAACATGATCAACAAACTTATTTTGAACAGATTCCAATTGTTGTATGTAGACATTATATTGAGGATTCCAAACTACTGAACCAAAATTTAGAACACTATTTCATTTGCCATGTACAAACTTCGTAGACTACATAAATTTGAGAATTCAAAGCATGTTCTTATTAGAAGACCTAAGATTTTATTGGCTTTTTTAGAAATATGAATGATGTGTTGATCAAACAATCACGCCTAAATCTTTGATTTCATTAACCTTCTTCAGACTATGGTGAGATATATGGTACTTAAAGTCGAGATTATTTTTTTTTCGAGTGAATGAAATCTGAAAGCATTTGTTGAAATTGATGAAAATTGAATCATTTCGACAGTAATCGAAGAGATTATTTAGATCGCTCTGTATGAGATTTACATCTCGTACATCCCCCACACAGTTGAATATTTTAGATCAAAGCAAGCCATGCTTTTGTGTATTTGTCGATCTGGCAAAGGCTTTCGACACCGTTAGCCATGAGCTTCTCATAGATTCCTTGGAGAGTGTGGGTGTTAGAGGTGGATGTCTTGACTTGATCAGCAACTACATTTCTGGTAGACGACACATTGTGAGGATAAACGGAGTGACAAGAAGCTCGTTAATTGTTCGGCATGTAGTGCCCTAGAGCTCCGTCCTTGGACCCTTGCTCTTCACCATATATATAAATGAGCTATATTCATTAGAGAGCAGAGGGAAAATTATAGGCTCCGCTGACGATACAGCAATGTTTTATACCGCAGATACCTGGGACGGACTTATGCTTGGAGTTGAGAGAGACTTGGTCACGATAATCAATTGGTTAAAGAACAACTTACGAACTATCAACACACAAAAAAACAGCTATATAGTAATAGGAAAGGACTCCCTGAGTTTAGGCCTATCCGAGTGTCTGATGGAAACAGTGAACTTATCATTTCGCCTCGGACAGCAATTAAATATTTAGGAATTATGATAGACTGTCACTTGAAATGGAATATCCATCTGAATTACAATTTGAAAAAACTACAGAATATTTTATATAAAATGAGAAACTTAAAAAAGATTCCTCCCATCCCTCAACTTTTCATCCTCTACCACGAACTTGTGAAAAGTCACCTTCGGTATGGGTTAATTATATGGGGTGGCACATGGAATACACATTTGAATCCTCTCAATGTTGTACAACGGCGATTCCTCAAGATTATACTAGGAAAAAACTTGCCACAGAATAAACTGTTCAGAGATGCAGGAGTCTTCAACTTGAGGCAGATCAATTCATATTCTGTGATGGTGAAATATAGTACAGAACAATTCATATATTGTACCTAATGTGAGAAAATCACTCACTCAAACATCATATGCATACAATGCGCCAAAAATGTTGAAATCGCTGCCGAGAATTCTGTTGAATGTGAGAAACATGGGAGCATTTACACGACAGCTCAGGGTGGTAGCCTCCGCTGACCTTGATTGCGATAAAAGCCCCCTCATTTCGCATTTTTCGTTCTGGAGAAGTGCATGTTTGTGTGTTTTGTCTGTCCCGGTTTCTTGGACGCTCAGCGTATCCTTTTGGGATGCAGTTGCGTTGTTTTATTATCCCACTGTGTTGCACTTCGAGATTTCTGCCTACTTATTGCTTTGTTGTGATTTTTTTAAATTTTGATTGTTGCTTATTATTATACTGAGGTTTTTTTTGTTGAATATTGAATTTTGGAACAAGTGTTCGATCACTCACCTAATCAGTTTGTTCAAGATGTTATTCTGAATAAATATTATTATTATTATTATATATACAGCTGAACCCAATCGACAGTAAGCAGTGGGTCCAGTACTATAAGAACCTGTTCCAACCAGATGATCCAGAAGAAGACACAGCAACTGATCAATCAGAAGGAGAGAGCTCCAAGAGTCATAAACTAATGCACTAATAAAGAAGCTTAAGAATAGGAAGTCCCCTGGAACAGATAAAATCATCAATGAGATGTTGAAATACGGCGGCTAAGGACTCGTTTCTGAGCTAAAAGTTCTATTCCGGAAAATATCCGATTCAAGGGCAGTACCCAAAGAATGGGGAAAAGCATCATAATTCCCCCCATTATAGGGAAATTAGCCTGTTGAACTCTACTGAAAACTCTTGACCAGATTAATAACAGGATGGATCACAAACAAACTAAGTTTTTGTGAAAAGCAACAGGGTTTTCGCAACACCTACTGTGGATGGAATTTTCATAATCAGACAGCTGGTTGAAAAAGCTATCGGCTATAAGAAACCACTATTTATCTGCTTCGTAGATTTTACGCAGGCTTTTGATCGCGTAAAATTGAAACAAATAACAAAACATCTACGCAAAAGAAAGGCAGATGAAGCTATAATTAGTCTGATACAAGAACTTAACATTAGTAACACCGCGATGATAAAATCAAATAACATCCTGAAGGTGCGTACAGACATGCTCCGAATGCCGTACCGCACCACGTCGCGTACCTAAGTGTGGACGGCGGGGTGCAACAGCGTAGCGCACATCGCCGCGATCACAGTGTAGATATTGGCGAACTTTCGTTGATCGCGTTGATGTACGCGACGTGGTGCGGTACGCCATTCGGAGCATGTCTGTACGCACCTTAACGAAGGAAATACCAGTGGCAGCAGGAATAAGATAGGGTGACAGTCTGAGCCCAACGCTCTTCAATATACTTATGGACGAAATCATTGAGGACGTGAAAGGAACGAAGATCGAGTATCCATTGCAACGTAACGTTGGCCAGATCGTATGCTTTGCGGATGACGTAGCCTTGACAGCAGATAGCGAGGACAACCTCGAAAGAATGCTTTTCCAAATCAATCGGACAGCCAAAAAATTCAATATGAAAATATGAGTTGAAAAAACAAAAGCTATGGTCGCAGCAAAAGAACCATTAAGATGTAAGCTCGTGGTAGATGATCAACTCATTGAGCAAGTCTCGAAGTTCCGGTACTTGGGAGCCAGCCTAACAAGCACGTACTTCCTGCGTAACGTAGAGACGTTACGCAGGAAGTACTACAAATTTGACATTTAGGGTGTTACCTCAACTCTTTCTCGGAGTTATTGTTCTGACAATTTTTTCTTTGAAGTAATGTAAGATACTACGGAACTACAAGAGAGGGGCCAAAAATGAGTTGGTTGAGGCTTTCGCGGCCATCGTTCAATGTTATCTGTTCTTTCGAGCATTTCGACCGTCGGCGTTGTATCTTCAGGAGTTATACTGTCAGGAGATGTTCTCGCTGAATTGAACTGCTTGAATATTGAAGCAATGACGTATATCAACGACGACTGCCGAAATATAACAGGTAACAGGAGACTAAAATTTTTGTGCTCATAGAGAGATCCCTTTCAAAACGTTACCGACCTCAATTTATCATTTATAGGGTCTGTTTAAAATGTGAAGTTTTTTAAAGGTGATAGAGTATGTTGCTCATTTGAAATATTCAATATAAAAAAACTGAAACAAATCCTGGCTATCAATAGTCAGACCTGGGCCTAGAATTTCTCAGATTTGCAGGTAATTAACGAATTGAAATATATCGGTCATAGTGCATATTTTTGAAGTGGGACTCACGACTAATTTCATTTCAGTATTCACGGAAACTGCATTGAATATGAATTTGTTTGTAAGGTCAACTTCACCAACTAAGGAAAGAGCCCTACCAGACCATTCAAACATCAATAAAAAAACGTTATCTAATCAAGTAGTTTCCAGACAAAATTTAACCCTATAGAAAGAAATGAAGATTAGCACGTTACCATAATGAAACTGGCCACAGGCTGTTCGTTCGCGGATTTGCATTATGGATATCGTTTAGGAAAATCGACAGTGAAGAAGATACTTGAAGAAGTTTGTGTAGTGATATGGAAAAGATTAAAATGTACATCGATGCCTGAAATGACAACTGAAAAATGGAAAGAAGTGGAGGAAAGTTTTCTAAAGTATGCTAATTTTCCGAATTGCATCGGCGAAATTGATGGCGAACATATTGAGATAATCAAACCAGAACATACAGGCTCGCTTTATTTCAATTATAAAAATTATTTTTATTCGGTTTTACTAGCAGTTTGTGATGCAAATTATTGTTTTGTGTACGTTGATGTCGGATCATATGGAAAAACCAGCGATTCAGCGGTTTTTCAACTTTCAAATTTTTATAAACGTTTAATAGACAATACTTTGGATATATCCCACCCCCCAAGCCCATATCAAATATCGATAAAACGCCTCTTCCCCATGTTTTCGTAGTAGATGAAGCCTTTGGAATCATGTCGAATATGATGCGTCCATATGGAGGAAATCAACATACACACACAAAAAAATTTTCAATTATAGATTATCCAGAGCAAGACGCTACATTGAATGTACATTCGGGACACTAAGCAACAAATGGCGTATATTTCATAGAGCTATAGATGTAAATATTGAGTTCGCAGAGAATATCATCAAGGCTTACACAGTTCTGCATAATTATGTTCGGCTACGTTATGGGTTTAGATATGAAGATACAATTTCTCCATCAATTTTAAAATCTATACAACAAGATAATCCATCACGAGGCAGCTTATGTGCGAAAAGTGTAAGAGGAAAATTTGCCAATTATTTTGTGAATGAAGGAAAAGTACATTGGCAGGATAATATGATTTGAGCTAACTATAATATATTGAAATTTTCGTGAATACTACTAATAAAGAAATACTTACCTAACAATTTTTTTTTTCTGAAACGTTCCATAAATATTAAAAATTTCGGCTATCTATTCCCAATATTTTTATAATCGGGATTCATCATCATCATGTCCCACAAAGCTGGTCTCTTTTGAACCTCATCAATGAATAGTTCAGAACACATGTATCTTGAAACGCCCACCTGGCGCATATTCAACGCGCGCTTCGAAAAATATCTTGAAACGCACGTTTTCCGAGCGTTGGATAAAAACGCTCGTTTTGCATGTGTACGCGTACATAAGAGCACTTGTTTTAGGAAACGCGCGCTAGCAAAAAGCGTGATTTTTTACAATATCACACCAGGCTCTAATAGACTGTCGTCAAGATCTGTAACACTATAAAGTTTTTCTTGGATTTTCCGCTGCCCAGTGATGGAAATTTTTTGAATTAGGTTGGTTGGTCGTATTGAAAATAGATTCAAAGGTCCAAAAAATATGATGAAAAAAGACTGGGTCTTCTTCTAATTGGCGCAACATAAATCTGCAGAATTCAAATCGCACTTTGGCATATTTGAAATCCTGCATATGATATTTTTTTCAATATTTTGCACCTTGCTGTATGAATATGGCAATTCTCGACTACAATCGCTTATGGACTTACTTGGGTTTTCTGGAAAAATGAGATTATCTTACTTATTTTACATAAAAACTTTCAAATAAATTTATTACCTTGAAAATAGAGAAGAATATCTAATTCTTGACCTTCATTTGCTCGAACAGTCCTGGGTTTTCGTTTTAATGACCCACTATTTCGTAAACGTTCATATAAGTTCACAAATGTTTTCCCATTAGGAAATCTTCTGCTTGGGTAAAGTCGCATATACTCCCGACGCGCCAAGGGTAGGTTTTGATTAGTTTTTATAAAAACTGACACAATATCCAATTTTACTTGCTCAGAATATAACATTATTGCTGTATTTATTAACCCTCAAATCATGAATTTGAAGAAATGTCAAATAGGAAAGTTTAATTGTATCCATGGCAACTTCCATAGCGTTCCACAGCTACCTTAGATTTGGACGCAAATATCTATATAGAGCTCTACCAAATAGGAAAATAAAATAGAGGGTCTACCATTCAATAAACAACAGGTCACATGAAATTTTTAAGTTAACGATGCTTTTATGCCTTTCCTAGTATTGAATTCTAAATTCCCATGAGAAATACTACAAATTTGCCCATTTGAACATTTTTGTACGACCGATATTAACTGAGATAGCTATTGAATAAGATATAAACATTCACCCTGCCCATGTGTAATTATATTTATATAAATGAGTATGCATTGTGTTCATAAATATGTTCATTTGTGAATGAGTATGCTTGTCGCACGCAATAAGATTTTAATTTTTCGAAAAAAAGTGGTCTTCCTATTTGTCGAAGAAATGATAACAATTTTTTCGGATTTAGGAAAAGAATCAGTTATGGTGAATACTCTAAGATACAATATTTGATCCGTTCTGACCGAAGACAATCCAATTTAAAGTTCCCACGGAATTCAAATAGAAAAATTAATTATTTGAGATTTAAACGTGACTGAAAGCTGCCGTTTGTATTACTGAAGATGATAATGCCTTAAATTCTCAACTCGAGCGCGTCAGATTTTCTGGGGGGGACTAAAAAAAGTCTCCCATTCAATAATATGACGATTTGGATGTGACGCAGACCAGCAGCGATGTTTTGAAGTTGAAAAAAAAATCATCATGTTGACATACTCGGGCGAGTCAGATTAAGATATATATTGTTCATCTCCATTTCCTAGATGTGCTGTATCTTAATCTGACGATTTCCTCGAGGGATTAGACTTTGACTTTTTTTAAATATAAGAATTTTTCGGGTCTTCTAAGGTCTCGACAACTATGGTCATGCATAACACCTCAATAATTGTCCTCTTTTACGAAGATTATCCTGTTTTGCCGTGTGGGTCTCTTGGATAAGAATCACCCCAACACCATGTTCGTTGGCTGATTTTGAAACGTAATCACTGTTTTCCTTCAGTATACTTCAATATTCAAATTAATATTTTTTGAATTCTGGCTTCTGGCTCTATGATTGTGAAGGTGTTTCAAACCCCAAACCCAATTTTTTGGAACTTCAGATTTTTGGATACCGCTACAAGACACTAATGAAATTAAATTATCTCCTTACGATAAACCAAACATCTTATAATACAAATAGTATATAACATTACTAGCAAGGTACGAGGGTTTTTACTGGCGAATGGAGGATATAACTGACGAGCCGCAGGAGAGTCAGTTACCTCTTTGAGCCAGTAAAACCCTTCACCTTTCGTGTATTGTTTTATATTTTATTTGTTTCTCATTTGTAAAAAGGTCAGATAAATTCCAAAAAAATCTCAATAATTTGTCGCAAATGTCGTTAGCTATGGAAGCGTTGCCATGAACATGTCTGTTTATTTTTCTTTACATTTGTTTTGGCGAAAGCGAAAATGAAGGTACCAAAAGAAATTATTGAGGCAGCCAGCAGGCCAGCAGTGTAGCATCAAGTTTATCACCTGCAAAATCAGCTTCAAGGTACGAGCGAGAATACGACGACTTCAAAAAGTTGCAAAACAAAAATAGTGTGACTGGGGTAACTGAAGATGTTTTGTTGGTCTACTTGAATCAACTATCAGCTAGATTCAGCCCTAATACTTTATGGGAAAAATGGTCTATGCTGAAAAGCTGCTTGGAAATGAAAGAAAATGCCCCCGTTCGCAGGTTTGTTTTCCTTAAAAAATTCATTAAAAAATATGACGCTTAGTTGTCATTTGCAGATTTCAAAAGGTAATAGCGTTTCTGAAACGAAAAAATGAGCGTTATACGCCAAAAAGGCAAAGGTATTAAGTAAAGAAGAGGCTGAACAATTTCTTCTACATGCTCCTGATGACGAGTGGTTGCTGGCGAAAATTGTAACGATATTTGGGATTTTTCGAGGTTGTCGATGTGACGAAATTCTCTCCTTAAACATTAATGATGTAGAAGATGTGGAAAAATACGTTATTATAACATTGCGGCAAACAAAAAATTTAACAACAAGAAGATTCACCATAACCGATGATGACTGCAGCTTCAAGCCCTGCATGTTATACAGAAAATATGTAAATCTTCGGCCTCCTGGAACAGAAAGCCTAAGATTTTTTTTTACATACTGACATGGAAAGTGCATTTCCCTTAATGCTGTCCAGCACACTATGGTGGTGTCCCAAAGCAAATAGCGAAATATTTAGGTTTAAAAGACCCAGAGTTATACACCGGCCACTCTTTTCGCAGAACTGGAGCCACTATGGTTGCGGATTCGGGTGGAGATATTTTAGCACTAAAGCGTGCAGGAGGGTGGAAGAGCACCGACATTGCGATGAGTTTTGTCGATGATTCGGTCATAAAAAAATCGAAATGTCTAGCAAATTATTTGGTAGTAAGGAGAGTACAAATGTTCTGCAGTCCTCGAGTTCAGCAGTTTCTGAGTCAACAGATGGTTCATCATCATCAGTATCAACTCTTTCATCATCAAAAATCTGTGTTACTGGAAATAACAATTGTACCATGATTTTCAACATATATGACGATAAATTTTCTAATGTAAATAATACTACTAACTGTCAGTTTTTCAAGTTAGTGACTTGATAAAATAAACTTTCTTGATTAATATTGTGTTTTTGGAAACTGACGTTTACAAATGAGAAACAAATAAAAAAAAACATTTGGCGGAACCAAAAATTACGAGATATCCCGAAAATTGTCAAAATGACATTAGGCAGGTGCACGCGTTGAACTTCTTCGACGAATTTCTGTTACTTCGTCTTGAGGAAATCTTCAGATTATATGTTTTTCGTAATCCTTGAGTTATTTCCTTCAAAATAAAATTTTTTTTGCCACGCTCGCGAATGTCTTTTCGTCACTCTCAAATTGTCAGATAAGTGGTATATACACTTTTCATCATGTGATTAACCCACCCTATCTTAATCTGACGCGCTAGAGAATGTCCGATGGACATTCAAATCATGTATCTGAGACAATTTACCATAACTGGTTTTTCCTCTAGAATCTAATTGTTATTTTCTCGTGGATATATGCAAAACATAGTTTTTCGTAGAATATTGTAATTTTCTTAGCAATTCGTTATTAGATGACAGTTTAATCTCATCAAAAAAAATTAAGGAAAATAATGAAGAGTATTCGAGCACTCTACGGCTCTGCTATCGAAAGTTATGAGACTCGCAAATGCGGGACCTCCTTTCAGAACACCCTGTATATAAAGAATAAGAAATGAGATAAGAGACGAGGTAAAAAAAGTCGGTCCTCAAATGAAAGCAAAGATCTAAGTGAACCAAAAAATTAGTTTCAAATTTTCAAGAAGCATTACCCTCTTATGGGATTTATCTGTTTCTCTGAAGAAAGAAAGTTCGACAGTAAAAATGGCCATTTTTCATCCGAAAGAAAGATTAACCTTGAAGGGACAGGAAATCTTTCCTTGTGGGTTTTCGGTTTTCATCAATTTCCAATGGAAAGAGCTGAACTTAAAGGAAAGAAAAATGCATTCAGGGGAGGGAACTGTAAGAATTCAAAGGATATGGCTATATTTCTTGCACTTCTACGACAGGTGACCGACCGTCGGATGAATCCCGACTAGAATTGAACGGGATCGATGGATTGGAATCTAATTCTTCGAAAGGTAACGAGACGATATTTTTCTTGTCGAAATAATTCTCGATATTCGAAAAAATTCACTGTTATACTTCGGTTTCAACTTCGGTTTTTCCGAAGTGACTTCGAATAATCGATTTTTCAAATAAGTGAAATATCTCAAAACACCTTCGAGGTTTTTTCATTAAAAATTCTCATTTTTGAGAATGTCCGAGGAGACAGGCTTCTATTTCGATAACGAGATTTTCAGAATATGATATAGGAGGTATCAAAATATTTGTCAAAGTTAGAAGTGGAGAAACATCAAAAAAATTTTTCTTCAAATTGGAACCCCATTTTTTCGAAGCATTTTCTAAATCTTCGTCAAAAAATAATAGGAGCATATGTCCAAGACTTTTATCCCACAATGAATATTTTTCGAGATATTCAGAAAAAACAATTTTGTCTTCAATTTTCAATCTCATTCCGAATGTGTTTTTTTACTGGAAAATAATTACCGGTCAAGTGAAATTTTTGAACACTCTGTTATCGAGAAAATATTTTCTTATAGTTCAGACGAGTTCAGTTTTTCAATTAACATCTGGAATGCGAGAGCAATCTGGTACCAGAGGGTTCTTGATTTCTTGTTTTGTTGGAACAAATGTTCAACACACGCGTTGCTTTTTATTTCGGTATAACTTGAATATCCCGATAAATATTTATTTTTACTTCATTCTTTGTGCACTTTAAATCGTCAATTTCTCGAAATGGAAGATTATACAAACAATGTCATTATTGATTCATTCATAATTTATGGTGAAAATGGAAGAATAGTTGATAGAACATGTAGAAGCTTCAACAAAAAATATCCTGATTTGCCTATCATGACAAAAAAAGAATTTAACAGAATTAAGATTGAATATCATCCTTTCAAACACATAAAAGTGCAGAAATTACAGAAGGTGACAATTTACGAAGAATAATATTTTGTGAAGGTGTCCTTTTGACGATTCAAGAGGACGATGGATTCCTCAGCAAAATTATCTGTACTGACGAAGCCAAGCTTCGTCAACAAGGAATATGGAATGGGAGACATCAGCACTTCTAGTCGCAGGCTAATCCATTTGTTACCAAATGAACAAGAAATCAGTTTCAATTTAGGATAAACGTATTTTGTCTGCTCATGGATAATCAGGTTAAATTTTTTTTTTTGTATGATGAAAACTTGAATGCTGCAGGTTTTCTGAGAATTTCAACTGACCAAGTTGAGAATTTCCTCGATGAACTGCCTCTTGGAATGGTCTTCGATAGATGATTTCAAATGGATGGGGCTTCTCCTCATTCGTCAAGAGTAATAGATTTTAAACTAACGAATCTGTTTGAGAACCGCTGGTGGGAAAATAGAGGACCTATGCTCTGGCCACCTCTTTCCACAGATCTCACTCCATTGGACTTGATCAGATATGGTATGTTCAAATAAAAGTGTTTAATTTGAAAGATAGATAACCTACACTCTCAAGAGACACTTGTCATGTGCCCTCAACAATTTGGACAACTTCTGAATTAAATCAGTGAAGTGGAAATTTAACCGTTTTTTTATACAGCCTGCTTCAAAATAAAGTGATTTCGTCTCTAGGACAGATAAAACAATGAAAAACAATTGGGGTTTGTTGAGTAAAAAGTGTTCGTAACGCCATCTGTACTCAAGACGAATAGCGCTTAAAAAAAAAAAATTATACACATTTTTTACGATTTGGCTGAAACTATTGGCAACTTTGTAATGAAACGTTGAACGACTATCGAATGCATATGCACAAATATTGTCACAATTCAGAATTATTAGTTCGGAACTGAGACAATGCTTGCATTCACCGAACGAAGAATGTTGCCACCGCTCCGCTACCGCTACCTAGTATAAACAGAAAGCGCTCCCAAAATGCCCGCTTCTCCGGAACGTGTTGAGTTTGTAGCGTATGTGCCACCGGACGATTCCGCAACAGTTCCACAACTGTTACGTTCGGTGAATGCAGGCGTTGAACTGGCGGAGATCCAGACTGAGATAAAATCACAGGAAGTAGCGTCGTCATTGAGGAGGGAATAGATGCATACCGGTTTCGGGGTTGTTACTCTTCATCATAATTCACCAACTCAACGATGGAACTATATACCCACATCGGTGAGCACTTCGGAAAATGGAATAACAGAAGCGACACCTAGTGATGCTCGTCCGAACTTCATCCCACGTGATACTTTTGTCTCATTTATTATAATTGGCGAGATATGCATGATCTGGGCGCATTCAACTCAACGACGACTACTTTGAAGAATGGAACTATATGCCCACATCGAAGAATTGAATAACCGAAGCGGCACCTAGTGATGCTCGTCCGAACTACATCCCACCTGGTACTCAAAGCATGGATTCGTGCGTATATTCATTTCTCCCATCGAGGCTTTTCGCATTAACTCTTTTTCGGGTCCAAAGGCAGGTCGCCTCGGGGAAGTTGAATGCGCCCAGATCATGCATATCTCGCCAGTTATAATAAATGAGACAAAAGTATCACGTGGGATAAAGTTCGGATGAGCATCACTAGGTGTCGCTTCTGTTATTCCATTTTCCGAAGTGCTCACCGATGTGGGTATATAGTTCCATCGTTGGTGAATTATGATGAAGAGTAACAACCCCGAAACCCGGTAAGCATCTATTCCCTTCTCAACGACAACGCTATTTTTCTGTGGTTTACTCTCAGTCTGGATCTCCGCCAGTTCATTGTCACAGTTCGGAACTAATAATTCTGAATTGTGACAATATTTGTGTATTATAGATGGAATGCATATGTTTTGGAAGCTGATACATCCAATGAATTTGTTCTTATGTCAGACTATTATAGAGGGCTTTTTCGATGCTCGATTCATTGAGCAAAATTTCAGGGGAACTCAAACATTAATTTCATACCAAGAAGGTACTCTTGATAAAACTCGATGCTGAGTACCGTTTTCGGAATATTTTGATTTGAAAATTATAAAGTAATGAGTAACGGATGCTGATATGAACTGATGCTCAATCTAACTCAAAGAAAAAATCACAAAATGGAAATATAAAAAAATTGAATAATAGAATAGAATTTAATTAGAGTAAGTGTCCTCGGTTTTCACGAATACACAATCCCTTTCTCGAGACAATCCATCAATCTTCAGAACGGTTTGGAGTCAGCTATGAATTCATTAAAGAGACGTTGAATTCTGTCTTTCAATTTTTGAGGTGCATTTACCCCTGTAGCACAAACTTTCTCTTCGAGATACGACCAAACTGTGAAGTTCCAGGGGTTAAAGTCACATGACCGAGGAGGCCAATAAATCGGAGCTTTTGCACCTCTACCAATCAATCGATTTCGAACATGGTTACTCAATCAATCATGAAACCTTATATCGAATTGCGGTGGAGCTCTATCGTGCTTACTAATCAATAACTTCATCAACAATTTATACCAGCATCGGTCATCACTTCATAATTTTCAAATCACAATATTTCGAAAACGGCACACAATATGAGTTTTATCGAGGGTACCTTATTGTTGTGAAATCGAATCGATGTTTAAGTTCACTTGAAATTTGGCCTAATAAATCTAATATTGAAAAAGTAATCTTCAATAATACTTTGTACGAACAAATTCATTCGATGTATCAGCTTTCAAAACATATTCGTATAATGTTTCATCAGAATACTGCCAGTAGTTTCGGCATAATCGTAAAATATGTGTTTTTTTTTCTTCTACGCCCTTTATCTTGAATACGGATGGCGTTACGAAAATGTTTCAATGAACTAACTCCAATAATAGTATAGTTTTCTTTCTATACTTGAGAATGGATCACCTCTCTTTGATACACCCTAAATGTAGGTAAAACTCCAAAACTCATTTTGTTTAAATTCAGTGGAATGAAAAATTCATCGTAATATGTGACACACGCTGTTCAAGCTGTCACGTTCCTGCTTTCATTCAATGTTCTATCGGTTGTGAATATAATCGCATGAAAAATTAATCTCAACCTCCAACGCGAATTCAATGGTAAAAATTGATAAAACAGTTCATTCATTCAGCCTTTTTTTTTTCAATCCAGACGGTATCAAGTGAAATGAGTGTGCTTCTCGTCAATCTCATTTCAACTGTGGGAATCAATTCTCTGGGATTTGAGTAATGACAAGTGGAAATGTGCAACACAAAGGGAAAAATCTGAACGATGTTAACGAGAAGACAAACAAATTTTGATAACCACATACATTGCCACTCCAACGAACAAACGGATCCTTGTATCAACACAACCTCTGCCAACATCCATCATGCTTTGAAACATGCTCCCCATTTCACATTTTTCCTCATATTCGACCCGTTTTGTGCAGAACTTTGTGTTGGCTTTCTACATTTCAATTATCCCCAACTCGCATTCCATACATTGTGAAATAAGAGTAAAGGGAAAGATGAAAGTCTTTCACTTCATAGTGAATCATCATTGGGCTAATTTGACATGGATGCAGAATTGATACTAATGGCCACAAAAGAACGTAATTATTGATTCGAATTGGTTTGATTTGATTATTCACTGTTCGATTTTTTTATTCTTCATGTATATAATTTTCCTTTCCATATTTCCGACCATTTGGTACAAACATTTAATTGTCCTGCAAGCCAAAAATTCATTCAATGAAGAAAATTACAAAACGTTTCATAAGTAAGGCACTTTTTTCAACCGTTCTTGAAGAGGTTGAGATGATATTTTGGATAAGACATTAGATTTTTACTCCCTTTGGGTAAGTTTTTTATGAGCAACATGGCTATATTCGATTAATCATTCCCGGAAATCTAGACAAAAGAAAAAGAATTCATCCAATTCTTCCATACCGACCTGAGAATCGATTGATCTACAGAACTTGTTGGATTCCCTTTACGTAAAATCTAGACTTATTGTCGAAGGATTTGCAGTTTATGACAAAACTAAGAAACAGTACTACCTAACGTTAAAAAAATGAAGAAAACGCATTTTGAAGAAAGAATAACCAACCCTGAAAATAAATCGAAATTTGTGTGATCAACATCTTTTAAACAGAATGATTTTGGTATTTCTGATGATCCCGCTACTGTGACCAACACAATTAACCAACAGAGAGAGTTTTTGATGGAGGAAATACTTTTTCGGTGAGTGATATCATCAAGAAAAATAGAAATGATTATATTTCGTGTAGATAATGATGGGGTTATATGGACGGTTTGGGATAAGAGCGGAAAATGCTCATCAGGAAATGATGAGATTCCAATGTCACTGCTAAAAAGTCCACCCAACATATTTCAGAACCTTTGGCGTATTTGATATACCGTGCGTTTCAGAATTCTACAGCTTCTTTGAATTCAGCAACAAAAAATACTAAGATAGGACCAGAAACCATTCTTCTGAAGATTATAGGTACATAACTAACCACATTGAGTACATATGGTAAAAGGCAAAACCCCGGTGCCTTTTACATGATCATATAAGCTTGTCCGGTTAATGATGAAAGACTCTGTTTGTTATGTTATGCAATAATCAGACATGTGCAAAATGGTTTTTGAAATATTTTCAAATACAAAATGCAAATACTTTTGTTTTTTGTATCTCAAATATAAAATACAAAATAGTTTTTTATTATACATTTTAAATACTGGATGCAAAATAGGTATTTTCGAAATACTTTATAAATATAAAATACCTTTATCCACTCCTATTGAATAATGTATTCATTATTCAACTGCATTTGAGCAATTAATAGTATCTATGAACAAACAGCGGGAGTTATAATAACTCCCGCCTATAACTCCCTGTGATTAATCAGAATAGACTCATAGAATTATTTGACAACCGAATCTCAAGCTACTTCTGTGCTTCTGTACAGCCGGTTGACAGAGAGCGAACATCTCATTATTGTTATCGATGGGAGTAATGTCACTTGAATAATTCTGACGTTTTCAAATTTAGTTGACACCTAATTATTGTTGTGAATGTTTTTCTGAATAAGACCTCCGATAGTGAGGATGGAATATTATGTAGGTACACTTCCAGAAATATGACAAGCAGCTAGTTCTACAGTAGGTACAGAATTTATTGCCCGCGGGAAATCCCAAAACAAATGAATATAAAGGTGTATCAAAAATTTTCAAGAATGATGTGTGATAGTAAGAATGTATATTATTATAGTTGTGGATAAAGTATAGTATTCAACTCGCAGTAATGGTCATAACTCCCTTGATGAATTACAGCACTCGCCTCCGGCTCGCGCTGCAAACTTCATCTGCGGGAGTTATGACTTGCATTACTGCTCGTTCAATAATATACTATTACTTTTTGTGTATTTTATAATATTGTATGTAATCAAGTTTTATTTAATCTGAAGAAGTGGTTAAAGCTACTTAAAATATTTAAATAGTTTTTTTCACACTAAATAGGCAGTTACGGAAAGTTTAAGGTTTTAATTCAGGTCACTAATTAATTCAATTTAGTTATAATCAATAATATAATAAAAGTATCGAACAAACAGTTCATTACGCAATTGGATAGCATGATGAAAAACTTATATGGATAATTGAAGAGTGAAAATTCAAAAGGGTCCAAGTTCCGAAAAATTCGAACTGAGATATTACATAAAACATGTCTAGAACTTATGAAAAAAGTTTGAAAAAAATTTTAAAACTGTTATTCGGTACAAAATACAGAATGAAATAAAACTACATATACAGGGTGTACCGATCTAAAATATTCTTGGAGCCTGACCACTTTCAGTTGTACAGGGAGAAAAAAAAAATTTCGAATATTTTTTTTTCTGTTTTCGAATTTGATAGAGTCGGCAATTCTGAATAGATTCGTACTCAAATCGTTGCATTCGTCAAAATACTTGTCAAAATATCGAGAAAAAACTGAAGAAAAAAGGGAGATGAGAGTATTCGGTATTATGTTTGTTATTCCTAACCTAGATATCGTAGGCACAAACCGTTTTCACGTTTTTGAAGGCGAAGACTGTGGAAATATTGTACATTCACAAAATTTTGAATAACCCGTCACAGGGTGTTTCGAATGTTGGTTCAAAAATAGGGATCAAGATTGGCTCATAACTTTCATTTTTCTAATTAGAACCCTATTTTTTTATGATTGCGTTGGATTCTGCGAAGAAAAATGATGATTATGTTCTAATTGCAGAAATATTCACTAGAACATGCCACCTGCAACAGGAGCATAAAGTGAGTCTGCTGATTTCGTATTGAATTTGCTCTTGTTCAGGTGGATATTTTCATAATCTGTATGTTGCAAACCAACGACTCTGCATATTTTTTTTTCTTTTTTGACACTCTCGGTCCCTTTTTGCCGCCTTTTCACTGCAATATTGTCGGCTTGTGTCTCCATTTTGTATACTTACAATATTGATAATTTGGCACTTAGACCCTTTTAACCTGAAACAGATGATGGCACTTGGAACATGCGCAGTTTTTTCCATCAGAAATGATCAGAAATGAAATATAACATTTCGTGAAAGTGGCACTTAGACCCTTTTGAATTTCCACTCTTCAATTGGATTCGTTATTTTACATCAAACATGAACAAACTGACAAAACATATCGAAAAGTATTTTGCATTTTGCAAATACAAAATATGTCACGAAAGATATTTCAAATAAAATATAAAATTATTTTCTAAAAAAAGTGTTTAAATACCAAATGAAAAAAGGTAGTGTGTATTTTGGATTTTAAATGCTTCTATTTTCAAAATGTCATATCTTTGGCAATAATGAGTAACTGGGGTAGTATTTTTCCAGTGCGATCTAGAGAATTTTTGGGTGGAATGTCCAAGAATGATTTTTTCAACTTCTTAATGTTTTCTTGAGGATATTGAATAAAAGATCAATTCAATCTGTGCGAATTATTCTTGGGGACAGAGGAAATTAGTCTAGTGTTAACATCAAATTATAGAATTTTTATCTTCGATTGTGTATTAAGTCAATTTTTGCTTTTATCACCTCTATTTTAGTCTGTTCTTCCAGAAATATGAAAGAAAAGTTTATTCAAGGAACTAGTTCCAGGGTTAAAAAATTTAAGTCAGGTAGTAGGTATTTGGTAGACAAAGCACAAAAGGGACTTCCTGGATTCAACAGTAATTCGTTTGAATTCAATTGATTAGAAAAATAGTTGATTTCAATAAGATATAACATTCACGCTTGGGTAATGACGAGGGCAATAATATTTTGCATATTTCGTAATTGCATTTTTAAACCTGCTGCATTAAATTATCTTCTCGATGTGATCATTCAATGGAGATGGAGCTCTATTATGTTGGCATGATCGAATCTGCTTTTGGTATTTTTCGTTAAATAGCATCGGTTTGAGTATTAGTGTTTATCTCAGTTAACGTCAAATTCTGAGGGAGAGTCCCTTTTTTTCGCAGGAAAGAAAGATGGTGTTTCCAGTTTATAGCTTCTGAGATCCAAATAGTCATTCGCCACATAACTGTAAAAGAATGATTTTAGATATGATATATATAGGGGATAACATACATTTTCAATCCGGAATCTGTTGTAAACAGCTTCACGGCACACGTCATATGGCAAAAGGTTAATGGTTTTTACCGACAACGTTCGGCATTACATTTTGGACAGATGCTTAACATTTTCATTTAAAATTGTTTTTTCTTAGAACTCTTTCATTAAATTATGGAAAACTCATAAAAGATCATGAACTAATGAATTGATCAACTAGCGGTTGATCAAAATAAATAAATAAAAGATGCAAAAATTCTTGAATAATTTTTATCTTATTACATTTAGGTGCGAATTTTATCACCATCTTTTTTCATGTAGAAAATTGTCACTGATCTGATTTCTGTACAGTGAAGATATAAAAACACAAATATCAGGTTTTCTTGAATGAGAACACCTTCCTTAGTACTTTTATCTGTTCCATATTTGTTTGCGTAACATCGGAACCACACGAAAGTTTCTGCAGTTCCATCAATTTTGAGCCTGAAGAATCCACTCAGAAAAGTAGAAGTCTCATTATATTATATATTATTATGTATATATAATATCCATAAGATATTGGGGATTCACAATGTAAACAATAACAAATACACAAATGAAAAAAAACCTTCGAAATGAGAATCATTAATTGAATATAGGTACTGAAAATGGAAAATTAAGAAAGCAACCATTTTTAATTCTTTTATGCCACAATTGAAAAACATTGAAAAAAAGTGGGTACTTTCCAGGAGAAATTATCAAACAAAAAAATGACAACCGATACTTTCCCTGGTTTCTAGATAAAGGCAATGCCGATTAAATAAAATATTATTGAACTGAGGGCCTGCGTCCGATGGCTAATAATGAAAAGTTATTATTGAACATATCTGATACGCTGTGCATTAATACCTACTAGTCTAAATTTTTTTCATAATTCATGTTGCTGGACATGTGTTTCGGTAGTAAACCTTGCCTCTTACATTCCAAGAGAAATACTCTTCGGTTTCTGTAAGATGCCAATTTGATGTTATGTGATGACCAAGATTTCATTGCTTCTGTTATGGCTATCCCATAGTTAACTCGTATCTCAGCATAAAACCCCATGCTTGCATAAACACTGGTTTAATTCCCGAAAAACTGTATAGAGATCTGAGATTAAGGGGTGTGGGAAATAATTGAGAAGAAATGGGACGCCATAGCCAGCCACACATCCATACCAAGGGATGACTTCATATCCATCATCAGGTTTCTTTTTGAATCTAATTATTTTGTTTTCAATGGCAATTTTTATCTCCAGATCCTGGGATGTCCAATGGGTTCCAGTTCCAGCTCGCCCATAGCTGAGATTGCTATGGATTTCCTGTTGGATGACGTACTCGCCGACGTTCCTTTCTGCATCCCACTTATGAAAAAATACGTGGATGACATCATTTGTTCAGTACCTGAGGACAAAGTGAGTTACATTCTAGACAGGTTCAACTCTCAACATCACGGCATACAATTCACCATGGAGGAAGAAACAAACCGAAGCATCCCATTTTTGGACACGAGAGTGATCAGAACTTCCGAAAACAGATTAATCCTTGATTGGTACCAAAAACCGTCCAGCTCAGGAAGATATTTACATTACCACTCCAACCACACACTTTCACAAAAAGTAAACATGATACTGGGCTTAAAGAACCGCATCTTGAAAATCTCCCACCCCCCCTTGAGACAAAAAAACATCAGAATCTTACACCAACTGATGAAAGAGAATGGATATCCCAGCTTTTTATTAAACAGGTTGATTCACAGTTCCAATTCCAATCTATCTGAACGACAACAAAATGATAATGTGGGCGCGTCCACCATAACAGAGGTCAACTGTATTCGCGCATCCATCCCCTTGATCAAAGGTTTAACTAACGCACTAATCTGTCTCCTGAAAACACCTAACTTGAAATTAATCCCACGATCAGAATTTAAAATAGAAAAACTGTACAGTTACACAAAAGAAAGAATCAACACCATGAACAAGAGTTGTGTAATATACTCAGTCCCTTGCTCGATGTGCGAGGAGGTTTACATAGGCCAAACATCACAACAGTTAAAAAAGAGGCTGACGCAGCACCGGAGTGACATAAAAAACCCAAAGAAGATTTGCGCCTTAGCCGATCATACCAGAGACAAGGAACATCTAATGGACTATGACTCTACCAAAGTGCTGGATTCTGAACGGAATGGAAGCAAACGATGTTTTCTTGAAATGTACCACATCAAACGTCAGACCAATTCGATGAATTATAGAAGAGACATTAATAATATAAGTAACATCTATTCATACTTAATCCATTTTGACCAACTCAGTGAGAGTGAGTTGGCGAGACCATTGAGTGGAACTAACTGACTTGCATATATCGGACGGTGTTGAGACTGTGGAGTTGAGAAGTGTTACGCATATGCGGTTACCTGTCCATCAGTGAGAGTGAAGGTAGGGGCGCATGTTGTGGGGGTTCTGAAGTGTTTTCCGTTCGGACATTCAAGTAGAACTATTTGGCGACATGGTCAGTGAGAGTGATCAGTTAACAACCGTTTCAGTGAGAGTGAAATACGAACATCAAAAAAGACGATATTTGATGAAAAGAGCAGACTTGAATGATATGACCAAAAAAAAATAGAATCGATAAAAATGGGTAACAAGAGGAGGCCAATTTTTTGGATATCCATAGAGTTAAACATTTTCTGTGCTCCCTTCTCTTTAACCACACATTATTAATAACAACAGTCAAACATTCCGCATTGTATTTCTTGTTTTGTGCGAAATTCGTGTAAATGCCCACAACCAGTATCGAGAGTATTGAAGATTTTTATGTAGTTGGTGTCTCAATTAACAACCATCCACATCTGTATTTCGGTAGGTAATTTAATTAATTGTACCCCATATATGTTACTTGTTCAAATTATATTTTAGAGTCCTGAAGAAGATCCTAATGTGGATCGAAACGTAGACCCATGAAATAAAGAAGAGTGTTCCAAATCACACCAATTATTTCCCACACCCCTTAATCTCAGATCTCTATACAGTTTTTCGGGAATTAAACCAGTGTTTATATATATATATATATATATATATATATATATATATACAGGGTGTTTCAAAAAAAGGTGACCCCCTCTCTAGGATAGGTAGAAAACTGAAAAATAATTGGGGTTTGCTCAGTAAAAAAATTTCGTATCGCCATCCGTATTCAAGATACAGGGCGTTGAAGAAAAAAAAAATATACACTTTTTTTTTAATTTTGCAGAAACTACTGGCAACATTCTAATGAAATTTTATACGAATATGTTTTGGAAGCTGATACATCCAATGAATTCGTTTTTATGTCTGACTCTCGTAGAGGGCGCTAGTTACACAGTTTGTACCAAGTAGTATTGAACATAACTTTTTTAATATTAGATTTACTGAGCAAATTTTCAAGCGTACTTAAACATCATTCAATTTCACACGAAAAAAGTACTCTTGGTAAAACTCGATACTGTGTACCGTTTTCGAAGTATTTTGATTTGAAAATCATGAAGTAATAACCAATGAATTTTACACGGCAATAGCATTTTCTCTGAAATTTCAGTTGCCATGGAAAACTGTCTTTCATTTAATAGTTTTGACGTTGAGTCAACAATAATTACATTTCTATTTGTTAAATTAGATATTGTTAATCAAAATGTACTCAAATTTTGAATACACTGACATGTTATTAACCTTAGGAGAGTGTTTAGGAAACGCTAGTGCAGCTGTTACGCGTTATGCAGAAAAGTTTCCTCGAAGAAACTTTCCAAGTAAAAATACATTTAGAGTAATTGAACGACGTTGTTGAGAAACTGGGAGTGTGAGACCTAAAAAAATAAATTATGGTAGGCCAAGAACAACAAGAACCATTAATAAAGAAAATATGATTTTAAATTTAGTTGATCAAAATCCAACAGTTAGCGTAAGGGATGTGGCAAGACAAACAAATACGTCTTCTTCAAGTACTTGGAAGATACTTAAAGAGCAGCAGCTACATCCTTATCATTACAGGCAAGTTCAAGAGCTCTTACCAGACGATCTACCGGTTAGAATGGATTTTTGTCAAACATCACAAGAAAGGACAGCCCTCAATCCAAATTTTTTTAAATGTATTCTTTTGACGGACGAGGCTACTTTTACGCGACAAGGTATGTTTAACTCCCATAATGCACACTACTAGAATGATGAGAATCCACATGTCAAAAGGGTAGCACATTACCAACACTCATTTAAAGTTAATGTTTGGGCAGCAACTTTAGGCAACAAATTAATAGGTTATCACATTCTACCTGGAAATTTGAATGGTGATATGTACCTGGACTTTTTAAGCAATCACTTATTCGAGATATTAGAAAATATAACGTTAAACGAGCGAAGATATCTATTTTTTATGCACGATGGAGCTCCACCGCACTTTGATAGAAGGTGTCGTAATTGGTTGAGTAACCATTTTCCGAATCGATGGATTGGTAGAGGTGCAGAAGCTCCGATTCATTGGCCTCCTCGGGCATGTGATTTTAATCACTTGGATTACACAGTTTGGTCGTATCTTAAAGAAAAAGTTCATGCTGCAGAGGTAAATTCACCTCAAGATTTGAAAGATAGAATACAACGTCACTTTAATGATCTCACAGCTGACTCCCAACCATTTAGTAGATTAATGGATTCTTTAGAAAAAAGGATAGCCTTGTGTATTCGTGAAAACGGAGGACATTTTGAACACCTACTCTAATTGAAATCATATTTATGTTATTAGCCTTTTTTTGAATCTTCTGATTTTTTGTTTAATAAATACAATTTTTATCATTACTTCATACGAACATCGGTTATCACTTCATAATTTTTAAATCAAAATACTCCGAAAACGGTACAAAGTATCGAGGTTTACCAAGAGTACCTTTTTTGTGTGAAATTGAATGGTGTTTAAGTACGCTTGAAATTTTGCTCAATAAATCGAATATTAAAAAAGTTATGTTCAATACTACTTGGTACGAACTGTGTAACTAGCGCCCTGTACGAGAGTCAGACATAAAAACAAATTCATTGGATGTATCAGCTTCCAAAACATATTCGTATAAAATTTCATTAGAATGTTGCCAGTAGTTTCTGCAAAATTAAAAAAAATGTGTATACTTTTTTTTTCTTCAACGCCCTGTATCTTGAATACGGATGGCGTTACGAAATTTTTTTACTGAGCAAACCCCAATTATTTTTCAGTTTTCTACCTATCCTGGAGAGGGGGTCACCTTTTTTTGAAACACCCTGTATATATATATATATATATATATATATATATATTTATATATATATATATATATATATATATATATATATATATATATATATATATATATTCTTATGAAAAAGAGAGCTAAAATAATACAATGAATGTTGAAACAAAAAGTACCTAAGCTGAGATAAAAAAAGAACGGCGTATCATAACATTCTTCGTATGATACTATAGAATCATACGATACTATCATCACTAGTATCATACGATACTATACAGCCAGGGAAAAGACCTCAGCCGAAAAAACCTGTCTCCCCGTAAAAAAATAACATAAAATATTAAATATCAGGAAAATCTTGAAAGACATCAGTGTGATCATCTTCATGTTATCCGTCGATGGGCTCGGATAAACAGATTCTTCCCAAAACTACTCGCAATTCTTAATCTGAAATGAAAAAAGACAAAAGCAGAAAAGAAACCGATTATTCGGAATAAATCAAATGCATTTTAGAATTGCATTTTCTACTTTAAAAAACATCAACATTCAGATTTCTTGGCCAAATAATGTTAAGTCTTTAACTTGAAGAAAATTAAGAATAACGGCAAATGAATGTCAGTTATCTTTTCAAAACAGGAACACCCGGATTTCAAATGAGTTATGAGGCTTTTATTCATTCTTAAACTTTAAAGGATCCAATAGCTCGAAGTTCTGAAGGAAAAATATATCAATAACAAACAAATATGAGGATTCTGTTGTTAAGATTTCTCCTATAACTATTTCTCTCAATTATGTTGTTGTAATCGGTCATAACAATTAAAATTAAACCATCTGCTCACAATAACTGAAAGCCAACATGACATCGAAGTTACTGATTTAATATTAAAATATAGTCTTTGGCTGTCAAATCAACCCTAATCCAAACAAATAGAGCATTATGTAAATTTCATATTACTTCAGGGCAATACGAAAAATGTGCATATCCATATTCCAGAAATAACAAAGCAAGAAAACAAATACTGAGATGGAATCCAAAGAGTAGAGTTAAGAAAGATTTTCGCCCAACTCAGCTGAGAGATTGTAGGTTTTATCAAAAAAAGGCATATACTGGGTGATTCCGGAGAATATTTTAGGTGATGTTAGCACTACTTGAGACAGATTCGAAACAATGTTTGGTTCATAGTTGGGGGCCTCAATTGAGAGTTTACAGGTTGATATGTCCGATTCGACCGATTTTTCTTTTATTCATAACATTGGTGTAGCTCGATGAATTTCGATAACTTTTTCAGTGTAGAACAATATGCTTCTGTACTTTGAGTTATTACAAAAATACAGGGTGAAAATCATTATAATATCAGATTAAATCTGAAGGATTAAAACATACCCTGTATATTCCGTTTTCAGGAATTCGCTACTTGTTTCAGATTCAAACAAGATGTGACGATACTGACGGGTTTTAATTGTTTTGGCACACCTACAGCTTCCCAATAAAAAATTTCCTAAGAAGAACATCGTTGTTTCGCTCCGAAGCAGTGAGAATATTTTGAAATAGATGTTGAAACTGTATCGTCCAATGATGAGAAGCTTTTTCTGAGTTCCAAAATAGTTTTTCCGAATTCGAAATTCATATTTAATCGCTCATATTCTGATGTGTAAAGTGGTTTTATTTAGGAAATATTTTCATACGCACATAAACCAAAAAAAAACTAATACCTACCACAAGCAATAATTTTTTCGACACTGTATTATGAAGTGACGAATCTTCGTGCCAAAAAGATGGCTGCATGGTTCTTTCTTGTATTCTAGACAGTTAATAGGTTTGAAAAATATTGGTAATGACAGTTATCAGTTTGGAATCTTCATAAAATAAGCAAGTTTTCAAAACTGTTTGCAAAACAAATTGGTATAATTTTCTTAAACCCGTGAGGGTTATTAGGAGGAAAAAGAATTCTTTCAATTCACCTTCATTTAGCCTTTTGATTAACTATTTAGAATAATTTTAATTACGAGTGATAATACAATTATCTAGGATTAATATGGGCGCAAATTGCTATCCTCAATCACATACTGGCTCTGTGATTGAAAAAAAATTGCTAATTTCAGGTGTACCTATTCTTAGAATTCTAATTATTTTGGAAACGGTACATTTTCGATTTACTTATTATGGTGTCATTAGATAGTAGTTGGTCTATTCTATCGTGGTGTGACGTCTCATTCACTTGTATTGGGGCACCCTATATAATAAAAAACAAAACAAACTATTAACTGAGAGAAACAAAGAAAATGAGCAGAAATATTGCGTTTTTGGAAATTTATATCTCTAGGCGAACTTACCTCGGCGGGTTTGGAGAATAAGCATTCACCCACCAATTTCTGATTCTGCGAAAATGGAAATTGAAGAAAAACGTGTAAGATTGTAAGAGGTATTTACCTACACGCTGCAACTTATTCGAGAACGTTGAACTAGCAATTCTCAGCAGCGAACAGTTTCCCTAGAGTAGAGAAAATGAACTTCTACTAAGTATAGCCAGAGATTGTTCCGGAAATAAACTGTAAGTGATAGTAATGGGTTACAGCCCAGTGCGACCCTCAGGTCTATTATGCCCCCTGACGTACAGAGCTTTTCTCATCATGCACTTCACCTAGCTTCATCAAGGCTAATTCCTCACTCCTAGAAGTATCTTGCCCAGAGCATTCTTTCCTTTGGCTTGCAGAGAACCTACGCTCGTCAGTGTGTGATAAACCCATTCTCAACCGATGCATCCTGAAGCAACAATGTCTTGTGAAAAAGCAAGTGGGGATATGAAGTTGGTTCTCACTGAGATCCATCTAACTTTTGGATCTGGAAGTTTCCAGGTTCCGAAGGAACTATATTAAAATCCGTTTATTATTACGCCGGCTATACTGACCAATCGCTTATCATGACGCAAATACAGTGTTAAGTTTGGTTTCATTCAAAACTCCTTACAATAGGGTCCGGATTTATGGCGGTATTCTGCTTTTTCTCTGTAAGCTACGAATCTGTAGCGTACGATTGATCTGTAATTTATCTATGGATCTGTATGTAGCTGACTTACAGATTCATAAATTATGACATTCTGGAAGTTTTTCTGTAACTCTCGCATCAGAAGTATCAATTTTGAACTACTTCGTAATAAGATCGTAACTACTTCGTAATGAGATCATAGAATATAATTTATTTTCCAATAATTTTGGCTCGTAAATATTGATTATTGGATATATTTATGTTCAATTCGTGTTCGTTACAACGAGAAAGAGAAATTAACCACCGAAGTACGAAGATGAATAACAAAAGTAGTTGAGTTTAGTAAAGTATCTCATATTCTGTGACGAAAACAAATCATTCAATATAACCTCACAATATACCTTTCGATATGTTTCCGATCAACTGTAAGGTACAGATTTATAGAAAGCGTTGAGAATCGTAATTGTCCTGTAAACTTATGAAAAGTTACAGATTCGCTTACAGATGAAAGCAGAATACCGCCATTAATGACTTCGCTTATAATGACATGTCGCTTACAATGACATGATTTCAGATCAATAACATGATTTTTTGAAAATTTTTCCGGTTATAGTGACCGCTCGATCGTTTACTTGAGCCCCCCCCCTTTTTAATGCGATGAGGTTTGATACGATAGGAGACATACGCGTGCCGACATGCTTTTTAGTATAATGCAGATCCTTGAAAAGATAATTGGTGTTTTGTGGACAAAATGACATCCATTGAAGGCACATCTAAGTTGTACAATGATGTAAGAAGCTATTATTTCAAGACGAAATAAATAAACAAATGCAAACTGAAATTTCAGATTTCTTTTTAAACAAAATAAAATTGTTCTTTATATTCAGTTTTTTTGTGAGAAAATCAATTTTTTTTTATTTTTCAATAAAGGAAAAATTGAATTTGTCGTTCTTTTCTCAAACTGAATCCAAGAAGGATACCATCAATTTTTCTGAAATTCTGCTTTATGTGACTTCCTCATTGGAGTGTTCCGCTCCCTTCACCAGAAACTCATTCTTATAAGTACTTTCTGCTTAACCACAGAAATGTTTTGGGTCAGTGGCAAGTGTATTTGCCTATTTATTTCCGGATTCTGAGGCTTCTGGTAGCTTCTAAGAATTAAATGCTATATGATTTCCTTTTTTTATATATCCAGAAAGTAACAGTCTATATTTATTTTTAATAATTAATCGTGTAGGGTTTTTTTTACAGATGTGATGCTCAACACATCCACTTCAAAGCTTATCATAATTTCAATGTAAATGACCCAATCATGATAACAATAATAGACATAAATTCAAATGCAGGAATTTCCAATATAAGCCACCACCGGCGGAGCTGCACAATTCCTATATAACAGTGCATCCAATGATTTAAAATGATGAAGCAGCAAGAAGCATATAAAGTTCAATTAGAAATAGTCGGCCGATTAAGATTTCATTCAGTTGGTGATTCATAGATTTATTTCTTTCTTTATCAGAAGAGAAGGGTTAAAGAACACTATTTTATGATCATATTTTTAGATCTGAAAATCCAGGTTGTTCTTGAAAATGAAGCTGTAGTAGAACTCATCAAAATAGATAATTTCAACATATGTTGCTCATACAGAATATTCCATATAAAAGTGAGAAGAAAACTTGGGCATCAATTTCTATTGTCAGTGTTTGATGTCTGAGAAATATACAGAAAAATGTGAAATTATTGGCGCGCAGTCGGAACCTTGAATTCAGGAAAAACGAGCTTCCCGTACAGGACTCGGACCTGCTACCTCCGCACTACCGGGCTGGTGCATTTACAGCTACGCTAACGGGGGGACAACGGAGGTTTCATCTGTTTTTTGACTGATCACTCTCCCAAACTACGATGTTAGTGGTTAGGTTAGGTTCGTAAAGCTGATTGTTGGAAGGGACTACATCGCTTCCGGTGATCATCGTGATTTTATTTTACCTATCATCCTATTCGTCGACCGCATATAGAGACATCCGTAGAAGTCAGTTACTAGAATCTTCTAACCCTCGAATAAAGTTAATTAGCCAAGTACAAATTTGATGTGAGTGATTTAAGACCGAAAATTATATAGAAATATGTGAAATTTTGTGCGTAAACGAACCGGACTAGTAATTCGGAGGTCGCAGCTTCGAGTCCTGTTCGAGAGGGCCCATTTTCCAGAATTCAATGTTCCGTGTGCACGGCAATAATTTTATATTTCTATATATTTAATTTAGCATATAATTACATTTCTTCAACTTCATTTCTATTCTATCAGCATCCCCAGTGCACAATACCACACCCGAACACACAGTGTTTGTTGTGTGTTGTGCATCCTCCACCAAGGGACTTCTATGTTGCATAGTACCCTTCATCTTTGAAATGTGTCGTGTTGAAGTGAGTTAAGATTAATGAATTTTAATTCATCCTATACTGAAAAAAAACAACATCCAAACTCCATTTCTCTTTTCATTAGATAATGAAATGTTATGAATAACCCATAGGTGGGACATATGGGAAAATCTGGTCCTGCACGGCTTTTTTTGCGATCTGTTATAAACATTTTCGTTGAGCTATTATTTCTAGGTGAAGTTCGAAGTGAATTGTAGAAGATTGCAGATTCAAAACTTCACAAACTCACCGAATTGATCTAAATTGTTCACAAAACTAGGTCGAAATTTTCGTCGTATGTTTAATGCACGAGCATTTTCAATGCTTTATTTTGGTTCTCTTGCACTATATTCACCACGCCATCAATTAAAATCATATTAACAAGTCTTATATTCGACCAATTCCCCCGTCTTAGTTTCTACCAATCTGAAACGCGTAATTTTGAATAACAAATGGAAAAAGTGTATATGAGAATCCGGGGCAATATAGGGTACCTAACTTCAAGACCCTGATTTTTGTGAAAAAACATAATAGCCATTTTGAATTTAACTATCTAAATATGTTTTCTTGCGACTTGAGCAAATAATGAACTAAAAATTCTTACGTAGTTTTTCTGTGTATTTTTCAGAAGACAGGTTTTTTCCCGTGGGGTATTGTGTCTAGCCTAGTATATTATGGATGTGGGTAAAAGAATATATTTTACTAACAGAAAACTTAGTTATATGATCTCTTTTATTTCACAATTTCTTACTCTTGAGCTTCGGTAAACACATATCTGGTTTCTTTCATTGACTCTTTAGACTAATTTTGACAAGTTGTCTTTCTTGCATATTTTCGTACCATCTGAAACCAATACATAATAAATCTCAAAACTTTGTAAGGGGAAGAGCATGGTCCCCAAGAATGGGTTAAAACAGGACCTCGCTTTGTCCCATCATTAGAACCCCAAAGCACCTGCATAAATGAAACAAGAAAAAATAATCACTTGAAGATTTTTGAATCCATGCGTATGATGAAGTATTTATATGAGGGCAATATCGAAATACCATGAACAAAACATATGATCCACTTGTACAACATAAGACGTTTATAACACGATGGCGGAAAAAGTCAAACGTCCACCCGATTCGCACACTGCTTCTATTGCGGGGAAATGTATTGTTAGTGGGGATAATGCATCTGAGATTTGGGGGGTTCATTCGAATAAAATTCAAGTAAAATGGCGGGACCCGTTATGCCCCAGTACCCCGTTTTGCCTCGTTTTTATCTAGCAGCAGTTATTTCGAATTTAACCTCGACAAACCTTAACAGTTGTTGTCAAATTAATGCCTATACATAATGCATGCAGATTAATCATGAAATAGTCATGTCAAATACTATTCGAGTATCTATTTTTTCCTAAAAAAAATCGAAAATCCTCGTGTTCGCATCGGATTATTGTTGTCACCAACATTCATGCTTCTTGTTAAAATATTACTTAGCAACGTGTTTTATCCATGTTTTTCGGCAATAATGGATGCTCTTATGATATTAATGTACGGTTTCGCTTGTGCGTCGGACGCATGCAGCGACCGCCGAAAGTGGCTGCTGCGATTGTTGTATAGACTGTTCATAGGAAACAGCGAAGAAGCGGTTCCGCTTCTGCAGTCAACGCAGCAGTGGCTGCAGCATCCAAACGGCCCACTGCTTGCGGTACCAGTCTGTGCGACGTCCGACGTCGCTGCAGCGTGAATTCATTTATATAGAGGTTAAAATTGTTATTATTTATCGAAATGATGAATAATGAGTGTTGAAAAGTTTTCGACGCATGAAGAAATGAAACTAATTGAATAAGTTTCCACAAATAGATGTTTGTATGATGCATCTCATGCTGAAAGACAGTGTATGGAGAAAGATCGCGGCAGAAATAAAAGGAAAAATAAGTGACAGGAAATTTTACCTTTATCATTTTTAATTTGAACTCTTTATGTGAATATAAAACAGTTTCATATAATTGAATATTAATTATTCGGAACCCTACGTTCCTGTAACTATTTTTTCTTGCCAGGCAATTTGACCCTCGGACTGCGAATCGATCTACTCTGGCAAATCCTCCTTTTCTTCCTATTCTTATACATCAAAGGCACATCACGCCTTTTCTTAATTTTTCTTTTCATATACAGGGTGAGACACCCCATTTTCTCCCTTGTTTCTGTAGCTATATTTCTGAAATTCGGAACATTGAATATACTCACTATAGGGCACTTTTTGACATATTTAGAAAAAAATCCAATTTCCGGTTTTTCCGTGTTCGTATTGGTTATACAGAAAAATAGTTGATATGGATGGATACCCCACCGATGGTACTTTCGAATGACGTCAGAGTACCATTATGCTACCATTTGACAAAACGGAGTTTCGAGTGAAAAAAGGTTTTGGTTTACTTTTTTGGCACGTATTTCGAACCACGATACTTTTTAAATCGAAATTACCAAAGTCTAGCATTATTTTGATTATTTGGAATAATTTTAGGGAGTTCATGGCTCTCTAGATCGAAAAATAAAATGGGCGTTCTGACGAATGAAATATCAACTATGAGGTATCATTAGATTGAGAAAATTATAGAGATTTCAAAAATGTAATAATATACCGGGTGTCCCATTTGAAAATCGAAAGTTGATGTCATTTCCGGAAAAACCAGAAGTTGGATTTTTTTTTCTGAATATGTCAAAAAGTGCACTAGAGTGAGTATATTCAATGTTCCAAATTTCAAAAACATAACTACAGAAACAAAGGAGAAAATGGGGGTGTACCATGAATCTGTGTCACACTGTATTTTAAAATAATTTCAATCTCCTCTTCTTCCAAAATATGAAGCGCAAGTACACTCCATTTTCGAATTCTCACTGTCGAGTCGACTGTCGGCCGAATAGTTTGGCTGCAGATAAGGAAACCACTCCGACGTCACAGCGGACGCGAGCAGTAGCTGCTCGCATTCACTGCATGCGTCCGACGCACAAGCGAAACCGTACCTTTACTCACCAATAAATCTGCGGTATTTTCCGGAAAAATCATTCACAATCTCAGATGGTTATCAAGTACATACAATTACATCGTAACAGATGATCGATAATAATCGATACAGATGTATCGTCGAGTTGTGGCTCAGATACGTCTCGGATATAAATATAAATATATCGGAAATAGTACCTTTTTTAAAGAAAGGATTTTGGGATTACCAACTTATTTTGATGAGTTCTATTAACTGTCAACTTCTCATTTGAAAACACCTAAATATTCATACTGGCCGTTGTGACAACTCTAAATAGGGGAGAAAAGTAGGACTGTATCTATGGAAATCGTTCGAGTTCCTATTAGAAAAAAGGGAGAAAATAAAACAAGAAAATGGTGCACTAGAAAACTCACCACGGCGTCTTTTTCCACACAACCTGAGAGCTCTCGTTAGGTGGGAATTTTCCAGCAGGCAGAATCTTCTTTTTTCTGTCTCTATATTATTTCTTTATCGTCCAAATAAGACAATATTGAGCGTTCTAAATAAACCCTAAAAAAAACTGTTCTATCAAAAATATCGTTTTGCGTTTTATGCCTACCAAATACCAGACAACTTTTCTAACGAACTGAAAAATCACACAATGTGCCCACAAGACGGTTTGAATATGTCTTGTAACTGGCGATCCTCAGAGTAGTCTAGTGCACATAAATTTTGAAGAAATAAATTTGAATAAAAAACCTATTTATTGCGGCGACACTGGCCTTATTAAATTGAAATATTGAATAGATGATGTAATATTCAAATTGCTTCATTACTTGATATAATATAATAAATTTTACATTGTTTTTCATAAATTCTACCTGATATTCTAAAGATAATCGATTTCATGTCGTCCTGGATTTCTTCATTTATGTATTCATATATAATGGTCTTCCAAAAATGTCTTCAACTTGAAGGCAAGCTCCTAAAACTCCGTTGATACCGAACATATCGTTTAGAATATCGTATAGAATTATAAAGAAAACATTTAAAAATTTTCTCTTTTTTCGAGGAACATAAAATGCTGAAAACCGCAAGTCGCTACGGTTTCCACGCTTCAAGGTGATTTTGGAATTTGACCAGTTAATATAATTGGCTATAACTCCCGAAGTATTGCAACTACGCTCTCGAAATAAAAACATCTTAAGGGCAGTTTTTTCCGTATTTTTTACTGGTGCTATCGAAATTTCAAAGCAGATCAAAATTTTAGAGAAATTAGCAAAATATTTTTTTTTTCAAATGGAAAACATAATATAAATCATGATATATTTCTGAGTGTAAATATCAAAAATTCCGGAACAACATTTTTCGATGAACAAAATGGAAGATTTTGATTGTGATTCATATCTTTTTAATTGAGGAAGTCATAGAACTTGATATAAAAAAAATTTAGTTTTGAAGCTCGAAGACTCTCGTTTCTTGATTTATTGTATAACAATTTTTCGGATTCCCGATAGCCATGCAATCCTCGGATAAATCAGGAAGAAAAAATTTTCGAAATTTTTCAAATTTTTATTTTTGATCTACTCGCATGGAACTTTTTTTTTTATCTAGACTGATGCAAAGGTCGTATAGCCTCTTTATTCTTATTACTAAACTGCCAATATCTCCGGAAGTACTGGTCGCCTAGCGAGCCGACAAGCAATTTATTTTTTGCAGGAAATTTCCTACAAAAATCTGTTATGTTTAATAACGATGAATTTTTTGCCTGAAACGTTAACGTGAAAAAACAGGAAAAAATACCATTTTGCCATTTTTTGGTTGATGGACTGTATCTTCGCAAAAATTGGGGGGTTAGGTTATGAGAAAATTTTACAAACTGATGTTCCCCAAAGTCTCCCCTAAACGCTGAACCGATCGATTGAAATTTTGGGGAACATCATGCTGTAAAATTTCCTCATAACCTAAACTTTTCCCAATATTGACGAATGCACAGTCTATTAACCAGAAAATGGCAGTTTTTCGCTCTTTTGCCACGTTAACGAACGGTACTGGCGAAAAAAAATATTTTGATCAAGCATAAAAGATTGGGTGAAAAATTGGATATCTCGAACACAAATGGTCATATCGGAGAGTCGTGAAAATCAAATTAGAGCTGAATAAACAGGCTATGTGACCTTTGCATCGGTCTGGCTCGAAACATTTTTTCATGCTCGTAGATCAAAAAGAAAAATTGAAAAATCTCAAACATTTTTTCTTCCCGATTTATCCGAGGATTGCATAGCTACTGATACTCCGAAAAATTGTTAACCCATGAGTTGGGAAACTAGTCTTCAAGCTTCAATAGTGATTTTTATATTTCCCATACAACCATTTTCCACTGACATACAGCTTCTTGCAAATCACCAAAAATTTTGAATATTTTTCTGTTCCTTCAGTTGTTGCGCGAAGTGTATTTTTCAATTTGAAATATTTAAGTAAATTTCAGCGAATCTCTACGGTGCAATCAAAGTTTTATATTACCGCCGTCTTGTAAAATGAAATTTCAAACTGAACTATTGCAGTTTGGAATTCTTGGATGCTCGGGAAAAGGAGTATAACGTCGGCGAGGCACTAAAAACTTAATAGTTGTGGATCGATAGATTCGATTGAATACGTTATAATTATATATAATTGAATACGTATATAATTATAAATCAATGATTTATAATTATAACGTATCAATCGAATTCATCAATCCACAACTATTAAGTTTTTGGTGCCTCCTGAAAATTTCAGTTTTTGCAGTTACTTGGTTTTGCGGTGTTGCCGACGATAAGTCATTAAATGACCAAAATTAGATAAGTCTATATTTCATCGTAATAATGAGCTCCGCCTTCTGTTGAAAAGAGAATATGTCATTTGCAATATTATTAATTTGAAAAATTGTATAACCTTTCAAATTCTAGTAGTCCCACAAAAAAATAATAAACATGAATTAAAAGAATGCACTAATTTTGAGTCATATTCCTTTTCCCAATCACCATTGTAGATGAAAGTGGGGGCTATCGCTAAATATCATCAACAAATATTCAAGCAAATATTTCTCCTGGAAACGAATTTCATATTTCAACAGAATCTCGAGTCTCAAGAAAATAAACAAACTGAGGTTACTCAAATACTAGGTACAACAATGAGAAACATCTGTTCATCATAAAAATTCCACATCTGGTATCATGACTCATCCAAATCGGGTTTCTGTTTGAAATTTACCGAGAGTTGAGAAATCCAGGAATCTGTTATCCGGATTCGTTATTTTGCGAGGGCGCCACATTACGGCAGTGAAATGATGGACGAGAGATGCGAGGGGAAGGAGGACTGAAAACACATTGGTTGGGTATCTTCCGAAAAATACTTCAATCAACGGTTTGGGGGTATTCGACAAACGGTCTGGAAAGAGTCTGCTAAGTTCACACCGGTGACAGCTGATATGTAGTTATTCGTGACATTTGATACTTGATAGTTATTGATGTATCGTTCATATTGGTTTCTACATTTTCATGATATGTGCTCTTTTATTTGAATTTTTGTATTGCATGGTTTTAGACTATCTTCTGAAATTGAGAATTTTCGAAAGGTTTGGAGATTAGAGTTGAAGATTTTGTACTGTTTCATGACATTTTTGTAATTTTTTTTCGTAGCCATGAAAAAGAAACAGTTCTGTTACTTGTGTAGAGTGAAATCAGTAGTCAAATTCCTAACGATTTAGTCTAATGAAGGATTTTGACATGGACCCTGTTTCACATTGTTTTCATGATCCGAGATTGTTCATTCATTATTAGACAACAGTTTTTTCCAACTTATTTGCTATAAACAAAGTGATAAAAGAATTTACGCTGGAGCTGATTTGAATGCATTTCAGTGATTCATGTTATAGCCCAGGAGTTAAAACCCTAAATGAATTCCAGAAAATTCAAAATCTTCACAGAGTTCATTTCAATCCATATGAATATATTTCAAAATAAAACTTTTCCAACCAGCTCATCCTACCACCGAATAATTCAATTTCAAACAATTTGAACATGAGCATATCTCTTTCCTCATTTCCTTCATGTTCCTTTCCAGAGTCTCTTTTTTCGACCAGCTTTTTCCAAATTGTCTTTCCGCCTTTGTCTTCAAGAACAATCGTATTCTACTGCGAATCAGTCCAATTTGATTCAAGAACGAACAAAACTCGGCTGAATAAACTCTATTTACACGTCGAGAAAATGAAATTTCGGAATACATTATAAGGCGGTTACTTCAGGAGACGCCTCCCTTGGGATATTCTTCCAGCAAACATAATAAAGATCTATTTTTCATGTTGCCTTAGGCGATATATTTGGCAGCTTCCTTTCGCCATTACGGATGGCTGTCGTTTTTATCCCCTACTTCCTTCCCATAACTCAAACAACAATTACCAGCATTAACCGATCTAATCTTGTAGGAAGGTAGGTACAACTTTTGACCGAATAAATTTTGTACTTTTCGTTAGTACGTTCTATGAATTAGTTTCATTATTTTGATTACATTATATTCATATTCTTTCATTTTCATGTTATCTGTAATTTGTTATACATATACATATTTTCCAAATTTTGAATGTCTGTTTAGATACGGATTATTTGCTGGAGACCGAGCTCAGAAGTCAGTAAGTTGTTTGTTCTGCAGAAGAGAGTTTTGAGGTACATATTCAAGATAACTTCCATTGAATGGTGTATGGGAATATTCAGAAAGAACAAAATATAAACAATTTTTGGTATCTATGTGTTTCAATGTTCAATGTGTGATTATCCCTTGAAATCACAAAATCTACATTATCTTGTTCATGGATTATCTTTATCTGAAAAGCACCCGTCTAATATATGTTTCGAATTGAATAATCATGTACCTAATAGAATTAAAATTGCAAATAATTTTAAGAGTTTCAAAAGTTTCAAGTTTCAGGGAATATTTGGTCGATTTGGAACCATATTCTTCGAATGATTATTTAAGGTATATATATAATAAATTTTAAATTGTTTTCCATAAGTTCTACCAGGTATTCTGAAGATCATCGATTTCATGTCGTCATGAATTACTTCATTCATATATTTATATAATGGTCTTTCAAAAATGTCTTCACTAAAACTCTGTTTATAACGAGCATAACGTATAGAATAATATTTTAAAAGCATTAGCACTGCATCTATACGTTTCATATTGTTCTAATCCACTGACAGTTTTTTCACTACATTCAAAGACAAAATTTCCACAGAGTGGCAGTCAGAAGTAGTTCATTATATCCCTTGTGAAAATTAAAATGGCACATGTCGTATATATTGGAAAGATGTCATCATAAGTTGGGTACATGAAATTAATTGTGTTATTCTAGTTATAATTCATTGTTTTTGTACATTTCCTGTAATTGGGTTCTACCTGTTGGAAATAAATACTTTTTATTATTATTATTATTATCATAAATTATCGAAAAAAAAAATCATTTAGCATTGGGTAGGATTCAAGGTTTGACTTTCTAACGCTCAATATTCGGGGTCGTATATACAGGGTGTTTCATTGGTAAATGAACATACGGTAACCTGAGCTAGAACTACCCTAGGCGAGTCCAAAAAACCCATATATGTTAGGACTAATCAATTCCATAACCGAAATACAGGGTGGTTCATGTATTCACCAAAAATTTCAATTTCTAATAACTTTTGAACGAACCGGTATATTCGGTTGATACTTGAAACGTCCAGTAACCTTCCACAGGTCGATCGATTCATATTTAAATTTCAGAAAAATTCCAGGTCCGTATTTGAAAAATTTGGGACTTCTTCCAAGCTGAGATTTAACACGTTGTATATTAGAATTTTAGGATTTGAATGAGATATTTGAAGCAGAAAATTCTCTATGGGGTTCAGTTGATTTCATTGTCCCTCACGTGATTTTTCTCACAGAAAGCTTCAGATAAAGATCCAATTGAATATTGGAATTCAGCTAAATTCTCAGAAAAATCGCACAAGGTGATCAAATTCAATTTTTTTCTTTCACTAATTGGACATTCGTATTTCATAATATTCTGAAGAATCATTTCAATGTGTTTTCGGAAGAAAATTATTGATTGAGAAAAATTTATTTGAAGTCAACAACGATGAATGAATAAAAAAAACATAAACACTCGTAATTTACAGGAGATTTTCGAAAGTAACAATGTTTTCAATGCACATGCTTCAAAATATGTCTCACACTTTTTTGATCATGTCTGGATTATAACATATTTTATTATAGGCGACTTCGATATCTCCTCACTTCTTTTTTCAGAGGAATATCAAGAACATTTCAAATAACTCCAAATGAAAATATCAACAGGATTGAAATCTGGTGATCTAGCGGACCAGAAATGCAGTTCCACATCTGCTTATCCACAGATTTGGAAAGTAATGATCTCAAAAATATCTGAATATTACTCTGAAATGGGGTGGAGCTCCATCATGCTGAAAATGCATTAATACAATGTGCGTACCTTCGAGTTATACAGGAAGATGATTTTGAAGAAAATTCAATTAAAGATCACATGTAAGCCGTCTTGGTAGGACCTGCGGTCTAAGGTCTAATCAATCGATTTTTATAAACGCCCCACGGTAGATGCCTGACCACATGTGGATTCTCTTCAGCCCATTCATGCAAATATGCAAATTCCTCATATTTCAGGTACCAGTTGTAAAAATTTATTTTGTAGAAATTGTCGTAGTCTACTCGAAACAACCCTTGTGGGATACAAATGAATTTCTCTCAATCAAACCTTTTTTTTTTTTCAAATAAAATATTGAAAAATGCAAATATTTTATCAATTCCAAAAAAAAATTTCCAATTTGATTACAATGAACTAGTTTTCTACAAAATAATTGGAATTCCAATATTTAATTCGAGCTTTTCCTGAAGCTTTCTTTGAGCAGAATCACGTGCGGGACAATGTAAACTATTGAACCCCAAAGAAAATTTCCTGCATTTTTCCAAATATCTCAAAAAAATTTAATATACAGGGTGTTGAATCTCAGCTTGGAAGAAGTCCCAAATTTTTCAAATACGGATCTGGAATTTTTAGTGAATATAAAAATGAATCGATCGACCTGTGGAAGGTTACTATACGTCCCATTTTTGGTTAATACATGAACCACCCTGTATATCGGTTATGGAATTGATTAGACCTAACAAATATGGGTTTTTTGGACTCGCCTAGGGTAGCTCAGCTTACCGTATGTTCATTTACCAATTAAACACCCTGTAGATAAGAAAACGTGATCGAGGCATCACCAAAGGTATGGCAATTAGTGAAGCATCATAAGAAAAAAGGATTGTGTCGAATAATTCACTGGTTCATTATACTATTTTATATTAATGGTGGAATCTATTGGAGGATTCCTGTGAGTAGAATAAATATTTTTAGAGAATTGCAAGTATCAAAGCGTCGAAATCTCTTTTGAGAGAGCCTTTATCCATTTACCCCTGGAAATACCTACGTTGCGAGAATGTGTAATCCAGCTCCTCAGACGGCTTTGCACTATCAAAGCGACAACTGCTATCCTTCGGCCCTGGCGAAATATCTTGAATTTCATTTTATCCCGTCTGTCGGAAGAGTTCAGGGAGAAATGTAAACACGTATTCTCGAGAAAAAACATCGTTGAAGCCAGTTGAAAAAGACTTTTCATTTCAATTTTTTCAGAAGGCCGTTTGCGTTATATTTTATATAAGATTTCTTTACCCGTCGTTGAATATTTCCATAATTTTCATCTAATTGACGATTTATGTAGAATATGTAGATGGTTACATCAAGTTACCGTTTTCTCACTTCTTAGTTTGCGGTTTGTTTACAACGTCCAGAGGCGAAAGATGAAAGGAACAATCCGTAGAAATTATTTACGGAGCACCAGCGGTGACTCGTCGGGGTAAGCAAGGTAGGCCACCTTGTGAAATCTGAAATTTTGCATGCCTACAATCACACGATCGACGACTGAGTTGCATTCAGATAATTAGTCCACATTTATGCAGAAAAGTTACTCTTTATCTGAATAATAACTTTCTGAACAGGTGGTTTCGAAATAGTGGACCTGTGGCATGGCCCCCGAGATCCCCGGATCTAACGCCCTAGGATTTTTTCCTGTTAGGTTATCTGTCATTACATATTGTCATTTTGACAATTTTTCAGAATACGTCGTAGTGTTAGGTCTCCGACAAATATTCCGTTTTTGATGTTGATGTTGTTTGATGATGTCCGCGAAAAAACTTAAAGTAACACAGCGCAAAATGGAAAGATCAATGATTGGACTGAGTTTGAGAGATCACGTCACAAACCTTCGACGAAAAACCGGCGTGAAAGACATCGTCGAGCGAATTACCACACTAAATTGGAATTGGGCAGGACACGTGGCCAGAATGGGCGACGACAGGTGGACAAAGAGGTTGTTGGAATGGAGGCCTCGCACCGATAAGCGAAACAGAGGAAGACCACCTACACGTTGGACCGACGACCTGAAAAGTGTCGAAAATAACTGGATCCAGGCAGGCCGGGATAGAAGTAGGTGGAGGGCCATGAGGGAGGCCTATGTCCAGCAGTGGACTTTCTAAGGGCTGGTTGATGATGATTGATGATGATGATGATGATGTTGTTTGATTTATCTATGGGGGATGATTTTCCTTCATGAGGATCCCATAGCGGTCTTCAAACATCCGATGTGCCGAAAAAATCATCACCTGGATAGTCGTACCTGGTTTAAAAAACCCTCATGACCAGAGAGAACGAATTTGAGGATTTTGAATTTGAATATCGAATGAATTTCGAAAGACAAGTGTGATTACTTCTCCAAATTAGCTGAATAACATGGTAGTTTGATAGTTTGACCTTATGGTCTATTGTGCTTCCTGACAAAGCTTTACAGCTCGCCTTTCAGTCCCAGAGGCGAGCTGATTAGCGGATGAACATGGTAACGAAGTGATTCTTCTGCAAGAAACCCACACGGTAACAGAAAAAAATCTTCGTGAAAGAGGGCAGTTGAAAGGTTATGAATTAATTGATTTTTTACCAAGTCCAATATACGGTTTAGTTCGAACTGGCGAAATGTCGAGAACTAATCCACGACAACGGCCGAAACGCTCGAAAAAAAGGTCATGGTTGTTTTTTGAATAATATAATAATAATATTTTTCAAAAGAATTTGCTATGAAGCAAATACACTCACGGATTACTTTTTCCAAGAGGGTTTACATCATTTATATCAAAATTCAAAATGAAATTTCAAAAGATTTCACATCTCGGTTTTGCATACTTTTGATCACTTCTTCACGCAAACCCAGTGGGAACAGAGGTTTCAAAATAAAAAAGAGTTGAACAGAATTCGAAATATCGGTCAAAAACAATGGATATTATTACCAAAGCAATAAAAACAGGACCGCATTTTAAAAACTTACATAAAGCATCATGAATTCGTAGGGTTCCTATTCTCTTGGTTCAAATCTACCATGAGTTTTTTATGGCAATAACGAAATTTCTGTAAGGAATGTGAAAAACATAGATTTTGGGGCTGGAAAGAAAAATAATAATATTATGATTACTGCCATGAAAATATCGATAATTCATGACCTGTTTGAAAGAGCTACCTGAAGGGAACAAACCCAGGAAATTTTATCGAATTCCACCCCGTATTTACTAAACTTATGGTTTAAGGATACAAAACAACCAAATATTCTGAAAGTCCGGGATGTCCTCCATTCTCCATTACGTCGTATCCAATGACTCATGGAAAACCCTGCATAAGGCTCACACGAGTAGTTCTTGAAATGTAGAAGATTGTAGAGTAACACTTATACTATTCAGGATGCGCTGAACTACAGTCTACAATGTATCCGGAATTGTATGATGAAGATTTCAGAAAAAAAAATTGTTGCCTTATTTGATTGGCGTAATTTCTCCTTCTGCAAAGCAAGAGTTTATCTATCTGGTGTCATAATTGTGCAATTTTCCGTTGTGATCCTTGTAAAATGATAGGATTCTTCATACAATGGTTGTGATGGAAGCTCTGAAATACATCGCTACCGCAGCTTAAACCTTGGCAGGTAAAGGTAGATTTATATTCTTCGTTCATTTTTGATTTCGAACATGAATTGTGAATTAGTTTGACTTGAAATAGATCTCGCAATAATTATATATTATTTAATCATAATTGGGGAAAAATGAACAAAATTGAAGGATTTTGTCATAAGCAACGTACAAAAGAATTGAAATCCAACCAAAAACTTTTTCATGTAAATTATTGCCAAGACGAGGCCGTTTATCTAACGTTGTCAAAAAGTTATCAAGATCTCATGTGGAGCCAAGCTGCTAACTCTACACTCTTCATCTTCACAAGTCCTTATTTCACAAACTCTATGCCTTCGTCAAAATAAGTTACTTGGCCGTTTCGTAACTATATTAGAACTATTGTATAACAGAAAAGTTATGAACGGCGAATGAATTTTTCACCTTACGCTTACGTGGCGAAAGTGAAACGGCCAAGTCACTTATTTCCACCAAGGCATAGAGTTTGTGAATTAAAGGCTTGTGAAGATGAAGAGTATAGAGTTAGTAGCTTGGCTCTACATCAGATCTGATAACATTTTGACAATGTTAGAAATACGGCCTCGTCTTGGAAATATTTTACATGAAAATGTTTTGGGTTGGATTATATATTATACTTATTGATGAAGGTCGAAATGGTAATGGGAGTTGCTGGGGCGTCATAGAAGTAATAATTGTCACCATTCCTGACTCCAGAAATGAAATGTCAAGTTCATTCATGGTGCCAAAATGTACATTGATACAACATAAGACTATCAATCCGCGTTTCTTTATGCGAAGTCAAAATGGAAAGTGCTTAAACCAGTCTGTCGGAAAAATTACAATTTCGTCGAATTCGAGTAAAATCTCAAAAGTTTGAGAACTTTAAAATGTACACTGGACACCCTTTTAGAAGAACTGCAAAATTATTAGCAAATACTGAAGTCCTAGCTATCAAGCAGTGATGGAAATCCGCTAATATTGCGGGAAATTATATAGCTCACAGCATCAACAATGAAAAGGTAGCGAATTAGTATATTATTCGATGAGCACATAATGATTACTATTATTCACGAGGGTGAAGTTTGCGACACGAGCCGTCAGGCGAGTGTTGCAATTCACTCGAGTGAATAATAGTAATTATGTGCGAATAGAATACTATACTTTGTCCACGACTTCCTCCTTGAAATTCGAATTTATCTGCAATTTCAACAATGACAATAGTTATCAATAGCGTTGACACAATTTTGTGTGTTCACTGAAAATTCCAAGCTCACGATAAACGTCAAAATTTCACTTGACATCGATTATCATTGTAACTTAACAACAAAGAAAAATATTTCATGAATATAACTCAAACAACTTCTTCAATATAGCTAGTTTTTTACCTTCATTGCAAAATACTTTTCATCACATGCTTCAAAAATAATTTTTTTTATTTCTTGGCAAGAAAATACTCAAGCTTTTTTCGGCCGAAAGCCTTCTAATTTCCTTTTCAAGAGTGAACGCAGTTTTTTATAGTTTTCGATATCGATGCCTTCATTTATGTTGAGAGTAGTCATCAGCATGGAATAATGTGACCACAATGTTCATGGCTTATAGTTAACTGTTAATTTCGAGAAATATGTCAATAAAACTGCCTCAGAAAATGATTGGATTTTGTTCGCTGCTCTCCAATCCATGAAGTTGTTGAACACTTTCAGGTAGATATATCTTGATTTTTTCCGGCAAAAGGTTCAATGTTGTAATTTTTGCAACATCTCTTATTTCCGATGGAGTACACAACATTTCTTCATTACTTTCGATTTTCATAATGAATTCAAGAATAATTACAATTTATGAGACGCAATTTTTTGAACACTGACGTTTCAAATATTTTTCAATCTGTCAAACTAAATCGAATTTGAAACCTCATAGAAAACACATCATCTGGATCTATTCGCTACTTTTCCGCATCGCCAGATCGGTGTGGGGGTAAAACTCTTCGCCTTCCACGCGGTGGTCCCAGGTTCTAATCCAGGGCGAGTTTGTTGGATGGATTAATTATTTATATCAACTTTTTTCAAACCGTTTGATAATGACTTCGAACCTGTTGAATAATGACTCATTATTCAACACCTATTATACACGGGTTGTAAAATGACTATCATAATGTTTCTGAAAGCTCATTCGTAATGTACGGATTATAGGGTAGTCGTGGACAAAAAATTTTATACAATAAGACCCAGCCAGAAGTCTCTTATACTGCTTCAACAGTGACAGAAATATTGGTTAGAAATGAAGGATCTGTGAAGTCAAAAAAAATAACACACATCGAGAAGAAATGAGGAAACGTGTTCCCAAATTTTGTTAATAATGTGAGCGATTGTAAGAATTTTACCATCAATATTCATTTCAATTAATATCACGGGATGTTTGTCCGGATTTTTGTAATATGTCGCTGAAATGAAAAATTAAAGTTATTTATAATAATTTTGATTATGTATTAGTTTCCCTAGGGATGTAGGTTGACTCACATCCTGTCGTTGAGGACAACCAATACCTTGTTGAGTAACTTTTACTTACGTTTATAAAAAGAAGTGACAGAATAGGTTGCTTACAATAAAGTGAGGGAAAAACACATTTAATATTCACTCTATATACAGGGTGACAATCGGGACCATACCCATTTTGAAAGAGGTTGTTTTCAGTGTTGGAATACGGCAAAGTGAAACTTTATTTGTGATGGTAAACTCTAGCACTCCCAAAATGTTTAGCGCCGTTGCAATTTGTGTTATTCGACCATTATATTAGACATTTTAATATATAAATTGACCGGACTTAACTGCCTAAAAGGGAAGTTCCTCATGCGAATATCAATAGATTCATTAGTTTCTGGTTTCACGTTTAGCAAAGTTGCTGCTTCATACAGATGCGCAAATTATCTTCCCTTGTTGAGCGCTTCAATGCTACGATTGGGACAAAAGTACTCACCAAGCATTCCGACTGGAAACTGATTAGGCGCCTGGAGAGGATTTTCGATAACACTCTGCGTAACCACCCAAACATAGTTCTCACCGGTCAGATGATAATCACGAGCAGCAGTGAGAATTCCTATGGCTTCTTCACGTGTACAATATAGCAGCATAACACGAGCTTCCGAATCCACCAATGCAGAAAGATCCCCTTTTTTGGCAACCAGCACTGCATTCAGTATGGTGAATTTGAACCGATCCTGAAATTATAAATTATGAATGAGTCAGTGATATCAATATGGATAATTCGGGGCAGAATTATTTTCAGAAATGAAGAACTTTCATGATATAAGGTGATGATAGCATCATAGTGTAATTTAAGATTCTAAAGTACCTGATGTTAACGTCAGAAGAACAGATATCTAGGAAAAAGTTGTGAAGTACATTACATAGCCTCTCTCTTCGGACTTTAGCAATACAACGAGAATATGTTTCTTAGAATTATTCTAGGTGCAATACAAGGCAAGATATCGTGAGCAAAAGGCAACTGTTTTTTCGTGAATGCTTGAATCCAACATTCAACTTGAAATTACGGAAAAATTATTGACGTTACGGGAAAAATGCTGGAAACATATCTTGTAGTGCTTTAAAATGAGCGGTGTTAAAATTCGATTGCATACAAACTCAGCAGAAAAGATTGACGACTCATATTTTTACGAAAAAATAGGCAGCAAAACTAACCCCACATCTACCAGAATTGGAATGGATCGATTTCCATCCGCGAAACCTTTTATTTTATTGTTGTTCATATGCTCAAGAAGTTTGAGTGGTTTAAAATGCATAGTTTGTAAAAAAAAATAAGATCGAAGCAAAAAGCGCACTTTCCAATTTTTTTGAAAATCTGCCTTTTTCCCCGTGTGAGAGAAAAGAAATATGAAAAAAATTGTTCAGCACAAAAATGTATGGTTTTTTTCAACAAGGATGCTGTATTTTGTTTTCTTCGTGTACTATAAAAATTGAAGAGTATCGTCTGAATTAATGTGATTAATTTGGTTCATAGTCCTTAAAATTTTCTTCAAAATGGTTTTTGAATGGATACGGAATCTTAAAAATGAAGGGAATTGTTGTGAAAAAACCGAACCAGTTTTTTTTTTAATTTTGGAGCAAATACGAAATTCAGCACATATGTGAATGCACACATATTACAGGATTTACAAGAGTTCCTCGAGACAATGCGGTACGATTGATTCATCAAAGCGAAAACTAAAAGTTCTGCTGTAAAATTGGCATCTCTCCTGCCCACATCAGATGCTTTGGACGAGCACATTAAGAAAGCTTATTATCAAATTCAGATTTGACTAAGTAATAAAGCTCAGTTCAGTTGATTGGGGTTGGAATATTACCAATGGATATTTGCAGCCCACAAAAATGCAAAAAACACCTGCACCAAAACAATTGTTGAAAATGACTTTTTGTGACTACAAGAAAGGATGCAATGCGTCATGCACCTGCAAAACCGAGTCTTTTTTGTAACGCTACATGTGAGGAATGTTCAGTGTTGGATTTACCAGCAGGCTGAGTAGGCTGGAAGCCTAGGGCGGAAAATTTCAAGGAGCGGCAAATTTGGTTCATAAATGAATTGGTTAAGGCTTTCGCGGCCATCGTTCAATGTGACATGTTCTTTCGAGCATTTAGGCCTTCGTCGTAGATTAGTTCTCGACGTTTCGCCAGTTCGAGTGTCTGGCATCTTCAGGAGTTATATTTCAGGAGATGTTCTCACTGGACTGAACTGCCTGAGTGTGACGGGGACGCAGATTGTACTTTCTTATATAACCTCGGTCAGGGGGCGTGGCTGCGCTTGACCAGTCTCGTCCCGATAACGAACGCGCGCCGGTGTCCGACCGGTTCACAACCGGTTCCCGATCTTCATTCACTTCATGAACCCGGTTATTATTATAGGGAAGTGGTTTTGTGTTTTTGAGTACTGGCACCCATGTTCTATTGATTTTCAAAGATTCCTCCGATTTATTGAAATTCGTTGGGTGTTTATGAATTTCGATTGCTTCCCTGTAGAGCCTGGGGTAGTATGCGGTAGTGGTGCACAACACTTGGGTTTTGTCGAATTCTATTGCATGATTCGTGTTGTTCAGTGTGTGCTCTGCGACGGCGGATTTCTCTGAATGACCCAGTCTACAATTGGCCTTGTGTTCCTTGATCCTCGTATTGATGGATCGCTTCGTTGTACCGATGTATACACTTCCACAGCTGCACGGAATTCGGTATACACCTGATGTACTGAGTGTATTCCTTCTGTCCTTGGGGGAGTTGAGATGGTCCTTGATCTTCTTCGACGGTTTGAATATTGTCTTAATGTTATGTTTCCCCAGAATTCGTCCGATTCTATCTGTCACCCGTGGGATAAACGGCAAGAATGCTTTTGTTTCCGATTCTTGGCGACGTGGTACATTGTCGTTGTTGTGTTCAGGCCTTTGTTTGATGTATCTATCGATGTCGTTTTTCGTGTAGCCGTTAGCCATGAGAGCGCGCTTCAAGTGTTCTAACTCGGTTGCTAGTTGTTCTGGCTCACAAATTCTTCTCGCTCTATCGACTAGCGTTTTGATTATCCCTTTACGTTGGCATGGATGATGATTTGAGGTGTTGTGTAGATATCTGTCCGTGTGTGTAGGTTTTCGGTATACAGTGTGTCCTAGAGTAGTTTCCTTCCGTGTGACAAGTACATCAAGGAAAGCCAAATTTCTGTTTTGGTCTTCTAATTCCATTGTGAACTGTATATTTGGGTGCATGTTATTTATGTGTGTCAGAAACTCATTGAGCTTTTCTCTTCCATGACTCCATATGACGAATGTGTCATCTATATATCGAAACCATACTTTCGGTTTGAGAGGTGAGGTATTCAGAGTTTTCTCTTCTAATTTCTCCATGAAGTAGTTCGCTACCACTGGGGCCAGTGGATTACCCATTGATATTCCATCGGTTTGTTCGTATATTTCCTGGTTGAAGATGAAATAGGATGATGTAAGGCATATTTTAAACAGCTCGCTGATGTCCCTTGGAAATTTCTGTTCTATCTCTACCACTGCTTCATTCAGTGGGACTTTTTTGAACAGTGAAACCACATCGAAACTGACCAGAATATCATTGGTGTCGACTTCGATATTTTTGATCTTCTCTATGAAGTGAGCGGAGTCTCTTATGTACGTGGTTGTTTTTCCGACGTGTGGCTGTAGGATTGTGACAAGATGTTTTGCTAGGTTGTATGTTGGAGAACCTATTGTGTTGACAATTGGACGGAGAGGTATGTCTTTTTTGTGGAGTTTAGGTTATCCATAAAATCTTGGAAGCGAGGCCTCGCTTCGGCACAATCTTTTCTGTAGTGATTCCTCCAACGAAGATGCTTTTATCAGTTTGTTGACTTTTCTAATGGTTGCCTGTGTTGGATCTTTTTTGAGCTTTCTGTAAACTGGTGGTTCTAAGAGCTCACTGATCTTTTTGTTGTAGTCGCTCTTGTTCATGACTACCGTGGCGTTCCCTTTGTCGGCACCCAATATCAGTATGCTATCGTCCTTGTTGAGTTCTTTGATAGCAAGTGCCTCGTTAGTTGAGATGTTTGGCTTCGGTGGTTTTGCCTTTCTCAAGATTTGGGAACAATCCGTTCGTATTTCTTCGGCTACATGTTCGGGCAAACCCCTGATGGCCGACTCAAGATTTGCTATTATTTCTTCTTTTGGAATTACTCTTGGAGCTATGGCAAAGTTTCCTCCCTTAGAAAGTATGGACACCTCGTCTTTAGTGAGAGAGCGATCGGAAAGATTGATAACGGTTTTCCCTAGGTCGA